>CP092864.1:26038134-26109319 GCA_030710605.1 Cordylochernes scorpioides | reverse complement strand
GATTAGGTCTTATTTTCTTGTATTATTTTATTTATTGTAAAGATAGAGGCTGCCTGGCCGGCATTCATAGTTCTTCAAATTAAAGATACTTCGGCCAGTAAATCTTTTTATTGTTTCGATGTTTCGACAAAAATCTTTTGTTTGCTCCTGACGAGAAAAGATTTTTGTTGAAAGGCCGAGACAATAAAAAAAGATTTACTGGCCGAAGTATCTTTAATTTGAAGGAATTATTTTATTTAGATTTATTGTTTACCACACAAGTGAGTGAAGATACTGTACTAATGGAGAGGGAAAGTAGAATGAAGGAGTCAGTACCTAGGTCAGAGTCTCCACTGCTTATGGCCTTTTCCATGGCTTGGTGGTCCTGCTTCAGTTTGGCCAACAGTGGGACTTGTTCTGAGGCTCGGGACTCATAGTCCAGTAGCTACACAACACAGCAAGTAGTTAGTCCCACTAGACTGGACTACCTGGGATAGGATGGACCTACCTTGATGGCCAGATTGGGATTGCCTAGGTCCCTGGCGTGGGCAGCAATCTCAGAGTAGGATATCCCGGGAGCATGGCCCAGCTTGTCTGCTATCTCTTTAGCCAGGGCTCCAGGGTTGTTGGTCTTACAGGTCTCCACCTGCCCACACCATGTTAGAACTTTCATATGTGACAGGGTTAGGAACAATTATTGCATTCAATTTACACGAGGCTGGGTAAAATTTTCTATTAGAATTATAATATCTACAGTCCTCCAAATTCTTTAATTCAACATTCCACATGGGATCTGACTTTTTGGCTGAAAAAAAGTTGGGTGTTGAGAATTATGGTCGGTTAAATTCAAGAAAACACCAATAAGCTACAATTAGGATTATAGATTAGAAACACAAGGTAATAAAACCAAATCAAAATAAATAAATAGTGTGTGACATTTTGGTAACAGTGTTGTTACCGAAACATCATATGCTATTTATTTATTTAGAATTGGTCTAATTTTATATATATATATATACCTCGTGTTTCTAAAATAAATAGTTATATTGGGATTTGAAAAATATATATTTGAATTAAAGTAGGTTTTGAATTAAAGTGGATATACTGCATAATGTTTTTTTTTATGTGTAATTAATCAACAAATATATACCAAAATGGACACCTCTCCCTTTTAGTACATGAATATAATCTTCCTGGGAAATGGTTAGGATTTGAAAACCGGTTGAATTAAAGATGGTAATTTGGAAGGGAAATGGTTGGGATTTGAAAACCATTGAATTAAAGATGGTAATTTGGAAGGGAAATGGTTGGGATTTGAAAACCATTGAATTAAAGATGGTAATTTGGAAGGGAAATGGTTGGGATTTGAAAACCGTTGAATTAAAGATGGTAATTTGGAAGGGAAGTGGTTGGAATTTGAAAACCAGTTGAATGACAGTAGGTGTTGACTTAAGAGTTGGTTGAATCAAAAAGTTCAACTATACTAAATCTGAAAAAATAGTACAAATTTGATATTGTACTGGGATAAGATTCATAAATAATGAAAATGGCATCTCCTTATCGTGCAACTGAAAGTTGCTGATGGCTTGCACCATCTATCGGAATAATTAACAACTATTCTCGTTGATTTCTAATTATTACAGAATTGGCCAATTACCCATTCTTGATTAATCAAGAAAAGCTAACCACGGACGTGTTTCGGGCTGTTGGCCCTCATCAGTGTGGTGCAAGCTGTACCTCAAAGACCAAAAAAAAAACTGGTCCTTCAGGCATCTTGAAAAATCATGAAACGGGTAGTTAAGGCCAGAACTAACTACCAGTTTCATGATTTTTCAAGATGCCTGAAGGACCAGTTTTTTTTTTTTTTTTGGTCTTTGAGGTACAGCTTGCACCATGCTGATGAGGGCCAACAGCCCGAAACACGTCCGTGGTTATCTTTTCTTGATTAATCAAGAATGGGTATTTAGCCAATTCTGTAATAATTAGAAATCAACGAGAATAGTTTACATTTATTCCAATAGATGGTGCAAGCCATCAGCAACTTTCAGTTGCACGATAAGGAGATGCCTTTTTCATAATATACTAGATCTGTACCTTGTAAAGAGCCCACTGGGAGAGGACATGGCTAGAACCCCTGGACTCCGGGATGTTGAGGTAATGGCAGATCTTGATAGCCAGGTAGTAATGGCGGAGTCGCACCAGCCGGTCCACCAGCTTGGGGATAGTGAGATGCTCCAGTCTGGGGAGTCTGTCAAGATCTTACACATGGACGGAAGGAAACTATATATCAATCATTACAAAAAATTGTTGTTGTTGTTGTTTCTTATCCCATTGTGTATATATTACACAAATTCCATGAGTTCATGCTCCTCAAGCTACTACAAAAAGATTATTTATTGAGATACAATGGCAAGCTTTCAAACGTTAGCTTATCATCAGACTAACACTTGAAAACTTGCCATTTTATAAGCCTGATGATGAGCTAACACTAGAAAATTTTCCATTTTTATCTTAATAAAGAAACTTGTTACAATTATCCTGATTGATATGGTGTGTTTCAACTTTTGCAATTATTTGAAGAATCTTTAGGAAAATTATATATTTATACATTCTTGATATAATAACATTATTCACAACCAAGATATCATGTTGTCATTATCAGACTTAAAATTTATAGTTTTAGATTTCTGATTTAATAACCATATTACTATTATAAAACAGGCTAATTATAATGAGGCTCTACTGTATAAAGGTACAGTGGAAACCCATTATAACAGCCTCCTCTTTTGGAATTCTAAAACTTCATGTTTCAATTGTTATAACAACATGGAATCTGGGTTCCTAGTGATGTTATAGCAAGGTTTGATTAGAGATAAAAATGTTGAAGAAAGGAAATAGATCTAAAATATATTTTTTTTTGATGGGAGGATTCATCACTGATGAGCCAAAGAGGGAAGTGCCATTAGAAGAAGGATACTGAGTCCAGGTGAGAGGCAGCCCAATAGTGTGGACCCTAATGGCATTGAGCACCCTCAACTTGCGGCAAGTTGTCACGAAGGGTTCCGGAGAGATCTCTGGGAGAAAACACTTGCCAAAGGAAGCTGCCTGCAAACACATAGTGAGACACACTGAATGAAAAAATATAAATTTATATAATACATACAGTTGAAACCTCACTATAGCAACATCACTTGGTTACCAAGATTTTATGTTGTTATAGCCAGGTTGTTATTGTTATAAAAAGAGGCCTATTTTCTACTGTATTTTACACTAATTCTCTGAATAACTCCACATATTGCTGAAAAAATTTTGCCTTCAATCTTTTTCTCTTGTGAAATAAGCACAATACAGTAAAACCCTTCTAGAAGGGAACCCCAAACGAACTTAACCTTTAGTTCACTAAAGCCATGATTCATTATAGCTATAGTTCACTGATTATAAAATAAAAATGGGGATTATTTCAGGTTCCTTATAAAGGAAGGTTGGCTATGCCCCAATTTCATTTTAGCAAGGTTTTACTGTATACAATTAAACCTGTCTATAGCGCCCCCCCTAAATAGTGCCTTCCTCTCTATAGCGCCCGATTTTAAATATTAAAATGTAAACATTTTACATTAAAAGTGACCTGTCTATAGCACCCCCTCGCTATAGCACCCTATTTTGGTGAGTCCCAAGAGGGGGTGCTATAGGCAGGTTTAACTATATTTTAAAAATGGATGTCATTTTTATTTGTATTTGAATATTTTATATCACACCACCATTCTATTCCCTCCCCCTGCTAAAATAAGATATATATTCAGGAGGGTCATCAAATGTTTTCACCAGTATGGCAAAATACAGCACAAACTCCATGAGAGTGCAACTCTCTAAAAAGAACAGTTTTCATTACCATTTTTAATAGATAGATTTGTAAATGCAAAGTCAAACTGCTTTTCACATGTGTAGACATGTGGTGCACTTACAGAAAAAGCAGTCCCCTTCTTCTACCCACCATGAATATCATGGCCTGTACCACGTGTACAAGGGATAAGCAAAAAAAAAAAAAACTAATCGAGAACTTTGCGAATGCTGTGATAGATATGCATGGAGACATCTGAGGTTCTTCATTGGACATGAAAACAACAACCCTTTTACTATTTAGCAACTCTCTGGTAACCTCTCCCTAAAGGCCATGGCAACTAGGTGTTGTCCTTTAGAGAGAGGTTGATCTACTATGTATTCGACTATTTCCCTTAGAATAAGATATTTTTTAGATTTCTTGTTGAGAGGGTTTTGGAAACTCATGGGCAAACTTTTAGAGTTTTGAAATTTTTTATTTGACTCACCCCTTACATGCAATAAAAAAACTCCTGAGACAGTCTGAGGAGACATTTTTATTTCTTATATAGAATGGGCCCCTTGATGAAGAGTCATTGGCTTAAGAGCCATTTTATTGTGGTAAAGAAACGTTTTGTTATAGCAATTTTAATAGAGAGCTGTAGCTTGAAATAAAATATATTATTCTTAAACGATATAAAGACTTTAAACAATAAAAGAAAGCTTTGGGGCTAAAAAAATTGGAGGTTGGGGCAGGGGGTGATGGGAGATGACCAGAAAAGAATCCCCAACTACTATATCATAACTAGAGAAGAGTGGACATGGTTCAAGGAGAGCACCACCCCACCACCACCAGAATCCCTAACTACCATATCAAAGCTAGAGAGGAGTAGACTCTCTAGACATTATAAAAAAGGCATCTCCTTATTGTGCAACTGAAAGTTGCTGATGGCTTGCGCCATCTATTGGAATAAATATCAACTATTCTTGTTAATTTTTAATTATTCCAGAATTGGCCAAATACCCATTCTTGATTAATCAAGAAAAGCTAACCACAGACGCGTTTCGAGCTGTTGGCCCTCAGCAAGCCATCAGAAACTTTCAGTCATAAGGAGATGCCTTTTTTTTATAATTTATGCACCTTATCCCAGTACAATATCACATTTGTACTATTTTTTCTCTAGACATGTCTAAGAAGATATGTACCAACACCACCAGAATACCAAAATAACCAGAAGTAGGTAACCTACCCGCAGGAGTTTCTTCTGTCTCTGAGGATCCAGTTCGTGACCAGCTGCCTCGATGCACTGGGTGACGGCCAGCTCCAGCTGGTTCTTCTCCCGGACCATGCGCAGGTACTCATCTGCCTTGGGACTCTTCATCTGATACCCAACATCTTATGGCACCAGCAGTCTTAGTTGGTCAATCTCAGAGAGGGAAAAATAGGAAATAGGTTGGAAAAGCGTGTTCGTCTATACTTACTGAAACTTTGCCCTATAATAAGCAAGGATATTGAAAATTAGAAAGAATTTTTTAACGTACCACATAAATACACATGTAAAAAGCTGTTTTGACATTTGCATTTACAAAAATGTCAGAGCCTTGTTTGTTTACTTGTGCTCACTAGTGATGTTTGAATCTTTGCAAGAATCAGGGGCCATTGAAGCCATTTTCTTCTTTGCAAAAACGTGTCCAATGCAAGCTGTCAAAGCTCTTGAAAATGCCACCAACCTCTTAAACAACAACATTGTCTTGTTTCAAATGTTTAACAAATTTTCTTTGCATGTATAAATTCTGAATAATCAGGGCATGTTGGAAAAAAATCCTATTTCTCTTTACTCTACTGTTAGCCCAAATATATATATTCATTAATTAAAAAGGCATATATTGGATCAAAATATTTTTTTTATTTTACCAATATTTCAGTTGGCTGAACGCCAACCTTTATCAAGGTGTTAAAACATATTTAATGTGTGTCAACAACAAACTCAGCGCCACATAATTAGTTTGTTGTTGACACACATTAAATATGTTATAACACCTTGATAAAGGTTGGCGTTCAGCCAACTGAAATATTGGTAAAATAAATGATATTTTGATCCAATATATGCCTTTTTAATTAAAGATTTATTTATGGATTGCTCTATTTTCAAAAATATATATTCATGTACCAAAAGAAGAACTTCTGCCTTTAATTGAGCACCAGAATAAAACACTATTGAATCATCCTAGTAAAAACTTTATTAATGATGAGAGAGAGAGAGAGAGAGAGAGATAAAGAATGAGCCACAATACCAGTTTTGGAAAATTCAGACAAAAAGCCAACCTGTATACCATGGTATATATATTCAGTAGAACCTCCATGAAAGGACACTCATGCTAGAGGACACTTCTCTACAAAGGACAGTTTCCATCACCAATACAGTAGAACAACCTCCATGAAAGGACACTCATGCTAGAGGACACCTCTCTACTAAGGTCAGTTTCCATCACCAATACAGTAGAACAACCTCCATGAGAGGACACTCGTGCTAGAGGACACCTCTCTACTAAGGTCAGTTTCCATCACCAATACAGTAGAACAACCTCCATGAGAGGACACTCGTGCTAGAGGACACCTCTCTACTAAGGTCAGTTTCCATCACCAATACAGTAGAACAACCTCCATGAAAGGACACTCGTGCTAGAGGACACCTCTCTACTAAGGTCAGTTTCCATCACCAATACAGTAGAACAACCTCCATGAAAGGACACTCATGCTAGAGGACACTTCTCTACAAAGGACAGTTTCCATCACCAATACAGTAGAACAACCTCCATGAAAGGACACTCATGCTAGAGGACACCTCTCTACTAAGGTCAGTTTCCATCACCAATACAGTAGAACAACCTCCATGAGAGGACACTCGTGCTAGAGGACACTTCTCTACAAAGGACAGTTTCCATCACCAATACAGTAGAACAACCTCCATGAGAGGACACTCGTGCTAGAGGACACTTCTCTACAAAGGACAGTTTCCATCACCAATACAGTAGAACAACCTCCATGAGAGGACACTCGTGCTAGAGGACACCTCTCTACAAAGGACAGTTTCCATCACCAATACAGTAGAACAACCTCCATGAGAGGACACTCGTGCTAGAGGACACCTCTCTACAAAGGACAGTTTCCATCACCAATACAGTAGAACAACCTCCATGAGAGGACACTCCCGCTAGAGGACACCTCTCTACAAAGGACAGTTTTCATTTGTAAAATTACCATTTTTTACTATTTAGCAACTCTCCGGTAAGAGGACACCTCTCTCTAAAGGACACTTTGGCTCTGAAATTAGGTGTCCTTTACAGGAAGGTTCTACTGTATTTATATTCTTGGAATCCTATATAAATAGAAATCTCATTATAATAATTAAAATAGATGATAAGGCACAATTTGGATTATAGATTATAAACAAAAGGTAATAAGACCAAATCCAGATAAATAAATAGTGTGTTACAATTTGGATTATAGATTATAAACAAAAGGTAATAAGACCAAATCCAAATGAATAAAGAGCTTAAGAAAATGAATTCCAAAGTAAATATCAATGTTGATGTACACACTATTTATTTATTTGGATTTGGTCTTATTACCTTCTGTTTAATTAAAATAGATATTAAGTGCTGAGAGCTGCAGAAAGAAGACTGTGCGCCCAACCCACCCTAAATTCCTTGGAGGCTTCCATCAGCAGAGCTCCAGGCTCCAGAGAAGCAATCTTGAAGATGTCAGTGATGGCCTGGGGCACGCAGTGCAGCAGCTCATGGGTCAGGCTGCTGATGATCCGGATGCCGTCAAGTTCTGGGACCAGGTAGGAGGGAGAGTCCAGCACGAAAGTGGGAATTGGACGTTAAGGAAACTTTGCTAAATATTGCTTTGTTATCACAAGGTAATAAGACCAAATCCAAATAAATAAATAGTGTGTGACGTTTCAGTAACAGCGTTGTTACCATCTTCAGACAAAAGTACTGAATGAGAAATTTTACCACAGCATATTTTTGTCTGAAGATGGTAACAACGCTGAAACGTCACAAACTATTTATTTATTTGGATTTGGTTTTATTACCTTGTGTTTATAATCTATAATCCAAATTGTGCCTTATCAATTGCTTTGTTATGTTCTTGATGTCAATACACTAGAACCTTGCTCTAACCACATTACTTGGGACCAAGATTCAATGTTATCAGACCTAAGGTGTTGTCAAAACCATGGTTAAAATGGATTAGATTTTATGGGGAATAATAAAACATACTGTGGTGGTCAAAAAAGTTCTACTATTCACAGGGAAAAGTTAGGACTTGAGGAAACTTGAATGGTAAGTTTATTTACAGACAATTTTTGGTGAGCCACTGTCACCATTGTTAAGGTAAAAAATGTACAGGATTGTGAGAGTGTTTTTCATCGCCGTAAAGATAGTAGATTTTTTTTTGTTTTTTGTGTAGAAGAAACATTTATGCTTTCATTTCTTATATATGGCATGTTATTGTCTTATAATTAGAGTATGACAAACCAGATGTCACCACAGGACATTAGGTCTTCTTCTTTCTTATCTCAAAGCCATAATCATGGTGGGTAGTTAGTGACTGATTTTGTACTGTAAGTGCACCACATGTCTACACATGTGAAAATCAGTTCGACTTTGCACTTACAAATGTGCCAGAGCCCCGTTTGGTTACTTGCACTCGCTGGTGGGGTTGGACTTTTGCAAGAATCGGGGGCCATTGGAGCATTTTTTTTTTTTTTTTTTTTAAACAGAAAAAAAAGTGTCCAATGCGGGAATCGAACCCGGGTCGTAGTGGTCGAAAACTAAACGGTTTAACCAGCCTTCCACCGACCCCCATAGGACATTAGATAAATCAGTGATAGTGGAGGGACAAAAGGATATTTGAGCCAGTCATTCTCCGGCCCCACCAACAGCAGGATGTTCTGCCAGTATCCAACCACGGCTCCATTCCCACACCTGTGGAACAAACCTGCTTATTAGGTGACTGATTGGGATTATAATACCATTTAGTAAAATAAATATTCATCCTTAAATTATAATATTCATTTATAACTTATAGAGGGTTTTAAGTTACTTGCACCATTTTTTATTTCTCTAGTTTTCGGGCTAATAGGCCTTTCAACGGGAGCCTTGTTTTTATATTTCTAGTTTTAAGGCTAACATGTCCTTCAACAGGGGAAATGAAAAATGAAAAGAAATGAAAAATGGTGCAAGAAACTTGACCCTGGATTGCTTGTGGATATGATTAAAACCATTTAGTTGTTGCTGAAATATTGTGAAAGATGATAAAAAAAAAAAAAAAATTGATGAGGCACAATTTAGATTGTAGATTATAAACACAAGGTAATAAGACCAAATCCAAATAAATAAATATTATTACCTTGTGTTTAAAAAAAAAATTAAAAAATATTTGTTCAAATAAATAATTCAATGAAATTTATCTCTAATAACCTCCTTCACTATCCCTCAATTTTTGGCATTATTATTATTTTTTAAATTATCCCTAGTACACCTTTCTTACTTGTGTTGTGTGGTATGTCATCAGTGTAATAAAGATTGTATTCCTCAATAGGAAGCTTAATACAAGGTGCGTTCATTAATTTCCAGGACTGCTCTGTATCTTTGAAAAAATAAAACAAATAAAAAAAACTAATTTAATATTTTTCAAAATATGCCCCTCCTGCCTCAATCCTGCCTCTTCATCTTTTTTTCCAATTGTCAAAGCAGGAGATAAAATCACTTTTTGAGAGGTTCCTCAAGGTTGCCTTCGATTCAGCTTGTATCATATCAACGTTGTCAAATTTCCTTCCTTTTAACTTCATTTTCAATGAGGAAAAAGTCATTGGGGGCAAAGTCGGGGGAATAGGGTGGATGAGGGATCTGTATGGTTGAATGCTTGGTCAATAACTGCAAAACAACATGGGCTATGTGTGGCCGCGCATTATCGACGTGAAGTATCCAGTCATTGTTTTGCCATCTTTCAGGTCTTTTAAGGCGCACTGCCTCCCCAAATAAACCTCTTGATTAATTGTACGTCCGAAAGGAATAAATTCATGGTGAACCAAACCATTAATATAAAAAAACTAGACGAATGACCCGGGCAACGCCCGGGTTTACATGATTAAATGTATTATTCAAACACATTATATATAAACATGTGCCCGTTGGCTGCCAGCGAGTAAATGTCTGCGCCTGTTGACTCCCGGCGAGCAAGTGACTGCTCCCGTCGGCTGCCGGCGAGCAAGTGGCTTCCCGGCGCATGCGCGCGCACAGGGAAGCCACGTGCTCGCAGGCGGCCAATGGGCGCGCCCCGCCATCAGATCCACCGCGTTCTAGAGGGCGCTGCTCGTGAGCTATTTAGAATAATTTGAATATATAGTTTTAATAATTGATTTATATATTTTTTAAAATAGCCTATCGTCATCCTCGTCTTTTTTTACCTATGTATGGAAATCTTGGTTTGAATTAGTGAACTACTGCGAATTTGTATACCGGACATACAGACCAACCAACAGACAAACATACAAACATTCATTTTTATATATATAGATGTAACAAGCAATGTCTTGACTTTGGATTTTGTAAATCTTGCCTTTTTGGGTTTCGGATCCTCTTTTTCAATCCATTGGCTGGATTGACGTTTGGTTTCCAGGTCATACTGATACACCCATGTCTCATCCCCGGTAATGATTTTTTGCATCCATTCTGGATCGGTCCGAGTCATTTCAACCATGTTTTTGCAGACATCCATTCTAACCTCCTTTTGTTTCTCTGTTAGAATCCGGGGATCAAATTTTGAAGACGTCCGGATCATGTCCAAATCTTTTGTTACTATTTGATGACACAGTCCTACAGATAGTCCAGTCTCTAAGATAAGTCTTTAATAAAAATTCTTTTGTTAGATTTAATTAATTCCTTTATTTTGAGCTTGTTTTCCTCGCAACATAATGATCTTGGACGCCCAGTATGCTGATCATCGTTTACCTTTTCCTGACCTTTTAGGAAGCGTGAAAATCATTCAAAAGTTCTTGAACGGGATAAAGCTGCATCGCCAAAAGCTTCTTTAATCAATTCATACGTCTCAGTAGCACTTTTTTTCAATTTAAAACAAAACTTAATACAGATTCTCTGCTCTTCGAAAATGGCCATTTTAAAATTAGAAATGCGAACCTTGCAAGGAAGTTGTTTTGTTCTATTTTTAGATCGGCGCGTGCGCCACGAGACTCGTGCTTTCAGTCAGGTGTGGTCGAATGTCCAATATTTAACTCTGTATAAAAAAATTTTCTTTAGCTTTTTTATTTATTTTATTTTTTTAACCAGTCCTGGAAATTAATGAACACGCCTTGTATATGTTGTTTTTGGAAGAAGAAACACAAGTTGGGGAGAAAAGCTTCTTTATAAAGAAAAAACTTATCTTCCTGACTTTTGCTTCTTCTTCTATGGTGAATAGGGGATTATCATTGACTTAATACGTTGGTTTTGTTGTTTCTTATCCCCTTGTGCAAAGATTACACAAATTCCATGAGTCCATGTTCCTCAAGCAGCTTAATATATAGCAAACATGATATTATTGTGGTTTACACTGTGTTAAAGATTGTCCAAGCATCATTGTGCCAATCTAATGGTTAATTCTAAAACAAGTGTAACAGCAGGAAAGAAAGAGATGTATATAGTTACCATAGAAATTGCTGAGGTCTAGACTTGCTCTTAGTATCAAACTCGCAGTACTTTCTCTGTCACACACACCAAGCTGGTAGAAATCCACAATAAACAAAGAGTAAGATCCCAACTCCCATGTATCCTCAGAATAGAGGAAAAAAAACAAGATTTTAATGTAAACACAAGGCAATAAGACCAAATCCAAATGAAAAGTGTGTAACGTTTTGGTAACAGCATTGTTACCATCTGCAGACAAAAGTACTGAATGGATACTGAATGAATCAGTACTTTTGTCTGAAGATGAAAAAAAACAATGTTACTGAAACGTCACATACTAATTATTTATTTAGATTTGGTCTTTTTACCTTGAGTTTATAATCTATAATCCAAATGTGGAATGCAAGTTTGCAGGAGAACGGTAGTTATTTACCAAAAGGGGGCATTTCTCCTTTTAAAAATTCATTGAAACAATGCATTTTATTTATTTTGGTTGTGCAGAATGCACAATTGGGGATGTCCCATAACACCATCTTTGGCAAATAAAACTACAAGGTAATAAGACCTAATCCAAATAAATTAATAGTAGGTAACATTTCGGTAACAGTGTTATTACTGAAACATCATACACTATTAATTTATTTGTATTTGGTCTTATTATCTTGTAGTCTAATCTATAATTCAAATTGTGCCTTATCACAGCAAATGGGATGTAATGAAATTAGAGCCATCCCTGTATTAATGAGGGTCATAGGTCAAAACTGTGGTGTACAGGTTGGCTATTTTCCTGAATTTGCCAAATTGGTGTTGTGGCACAAAATGTAATGTTTCTGTTGTCTTGTCTTAAATTTGAAAAAAAAAGACAATACAAGGTCCCGATGGCTTAACCTGAACTAAAAGCTCCTAGCTTTACAGTAATGTTGGAAACTGACTTGAAAATTATAAATTGATAAATCAATATCTTTGTTGCAGTGATCAGAAGAATTGAGTCACAACACTGGATGGCGAGGCCTAAAGTAGAAAACAGTGATGAATAATTTAATACTTATTGAAAGAAATATTTATTTAAAATCACACAAATTAATATTAATACAAATATTATTCAAAACCAATTATTAAAATTTATGAGAGATAGTTCTTTTTCAGGCCTGTCAAAACCAAACGTTGGCGTCGAGACAGCTTTGTTTACCGGAGATGCGGGTATTCTTTTTTTCTCGCGCATGCGCGGGGGGCAGCGGGTGCAGTGTTGCCAGCGCTCGGTTGGCCCAAAAGTACCTATGGTCGCGTCAGTTTCAATACATTTATAAATATAGAAGATATTTGTTTTTAACTTATCCTAGGAGAACAAAAGTATCACTCTGCCATTACAATCACGGTGGTTAGAGGATGTGACAATACTGTAGGCACATCACGTGTCAACCCATGTAAAAGGTTTGGGAATAGTTTTTTTTATATATTGAGAGGCTATCAAAGGCAAACTTTAGAAAATGCTGAAAGCAATATCCTTTTTTTTTTGCTTATCCCTAGTACACGTGGTACAGGCCATCATAATCATGGTGGGTAGAAGTAGGTGACTACTTTTACTGTAAGCTACTGTAACTCCGCCTTTGCCAGTCCCAAGCCCGGATGAAAAAGGAGGAGGGGGAGTAGTAACAAGCTCACTAAAAACCTGGGCTCAGCTGGCCCGGCTGATAGTACCCTGTAAGGGCTCCTAATCTAGGGATACAGGATGAGCAGCGTTTGTACTCCATGTTAGGAGCGGCTGCACATGGCGTCTGTTCCTCATGTCAGAGGCGACCATTTCTTTTGGAGCTAAGTCGGCCTGCCACTGAGTAGTGCTCCCAGTCTTAATGACAAAGGCAGACGCATTCTACTTCATCCAGTGTGAAGATAAGAAAGAAGAAGAAGAAGACTGTAAGTGCACCACATGTTTACACATGTGAAAAGCAGTTCGACATTTGCACTTACAAATCTGCCAGAGCTCCGTTTGGTTACTTGCACTCGCTGGTGGGGTTGAACTTTCACAAGAATCGGGGGCCATTGGGGACTTTTTTTTAGCAATATCCTAAGTGGATCAAGACAGAGAGTGGTGGGGATATTACAGAGTTGGAGAAGATGAAAACATTGTCATAGAATATGAAGCTATTGATGATGATAAGACACAATTTGGATTATAGATTATAAACACAAGGTATTAACACAAAATCCAAATAAATAAATAGTGTGCGACGTTTCTATAACAGCATTGTTATCATCATCACTTAGTACTTTTGTCTGATGATGGTAACAATGTTGTTATGGAAACGTCACACACAAGTTTTTTTTTTTTTTTTTTTTAATTTGGTAAGCTATTGAGGAGTGTAAGATACCTGGAGGTCAAGGGAGCCAATCCACAGAGCTCCAGTATCTGCCAGGAGAGCCAGGTGTTGTTGATTCATGGAGACAGCCAGAGCCACAATGGAGTTGATGGGAGCATTGAACTCCACACTTCCTCCGCCCGGCATTGTGGTGGAACCCTGCAACAAAGTCCGCTGGTTGGTGGGAATTCTCTCTACAAGTAATTCCCTTGACAGGGTTGTCTACAAATCAATGAAAGTATATACAGTAGAATAACATCTCCAACAACCTGAAAATGGTAATTTTGCAAATGAAAACTGTCCTTTGTGGAGAGGTGTCCGCTAGCGGGGTGTCCGCCAAATGGAGGTGCTACTGTATTTGTAAAAATCAGTTTAAACAGATGAGGGGGTTCCAAGATGGGACATGTTACGAACAACAAAAAAGTAAAAGAACAATTTTCAGTACTTACAGTGGGGGTGGCAAACTTGCGCTCCGAGGGAGGGGTCTGGAAGGCAGTGGGGATGTGTTCTGCAGTCTGGCAGTGACACCATATATTACCCCAACAACAACGAGACTAAATATAGAGACCACTCACCAGAGTGCGACACTTGCGCTCTACAGGATCATAGATGTACAGCTTGGTGTCACGGGCCACCATGAACATCAGCTCCCTGTCCTGACCACTGACCACTTCCCAGCATGTAGGAGGGCCATCCAGTCCTGCCACAGTTTGGTTTTCTCAACATCAATACAAAAGTACAGATAGAATGAAACCTTTCTAATGCAGCTCCATATATGGATAGTTTGCCGGGAGGAAATTAATCTATAAAAATGATAAGGCACAATTTGGATTATAGATTATAAACATAAGGTAATAAGACCAAATAAATAAATAGTGTGTGATGTTTCGGTAACAGAGCATTGTTACCATCTTCAGCCAAAATACTGAAAAAAAGTGAGTTTTTCCACTTTTATTTATAAGAATAATATTCTGTGTTTCTCAGAAAATTATCTTCTTCTTATCTGCTATCTTGTTTACACACTTGATAACAGTAACTATTTGAAACATATAATATAATGCTGCTTGTGATTGTAAAACGACATTTGAAAACTATCCCGCATGTGTTTCTTTTCAATGAAAAATCAAAATTTATTTCAAGGAGAAATAAGTTGAGAAAGGTTGGAAATAATCGTTATTTCTCCTTGAAATAAATTTTGATTTTTCGTTGAAAAGAAACACATGCGGGTATTTGAAACATGCTGAGGTAAAAGTTCTCATTCAGTACTTTTGTCTGAAGATGGTAACAACGCTGTTATCAAAATGTCACACACTATTTATTTATTTGAATTTGGTCTTATTACCTTGTGTTTATAATCTAAAAAAATGAAAGTCTCCCTCCCGTCAAAATAGATGCTAAAACTAATTGCCATCAATTGACACCTTGTGAATTAATAAATGAATAAATGGTCCTATGGCGCTGGAATAGCACGGGTTGTATTGTAGTTCACTATCCTGGTGTGACAACACTGGCACTCACCAGGAATTTCCACCAGCTTCCTGCGCGGGTCGTTGATGTTGGTGACATAATAGATCTTGTAGTTGGAGCCCAGAACAGCCAGTCCTGTGCCCATCTGGCTGGTGAAGAACCGGCATTCCAGCACTCGGAAGTCTTTGTTTGCCTCCTGCAACAGTCTTCTCTTAGTTTCTTTTTAGAAGCAACAAATCTATTCAATACTTTTTTGAATGTTTCTCTCTCTCTCTTTTATATATATTCAGTAGAACCTCTATGAGAGAACACTCTCGTTAGAGGACACTTCTCTACAAGGAAAGTTTTCATTTTTAAAATTACCATTTTAACTATTTAGCAAATCTTCGGTAAAAGGACACCTCTTCATAAAGGACACTTTAGCTTGGCAACTAGGTGTCCTTTACAGAGAGGTTCTACTGTATATTATCAAAACTACCTCAACAGACCTTACTATAATGATTTTAAGATATATATAGTACAGGAGAACCTCCCTGTAAAGGACAACACCTAATTGCAAAGCCAAAATGTCCTTTAAGGAGAGGTGTCCTCCTACTGGAGAGTTGCTAAATTGTAAAAATGGTAATTTTTTCAAATGAAAACTGTCCTTTGTAAAAAGGTGTCCTCTCATGGAGGTTCTACTGTAATACAAATAATAATAAAAGGTTTGGTTCATCAGTGATGAATCCTTCATTAAATTAATCTCCAGATGTCTCTGATATTGTATTAGACTGTTTTTCTTGTATAGTGTACATTTTCCAAGGAGGACATATTATTGATATTTTAGGAATCTCTATGAATATAAGCTTCTAAGGTTCTTAAACATGATTTTTTACTGATAAGCACAATTTGGATTATAAACACAAGGTAATAAGACCACATCCAAATAAATAGTGTGTGACGTTTCAGTAACTGTTGTTACCGACCGAAAAGTCACACACTATTTATTTATTTGGATTTGGTCTTATTACCTTGTGTTTTTTATTTTTTACTGTAAAAAGGAAAATATATAAGACAAAATGACAAGTAAGGAGAAAAAAACAACACTTCTATAGAACTCTGTGAAAAATAAGTTAAAAAAAAAAACACAAAAATGATAGAAAAATTGAGAGAGATAAAAAGAAATAAAAAATTTACCTGAACTACAGCAAATGTTTTAGAAGAACAGAAGTTTCCAAAGATGTCGTAAACCAGGGTGGTTCCATTTTCTTGAACACAGATCAAATCCTCATCAGTGGACCAGCCAAAATCCAAGAAGGGTCCAGAGTTCCACTGCAACAAACCAAGCCAGTTAGAAGATGTCAGCTGGAGGTGTTAGAGATGGTTACATGTATGGACAACTGGCCTAAACATACATTCAACTCCTGCTGTATTTGGGTTTCAAGGTTAATGGAATCGCACCTAAATCTAAAAGGATCCACCTCATGGTGCACAAAACCAAAACTAAAAGTAAAGATAAGTTATTGAGTATTGGTTTCAGTATCTAACTGCCTGACTTTATATCAACCGTAGTCTGGTCATCTCCCTGTGTTTGTCTACAAAATACTGTAGGTTCTTCATTAAATTTCTAGTACAGTATAGTGTAGTAGTCTATGGCTAAATCACACATTAGCATCATAATTTTAAAGTCTGAGAAGCATGGACTCGTGGAATTTGTGTAATCTTTGCACAAAGGGATAAGAAACAACAACAATGGATGAGCCAATACAGTCAATGATGTGGTTCTAGGTTGCAGGCTGAGAATTGCACTTAGTACATAGTGAGAAAAACTTGCAACCATTCTGGAAAGTCATTGTCTGTAGATGACCAGAATTAAAGTCTGGAAATGAAGGACTGCTGTTCCCTTGTGAGGAGAGGATTGATGTTTGTCCTTTCTGCTTTGTACCAGTTATATGCAGCAGTAGATATCTATTCTCACTGGCATTGGGCCTTGATGGTACGTAGTGATGATGCTATATAGGTATATATATGGTTGGGACTGTAGTTCTAAACTGGTAGATCATTAGTAACTTACCAAGAAGGAGGAGATGAGGGTCCCTGAGCCTGAGTAGATGTAGATGATCTGTTTCTGATCAGCCATCCCGGCAAAGCGGAGTCCTCTCTTGTCATTGCGGATCAAGGCTGTTCAACACACACAAACAGGGATGAAAGAACAAGTATGTGGTGGTGTCTTGTCCATGGAGCAGATCAGATCGGTCCGTGCACCTTGATCACAATATCAGCCAACAAAGGTGCCTTGTTTGTATGGATGTCCTTTTCTGGATTGATGTCTGCCATATAGAGGACTGCAAGAATGGCCGGGCAACTGTATATGTAGTACAAGTATGTAAACCTCCATATGGATAGATAGATGTACAATCGAGATAGGAGAGCATCTCCATAGAATATTTAGATTATTAATGCCATAGCACTCAAGTTCCAAGGAAATAGCTTTGATGTAAATACCATTATAATTAGACATTCTAGGAGAGCAGAGATAACTGCTAGAAGATTGGTGGTGTAAGAACTAACAGAATTGAATATGATTGCTAGATATGAAGGAAAACCTGCTAAATACTCATCAAGAAACCCAACAGAGGTTGTGCTAAGGGGTAAATAAGGTGGCATACCTTAAACACTAACTATGATGTTGGCTGACATAATCTGTGGTGACTTGTTAGAAACAGATGCCCATGTTAGCAAAATTTCCACAGGGGACACATTGCTATTGAAGCTATTCTAGCTTGATGTGAGATAACATCAGGTGTACCCATATGGAGAACTACAAATTGGAGAAATTTTAACTCTGTGACCTGGAGTTATTTCACCAGAGAAAAACATTTTTTTTAATATTACCATTTAAAATATATATACAGTTAAACCTGTCATAGCGCCCCCTCTTGGGACTCACCAAAATAGTGTGCTATAGAGAGAGGGTGCTATAGACAGGTCACTTTTAATGTAAATCGTATTATACTATGTATTTAAAATCAGGCGCTATAGAGAGGGAAGGCGCTATTTTGAGGGGGCACTATAGACAGGTTTAACTGTATATAGTTATTTATTTTTTAAAAAAGAGAGGTTTGTGAATGCCTGCTACATATATTTATATTTGAAATATAAATTTGCTGTCTCCTACACAAGCTTTTGACCTTCTCTTGACCTAAATGCTTGCTCCTTTAAAAAAATAATATTTCCAGTGAATGTGGTTTTCTAAGGAATCATCAGGAGATCTTCTATTGAACATAGAGGGAAAATACACCATGAAGAATGAAGGAAGAGGTGAACAGATCAAAGAAGGATTGGTTTGTTTAATAATCTAATGGTCTGGAACTAGAAGTGATGAAGAGGTGAAGAGAAATACTCAGAATAAGGTGAAATGGCATTTGATGGCCAAACTCCATGGCTGTACTACGTGATATTAGAAGAGTCTAGGTGTTTGAAGTTTATATGTTAATTTTGTAATTATTCTTATATATATTTTAATTCATATAGAAGCATTTTTCTGGCAGACATATTCAAATTTTATCATCGTTTTTTTCAATTTTTTTTTCTTAGGTAGTTATCAAATCAATCGCAATTGTAGTTTCTTTTTATTTTGTTGTGTTCCTTTTTAAGCCATGAAATGTATAGAACTAAGGAGTAATATTCAATTCAAGCATATGGAACCAACATTGATTCATTTTTTAAAAACAAAGCATTAATCATAAGCTTATACAACTTTCACTTTTTCATACACTAGGCATCCAGGACACTGTCAGGTTTGTTGGTATTGTTGAGGAAGGAACAGACACAATACTTAGACTCGCCAATGCTGACAGTTGTTGTTTAACATTCCCCACACATGATCCACATTAACTCCGCCTTTGCCGGTCCCAAGCCGGGATGAAAAAGGAGGAGGGGGAGCAGTAACAAACTTGCTAAAAAACCTGGGTTCAGCTGGCCCAGCTGATAGTACCCTGTAAGGGCTCCTAATCCAGGATCAGCAGTGTTTGTACTCCTTGTTAGGAGCGGCTGCACATGGCGTCTGTTCCTCATGTCAGAGGCGGTCATTTCTTTTGGAGCCAAGTCGGCCTGCCACTGAGTAGTGCTCCCAGTCTTAATGACAAAGGCAGACACATTCTACTTCACCCCAGTCATGATGGTTGTCAAACAGACACCATCAAGGGTCACAACTTGATACCCTAATATGATTGAGTGGAGATAAGAAAGAAGACACATGATCCAAGTACAGGTCTACAATAATGGTTTGACTTAGTATGCAATCAATCCACAGAGATTGAGCTTGTATGGTTCTCATTGGGATCTTGCTGGATTTTTGCTGGCAAAAAAACACCTAAAAGAGAGAACCTTGTAGTGCTACTACAGTACATCCCAAGAGTATGGCCTCACCAATGGGTCCTCCATTCTGTCCGGAAGCTATGAGGTAGTCAGCGGGGGAGAAGTTGCAGTTCCATAGCATGGAGAACAACTCCACCTTCCTACACAGAGATAGAGGTCAGGACTCCTCACACACAACATGGAAAATATAAATGTAATACAGATATATTTACACAGTGGAACCTTCATAATAACAGCAACTGGGTTCTAAACACAAGGTATTCTTCTTCTTCTTAAGACTTAATAAGACTGTAATAAGACCAAATCCAAATAAATAAATAGTGGGTACATTTCGGTAACAACGTTGTTACCATCTTCAGACAAAAGTACTGAATCACTCACACACACACAGTACTGAATTTGTCTGAAGATGGTAACAACGCTGTTACCGAAACGTCACCCATTATTTATTTATTTGGATTTGGTCTTATTACCTTATGTTTATCATCTACTAGCCGAATGACCCGGGCAACGCCCGTGTTTTAATTTAGACACGTGGACCTGTTGGATCATTAACGCCCGTGTTTTACCCGATTGAATGTTTTTATTCAAATACTATTTGTTACAATTATAAATTGGCGCCTTAAATAAATGCATATATTAGTTAATAACTATCGCCTATGTGCTTTATCTGTCTATGTACTGTTGGCTTCCGTAGGCGTCTCTTACTGGGAAAAAGAAAGAGAGGATTCCATTTAGTTATTAACTAATATATGCATTTATTTAAGGAGCGACCCGCTCCAACACAATAGTTACAAAAACCAAAAAGTGGGTGGGGGGGGCAAAGTCAAAAACAAAGTGTCTCGCGCAGTGGCGGCGCCATCGTAGCCAACCAATAGGAGAGCGCCATTCCAAAAAAAAAGCAAACGGTGACAGAGATGAAGAACGCACGCATGACGCTCGTAACTGTATATAGAATAATACAAATTGTGCCTTATCAGCAACTGGGTTATAACACACCACAAACTTCTAAAAAGTCCTAAGTTTAAAAGACTCAATTGCTGTCAAGCCTCGCTATAACAACATCAGTTGAAACTCAGATTTTTATGTTGTTATACTTGTATAACATTTATTTTTATAAATACAAGGAAATAAGACTTAATCCAAATGATAAGGCACAATTTGGATTATAGGTTATAAACACAAGGTAATAAGAACAAATCCAAATAAATAAATAGTGCGTGACATTTTGGTAACAATGTTGTTACCATTTTCAGACAAAAGTACTGAATGAAAGAATAACTTCTTAGGTCCATTGAAGTCTATAAAATTTATAAGGCACAATTTGGATTATAGATTATAAACATAAGGTAATAAGAACCAATCCAAATAAATAAATAGTGTGACGTTTCGGTAACAACGGATTTGGTCTTATTACCTTGGACTTAATCAAAATAAATTAATATGTGTGACGTTTGGGTAACAACATTATTACCATCATCAGAGTCATTTATTCTTTTGTCTGATGATGGTAACAACACTGTTACCGATATGTCACACATTATTAATTTATATGGTCTTATTTTCTTGTATCTATAATCTATAATCCAAATTGTGATTATCATTTATATTTATAAATTCACAATCGCCATCTATAGATAAAATTTGTAACACTTTTTTGGCAATGTGTTTCTTTTAACATAAATCATATAAGATTGTTGTAATCGTGGTTAAAACAAATAGAGATTTAAAACTAGGAAACTTACAAAGTATAACCATGTTTCTGTTATAAAAGAGGCAGTGAAAACAAGATTATACTGTAACCATGAACAATATAAAATATGCCTGCGAGAATGGAAATCTGATGCTGCACATGACTGGTACAGAGCAGGAGGGACAAGCACCGGTTCTGTCCTCCCAAGAGAACAACAGTCTTTGATTTCCAGACATAAGTCTGGTTATCTACGGACAATGACTTTCCAGAATGGTTGCAAGGTTTTCCTACTATGTACTAAGTGCAATTCTCAACCTGCAACTCCAAAACACATTATTGACTCATACATTGATGAGCTCTACTCTTCCCTGGCAGACACCATCAAAAGTCTCAAGCTTTACAAGCTTGATAACGTAATATGAATGAGAGGAGATAAGAAAGAAGAAGATGATGCATTAATGTGTCACCAGTTATATGAAATTTAAACTATTTTTGATGTGTATGTTTCTTTTTTGAAATAATCAATTATCTACTGCCCCCTTACTGCAATGATAAAATAATGGGAATTTCATCAGTGGTGAACCCTCTCAGTGGTTTCGCCAGTTTGATTTACAATACCACTGTATTATTGCATTTAGCTGTTTTCCTTTTATAGTGATACTGAAGCTAGACACTTGGAAAAGGGTATTTTAAATGAACTATGGACATAGGCTTTGGGGATAGTAGAAATTTGGATTATAGATTAGAAACATAATGCAATAAGACCAAATCTTAATAAATGAATAGTGTATGATGTCTTGGTAACAGAGATTGTTAAATCTTCAGACAAAAGTGATGGCAACAATTCTGTTACCAAAATACCATACATGTTGTAAAGATTACACGAATTCCATGAGTTCATGCTCCTTGAGCTGTTTTATGATAAGCAGCTGCCTCTCCTAAAGGTCCTGTTTAGTACATCTAATGAAAGCCAAAATGTGTTCTGGAGCTGCAGGTGCCAAGTTACATTTTGGGCAAGTGGGGTAGATCTTAAGTAGAGTAATCTTAAATATATTTATGCGAGTACTATTTATTGTTGCCAATAAAAAAATGTTGTGGCTCTTTAAAAACTATTGCAATTTTTTACTCTTCCAATTACCATCATGACTGGGTGAAGTAGATACAGACACCATCAAAAGTCTCAAGCTTTACAAGCTCGATACCCTAATATGATTGAGTGAAGATAAGAAAGAAGATGACTCTTCAAACTCAAGAGGTTGCCGTTCCCTAACCTAACCTAAATTAACCTATCTGAACCTAACCTAGTGTTTGAAATACTGAGTGGCACATTTATCTGCACAAATGAGTACAATTCACTGAAGATATCTTCTTGTGATAATACCATTCTAATTGACAAATTCTTCCAACAGTTCTAAACAGAAACAAGATTTTATTTATATATATATCAGTAAGGGAAGTAGTATATATGGGAATAGAAACGGCAAGATATATCTACCAACTTCCTGAAATAGGTTTATTGCAAGGTCTTTTTTTCAATTAAATATAAATAACAAACCCTCTCTTTTTATTTCTCAGAGGTAAAAATAAAAAGGTTAATTAATTATTTTATTTCGTTTTTAATAGGTGAAGAAAAAATTGTTACAAGTTGCAAAGGATATCTCTCAATTAAAAAACAAAAGAGTGAATTTTATTTATCTAAACTCTTATATTTCATGGTAATTTTTAACGAAAATTCAAAGAATTTAATACTTTATTTTACATTGATACTGCGTGACTTATCATATTTTTATTATATGTAATCATTTAAATTTTAAATACTCTTTGTTTAATGGTTAAAGAGGCAAAAACGCCTACCTATAAAATATATTTTTCCCTAAAGGTCCCCAATCTGCGGTATACATATTTTTGGAATTTAATTTGGTATATGATTAAATTAAATACATAAAATATCAAATATATATAAATTTATTTTTCTAAAAGCGTATCATCACTAGGATATCACGGTTGTGTTTTGGGATGCATATTTGTAAATAAAAAGTCTATAGTCAAAAACTATTAATCAGTTTATTTTATTATTATTATTATTCAAAATAGCAATTTTATACGGATTTTTGAGAGTGAATTATATTTTAAATATAAATATTATTTCACTTTGTGAGATTTGTATAGTAACTTTTTTTCGAACCTTTTATATGATTCAAATTGAATATACTGTAGAACATCATTACATGACTAAACTCTGTTAGAATTAGAGTAAGAGTAAAATGTGTATAATTCCTACAAGAAATCGTTGTAGTTTCAAGTTCATATTCTTGTAAAATCAGAATGAGCATGGCTGCTGAAAAATGATAGAAGAAAGAAAAATAAATAGAACATTTTCCAAAAAGAAATAGAATCCACTATAACCAACTGTGGAAATTGCTAGTATAGAAACTGTAGCAGGATTTATTTTTTTAAAGAAAAATGCTATTGGCTTCCATATATTATTGTCAAGCTTTTGGAGAACTGATCCAACTGCCCGATCTGAAGCATCTGTACAGAGTGAGATAGGCAGTTCAGCATCTGGTAGGCTAACAGTGCTGTATTAGCTAAAGCTTGTTTGCATTGTTCAAACTGAACTTCAGCTTCTTCAGTCCATTTAATTTCACTTCTATCTTTTTTCTTGGCACCCCTCAAGTATTCATGAAGGATTGCCTGAGTCTCTACTGCATTGTTTAAAAAGGTATGATAAAAGTTTAGCATTCCCAAAAATATGGTAATTAATGAACTGTTTGTGGTTTCTTATATTCTAGAATTCCCACAAGAGGTCAGCCAATTCACTTACAAGCCCGTCGTCTAGATCCACAGAGATTAACTCTTGCTAAGGCAGAATTTCAATATATGTTGACGGCGTGGTCTGTCATCCCAGCAGGCTGAAAGGAAATCTCTTGGCCCCCACAAAACCTCTTTCTTTTCAACCTCAACAAGAAAGACATTATCAATTCCTCATTTCTTAAAGAATACCCTCTTTAAAGTAATGTTATGAATACCTTTCATATGATGGGTTGCATAATTCTTTATGCAAACTGAAAGAGCTCCTAAATCTTATTGTTTAGTAAATAGTTTGTAAGTTATTTAGATATATACCAGTTTTTCAGTTTTTCTTTTATAACCCCTTATTCCTCAATGTAGTTTTTGTATTTGAATGAACATTATTAGAAGTGAATTAATTTCAAAAACACCTTTGGTGTACAAAATCACTGCTCCTCTACTTTAACCCAGAAGTTTTAGGCTTTGAGTTTATCCTTGAAGGCCTGCAGTGAAATAACCAAGCTCTATGACAGCGAGATTTAAGAACATCCCATTGTGGAGCTGTTGGGGCACGTTTTTGTAACCATACCCCAACAGAAGGCGTATGTATAATCAAATCAAATGGATACATGGCTTCCCTCCCACATAGACTTACAGACCACCTTTTGCCCAGAAACCTAGACAATTGATGACACCAGACTTCCATGCCGAAAGCTGATGCCTGGTGAAGAAGACACCAGTGACATCCAGGGACATCCGCGCTGGAAGCTGTTGTTCCATATGTACATATATTCCCCTCACCAAAAATTTAGGTAAAGGTGACCAGAAAAAAAAATGGAGAAGGTAGATTTCTAAAAGACTAAGCCTTATAAATATCCTTCTCGAAAAAAGGAAGCATCACATTACAGTCCAGGTAAAAGGGGCCTGGCTCGATTTATAGCCAAGACGGGGGGCGATATATATACCGTCCCGAGAAAAGGGAGGATAGTATTTCAATCCATGTGGAGGGGGGGGGCCTGGGGGTCTGAAATTTTACACTAGTGCCGTGGCTGTTTCTCTCTTTAGATTTTTTTGTTTTGGTAATACTATATGTTCTATTTTGATGGGAGAGGCCTGGGGCGTCTATGAAATTGTATACTGGAGCCGTTGGCCATTTTGATTGGTGTTTCTTTCGGCGAATGAAAATGCCAGCCAATAGAAACTTTGGCGCGGCAGCGAATGAAAACGGAGAGAGACATGAATAAAAGAGGGTTTCTTTGCCAAAAGGCAGGTTCAATCTGAGTCGCTCAGTGAGAGGACAGTCTTCAGACGGGAGATCAGACCTTTGCCGGCACTTTCGAGAAAAGGTAAGCCATTTGTCATTATGACTTAGCGCCCCCCCCCTTTTTGTGTAGTAACCAACCTAGATTTCGCATGGGCCCTAAAGGGCTATAAAGTAACTTCAGGTCACCTCTATCTAAATTTTTACTATGTAAATAGCATATCTCGTCAGTATAGACAAGTTCCCAAATTTTAATTTATTTAAATAATATCTAGAGAAATTTTCTTGTTTCCTCTCATACATATTTCATTCCTTTTGCTTTATGGTACTACCCCCCACACCTTAATTTCACAAATTGTAATAAATATAGAACTACCAACTCTGTTGGAATAGAGTTGTGTACTATATCTTTGCTGTGATATATTGACATAGCGACAGTTGCAAATTACGACTTTATTAGGGCTACTTTGAGGGTATCTATCTGTCAGGTTTTAGTAATGTTTGTACTTTTATGTGTTTCAGTGCGTTATTCCATCATATTTACCATTATACCATATTTTCTGATTCCTCGAGCTATTGTTACGCTGTTAGGAGGGTACGGCATGATGCAAACAGATTTGTATGTTTGACTATTGGTTGTGTTATTTGGGCTATAAAAATGCTGATGGGTTCCCCAGTTTGGATAGTTGAAAAGGGAGGATACACGATGTGACTTATTAAAGTTTCCTTACTTAAGTATATATATATATAGCAATTTAGGCCAACAACCCATGTATATAACCCGCAGCAAGACCTTAATGTTGTATAATAGCAGCACAGCTGTCAGTGATGCACTATCGGCATATGTCTTTACATCATCACATGTAATACAATTTGTGCAAATAGGATAAATAAAATAAATAAAAAAAAAGAAAAAGGGAAAAAAACTCTGTAATTGATTAAGAGTTGGGCTAAAGCAAGGATTGAGCATATAATATTGTCAGTACAGTGGTCTAAAGATGGAAACAACCGCGACACTATTATACAACTTCATCTGACAACCCACGAAATCGTTATTAAATTGGGCAATCTATAAAACACTGAAACACAGACACTCGCGGCAATGTATGTGGCCGGTAATTTATGGGAGACTTGATTATTAGTAACATTCCCTTCAAATAGGTAATAAACATACAACATTTTATTTAAACAGTTGGAATAGCACCCTAAGACAAATTATGTATGAAATAGGTAACAGAGGAGACAAGAAAATTTCTCTAGATATTTATTTAAATATCTTAAAATTTGGGAACATGTCTATACTGACGAGATATGCTATTTACATAGTAAAATTTAGATAGAGGTGACCTGAAGTTACTTTATAGCCCTTTAGGGCCCATGCGAAATCTAGGTTGGCTACTACACAAAAAAGGGGGGGGCGCTAAGTCATAATGACAAATGGCTTACCTTTCTCGAAAGTGCCGGCAAAGGTCTCCTGTCTACAGACTGTCCTTTCACTGAGCGACTCCGATCGAAACTTCCCTTTTGGCAAAGAACCTTCTTTTATATCATCTCATTCTCCATTTTCATTCGCCGAAAGAAACACCAATCAAAATGGCCAACGGCTCCAGTATCAATTTCATAGACGCCCCAGGCCTCTCCCCTTCAAAATAGAACATATAGTATTACCAAAACAAAAAAAATCTAAAGAGAAAAACAACCCCTGCGGTAGTGTAAGATTTCAGACTCCAGCCCCCCGTCTTTCCACATGGGTTGAAATACAACCCTCCCTTTTTCTCGGGATGGTATATATATCGCCCCCCCCCGTCTTGGCTAAAATTGACCCAGGCCCTTTTTACCTGGACTGTAATGTGATGCTTTCCTTTCTCTGGAAGGATATTTTATAAGTTTCAGTCTTTAGAGATCTTCCTTCTCCATTTTTCTCCTTTTTTTTTTTTTCTGGTCACCTTTACCTAAATTTTTGGTGAGGGGAATATATGTACATATGAAACAACAGTTTCCAGCTCGGATGTCTCTGGATGTCTTCTTCTTTACCAGGCATCAGCTTTCAGCATGGAAGTCTGGTGTCACCAAGTGTCTAAGTTTCTGGGCAAAAAAATGGTCTGTAAGTCTATGTGGGAGGGAAGCCATGTATCCATTTGATTTGATTATACATACGCCTTCTGTTGGGGTATGGTTACAAAAACGTGCCCCAACAATCCTCCCCCTGCCAAGTAATGGACAAATGCGTTTGTGCTATTCATTATTCATCTGCCTTTCATCAGTTACTATGAAAGCAGGCCCATTTCTAGCAAAATGCATTTTCCATTACTAGGTGAAGTCAGGTGTACCGAAACCTATAGGGAAGATAAGGCTAATCAAAATGATGGTATGCTATTCTAGATGTTTATTATTCCGAACATTAGTGGGCATTGTGCATCCTGGCAAAGGGTTTTTTTTATGTGCTATTATTCTGTCAGAACACTGTTATCAAAATAGGTTATTGGGGACAGTCATATCATATGTATGGAAGTAAGCAAGGTCATCTGTCTTACCATTCATGGGTATATATACCACCCTTCCACTTTCTTCTTTGGTCTTGAGGAGTAGGCCTTCCTAGTGGTAAGTCCTCTCAACCCCATCCTTGCCTCTTGTGGTGCTGGATTCATTGCTACCTTCTTTCTGCTAACAATACAGTTAGAACATTTCCCTATTACATATTATATATAAAAATTTGGGCGCCAAGGAGTCGTTTAGAAATAACTGACTAGTCCAACTCCTAAAACATGCCAGCATCTTTATTTAAGTACCAATCAAGACATTCGTGTGGTATAGTTATACATATACAATCAAAGGAAAGGATAATTATAGTTAGCTGAAAGAAATATCTTGATACATAATGATTAGCCTATGACATGATGACTTTTGCTAAATAAAAAAAAAAAAGGTTACAGAAAACAAATTGTGAAAGTAATTATTAAATAAGGCACGAAATATGTAATGATAAAATGAATCCTTCCATGTTATATGATGGGTATAATATATATATTGAAGAAAACACGTATCATGCAGATAGTGATTAAATATGATAAAAATCATCCCATGATAGATGATAAAGAAAACTACTACAAAATTATATATGATGACAAAATATATGTACTTATACAAGTAAGGCGGATAAAAGACAATAAGGATAAAATAGATCATGCCTTAAGGGAAGAATAAGCCATGACAACATGTTAAAAAAATCGCAACATGGCCGGTAAATATTACTAATATCATGAATATCAAAGGAAATAAAATTGTTGAAATGAATAGCATATGATTATAATATAATATATATGATATAAAATAATAACATATTCAATTAGAAAATGAAAACACATTATATATATTTGTGCGCTGAAGGTTCAAGGTTTAGTATCTCAGTTAAGTTTTTCAATCTTATTCAGTCTGGAATCACGAGTTGGTCACTGGGTAATATTCGTCTATCCCGATCCTACTGGAGGGTGGGTTTTCTCTTATGTGTTAGATTCCTCTGTTACAAACTCTCAACTCAGATGGGTACGTCATTTGGAATCTTGGTTAAATGGAATATATCCCAGACCTCTATTAAACTACACAGTCCATTTAAATCTAGGGTGACAACCGTATGAAGAGAATTTTTCTGTTTTGGCAGAGCGACTAATCAATTTCTACTATTTTGTTTGTGACTCCGTTTACCTTGTCTCTGGGGTGTGTACAGTTCAGCTACCTCCCCCTTCCAAGAAATTCATATTACTTTCATCTACTAATATACCCTCTATTCATTGACCTGAATCCTACAAATCTACATCTTATAAATTTGAATTTTATCAATCTGAAATTTTGGTTCTTTTACAAATTCCTTCAGAATTCTACTCCCTGTATAACTGCTCTTAATTCTACTGTCCTCAATACAACACTTCTAAAACTTTGACTCACTGGCTTGTTCTGGTGTCTCGTTCGCGGTCATTATAGTTAACTAATACTTTAAAATCTTATCCTAACATGGAACGAGTCTAAACTCGTTGAAGGTCCTAATAATTACTTATTCTGCCTCTCGAATCGGTCTTATGCTCGAATTCATTCCAACAAAACGTATGGCAGGGCGAATCCTTTATTAGAAGAAACTTCCGCTAGCTATGGGGGGTCAAACTGGTACCAAAAAAATTCAATAGACGGAAACACTTCGTCTAGAATAACTGGGCAATCTCTGCCTACATGCCAATCTTACAGGACCTCCCGTCTGGTACACCCTCGCTCCAGCCACGCTAAAAGCGTCGAAACTACGGTGTCAGATCGGTTACCCAAAGTCGCGCCGTTATACCCCAGGCTATACGGCATGGCTAAAACAAATCCCCCATCCTGCATAAAATTCAATCTATACCTCTTCGTTTCCTCTAATGAGGAGAAGTTTTGTGGGTTTCCTGGTCTGATCATAACCTCCCACAACCTTCCAGTCTGAGAATCAAGATATGATCATTATCTACGACTCTTAAAATTCAAGTTGATATAATGAAATAGAGTAACTGATTACCCTAATAAAAGAAATCAATATTTTATACTCCCGTAAGGGGAGACCTAACAAAATGGAGCGAATACCTTTCCTAATAATAGAGTTTTTACAGTCCTGTGAGGCTCCCGATCCTAACAAATAAAGAAATCAAATTTAAAAAATCGAACCTGTTAATTCCCTACACTATTCTAAAGTAATTTTGGTCTAACAGTATACTAGTTTTTAGCCTTCTCTTCATTTATTCCACTTCACATTCATACAAGAAAAAAAAATTCAGTCACTGTGGGCATTCATTCTAAAGTTAAAAACTGCTATAGACGCCAAAACACTCAATTATCTCTATCATATAAACCCTAACAATAATAAAGTCTTTCAGGACCAATGAGAAATCAAATAAAGTTATCTAATTAAAACAAAGTGGGGACTAAAGCCCTATTGACTTAAATAAATGCCTCATACAAACTCTACATAAAAGTTATCTATACGTGGATAAACATTATTTATATTTAAACAAATAAACAAAATTGATTGTTAACAATCAAATGTTAACAATTCTAAATAATCTGGAAGCTAACCTACTAAAAAAATCAGTGTAACTTCAAAAACTGCCCTTGCCTTGACACCAAGCAACTTTTCACGACAATTCTATATAAAGACATACACAAATTATAATGGCGAATAAAGGACCATTAGGCGTGACACCTCATAAAAGCGGATTGAGTCTCTCCCCTAGCCACCGTGGGTGAAGTCACTTTCTTCTTACTTCCTCGTGCGTCTGCCCCCTTTGCAGTAGTCCGACCTCAGCACTCTATTGAAAGATGGATTCATAGGGTTTACGATTCACTACCCAACACTAACATTCTCAAGTGCTTTCCAAGGATCGACTACAGTCTGGGCCTACTTAACTTCTACCCCTGGCTTAGGGTCCCTATACTTCACAATTTCACTCTGAGAGATTGACCTTTCATGTTCTCATTAGAAACCTATTTTAAAGCTACTACCTGAAGGCCAGGGATTATAGGGTTTCTGAATTACCCAACACAAGCCATAGGATGCCTATTAGGTTTGTTGTTTTAGACATAGCCCCCCTCTAAGTTGTGATTTCCTACACCTTCCTTCACCTATTACTCCTGATAATAACTAAAATTTCAGATTTACACTAAATAGTTAATTCACAATGGTATACATTATTCTCACTGGTCTTTGAAACTCGGGTTTTAACAAGAAATAGTTTGTATAGAAAAAAAAGGAATCCTAATGAAGTTCTACTTTAAAAAAAAAAAGGTTTTTTTTTTTTTAAATGAAAAAAAAAAAAGTTGAAATCTCTAAACTTCTCATTCTATCGAGCTGATTCTCCGTACACACTCCAAAATCCTAGTTAGAGGCGACAGTCTAAGCAGAATTTACACTGTGTGGGCCTTTTCACCCTTGTAGACCTGCGTAAAGTTAAACTGTTCACACTAACTCTGTCAACTTCCCCTCGTCTCATTACTTCTGAGTCCGCTCTGGTTGTCACCCCTTGTTGGATAAAATTGTAACATAACAATAAAAAGAAACTAAAATTTTCCTAAATCATATCCTGACAGGTTGTACAGGCTCTTCAAAACGGTGTGTCATATTAAAACAAGGTTGTGAGACAACTCTTAATTATATACTATACTAAAATGAGGCTGAGCCAATTCTACACTAGGAGAACACGAAAACCCAAGATGTAGTCCTTGTAGCGAGCATGGAGCCCTATCACAAAACCCGAAGTGCAAGGAGGACAGAGTTTCCTGGTATTCCCTCTTATCTGGCACGACCGGTCGGGGTGAACAGTCGCGTCACGTGAAAGGAGGAAATATCTGAGTTCCCCCCTCTTGCTCTAACTGTTGGGTCGATTTGGCTCATGTAAATAGTAACTCTTATACTATATCTAAAATCTCTCATATAACTTATTAAATAAAACGGTGTAAAAAAACGGTGTTCTATACAAGGATAAGGTTGTGACAATTTTCTCTAAATGACACACTAATATTAAAACAAATTGTGAAGATCTTTAAAGATGGCAGCAAACACTACAGTAAGGTTGTGAGACGGTATTCTGCACAAAGACAAGGTTGAGACAAATAACACACAAACCCTGAAACATGGTGTTAAAGCTCCTTTCAACACTTAGCACTAGAACACATGTTTAAAAAAAAAAAACTGCAAACTGTTTAAAGTTCACCATAACACTAAGACATATTTGCTATTTAATATATAACCTAATATTGTAATTAATAAAGACCTATCTATATTAAATAGTGTATACTGTTGCCGAAACTTATGTAATTCAGCTTACACAAACCCCCAGTGCATATTATGTCTTATTTTAAAAGAAATAGTTCTATCGAGGCGATATTGCGGTCGACAGCTACGCTTTATACATTAAATGTACTTTCTTCCATCAATCTTCATCTACTATTTACAAAACCCTTTATCCAACCTTTTTTTTTTTTTTTCAATTCTTTCTCTTTCAACATCTTTCTGCATCTTTCTATCTCTTTCTCATCAACATTCAACGCTTTCTCACTCTTTTTATCACTTTCAACACCTCTTTCATCACCTCTCTCTCATCTCTCTTCCATCATTTTCTACACATTTCACTGCCTTTTCATCCCTCTGGTGTTTCCTCGAAACCCGTCATCGGGATCTGGATCCCGATCTATTATCACTCTTAATTTTGAACTACTCTATTCCAACAGCCTATGACCCTTAAGCTTTATAACTCCATATACACTCGGCGGGGTAGTTACCTTGTTAAGAAAACCTATAATGTCATAGATCATTTAGAGAGAGAACATAACAAATTTGTGCGAATAGTCTGTTTCAACTACTGATTGTAAGCCTATTAAACTCGTTCTCTTTAGGTTGGCTCGCTCATTAATCTTCAATCTACGTTCAATAGTCATATTGAGTTCACATGGATGCTAGATGTAAACTGTATCAAAATAGTGTAGTTTTCTAGTTTCCGAATTATATGACAGTTAAAAAAAAAAACATTCTGGAAATATCTCGCACTGGCTACTATAAAAAAAAATTGAATGGGGTACATCTCTGATCTTACAGGATACCTCATGGCTCATGGAATTGAATCGCTCATTTCTCACTAAAATATTCACACAGGGTATGGAGGTCTCCAGCGGTTCTATAGCTATTGGTCAACTAAATTAATTAATGGCAGGAATTGAAGCTAGTTTAAATGCTCGTGTGCTGTTCTGTCATGCGTCTTTATGTCATCTGCAAAGGAAAGTGTCGCCTCAAAGGACCTAATTCTGGGACTAACATCCGCTGCACATTTCAGGAAGGAGTGGTCGTCCATACAATAGCAAGATATCATTTTGCTGCCAATGTACAATGTTGAGCATTTTCCATGTCGTCATTTTGTCGATCCCCAATCTTCTAGGGTGTTTCTTTAAGCATTTCTTGATATCGTTTAATGCTTTATGCGATCCCGCCCGGCATTCAATAAGTATTATTTGATCGTACCATCTCTAGGAGACCATCCCATTGCGGCCGAATCATTTCCACCCAACTTATAACGCCGTCCATATCGCGTAATTGAAATTAGTGTAAAACTCAAAGAATAAGACCTTAATCTCTTAATTCTTTACTAATTTCAGTTGGCTCAACATAAATCTTCTCAATTATTAATTTAGTACAGTGGCGTGACATGTCACACTTCTTCTAGTTCTTTCGCAAGCTCGATTAATCCCAGTGGAAACCCGTCCAGGCGTCAATCCCGTGCTAACCCGTCATGCATGACTTCAAATTTGGAAATTATTAGACCTGAATATTTGCAGTGGCATCTGCTTCCACTGAAAGTTTTTAAGACACAAGGCTGCCTCTTATCTTGTTTAAATCACTATCTTAACTCCCATATGCCTGTGTTAACTTTAACCATGACCTTATCAATTCTCAAAATTCTGCCTATCGAATATCCTGAGGATCAATGTTCTTCTTGTCTACGGCGGATTAACACAATAATTGTTCTCTAGAGTTATCTGCGTCGAGTGGTCAGTCTGTACTACTAATTCTCCACTCTAACTCCAGGATTCCTTTATCTACTCAGGCTGTTCAAAAATTTTCAAGACAGTTGTTCAAATCCCCAATGATAATCTGCTAAATTTCGATAATTATTGGAATTCTCATTAAACAGAATAACTACACCTTTCTGACACAGAAATATCCAGCATCAAGATATAGCGCACCGTCCAATTTCTTTATTTCAAGACGGTGTCAAATTACAACTGAAGGAACATACTAAACATATAACTGGTTTAAATTTCATGTAATCTCATCATGCCTTCTGCTGGCAAATATTTACTGTAAAATTCAATACTATCAAGATGGTTTTATTTGTCTTCATCTAAAAAAAAAAATGTTTCAGAAATAGAGTCTTGGAAATCTCTACTAAAGACAAAAATTATACATTTGTCAATTCAGGATAACCTTCCCTTGTCAGAGTGTATACAGCTGCCAAGCCAAAATACGCAGGGGAGACAGGAAGGAGAGTCAGCAATAGAATATATGAACATAGACGCAACGTTATTAATCAAGACAATAGGTCTCTAATTTTCCAATACTGCAAAGGAACAGGTCACACTTTCGCATTAGGAGAACCTAGAATACATTACAATAACATAAACAGCAAATATCAAAGGCTTATAATTGATTTTCTATTATTCAGAAAACACAATAGCATTAATAGAAAATAGATTTGCCCGAAACATATAACACAATATATCCTAGTACCAGCTAATAATATCAACAATAATATAAGTAACTTATATGTAATAGCCAATAACTATTATAAAACTACTTAAATAATAGAATTTCTAACCTATAAGATAATTCATAGAATATAGCAAACAATAGTAGAATATGTGTAATACCTTAATTAAAAAAAATATGTCTTAAGAAAACAAATAATATGCAAAACTTCCTAATGTATATATATATATGTACATATGAATTTATAATAGACTGTTAATCTCAGGATGCGTGGACTACTTCACCAATACTTAAAAATAGTATGGCTTTTCATTAGGTATATATTTCTAAAGTATAGGGGAAGAAACATATACTAAATTCGAGCCCCACGTTGGGCGCCATTGATGGGTTCCCCAGTTTGGATAGTTGAAAAGGGAGGATACACGATGTGACTTATTAAAGTTTCCTTACTTAAGTATATATATATATAGCAATTTAGGCCAACAACCCCATGTATATAACCCGCAGCAAGACCTTAATGTTGTATAATAGCAGCACAGCTGTCAGTGATGCACTATCGGCATATGTCTTTACATCATCACATGTAATACAATTTGTGCAAATAGGATAAATAAAATAAATAAAAAAAAGAAAAAGGGAAAAAAAACTCTGTAATTGATTAAGAGTTGGGCTAAAGCAAGGATTGAGCATATAATATTGTCAGTACAGTGGTCTAAAGATGGAAACAACCGCGACACTATTATACAACTTCATCTGACAACCCACGAAATCGTTATTAAATTGGGCAATCTATAAAACACTGAAACACAGACACTCGCGGCAATGTATGTGGCCGGTAATTTATGGGAGACTTGATTATTAGTAACATTCCCTTCAAATAGGTAATAAACATACAACATTTTATTTAAACAGTTGGAATAGCACCCTAAGACAAATTATGTATGAAATAGGTAACAGAGGAGACAAGAAAATTTCTCTAGATATTTATTTAAATATCTTAAAATTTGGGAACATGTCTATACTGACGAGATATGCTATTTACATAGTAAAATTTAGATAGAGGTGACCTGAAGTTACTTTATAGCCCTTTAGGGCCCATGCGAAATCTAGGTTGGCTACTACACAAAAAAGGGGGGGGGCGCTAAGTCATAATGACAAATGGCTTACCTTTCTCGAAAGTGCCGGCAAAGGTCTCCTGTCTACAGACTGTCCTTTCACTGAGCGACTCCGATCGAAACTTCCCTTTTGGCAAAGAACCTTCTTTTATATCATCTCATTCTCCATTTTCATTCGCCGAAAGAAACACCAATCAAAATGGCCAACGGCTCCAGTATCAATTTCATAGACGCCCCAGGCCTCTCCCCTTCAAAATAGAACATATAGTATTACCAAAACAAAAAAAATCTAAAGAGAAAAACAACCCCTGCGGTAGTGTAAGATTTCAGACTCCAGCCCCCCGTCTTTCCACATGGGTTGAAATACAACCCTCCCTTTTTCTCGGGATGGTATATATATCGCCCCCCCCGTCTTGGCTAAAATTGACCCAGGCCCTTTTTACCTGGACTGTAATGTGATGCTTTCCTTTCTCTGGAAGGATATTTTATAAGTTTCAGTCTTTAGAGATCTTCCTTCTCCATTTTTCTCCTTTTTTTTTTTTTTTTCTGGTCACCTTTACCTAAATTTTTGGTGAGGGGAATATATGTACATATGAAACAACAGTTTCCAGCTCGGATGTCTCTGGATGTCTTCTTCTTTACCAGGCATCAGCTTTCAGCATGGAAGTCTGGTGTCACCAAGTGTCTAAGTTTCTGGGCAAAAAAATGGTCTGTAAGTCTATGTGGGAGGGAAGCCATGTATCCATTTGATTTGATTATACATACGCCTTCTGTTGGGGTATGGTTACAAAAACGTGCCCCAACAATGCCTTAATATGAATCTATTTACAGTTGATCTGTAGAAATTATAGAGATCTGTTGCTATAATTTTCCTCTATGAAATAGCTCCCAGCGTCTTCAGTGGGTTGCTAAACCTCCAGAAGGAGTCTTTTATAGATTGCCCAATTTAATAACGATTTCATGGGTTGTCTGATGAAATTGTATACTAGTGTCGTGGTTGTTTCCATCTTTAGACCTTTGTTCTGACAATATTATATGCTCGATCCCTGCTTTAACTCAAACTTTTAATCAATTACAGAGTTTCCCCCCCTTTTTTTTTTCTTTATTTATCCTGTTTGCACAAATTGCATTACATGTGATGATGTAAAGACATATGTCGATAGTGCATCATTGACAGCTGTGCTTCTATTATACAACATTAAGGTCTTGCTGCGGGTTATATACATGGGGTTGTTGGCCTAAATTGCTATATATATATATACTTAAGTAAGGAAACTTTAATAAGTCACATCGTGTATCCTCCCTTTTCATCTATCCAAACCGGGAACGCAACAGAGCCTGCCATTGTAAGCTGCTGCTAGACACTTTTGACCCAATCATACTCTGCATCCCTAATTATGTCTGCTTTTCTCACTACAACAAAATATCCCTATGCATCAAGTATGTTTTTTTTATATATATATTTCAATATTTTTCATTTAGCTCAAAATATTACTTCTATACAATTTAATTTTTTCAAAGACATTTGAAGCAGTCATTATAATTGGAAAATTATAAAAAATGTTCTGTCAAGCCTATGATCTTTAAGACATCATCACCACCAATCTACATTCTTGTGAGGCAGATTGTACAACTTATACAACTCTATGGTATTTGACTAGATATATGAAGGTATTGGGTATCACCAGAGGTTTTATTTCCGAGTTTAATCCATTTTTAAAAATATAACAAAATTTTTGAAATGTTTAAACCTAACTAATTACAAACTGTGCTTAACCGATTCCAGAGCATACAGAATTTTCCAACTATCAAATAGGCTTAAAGGCTTTTTTTAATATCATACTTTAATAGACTTGCTTATACAAGTGGTAGATTGTGATTATGTAGAGTACAAAATAATTTAGTACTCCACAAGAATTGTGCACTCTTACTGCGTTTAGTTTTAAGAATTTCCTATAGCACATGAATACTTTGGATCAACTGCCTGAATGGAGACCAATGGACCAACTGGAAATGAGCCACACCGCTCAATCAGTGTTGAGCCATACCACTTCTCATAAAGTGCACATTGGATCTATGAAGATGGAACAAGGGCCGAAGACTTTGAGGACATAATCAGGCAAACCTTTACACACATATATATGAAAAAATAGTACAAATGTAACATTGTACTGGGATAAGGTGCATAAATTAAGAAAAAGGCATCTCCTTATCGTGCCACTGAAAGTTGCTGATGGCTGGCGCCATCTATCGGAATAAATATCAACTATTCTCGTTGATTTTTAATTATTCCAGAATTGGCCAAATACCCATTCTTGATTAATCAAGAAAAGCTAACCACGGACGCGTTACGGGCTGTTGGCCCTCATCAGCGTGGTGCAAGCTGTACCTCAACGACCAAAAAATTGGTCATTAAGGCATCCTGAAAAATCATGAAACGGGTAGTTAAGGCCAGAATTGCGTGAGGACGCTACACAATGTGAAAAAATAGTACAAATGTAACATTGTACTGGGATAAGGTGCATAAATTAAGAAAAAAAAAATTTTCTGGTCGTTGAGGTACAGCTTGCACCACGCTGATGAGGGCCAACAGCCCGAAACGCGTCCGTGGTTAGCTTTTCTTGATTAATCAAGAATGGGTATTTGGCCAATTCTGGAATAATTAAAAATCAACGAGAATAGTTTATATTTATTCCGATAGATGGCGCCAGCCATCAGCAACTTTCAGTGGCACGATAAGGAGATGCCTTTTTCTTAACATATATATATATATATTCCTGTTTAGTTTTAAAATAGAATATAATCATTAATGTAGCACATTCCTTTTGACTAGAGTCCTGAACATTCTAAATTAAAATCTTAAAATATTTTAACAAACAATATTTTGAGGGAAAAGAATATATATTAAAATATACAAGTATCAAAGTCATGCACAATTCTGTCACCGTTTGCTTTTGGTTCAGTGGTAGAATGCTCGCCTGCCACGCGGGCGCCTCGGGTTCGATTCCCGGCCGATGCATTTTTTTTTTTACAATTTTTAAAACTCATTTATATTATTAAAATATATGTGCTTTTCCTGTCTATGTACAGATTTATGGTCTATGTACACAAGTATACAAGTATGTATACAAATTATTTGCAAATTGCGTTGCAAATTTGTCCTTTCGCTCGCAAGCAGCGCCTCTAGCGGTGAAGATGGGAGGTAATATCAGTTGACCTAATGGACATGTAAAACGTGTTTTAACAGGACATAGAGAAAAATCTGGAAAATATATTTTTCGGATTTTTTGTCAAGAAAAATAAATTGACAGGTTCTGGGAAAAAAGTAGTTGTTTTTTATTCAGAAAATGACGATGACAATATTGCTGTATCATATTTGATTATCAGATACAAAATTATATCCGGAAAAATTCCAAAAAGCAGAGACCACGGGTGAAGCCAGTTCATTTTTAGTATACAGGAACAAAATTCTAACAGAAAAACATTCATTCGAGCAGAAGAAACAAAGCCAGATCATCTCTTTATAAAAATATCGCTTCTCAGACACAAAGTTTGGAGCGGGACGTTTCACAAGAATGACATCCACGGCGCCAATTTATACTTGTAACGAATAGTATTTGAATAAAAGCATTTAATCGGGTAAAACCCGGGCGTTGCCCGGGCCATTCGGCTAGTATATATATAGAAAGAAATTTTGATTAAGTTCATTTATCAATATCTCAATAAAATAATATAATATCATTCATAAGAGAGAAAGGGAATTGCATGAATATTATATATATAGATGGAAAATTTTCCGGGAGGAAATTAATCCATAGAAGCAATGGGCGCTTCTCCCGTCAAAATAAACGTCAGAATCTGACGCCATCTATTAACCGTCGCTGCAACTAGCGGCCTCGGGTCGGTGATTCTGACGTTTATTTTGACGGGAGAAGCGCCCATTGCTTCTATAATTCCTAAAGAAGCACTTAAAGAATTACTCGACTTGTGCTTATCCTTCAGTTATTTTAGTTACAAAAACCAGCATTATAAACAGATTAAAGGCCTTCCAATGGGCAACCCAATTTCTTCTGCCCTCGCCAATATTTATATGAATCATATTGACAATATTATCATTTCAACCAAACATCTCAAAATAATAGCCTGGAAACGATATATTGATGACATCATTTGCATCAGTCAAAATAGCAACCTCGACAATATTCTAACCTTCCTCAACAGTTTAAAGCCATTTTTAACCTTTACATACGAAATAGAAAATAACAGCACTTTGGCATTCTTAGACATCAAGCTCACCAGAATAAATAGAAAAATAGAAACCAGTATATATAGAAAACCAACGCATATACAGGCAAATATCTCAATTTTAATTCATTTGGCCCCATTAATCATAAAATATCCATTATAAAAACACTATCAAAAAGAATTTCCACCCACTGCTCCTCAAATATTAAAAATAATAAAGCTGAACAAAACATATTTTACAATGAGATGAAAAATAATGAATATCCTCCAGGTTTCATCAAGTAACATATATATAAGCCCACCAACAGTCCTACAAACAATATTGAAGAACCGAATAAATACTGTGCACTGCCATACAATTATGGCATTGAAAGAATAACAAGAATACTTAAAAATTACAATATCAAAACCCGATACAAAACAACAGCTAATCTAAAAGAAATTTTACGCCATCCCAACACTAAGCATAATAGCAAACATCAATTTAAATCAAACATAGTATATCGCATTCCATGCAAATCATGCCCTGCAACATACATAGGAGAAACCGGTAAAACTCTTGAAGAAAGAGTAAATCAACACAAAACAGCTTTTAAAAACCATAGCCCATTATCACTTTTAGTAGATCACGCACTCAAACAGGACCATATACCAAATTTTGAAAAACAGAAATTATATATAACAACATTCAAGATAAACATTCAAGACTCTTTTTAGAAAGTTGGACCTCAATGAAAGATACCAACAGTATTAATAGAAAAATTGGCATACCTCCGTTATATCTACAGTTCATATCGATTTAAAATTATTTTATTATACTTATTAGGAATCATATATTATTTTTTAATTTTTATAAATGTACATATATAGTCTATTCTTATTAATATTTTTTGTGTGTATATATTTTAAATTTTATCCCCACAGAGTTGCAAATATTTATATATCGTCGCGTGAAGGCATCACGTGATGAACCAAAGCAGTTCAAAAACAAGAAAAGCCCTGACGAAGTTAGGCGTATAGCCTATTGAAATATTGACATTTATATTAAATAAAATGTTTATTTTATTTTTGATCCAAAATATGCTATTCAATTAATATATATATATATATATGTCGCAATATCGTTGCGGAATTTCTTGTTGTTGGGTGAGAATGGTGTAGATTGTTGGAAGCGCAGTCGTTTGAGTGGAAGGTGAAGCATACAGTGGGGAATAACCAGGACACGTGATGGGGTTTTGAAAATAAAAGGCAACTGGTCGGAGGACAGAAAGGCTTTGGAGAAGATGGAGCGGATTGTCTATTAACTATCTAATCACATGGCGGTGATTGACTTAGCTGAAAAGGATGAACGGGGGGAGGTCTCTAGAGCAGGTGTTACCTCGGTGGGAGCGAAGCGACAACTGACAATTCTGGGTTCTCGATTTAACACGAGAACCCTTCTTACTTCCCATTGGTGGAAAGGTGTGACGTAGCGGTTCTCTATTGGTCTACGTTACGTCTTTATCCTAAAACATGTCCCAGCTTGACCAGGAAGTAATAGTTTGTTGAACTCAACTTTTTATTAGTTCCGCGATAATAAAACGGGGTATAACTTTCCTAATGATTGTGCTAACTTTTCTAAGCCTCTTTTCTAGGCCTTTCTTCTAAGTCTTTCTATCCTCCAGTGTTACCTTTGTTCTTTTATTGAAACAAATCATACATTTTATACATATTGGATTGACTATTGGCATCTATGTATGTACAAATTATGACAGATGCGCCCCCTACATGTGAAGAATTTATGAAGGGGTTTTAGTCTGAATAAGTTCTGTTAAACAAAGAAAATAATTTTGAGCGAAAATTAATTGGTTATAGGGAGGTTATATACAACATTGATAAGGATATAAGAAAAAAAATGTAGTGTTAATGCTATATAGTTGGTTTTTAGTTAATAGAAATCAAAATTTTATAAAGGTGCATCATATGTTGAGTACTATGGTACATAAAAAAAAGGAAAAATTGCCTAACTACATTTTTTGCTCGAGATTGGGAAAGAAATCGAGGAAATTTCATGAGGTAATTTTAAAATCAAAAATAAAAATAAAAATAAAAATAGTTGACTGAAATCAAAGTGAAGGCGTGGTTGAAAAAGAAAAATGCCTTGTTGCGTGGAAAAAAAAAAGAAAAAAAATGCTTTGTTGCATTGGTGACAAAGGAAAAATGCCTAATTACTTTTTTGCTCGAGTTTGGGAAGGAAAACGAGGAAATTTCATGAGGTATCAAAAAATAAAAATAAAGAAATGTTGAGCGAAATCAAAGTTGAATGCTTGGTTGCGTAAAAAAAAAAAAAGAAAAATGAAAAAGGTTTTTCAAAATAAAGGATGACTTAATGTCTTAAGTTTAACCGAAAACCAATGAGTTGTCGTTGATAAATGAAACTACGATAAAATAAACTAAGTGGTAACTAAAATGGTAATTAATGGCTAAAATAAATGATAATAAATTGAATAAGTTGCTAAATTGGTTAAATATTTTAATTTTAATTTAAAAAAAAATAGTGAAAATGGTTAATATATAAACAAAAAATATATATAGTGGTTTGAACCCGTTGTGTATCTACATGCCCTGATCTAGATGTCTTAATTGATTAATTATGCCCTATAAATTTTTTGTCTCTTCTGTAGCGACACTTAGGCGGAAACGTGATCCTAATCCTCAAGTGTGAATTTATGCTATGTATACAGGAGACATGGAAATCTATATAACCTTTACATGTATTTTTGTCTTGTGTCATTGTTTTTTGAGATCTCAAAAGCCGAGTGTCGTATTTGAATTTGTCTCAAGCCTTAATGCGTTCTAGGGGTTTTTATGCGATCCCCTAGGGCACTTAAGATGTGCTCGCCCAATATCCACTTTATATATTGGGTATTGGTACCTATATTAATACCTTGAATACAGGATTCGAGGAGAATCTCGATCCTTCTAAAAGGTCGTTTAATCCCTTTTGGGAGAATACGTAAGTTTGAAAACTGACTAACAATTAAAGCGGTAGTGTGCGTGAACTTTGTTCATATTTGACTTTGAGATCTACGTGTAGGTGGAATATGTAACTTTTTTTTTTTTGGAAGTCTGTAAAGTAATTAGGATTTAATTATAATAGAGATATAATAGGGGTGTGAATTCATTAAGATGTGTTGGTACGTCTTGTGTGAGTGAAGTTGTATTTGTAAAAGTCGATATGCAGGCTCGAACTGGAATCCAAGATTGGTGACATGGAGAAAATCTGTGGATGGGGAAACGCGGTGACCTATTTTTATGTGCCGGCCAAAAGAGGGGTCTGCGGTAATTTGATCCGGAAATGGGGGGAACTAAAATCCCTCTGTTTGCACACGGCTGATTTTATTGCCTCGCGGGGCCATTTGCTTCCTGTCTCCTAATTGATTTTGTGTGCGACTTGCATCTTTATGTTTCTCTACTTATTTTACTGGAGTGGGATTTTTTCTTTCTTTCGGCACTGGTTTGTTACTTTTCAGTTACTTCTATCTCCTCGGAATTTCTTTAGATTTTCTGCAAAAATGCTTCCTAATATTATAATAAGTTTTACAAATGCTTGTCCTAAATGAAAAACTGCCTCTTGCAGCTCGAAAACTCTATTAGAAGGCATGGTATAGGTTAACAAATAACTAAGGAATAAAACTGGGGTACATTTATAGGGTAGGACTAGCAGACAAAGGATAAAAATCAGATGAAAGATAGGGTATTGATACATGTTCTTCCATGTTGTTGTAAATGGTGATTCTGAAATATTTGTTCGAACCTTATTCATTGTTGATCGTTCAATTTCGCACTGCTTGTTATCGTTGGGGAGTGGCGTGTATCTTTTTTGGGACAGAATGATAGGATTGAAATGATTGTCAGGTTCGCAGTTCTTAACATCGGGGAAGAATGGCGTAAATCGCCTTGTTGAAAAAATGGCATGGTCTAAATGCCTGAAAGGCTCGCTGTTTGTGGGTTTGACTCTTAATGGCTCTGCTGGAAATAATTCGGGTGTGAAATGCTTAAACGGGAACGTGTAATCGGGCTTGTGCTTTATATGACATATTCTAATGGCGGGTGGTGATATATAACGGATTGTTTCTGTATACAGCTTAAGCTTGTTGACGTGGATCGTATCAGTGTCTCTTTGAAGAGGTTGATTTGGTCGATCTATACGGACCACATTTGGTGAAATAATTTCTAATACTGTGTGGGGTCCTGTGAAATATGGCGCGAGTTTCCCTGTATTGGGGTGGTGATATAATTTAACTAACACTAGATCACCTACTTCGAAATGTGGTTGTTTGTGTCGTTGATCATAAATGTTTTTGTCTTGAAGATGCTTGTTTTGTGTTCGTGTGTGTGCAATCTTTCTAGCTTTGTCGATATCTGGGTAAGGTGTGCTATGGTCAGAGAGTTCTGGGGGTAGGATGCCAAACATTAGGTAGATGGGTGGAAAACCTGTGGTAGAGTGTGGGATTTTGTTATATATGACTGTAACTCTTTTGACCAACTTGGTCCATGCGATCTTAGGATTTTCTAAATGTAACAGCCTAGGTTTTCTTGTGAGGGTGGCGTTCAGGCGTTCACATAGACCGTTGGCTTGTGGATTGTTGCTGGTTGTAAGTAGTGGGTGGATGTTTCTATTAAGTAGAAAACTGCTAAATTTTGGCGAAGTGAAGGCTGGTGGTCTATCCGTAAGGAGGCGTTTCGGAGAACCATCCTGTAATACTCGCTTAAGTACCTGTTGGTAGGTGGTGATGCTGGTGGATTTAGATGGAAAAGTCCACGCGTAGCGCGAAAAATGGTCGACTACAACATGGAGGTATATTTTGGTGTTGCCATATTTGGCAAATCCTGCTATGGTGTCTAGGGATAATAGGTCGAAGGGCTCTTTGGCTTCCGGAGGTTGACTTAACTCCCCGTAAGTGGGTCCCAATGGACGTTTTGTTAATTGGCAGGTGGGGCAGGTCTTAACCTTTTGTTTAATGTCTTTTGACATACCTTGCCAGTAATATTGCGTGGATATGAGTCGTGACATTTGTGAAATACCGGGGTGATTGTATTGTGTGTGTACTGTTTGTAATAGTTGTTGTATGAGTGGTTTTGGAATTATAATCTTGGTTACACCTTTTCGGGAAACTGTATGTAATCCATTACGATCAATGGTCAGGCTAGACTCTCTCGATGGCAGAGGTTGGTGTGTCTTGATAAGGGACGCGTCTAAAAATCCACAGAACGGGTTACGGGACAAAAGATCCGCCTCATACTGTTGTTTTCCCTTTATGTAGCGGACTTCGTACTCGTAACTCGATAGTCGTAAACTCCATCGAAACAATCTGCCGGACGGGTTTTTGATGGTCTTCAGCCACTGCAATGCGTGATGGTCAGAAAATATAGTAAACTTTCTGCCCATTAGATAGATGCGAAACTTCTCCACACTCTCAACGATTGCTAAGCACTCAAGTTCAGAGATGGAGTAGTTTTTCTCGTGTGGGCGCAATGTTCGACTGAAAAACTGAACTGGATATACGTTCCCGTCAGGGTGAACCTGTTTGAGAATGCCTGCTATACCGAGGGTGGATGCATCGCAATACACTTGGCATGGCAGACCTTCTTTGTAAAGGTGTAAAATGGGGTGTTGTGTGAGGTTCCCTTTCAGGTCAATGAACGCCTTTTGGCAAGCTTCATCCCAGATCCACACGACATCCTTTTTGAGGAGGTTATTGAGGGGTGCTCGTAAGCGAGCGTATTCCGGGATGAATTTGTTATAGACGTTCACAGCGCCTAAAAAGGATTGTAGTGTTTTTCGGTTGTGTGGTTGTTTAATGGCGTGAATGATGTCTGTGTTGCGTGTGAGCGGTGTGGTTGTACCAGCTGTGATGGTGTAGCCTAGGAAATCTATGGACTGCTTAAAAAATTCGCATTTCGCGAAGTTAAGTTGTAACTCCTCTGCTTCGCAAAAGGCGAAAAAATTGTCGCAGGTGGTTTTGATGTTCCTCCAATGTGTTGTAGTAAATGATGAAATCATCAAAGTAATGTGCCACACAGTCAAGTCCGTGTCTCTGTAGGACCTGACTAATGGCTCGTTCGTAGATCTGAGCGCTGGTTTTTAATCCAAAAGGTAATCGAGTGGGTTGGTATAACCCTTCGAGGGTGGCAAATGCTAACAGTGGTCGAGAATCGGGGTGTATTGGGACCTGCCAATACGCAGAGGATATGTCGGCCGTGGAGAAATACTTGGCCTGTGCGAGGCGGTCGAGGATATCCTCGATTCTCGGGAGGGGATGGACATCAGAGCTAATTAGCTCGTTCACCTTTCTATAATCGATACAAAATCGTTTGGTCTTGTCGCGCTTAATGACGAGGGTGACAGGGCTCGAGAAAGGTGAAAAGGATTGCTCTATAATGCCATTCTCTAGCATTTGTTGGACTTGATGACGGATTTCTTGTTGGTCACATATCGGAACACGATATGGCCGTATGGTAATTATTTTGTCGGAATTCGTGGGTATTTTTACGGGTGTAATCCGTAAGCATGGTACGTTGAATTTGTTCTGTGTGAAGATGTGATTGTATCTTTGTAAAAGTGTTGTGAACTGGGGTGTATAGAGAGGATTGTGTGTCGTGTTGTAGCATGTATGTGGTAAAGGATTTTGTTGGGTCTTAGTGTGAGTGTCGAGTTCGTGGTGTGGGTTTGTCATGTGATATTTGTGTGACGACGTATGATCACCTATGTGCTTGGTATGCGAGTTGTCCCGCTGTAGGGGTATGTTTTGGGCATTCTGGTTACCAATTGAAGCCGTGGTGGCTTTGTTATTTGAGGGCATGCAAAAAAAGGCAATTGGCCTTAGTGAAAAAATGGCATGTAGATAAGGGTTTTTTTTTCAATGAATGCACGCAATGGTTGTCATAGGCGGAAGGTTTGGCTGTATGGTAAGATCTTTGTGACATCGCCTGACATTGCCAGTAGGTGCATACATTTGGTACATGGTTAAAATGGTAGGATGGGGTAGACAGTGGGGCGCCCAGCTGGAATATAGTGCATTTATTAAAATCTATTGCTAATTTGAATTTGTGGAGGCTATTAAGGCTAAGAATTCCAAATGATAACGGTGCATTCACTACATGGAAATTCTCTCTTCGGGATATTTGTCCTATGGTTAGAGGGAGAGACAGTTTACCCATTGTTTTTGCAAAACCATCCAGGGTTTGGAGATCCAGTGAATGTCTCTTAAGGGTTAATTTAGGCAGGTGAGTTTTCAACATATGGTAGAGGTTATATGGCACTATATTCAGGCTGGCGCCTGTATCAATTAAAAAGGGGCATGGTATATTAGGGGCTAGGAAAAGTTTTACAGTCAGTTGGGTTAGGGAGCCTACCTCAGTCTCGAAAAGTCTGCTCTGCTGGGGTGTCTCTGGCTTGACTTGGTTGCTGGGGACTCGGGACTGGTTGCTTTGGGACTGATTGCACTGTCCTGGCACTTTGATATCGGTTGCTCGGGACTGATTGCACTGTCCGGTCTTTTTCGTGGGTCGCCGGGACTGGTCGATGCCGGCATTCGCTGTGCCAGTGTCTCGCGCCGCAGAACTTACAGTTGGACGGTGGAAGAGGTGCATTCCAGGCACCTGGGCGTCGAGGTGTGTTGTGGTACGGACCCGACATCGTGGGCGGTTGGTCCTCTCTGTGTCGCGTTGTCGGTACACTGGGCCCGTGGATCCGCTGTACCAGTCGGAACCACTCTCCTAGGTTCTCGGGAGGCACTACGCGGACTAGACGCTGGTCGGAGAATGGCAACCCTTCTGTCAGCGTCTCGAGGATCACCTCCTGCGGGAGTCCTAGCTGTAGCCCCATGGCGGTTTTCTCCCGGTAGTAGGTCTCTAGGTTGGCTTGTCCAGTAAGCTTCATGGCGAAATATTTCGCAAAGGACGCTTCGCTCGACTCAGGATAGAGATCTAAGAGGATTTGTCTCACCTGGAAATAGCTCCGGTCGGCCAGCCGAAGTTTCCTGAAAAGCTCCAGGGGTTGTCGCACCAGGTAGTTTGGTAGACGGAGCAGTTTTTCTTTTTCTTCTATGGCGGCGTCTTCCATTTTCCGGTCGAATACTTGGAAAAACTGGATCGCGCTGTATGTTCCAATGAAAGGCGAGATTGTCGGTCCTGTAGGGTCGCATGACCTACCCTGGGACAGCGCGGCGGTGAACTGCTGAACGACATCCGCTAGAGGGCCCGTCTCCTCTCTGCCGGTCATTTCCTGTCTGCTGCCTTCTTCTTCCCTTTCTTTCGTTGGGTCGTCCTTCTTTACGCCGATTGAATCTTGGTTAATCTCCATCTCTTTATCCTGTCGACTAAATCCGTTTGTCGCAATATCGTTGCGGAATTTCTTGTTGTTGGGTGAGAATGGTGTAGATTGTTGGAAGCGCAGTCGTTTGAGTGGAAGGTGAAGCATACAGTGGGGAATAACCAGGACACGTGATGGGGTTTTGAAAATAAAAGGCAACTGGTCGGAGGACAGAAAGGCTTTGGAGAAGATGGAGCGGATTGTCTATTAACTATCTAATCACATGGCGGTGATTGACTTAGCTGAAAAGGATGAACGGGGGGAGGTCTCTAGAGCAGGTGTTACCTCGGTGGGAGCGAAACGACAACTGACAATTCTGGGTTCTCGATTTAACACGAGAACCCTTCTTACTTCCCATTGGTGGAAAGGTGTGACGTGGCGGTTCTCTATTGGTCTACGTTACGTCTTTATCCTAAAACATGTCCCAGCTTGACCAGGAAGTAATAGTTTGTTGAACTCAACTTTTTATTAGTTCCGCGATAATAAAACGGGGTATAACTTTCCTAATGATTGTGCTAACTTCTAAGCCTCTTTTCTAGGCCTTTCTTCTAAGTCTTTCTATCCTCCAGTGTTACCTTTGTTCTTTTATTGAAACAAATCATACATTTTATTCATATTGGATTGACTATTGGCATCTATGTATGTACAAATTATGACATATATATATATATATACATTATAAGAGATTAGAAAGAAAAGAGGACAGTGAAGATTGGAGACTCTGGCAAGAAGAGGATAGAGAATTTAGACCGCAAGAGGTGGATATCGCATAAGGAAGAAAGATACCTACTGAAATCGAACTCGAGAGGGAGGAAAGCGAGAAATGAATTTTTGATATGGGGTGTCATCAGATTTTTCGAAAGAACTTCATTCAAAGTAATTAGGGGTAAATACAATATATATCTACAATAATATATTTTTAATTATAGGTATGAAAATGTAAAGAGTGAGGCGATCAAAATTATTTTATTTATATCTTGTTAACAGAAAGTAAAAAAACAGTATGAAAATTCAAAATATATAGATTGGGCGAACCCTTTAGGATCGTCTGAAACACTTTCTTGGTTGAAAGCTGCCCTAAAGGTGATGAGCCTCTTGTTCAAGTTTTGTCCTTGATATGTACAATGACACTTTCTATAGAATTTTGCTCGAGGGAGGTCAGGCTGAAAAATCTATCAAGTCAAGTCGAGATATAGCCACCTTCTCCTTCAATGCCACCAATAAATCTCTAGCTCCTGTTGATACCATATAAGGTGTTTATTATCTTCTTATACTGGGCAATGGGCTTTTGTATATTTCAGTTATGACAATACCTTCTCCTCTCTCAGGAGGCAAACTGGGTGGTTGGGGTAGCTTTGGCTTGGATCTCCCAGACAGGGGTTGTAATCTCGACCACTGATGTTGGAGTATCAATGGTAAGGAGGGCGTTAATGGTGACGACAAGTAAGTTAGTTTTAGATTCCACTTCTGCCGCTCAAGAGCAATCTTCAAGCTGATATTAGATCCATAAAACTTTCGCTTTATTGATTTTATTTTTCTTTTTTTTATTAAATATTTTGCGTAATTCTATAGAATGTGAAACTTATAGTTTTACCATTTACTTTTTTGGTGGTGGTATCTTGTCCACTCCATGAAAGGGGGGGGGGGGTGCCATTGCCCCGTTAGTCAACTACATTTCTACAGTGGCTCAGGGCTTCACGAAGCCCCCACCGTACTTTGCCCTACAGGGCAGTCTCTTACTTGTGCTGTTTCTCCCGTCCGCCACGTTTTATAATAACATGGATTCGCGGGGAGGTCTCGGGACTGACTTCCTGGTTTACTAACACTAACCTGAACCTAACCTTAGCTTATCTAACTTTTCCTAACCTCGTCATGGCTTATAAACATTTCACTTTAGATTAAGGTTAGTAAATCATGGAGGTAGTCCGGAGACCTCCCTATTGATTTTTTTTTCTCTCGAAACAATATCATTAACGTGATTATATTTCTGGAAATATAATTATCGTGTTTAAATCTCGAGACCAATTCGAGAATTGGCGATTTTTTTTTGTTTCAGGAATCCGGGTTACACATAAGGTGTGAGAGAGCGATCTCTTTTTTTAAATATATATTTTATTTTTAAAATAAAATTACTGTTTAGAAAATCTGTTGTCTGAAGAAGGAACTTTTATAAGAAAAGGATGTTGGAGTTCCTACAAGCGACTTGCATGATTACTTAAACTCCCATATGCAAATATAAGGCAACCATAAACGGCGCTATCGATTTTATCATGTATCTCGTGTAAAACTCATTTGAGAAGTATTGAGGAAAATGTCCTATTTTTGGACTTTACAGAGCCTCTTTTCATTTGATAGGTATAGAGAATCATAAGCGGTTTTTATCGGTATCTTATGAACAAATTGATAGCCACTTGAATTGTTAATGTTTAGAATACCAAGGTAACAGAACCATGCTTAAAAGGGGGGTCGTTAGCATCCATAGGCTTTAAGGTGTTTTATGCTAAATTCGAATAATTAAAATCGCTAAAATAACCTAATATATTTGTAATGCCAAGCGACTCGTATAAAAGTGAATTTTCGAATTATTCTGCGTTTGAAGATAACAAAACAACTTGGCATAATCCTCTCGAAGTTGAAAAGGTGAAAAACGAACAAGATAATCCTAATAGAGTGTCCTTTAAATTAAAAGAAAATTCAAAAATGAAAGAAATAGATCAAAATAAGAATACATGTATGAATCAAATTGTTCAGAAATGCAAGAAGCACTGTAGACGCAACATAGCAATTCTACAAAACTATCGCGTAGCCCAATGCGACTTGGTGAATAGGAAGGTTGATTGCTGTACAAAAAATAAAGAACAGGAGCGCCAATCTCTCCATCAAGTTATAAACATTACGAAAAAACGTTCGCCTTGTCCCACTTGCTGCGACTCTAATCCATGTAATAAACCACCTAGCTGTAATACAGAAATATGTCAAAATAAAGAAAAATCTTGTGATGTTCAAGACATTATTTTTCGAAATATGAATTGCCATCTCAATCGACAACTAAGCTCTTCCGAACCTGTTAGACCTCAAATTTGTTCACATATAAAAACAAATACATGTCCAAACCATCCTTTTCAACAAACAACAAAAAAATGCTCTTGGGCTTCGGAACATGATCATAACGTGAACAGGACATGCTGTGGACATGGCGTTTTCCAAAACGATAAAAAAGGCAAGGACGAAAATTGCTATGAAAGTTGCTATGATTTTTCTGATTCAGATCATTCCAAAAACAAAAAGTTTCATGTATATGATAGTTGCAATTTTGGAAAATCTCTAGATTCATTCAATCGAAACTGTAAAAATGAATTCCAAGTTTCGGATGATGGATATAATTGCATAAATTATGAAAAGGCAAAAGACAAATTTAATGAAACTCGCTTTGGTCAATTAACTTCAGATAATTCAAAAGTTGATTCGTCTCGATTTTCGGATAGTTTGAGTTATCAAGGGTCTCTAGATTCACTCAAGCCTAACCATAAATGTGATGAATTCCAAGTTTCAGATAGATATATTAGCATATATGATGATTCTATAAAACAGGCAAGCGCTCTAAAAGAATATAGTAATACACTTAATGTAGACGAATTGGTGCAATACTCAGAAATTTCTTCTTGTGGACAAGAAATATTTCCTTTAGCAGTTTGCCAAAATGTTTGTGCGAATCCACTTATTGAAAAGTCATTATGGAAAAATATCGATAGCATTTCACGTAACGCTACTCTCAACACATCACAAGAGACTTCAAAATATATTTATTTAAAAGAAACATCAATACAAGACAAAAGCAATCCTGAAAATTCGAACAACACTATAGAAATTGTATTTTCTCAGGAAATATCTCACACATCTCAAACGCCTACTTCCCCAATACAAAATAAAAATGAAAAGAAAACGTTTGTGAATGACGGCAACGAGACTAATTATCGGCATACTATTTATACCTTAGATAATATTATCAAAGATGAACATAAAGTAGGTTTCAAAATTCCATCTAAATCGCAGCAGGGAATAAATGTCCAAGAAACTAGAACGTTAAAAAAGCTTAAACAAAAAGAAGATGTATTATTAAAAAAAGAAAAATCATCAAGTGAAATCCTTTTATCTCTATCAGATTTCAAACCTGCAATTCCATCATTAAAGAAGCCTAAACATAGAACAATGGCTGAGACTACAAAATGGAAAAAAGCTATGCTCACTCGACTTTTCTACTTGGCTAATGAAGATCCTGTCATTACCAGAAAAGATATTCTCCATTCCAGGAACTGCAAGAAGAGAAATGTTACCTCCCGTCTGATGAGTCTGGCAGCCAAAGATCCTGTGATTCTGGCCCTACTCAAGAAACTACAGCAATCAAAGGAACACCACAAGTGAACAAGTTAAGAGAGAAACGAGAATAGCTTTCAAACTTGCCAAATATAGCATTTATTTCTGTTCAAAATCTCTTTATTAGGTACCGCTCAAATAGAGAAACTCAGATCATGGTATTTAAAGTGCCTTCTATGTACAGGTTCATCTCATTTAGATGCTTTTAACATATTTACAAGGTTAGTGCCTTGTATTTCGGGTTCTTAGGTTCCAGGTGCTTTTCTAAATTGGGCTCTTTTTCTTCGTTTATTTTGATTTTAATGCAGTCCTCTTTTTCAGTTCTCTCCAGTTTCAAAATAACTTTATTTGGAATCATTCAAAATATTCATAAAGTTAGAGCCTTTTGGTGAAGGATCTTGAATTTGGGATGTTATTTCTTCTGAAATGAGCTGTTTTCCTTGTTTATTTTGTTCTGACCACATGATTTTTCTTTCTTCTTTACATTTGTCTTCATTTTTTCTCAGCTGATAGAACAGTTTCCTTGGCTTAGGATTCCTTTTCTTGGTTTATTCTTTGTAGTTGTATGTTTCTTTGAGGGATATATTTTCAAGCTTTTATGATTTTCGTATATGTTTAAAGATTGTACTTTTTTTATTGAAATCGAATCATTCTTACAGAAGTTGTAATTTGCCCGATTTCTCTTAATTAAGGTAATCCAGATTTCTAGAGCGTACTAAAGTCGCCAAATATCCGGGAGATTGTGCCCAATAAATATCAAAACCGAACTTTGAAAAAATATGTGTTCGATATATTGATGAAGATTACATTCCCATACCCCTTATGTAGTAAGATTTTGCTAACCTATCCTTCGGCGACCCACTGTCACCATTGTCAAGGTAAAACGTGCTTTAAAACGATCACGGTAGATCGCATTGGTTAGTAAAATCTTAGAACATAAGATTGACGCATATTAAATTCATCAATATATTCAAAACCAACCTGAAATTATGAATTTCTATATATTTGAGTCAAAAGGCGATCCATTAATTAAGATTATATAAAAGAGCGTACCTGGATCTGTATAGAAAAAAAAAACATTTTTTTTTCTTAAAATATTTCGAGAGATTGCTCCCTCTTTATCATTCACTGTACAATAAATTGATAAAGAGGGAGCAATCTCTCGAAATATTTTAAGAAAAAAATTGTTTTTTTTTTTCATGTTGGATTCAAAATGGATAATAACTTGGCACAGGTTGGTAACCCGCTTACTCTTTTTTTTTTACGTTTGGCTGCAGAAATAATGTGACGAGGTTAGGTTAGGACGCGATGGGGCATTGTCTTAGTCGCCATTCGGAAAGTGAATGATCAGTTGGATTGAAACCTTTCAACAAATTCTAACAAATATATAGAATTAAATAAAAGGGCGTACCTGGATCTGTTGAAAGGTTTCAATCCAACTGATCATTCACTTTCCGAATGGCGACTAAGACAATGCCCCATCGCGTCCTAACCTAGTCTCGTCACATTATTTCTGCAGCCAAACGTAAAAAAAAAAAAAAAGAGTAAGCGTGTTACCAACCTGTGCCAAGTTATTATCCATTTTGAATCCAACATGAATCAGTAATATATCTTTATAAAATACATATAGAGTTAGAGCAAATATTTGAAATTAAGAATTCAAAATATGTTTAAAGCGATGTGTGTTTCTTTATTAAAATCTACGTAATAAGTTTTTGGTCTAAAAAGACCTTCAGCAGGCCTAAAAATAATACACATTACTACTTAAGACCTTTGTAGCATTGTTCATTGTTTCAAGACACTGTTTGAAGGTCTTTATAAACTGAAAGCTAGAGACCCGTAGATTATATTTTTAAAAAGACATAATTTTTAAAAGGTCTTTTTAATCATTGGTTTGAAATTTTCTCTTACTTGATAAACTTAAATATCGTTTGAATGAGAGTAGCTATGTGTAGTTTATTTATTTATTTTACAGCGAAAAGAGAAACAATAAAATTGAATCATGTACAACGAGAACACGGCCCAACTAACTCCCATAGCTAAACTATGATTCAATGTTGTTTAAAAGAGTTCCATTACTTATTAATCTCATCATTAAAGCGCTATGTCTCGCAAGACACTTGTGCTCGTGATAAATAAATAAAATATATTTATTTTTGAATTAATAATACATTTTAATATTACATGTATTGGTATTATTAATGAATTGATTTACGAAACAACAATCTTTGTTCCCAGAAGTATTTATCAAGGCTGCCTCTCTAGTTTTGAAACCGGAAAGATAGATTGGCAACCTATGTAAGCTCCAGGAGCCCCTGGGTTAACCAAATAAAAGATGCATTAGGGATTTTAAATGTAGGATTATCATTCCTATCATTTTATTCGCTGTAACTAGCCTCTCTCTCTTTAAACACTGACATCTTGTGGCCTTTGTATTTGGGCGTGCGAAGAAATAAAGATATCTATTATAGTAGAACTCGGAAATCAGCAGGAGAACGACTCTGAACTGGAGACCGGTAAAACTGCCGAATAATAATATAGATAGGAATTATTTTTTCTTATAAATGCAAGAATACTTGTACACATACAAATACTTGTATATATATGAAGCACGCGCGTAGCACATGTAAATATGATGACCATTTACTCATATATCAAACAAAGATGTATGTGAAATCGTGAAAAAAAAATATTATTATACAGGATATTACTAAATATTTACCTAAATATCTCATTAATTATGAAACCGTACGCACAACTATCTCTATTGCAAATAAAGGCCCCAGTTCCAGACCCCTATTAGCCTTCGTTACCCTTGAATGACTGTATCAATTTAAGTGGCTTCCTTTTGGACATCGGAAGGCCCCACAAGTCTATTACAAGTAAATATTATATTTTATTTCAGGCACAGTCGTCATCCGACTCTTCGATATTTACCACCTGGTACTGGTTGAGGTTCTCACTAATGAGGGATCTCGATGCCATCTCGTAACTCTGCATCACGAAGAGTCTTCCATTATGAGGCTTACACTTGCTGCCTGATTTGTGGCAGTCCGCTGGACAGCTGGAGGCACAGGAAGAACTGTTATATACAGAGCTAGAGGAATAACCATTACTATCTTCATCAGGCCGACGTCCTTTCTTAAACGGACATTCCGACGAAAGACCGCTATCCGAGTTCTTCGTTCTTCTATTGACTTCTTGTTTACATGCGAGAGCAATCTTATTGAGAAATTCAGCAATGCAATGATCGGTATCACCAGAATCAAGATCGCTTTCTTCTTCGGCATGTTGCATACATTCCTTTTTCCCACAATGACAGAAGAAATGTAATTTATTGGGTGAATCCGATTCCACTCCTTTTTTGGGGTATTGTATTGCTTTAGCCATGAAATCTGCCAATGTTTCAACCAATGATGAAAATAGATTTATATTATATGAATATTTTTCTTTCGCTCTTTTATATGTTTTCAATATGTTAATATAATTATTCCATAATTATATAAAAATTATTTTTAAAATAGCACCTAAAGTATTTAGGCCTTTTTTTTTTCAAAAATTTTAAATCATATGGATTTTTTTATATAATTATATTTTGGTTGCTAACCATATATATAGCATCTTAATAATTAAAAATTATAAAATTGAGAGAGAATCTTTACTATAACTTTTTATTACCTAAACATTACTCCGTTCTCCACAAATGGGTCTAGAGAACAACCGACAGTTCTAAAATGTATATTAATGGTTTACCTTAATAAAAGTTGAAATAAAGAAAGTTTGAATAAAGAATGTGTGTGAGACTAGATGTTTCATATATTATTATACACCTATCCCCCGATTTACACGGTAGATACGTTCCTGAGAAAAACGTGTAAATCGGGGGATAGGTGTACACCAAGCATGTCAAACTCAAATCCTAACACGGGCCAAATAAAAAAGTAATAAGATTATGTGGGCCGCAAAAAAAGAAAACAAGTAATTAAATTTTTATAGTAACATTTATGTAGGTTTATTTTAAAAAATACTAATAAGAAAAAAGAAAGTAAAGTTAATATTTTCTCCCTGATTTTTAAAAATTAGGCTACAAATTTTTATTATTTTTTTTTTTTATTTATAAAAAATTTTGTATTAAAATATATTGTCTGGTGGGCCGCAAATTTATTCGTTGTGGGCCGCATGAGGCCCGCGGGCCGCGAGTTTGACATGCTTGGTGTACACAGAAATAAAAATAAAATGCATTGACAGGTTAAAATATGTAGTCAGCACATAAGCTCGGGATTCCTCGTGAGATGTGTACACAGCGCATGTGTTCAATCACAGTAGCATTTAGTATAGTGCGATAAAAACAAAAAAAACTTATTTGGAAAACCGTGTAAAAGCGAAAACGTGTAAAACAAGTACCGTGTAAATCGGGGGATAGGTGTATTTTTAATTCTACCTAATGAGAGAAAAAATGATTATCAAGATATAATGTTTCATATAATTATTTTATCTATTTTATCAATATTGTAAAGTATAAAATTAGGAAAGACAAACTTCACAATGACACAGCAATTTATTTAATGTAAAACCAAATTAAAACTAATAAAATAGCAGAGAGGCCATGAGAAAATTTCACAGCGTATCAAAATACAAATATCGAAGTGGAACAGAAATCAACTAAACTTTGATTTAGCCTGTTCCCTGATATTTGGCCAACACAATTTCTTGATAAATCAATAAACGTGTTCGTGGATGGCTTTTCTTGATTTATCAAGAAATTGGGTTGGCCAAATATCAGGGAACAGGCTAAATCAATGTTTAGTTCATTTCTGTTTCACTAGATGGCGCTCTGCCATCTGAAAAGCACATGTGCTCCTGGTCAGGATAGGCCTTTTTTATTTTTAATATATATATGGTTGAATTTTAGCTAGAACATTTCTACATAGGATCTAATAACTGGAACAAGATTAGTAACATGATTTGGTTTAAATTTGATCAAATTAGCGATACTTTACTATTTTATTCTGAGATTTGGATTCAGTCTGTTTGTGGCGATTCCAAGAGAAAACGAGGATAGCTCTGAATATTATAAAATTATAAATATAGTTTGTTACATTGACTGAAAGATACTTCGTCTTTTGGATATATGAATGTTCGAGTTAAGGATGTTTCTATATTCAAGAAGATCCTCGCAGTCGAAAAAGGGCGTTTGATGAATCTAACAAATCATCACTATCAAATTTGAAAAAAAAATAGACAAACTAGATCATCATTTTTACCAATTCTAATCAAAAATACATTGATCTAAGTATGGACAGTCTCTAAGCACAGAAAGGATAAAGATGTTTCTTCTCATAGATAATAGCCAACGGCTAAACTTTTAAAAATAATTTTAATTGATTAATTTTCCCCATTTTCCCAGTTATTTATTCAACATTGCTTTAAAAAATGATTCAAGGTTTATTTGTTTTTAGGAATAAAACCTGATATAGCCTTTTTAATAAGTTGATCTGCCTTGATGTTATTTAAACAATTTCTTCTGTCTTTGACCTAAATAACTGATATTCTATCTCTTTGTTTAATTGTCCTTATATAAATACTCAGAGAATCCACAATGAGTTCATCTACTAGATTAAAATAAGGCTATTCAAAGCCTATACAAATTTGTCCAATAACTAATTTGCATATTCTTTATTTATTTATACAATTATGATCAATAATTTACTATTATCACTATTGCTATTAAATTATTTGACTTTTATCTTCTTTTTGTTTGTAATCTCCCATGAATCACCCAATATTTATTTATTTGAGTCTAAAACAAACAACTTTTAATTATTTATCCTAGAAAAACAATGCGTGTTTTAAATGTATAATATTTTCTGACCTACCCCCTGTACAATTTTGCTCTCATCCTCTTTCTGTCTCTTCTCTTTTCATAATTTTATACCTCGCTGTTATTGAGAAACAAATAAATTGACGACATAATAAATGAGGACGGAAACATCTCTTGAAATCATAAGACAATAGCCAAACCCGAATGTTTTGTATCTTTTATGTTTTAAAAAATATTCCGATATCATTCCCGTATATGAGAATTATCTCTTCTTTCTTTATTATCTCCTCCTTATCATTTAAGATGTCAAGTTCGTGAAATTTGAACATCATTATTGAGAGGAGTAAAATACACCCGTTTTTTAGTCGATGAAACTGGGAGCATTCTTGAGTATAACATGGCAATTTAGATCCAATATTGAGTGGCCATCTCTGATACGAGCAACAGATGCTATGTGCAGCAGCTACTATTAACTTGGAGTTCATGGGCTGCTCATCCTATGTCCCTGGATCAGGAGCATTAACAAGATTACTATCAGCGGGCCAGCTGGACCCTGAGTATTTAGCGAGCTTGTTACTGTTTCCCATTCTCCTTTTGATCCAGGCTTGAGGCCAGTAATGGAAGATTCAAATATTTTTATATAAGGAATGTTTAAGACTTCTTCATTTTTCGGAATTTGTCAACATAGGTATGTCCAGGCAGTGTCGCACAGCTGGTCTCATTCTTTCTGTCCGCCTCACAAGTCTTAGTCCAGAAAATGGTTTCTTCGAAATAGTATCTATGGACTATTTTATCTAACAATCAAACATTAATCACACATTCGAGAAATATTGGGTTCATCAAAATTTTGACACACTCAAAGTTTTAATTTATAAAAGTTGAGTTGTTTTTAAAATATAGTTGAATATATAATCATTTCATTTTTTATTCATTTTTATATTTTGCTTTATATTCTTTTTTTTTTAAATAAGAATTCGTAATTAGTTCAACTTTGAAAGTAGTTCTCGTTTCCACAATTTGTTAAATAAAATGACTTTTTGGAATTCGTTATGCTCCTTAAAAAATAAAATTGTGGATAAATATGATTTCAAAGGAGAAGTCACTCAAGATATTGAGAAGCCAGTAGTGAAACCAGATATTTGTGTTCAAAGTTGTAAAAATCCATTGGTCCAACAGGATTGTGGTATTCAAGTTAGCCGAATCTTAGATTCCAACTGCAAAAATGATGCGTCTAAACCCCAAAGAAGGCAGATGGCAATTCTGCAGAATTATAGAATATGCAACCAGGGAGATGTTGTGGAGAGAGGAGATCCTTGTTGCACCACATCAACAAATGCCCAAGAAAATGGCAAAGCCCAGATGTATCAGCTTATTGACATTAAGAAAAAACGAGATGAGGCATCTAATTTATATCAAAATAATGCTGGCAACAAAAAGTAAATAAAAAATTATATTCATTTGAAAATCTTATAATTGATAAAATGAAAAAAGATTTAGAATTACAAAATTCAGAAAAATCTAAAAATTCTGTTATATCAGAAAGTAAAGCCATGTCCCATGAGAAAATAAATGCATGCAATGACCTTTCTCAAAAATATATAATAAAAGCACCTAAACGAGAGTCTCATTCTGGGAACTCCGATATTAACAAGAGCTACAAAACTCGCTCTGAAGGCAGAAGTTCTAGATCAGAGGCCAGCAATTTCACAAATATAAATCCCTATAAAACCCATCTTCCAGATCCAAACTGTTCAACTTGGGACAATTACGCGACTCATCAATTTCCGATCAGAAACCAAAAACCAAAAACACCCTATTCAATCATCTCCCCGACTTCAATGACACAGAAAAACCAGGAAGACGCCCAACCAGTACATAACCCTGACGCTCACCTCTGGGCTGCCACACAGGATACCACGGAGGAAAATAATGTCGAAGTCCAAGCACCGGCTAGTCCTCAGTCTTTCTACTGGACCCCTCCAGCAAGTCATCAATATCAGGTGAACCCTGAAACAGCACCTAGTCCTCATATATCCACTTGGGGGAATCCATTTTCACCGCAGTACAGAGAAAATGCTCAAGGATATGATCAGATCGAAACCCAAACCTCAGCTAATCCTCAGACTTCCTACTGGCCTACCTCAGCAGCCGAACCATTCCAGATGAAACCCAACTCAGCAGCTAACCCTTATGTATCCAATTGGACTACTCCAATGCCACAGCAGTACCAGGCAAATACTCAATCAGTAAATAACCCTAATGTTCAATTCTGGAATAACCCAAATTCACAAGAATATCATATCAAGGCACAAAATTCAGCTGATCCTCATACTTCCCACTGGACTCCCCCAGCAACAGAAGCATTACAAATGACAACTCCAACAACAGCTAATATTACTGAAATGAAAAATCCAAAAACCCAGCAATATCAAATGAGATCCCAATCATCAGTTAACCCTCAAGTTTCCTCCTGGACGGATTCAGGAACAGAGTTAGTCCAGATCAGGACCAAAAAAGAAGCTAACCTTCACATTACTACCCGGACATTTCCACAGCAATACCAAGGCGAAGTCCAGCCATTAACCAACACTATGTTGCCTACCTGGACCAAATCAACAACAAAGTCCTACCAAGTTAGAACCCAGACAGCAGCCTATCCCAACGTTACCTCTAGAACTAGGCCAGATCGGGTAAAGCCAGGACCTCAGTCTTCTGATACTTCTTCTCATACTCACAAGAACAAGATGGCCTATCGGCTCTGCGAACTGGCAGTCAGTGACCCAATCGTTCAAATAATGGTCAATGAGGTATGTCACCCATCTTCGTGTTCGTCTACATCTAAATCGTCCAAATCTGGTGATCTGAAGACATTTGAAGATCGCTTAGTGTCACGTCTCCACGACTTAGCCATACGTGACCCTGTAGTGCAAAAATGGAAAGAAAAATACCCTCGTATTTTGTAAAAAGATGCGTGTAATTAAATTAAGCGATCATTTCTATATCACTTTCAAAGAATCCTGGTAGTATATTTCAAAATACATCACTTTTTATAATGTTGGAAATAGTCCATATTAGAGTTGATTATAAAATAATATAATTTTGTATATATTCAAATTCTTAATTGTAAAAAAACGATTAAATCTTCAATAATGTTTATCAAGACTGGAAAAATTGTCTTTGTGGTTTCCAATCATTCCTTGCTGCCTATACGTAAGGGTTTGGGGGAAAAAATTCGAAAAGGGTTGTGGGGTATTAAACTTTCTTATTGATTGCATCAAGTATTAATATTCTGATCTTAAGACTTCTTGGCATTATTTTGTTGTCGATTTTTATGATGTCTATATTGCAATAAGAAAAATAATGAGAGAGAGCCTGGCAAAGCGTTGATGAACTTGCCTGAAGAGTAATACTGGATGTATAGTTATTTGTGAGCATCTTTATTTACTCTATTTCTACTGTCCTAAAAGATATTATGTAATTCTCTAAACATTTTTCTATATAATAATGCCTCAAAAATGATCTTTTATACCAACCAAATACATTAATACTGATCTGACGAGTTATCTTTAAAAAAGCCAAATTCTCTCTGTTTTTTTAAGCAGAATAAAAAAATTCCTTATTTAAAAAAAAAAACTCGGATAGCTTAGATTACAATTTACTTCTTTGTTCAAGTACTTCTTTGAGAGTAGTATGCTACTTGATTTTTATTCATAATTTTTTTGGGTTTGCCAATTTTTTAAAATTAATTTAACAAAACAAAGAGTAGATCTTAGAGAACAAAATAATAATTTAAAATATGTTGAAAAGTGAATTTACTCAGAGACAAAAGTTATCCTAGTTAATAACCTACAGTATAAAAGAGAGGAATATAACAAAGAAAAGTAACATTAAACGTTAGTTATTTTTTAAATGACAATGTTGTTCTTTTTAATATTCAATACTATAATTATTTTATCAGAGAGACTATAGAACCAATTAGAATCTTGATATCAAAAGAATAACACGAGTTTGATTTTGATCTCAATAAATACTCCAGCTTCATATCTTTCTTTGTTTCAGTTGCTTGATCAGGACCACAATCTCGGGATCCTTGACGGCTAGATTTAGCAAACGGGATGCAATATATTTCTTGCTGCTGGAATTCATGGATCCAAGGAGGTCCTTGCTGCTACTGATAACAGGATCTTCCTTAGCCAGACGTAAGAGTTGAGTTAGCAATGCCTTTTTCCAACTTCTGCTCACTACCACAGAGCCCGATTTATAATTATTAATCGATGTCATAATGGAACTTTCCAAAAAGGACATAAAGTCTAAACATTTCTTTCTTGAATATTTAATTAAAGGTTTTATAATCTTATTTTTGATTTCGTTAGAGTTTTGGCAAATTATTTCAGGTTGGGATCTCAATGAATTATTTGAAATTCGTTTAATTTCATCTTTGGAAGCATTCTTGGTTAAGTCGATAGCACTGCTCTGGTCTACCACATTACCGCTTTGCTGAGGTTTCATGTTTTGATGCTCATTTCGATTTTGAGAAGTTGATCTCTTTGAGTAATATATACTATCTGGATAAATCATCGTCCCTTGATCATTCCAATAATCATAATTTCCTTTAATATCAAAATTGTCAGTATGTATATAAGAATAAGGATTGGTTGATTTATTTTGAACTGGTTTTGGAATAGGTTTGAATGAAACACTTTTAGTTGGTAGTTTTTCCGATGAATCCTCATAGTAATAATATTCGTAATCATCTTGAGATGCTTGCACGTTCCAAGGTATGTTGCCTTCAGTTCGACATACATTCATCTGAGGAAAATTTGGTAGATTACAACATGGTTGGGGATGAGTCAAACATTTTGGGAAACATGTATCCATACAAGGAGTGGATGTAGATGACTGGGAAATATTTGTTTGATAGTCGTAAGGTTGAGAGCCTATATATGGGCCTGGAACTGAAGAATCACGAACTGAAGAATTACGAACTGAATAATTACGAGAATTACGAACTAAAGAATTACGTATAGGTAGTATAGGTCGTGGAGCTTTCTTGATGTTTACGATTTGGTAGAGTGCTTGACGTTTTTCTGAATTCTTCCCTTGTTGTTGACAACAGGGATCGGATTTCATAATCAAGTATTCTTGACCAAATCGGTAATTTTGGATAATTTGTATATTCTTTTTGGTATGTTTCTTACTTTTTTTATTTGGTGAGCATACTGTATCGTGAACTTCTTTATAAATCGGATTGTCAAGCTTCATTATAAATATTATAATTAATGTGCTATTATTTTTCAAATATCACATATATAATTAATAATATAAAATAAATATATATTGTAATTTATATTATCAAAATGTGTCAAATTCGTTGGTGTTTAAACCCCCTTTGTATTGTATCCTGGAAACGAATTGGTTTGAATATTATTCTCTAATGTGCTTTTTGCGTTTATGTTATCACGAAAAGGCAAATAACCTGTTTGAAAACATATATATATATATATATATATATGCAATTGTGTATATTCATATTTAATATATGAATATTTATGAATCTAAACTATAGGGTATAATGTGGAAATAATATTGCACACCTTTTTATAAAACTTTCGAAAATCATTTTTCTGCCTGAATGTGTGTGAGAATATTCTTAATTCATACTTTTGAATATTATAACAATAATCCGTTCTTACTGATGTTGAATATCAGTTAGTTGCAAACATATTAAATTTTAATATATGATAATTTTGGAGATAATTTGTTGGTTGGAAGTTTGGAAAAAATATAGCTCTACATCAACCAATTATATATTTATACATTAATATTAATTATCTTAACATAAATAAGTCCCACGTGGTCTAGTGGCTAGGAAATCTAGCTTTCACCCCGAAGGTTCAGGGTTCGATTCCTGGCGTGGGAATTTTTTTTGCCTCAGAATAATCAATCTTGTCAGGATGTTCTCATATGTATCAATTATTTATTTAATTCTCGACGTATCAGAGTGAGAGCGAAACACTGATATTAAATATTTGGTGGATGTAGCTACATAATAATGTGTATATAATGATAATTTGTTTCTCGTGCAATATGCGCTCTAAGATAATTCACGCTACGCCTTACTCAATACTATCTACATAATTCTGACAAAATTGGTTATTCTGAGGTAAAAAAAAAAAATTCCCACGCCGGGAATCGAACCCGGGCCTTCTGGGTGAAAGCCAGATATCCTAGCCACTAGACCACGTGGGACTTGTTTGTTATTGAAGATAACAATTTTAATGTATTTATTTATATGAAACAACTATTATATATATATATATATATAGTGTAAAAACTATATAATAAAAATATAACAGTGATACTACATTTAAAACTTAAGGAGCAATCTGATCAGAATGATAAATCATATCAAGTAGATTTGGTTAGATTAGCAAGCTAAATCTAAATTAATTATAAAAATAAATAGTTGTATAGTTTTATAGTTAAGTATTCTATTAAAATTATCTTCATTAGTTTGATTATTTAAATTCAAATTATAAATTTGTTAATTGTTATTATTTAGTATAGATAGAGAAAAAAAAAAAAATTCTTTACTTCTAAAACATCCTCTAGTTAATTATATAATTATAATTAATAACAATAAAAAATTAACAAAGTAACGTCTATTACATCGGCTTTTACACGTCATTCAGACATACTCTAATCCTATATATAGAATAATCGAAGAGATAATATATATAATAGTTAGAAAAAAGATAGAAAGACAGAACCATGTACTTTTAATCAAACTAATAGAAAGAAAACAAAAAGTTTTGTAAATAAGGTAGATAAGATTGTTAGTATATATATATATATTTTTATAATTTTATATTTTATTCGTTTTTTTTTTTTTAAAGATTTTTTAAATTTTTTTATTTTAAAATATGAATATAAAAAGTTGTATTTAGTAAAATATCTATAATATGAATTAACTTTTATTATAAGTTTGGTTATTATGTTTTGAAACCCTAATGGTAGACCAGACATATACAAAAAACTTAAATTGGAGTAATTATTGAAAAAAGAGGTCTGCTGAACCGGGACTTCTCAAATAGAAATTCAGCTTTTCAGGGGATGAAGGGATGAAATGTTGAAAAGCTGAATTTCTATTTGAGAAGTCCCGGTTCAGCAGACCTCTTTTTTCAATAATTACTCCAATTTAAGTTTTTTGTATATGTCTGGTCTACCATTAGGGTTTCAAAACATAATAACCAAACTTATAATAAAAGTTAATTCATATTATAGATATTTTACTAAATACAACTTTTTATATTCATATTTTAAAATAAAAAAATTTAAAAAATCTTTAAAAAAAAAAAAACGAATAAAATATAAAATTATAAAAATATATATATATATACTAACAATCTTATCTACCTTATTTACAAAACTTTTTGTTTTCTTTCTATTAGTTTGATTAAAAGTACATGGTTCTGTCTTTCTATCTTTTTTCTAACTATTATATATATTATCTCTTCGATTATTCTATATATAGGATTAGAGTATGTCTGAATGACGTGTAAAAGCCGATGTAATAGACGTTACTTTGTTAATTTTTTATTGTTATTAATTATAATTATATAATTAACTAGAGGATGTTTTAGAAGTAAAGAATTTTTTTTTTTTCTCTATCTATACTAAATAATAACAATTAACAAATTTATAATTTGAATTTAAATAATCAAACTAATGAAGATAATTTTAATAGAATACTTAACTATAAAACTATACAACTATTTATTTTTATATATATATATATATATATATATATGTGGTAACCTGTCGACTTCCTGTCGAATGATTGCTGTTGAATGCTGCTGTGTCGTAATCCTGTCGACTTACTGTGGTGGGAGGCCTCTTGATTCACTGTAATGATCCTGTCGTGAATGATTGTTGCGCAGTCGTGCTGGTGATTGTTGTGCAGTCGTGATGGTGGTAAAACACACAGAGACGAATCAAAGAAGAATCCAAGGCATCGGGGAGAGAACGTAACAACCTTGCGGCCAACAGCCTATACTGAACTGACTAACACTGTAACTATCTAACCGACTAACCGCTCCAACTTTCTATCTGCCCCTATATATAGCGAGCCTCAACCGTCTACTCTCCTTGACTCTCATTGGCTGCGGTAAGTTCTTTGTTGACTCAGGCTTAACGGCGCGCCTCGGCATGTTCCAACACGTTTCAACACGTCTCGACATGTTTTTGGTCTCTATAGTGACTTTGGTTGTTACGCTCTCTGGATGCCCTCGTATTTATTTAAACACACCAAATCGATACATACAAAGTTAATGGTTTAACAGAGGATTGGTTACAATGATTGAAAGTTAACATAGAGTAGGGGGTGTAAGAAGGGGGGGGGGGGGAGTATATACACAGGTGTTTTATCATTAAATTACCACAGATGGGCCCCCTGCGTTAAAGAATTTAAAAAGGGGCAGCCTGAATTAAATTCTGATAGATGGGAAGTAATTTTTGGGGAAAATTAATTGGGTAACAAACGAAGCTATCTACAGGGTGGTAAGAAGTTGCGGTTGACAAGGTGACAGAATGGAAAGATGAAGTATGAATTATTAACAAAAAAATTACAACATGGTGATTAAATTGGTTGAAAGCAGGATCAGCTTGAGAACATGGGTTTGCAAGGCGTTTTGCTAGGACGTCTTGGAACTAGTTAACAAGGGATCAAAAAAAACTATTGTTCTCCACTTAGCGGTCTTGGGTGAGAGAAAAAAAATTAAAATAGCGCGATGGTGAGTGAGTGAGAAAAAAAAATGCCTGCAGAGTATTCAAGCTTGGTGTATGGACACACTACATCAAGGGAATTTCTGCAAGTAAAAAAAAATTAACATATAAACACATGAAGAAAAACATCACATTGAGAAAAAACTGACAAAGACATGGGTCGCGCTGGTGGTGAAAAGAGCCGCTAAGATGGTAAGGCTTGGTGAAAGGGAAGGTAATTTCGTGGTTGTTGAGAGAGGTTTGGTGAAAGGCAAGGTAATTTCGTGGTTGTTGAGAGAAAACAATTGCAAAAGTTGAGAGGTGTGAAAAAAGGAAAGGTGAAACAAAATTAAAACATATGATGCTATTTACAAAATTGGGACAATGGTACTCGTCTCGAGTACTTGGGTGAGAGAAAGAAAAACAAAAAGGAAAAACATTGATTAAAATTTGTAAACAAGTCCACTTTAGGCTTTAAAGTTCGCTTGTAAAGATGTTGCAGTGGTAACATAGGGTGAGAAAGAAAATGTGTGGGTACATAGGTTGACAAATGAATTAATGTGCAGCATTGCGACAAGACATTGATTTAAAAGGAGATAGTTTGGGGTAGTATGGTACAACATGTGGGGTACAAAAACAAAGGTTGGGATGAGTTATCTGTGATGTAAGGGGAATAGTTGTCAGGACTTAGGTGGTGGGGCAGTTCTAAATAGACGTTGGACGGTTTCTCCTATCAAAATCCAGATAATGGTAAGCAGTTGGGAAATGGCTTCTTGTAGTTGAAAAAGTATATCAGTTTCTTGTGCGTCTATTCCTAGGTAGATAGGCGTGATTAGCGGGACGGTGGAGAAGGGCATTGTTAGCGTGTAAATTAGGAGAATTAAGTGGAAAATCAAAAATGTTTTCATATTGTATCCTATATGTTTAATGAGAGAGATTAGTTGTGGGTTGAGCCATTGATGTTGGAGGGTTGATGTCGTGACTTGGGACGGGGATGGTTCATGATTGATTTGTAGATGGGGAACTGGGGAAAAATTGTTACTTGAAGTCGGTTCTATTTGGATTAGGGTAAAAAGATTTGGGATTAGAGGTGGAAGAGGTTGGTTGCTGGATGGTTTGATCGGGAGTTGATATTCTTGGAACAAGTCCGGTGAGAGATGTCGGAACGGAAATGAGTTATTGTCTTTGGGTTGAACAAAATGTGCCTGCATGATGGGGGGTGCTATATGAGGTACGCTTTCTGTGTATGGCCTAAGTTTGTTGACATGTATTGTGTCGTGTTCCTTGTTGAGCGGTTGATTTGGTCTATTAATCTTTACCACATTGGGAGAAATAACTTCTAAAATTGTGTAGGGACCTGTGAAATAAGGGGTAAGCTTTCCAGTGTTAGGACGGTGGTACACTTTGACAAGAACGAGGTCTCCAATTTCGAAGTTAGGTGTTTTGTGATTAAGATGAAAATTTTGTTTATCTTTGTCGTGTTTCAATTGTGTGCGTTGGTATCGCTAAGTTTACATTTTGGCAGAAACGCTTTTAGATATTAACACAGTAAATAAGCAATGGGGTTTAAAAATGCAAATTTTAAAAAAATAATAACATTAAGTAATGAAGTTATATGAGAAAAATATCCAAATATTAAAAGTTAGGGAATTTAAACAAAATATGCAAATGTGAAGTCATAAGGTATTGCGGTCATATCGAAAATATAGTGGAAATATTATTTTTTAAAATGTTAAAGATAGTTTAATAAAATATTGAAAAATGGTAAATTTATTTTGTTGTTGTCCTCTTGGCTGACTTTTTTACATATGGTGGTAAGAATTTATAGTTGTAAATGGTTAAAACTAATTGAAAATTTTCAAAAGTAAAATATGGAATTGGAGATATATTTTAGGTACAAATTATGCAGAGCAAAATAATGTTTTAAAAGGGTTAAAGGTGTTGTGCAATTTGAAAGGCAAAACACCTATGGCAACATTGATATTTAAAATTATTTGAGAAAAAGGGATATAACTAAGAAAATAGGCATCATATATTGTATGCGAAAACTAAAATAGCAGGAAAGTGGGAGCATGGAAGACAGGTAGATAGATATAAAGTACCTTGGAAAGGATGATTCTGGCTTGAGTTGAAAACATCGCGAGATTGCTGGCGTTGAGCGGAAGATGTGATGGCTGGAGATGGACGGGAGAAGGCATCAAAGGCGGTAAGATCCAGGTCTCGGGGATGAAGGGGTTGCAGTTTTTCTAGGATGGTTGCCAACAGAAGGATCATGATGCCAAGATGGGGTGGTGGTGTTGTTGGGCCGTGGTCGTTGTTGGGGAACTCTCCGATCTCCTGCACTCGGGCTTCTTTGTCGTCCTGGTTCATCCTGTCGACTCTCTTTGTGGTAACCTGTCGACTTCCTGTCGAATGATTGCTGTTGAATGCTGCTGTGTCGTAATCCTGTCGACTTACTGTGGTGGGAGGCCTCTTGATTCACTGTAATGATCCTGTCGTGAATGATTGTTGCGCAGTCGTGCTGGTGATTGTTGTGCAGTCGTGATGGTGGTAAAACACACAGAGACGAATCAAAGAAGAATCCAAGGCATCGGGGAGAGAACGTAACAACCTTGCGGCCAACAGCCTATACTGAACTGACTAACACTGTAACTATCTAACCGACTAACCGCTCCAACTTTCTATCTGCCCCTATATATAGCGAGCCTCAACCGTCTACTCTCCTTGACTCTCATTGGCTGCGGTAAGTTCTTTGTTGACTCAGGCTTAACGGCGCGCCTCGGCATGTTCCAACACGTTTCAACACGTCTCGACATGTTTTTGGTCTCTATAGTGACTTTGGTTGTTACGCTCTCTGGATGCCCTCGTATTTATTTAAACACACCAAATCGATACATACAAAGTTAATGGTTTAACAGAGGATTGGTTACAATGATTGAAAGTTAACATAGAGTAGGGGGTGTAAGAAGGGGGGGGGGGGAGTATATACACAGGTGTTTTATCATTAAATTACCACATATATATATATATATATATGTAAAATTATATATATAGCAGAACCTTCCTTTAAAGGATATCTGATTGCTGAGTCAAAATTTACTTTAGAGAGAGGACTACCCTCTTACTATAGAGTTTCAAAATAGTAAAAATGTTAATTTTTGTTATGAAAACTGTACATTATTGAGAAGTGTCCTCTCATGGAAGTTCTACACTATATTATTTTATAAAATATGGGAAAAAGTAATTAAAAATGTTTGTTTGATGACACATTTATAATAGTTTATTCAATCTTTATATATTATGTTTTCAAACATTTTATACTCCAAAAAAAAAAAGCGGTTTAAGATAGAAATTTGGATTATAGTGTCTCTGTTGAGAGGGATCATAAACATTTTAAAATTTAGTCTTTCAACAGGCTCCGAGTTGAAAAATCGCAATAAATCAACATATATTAATCATAAATATATAGTGAATTGAATGTTGAAAAACAATCAATTTTGATGTATATCTACAAAAAAAAAATGATACCCAGATTACCTAGACGAAGCCATTAGAGAAATGCGAAATTTTTAAAGGTCTAACTATTTTATGGATAACAATCCAGAAGAGGGTTGGAGAATGGGTCACAAAGAAGACTCCATGAATGATGACACACTCAGCACACACACACACACACTCCCAGTTCCATATATAGGTCAACAAGATCCAACTCTCAGGAAGCAAGAATCCAAACCCATTAGATAAATATATATATACACTTGTACATTATGACAATATGGCGAAAAATAAGTGTCTCCTATTTATAAATAAAAGTGAAACA
>CP092864.1:26012055-26038034 GCA_030710605.1 Cordylochernes scorpioides | reverse complement strand
ATTCACTTTCCGAATGGCGACCAAGACAATGACCCATCGCGTCAGAACCTAACCTCGTCACATTATTTCTGCAGCCAATCGTAAAAAAGAGTAAGCGGGTTACCAACCTGTGCCATTTTGAATCCAACATGAATCAGTAATACATCTTCATAAAATACATATAGAGTTAGAGCAAATATTTGAAATTAAGAATTCAAAATATGTTTAAAGCGATGTGTGTTTCTTTATTAAAATCTACGTAATAAGATTTTGGTCTAAAAAGCCCTTCAGCAGGCCTAAAAATGGCACACATTACTACTTAAGACCTTTGTAGCATTGTTCATTGTTTCAAGACACTGTTTGAAGGTCTTTATAAACTGAAAGCTAGAGACCCGTAGATTATATTTTTAAAAAGACATAATTTTTAAAAGGTCTTTTTAATCATTGGTTTGAAATTTTCTCTTACTTGATAAACTTAAATATCGTTTGAATGAGAGTAGCTATGTGTAGTTTATTTATTTATTTTACAGCGAAGAGAAACAATAAAATTGAATCATGTACAACGAGAACACGGCCCAACTAACTCCCATAGCTAAACTATGATTCAATGTTGTTTAAAAGAGTTCCATTACTTATTAATCTCATCATTAAAGCGCTATGTCTCGCAAGACACTTGTGCTCGTGATAAATAAATAAAATATATTTATTTTTGAATTAATAATACATTTTAATATTACATGTGTTGGTATTATTAATAAATTGATTTACGAAACAACAATCTTTGTTCCCAGAAGTATTTATCAAGGCTGCCTCTCTAGTTTTGAAACCTAAAAGAATGGCGACCTATGTACACTCCAGGAGCCTGGGTTAACCAAATAAAAGATGTATTAAAGGATTTTAAATTTAGGATTCTCATTCCTATCATTTTATTCGCTGTAACTAGCCTCTCTCTCTTTAAATACTGACATCTTGTGGCCTTTGTATTTGGGCGTGAGAAGGAATAAAGATTTTTATTATAGTAGAACTCGGAGATCAGTAAGAGAATGATCCTGAACCAGAGACCAGGAAAACCTACCAAAATATAATGTAGATAGGAGATGTTTTTTTCTTGTAAATAGATATATATATAAAGCACATGTAAATATGATGACCATTTACTCATATCAAGCAAAGATGTATGTGAAATCGTGAAAAAAATATTATTATACAGGATATTACAAAATATTTACCTAAATATCTCATTAATTATGAAACCGTACGCACAACTATCTCTATTGCAAATAAAGGCCCCAGTTCCAGACCCCTATTAGCCTTCGTTACCCTTGAATGACTGTATCAATTTAAGTGGCTTCCTTTTGGACATCGGAAGGCCCCACAAGTCTATTACAAGTAAATATTATATTTTATTTCAGGCACAGTCGTCATCCGACTCTTCGATATTTACCACCTGGTACTGGTTGAGGTTCTCACTAATGAGGGATCTCGATGCCATCTCGTAACTCTGCATCACGAAGAGTCTTCCATTATGAGGCTTACACTTGCTGCCTGATTTGTGGCAGTCCGCTGGACAGCTGGAGGCACAGGAAGAACTGTTATATACAGAGCTAGAGGAATAACCATTACTATCTTCATCAGGCCGACGTCCTTTCTTAAACGGACATTCCGACGAAAGACCGCTATCCGAGTTCTTCGTTCTTCTATTGACTTCTTGTTTACATGCGAGAGCAATCTTATTGAGAAATTCAGCAATGCAATGATCGGTATCACCAGAATCAAGATCGCTTTCTTCTTCGGCATGTTGCATACATTCCTTTTTCCCACAATGACAGAAGAAATGTAATTTATTGGGTGAATCCGATTCCACTCCTTTTTTGGGGTATTGTATTGCTTTAGCCATGGATTCTGCCAATGTTTCAACCAATTATGAAAAAAAGATTTATATTATATGAATATTTTTCTTTCGCTCTTATATATGTTTTCAATATGTTAATATAATTATTCCATAATTATATAAAAAATATTTTTAAAATAGCACCTAAAGTATTTAGGCCTTTTTTTTTCAAAAATTTTAAATCATATGGATTTTTTTATATAATTATATTTTGGTTGCTAACCATATATATAGCATCTTAATAATTAAAAATTATAAAATTGAGAGAGAATCTTTACTATAACTTTTTATAACCGAAACATTACTCCGTTCTCCACAAATGGGTCTAGAGAACAACCGACAGTTCTAAAATGTATATTAATGGTTTACCTTAATAAAGTTGAAATAAAGAAAGTTTGAATAAAGAATGTGTGTGAGACTAGATGTTTCATATATTATTATACACCTATCCCCCGATTTACACGGTAGATACGTTCCTGAGAAAAACGTGTAAATCGGGGGATAGGTGTACACCAAGCATGTCAAACTCAAATCCTAACACGGGCCAAATAAAAAAGTAATAAGATTATGTGGGCCGCAAAAAAAGAAAACAAGTAATTAAATTTATATAGTAACATTTATTTAGGTTTATTTTTAAAAATACTAATAAGAAAAAAGAAAGTAAAGTTAATATTTTCTCCCTGATTTTTAAAAATTAGGCTACAAATTTTTATTAATTTTTTTTTTTAAATTATAATTTTATTGTCTGGTGGGCCGCAAATTTATTCGTTGTGGGCCGCATGAGGCCCGCGGGCCGTGAGTTTGACATGCTTGGTGTACACAGAAATAAAAATAAAATGCATTGACAGGTTAAAATATGTAGTCAGCACATAAGCTCGGGATTCCTCGTGAGATGTGTACACAGCGCATGTGTTCAATCACAGTAGCATTTAGTATAGTGCGATAAAAACAAAAAAAAAAAAAACTTATTTGGAAAACCGTGTAAAAGCGAAAACGTGTAAAACAAGTACCGTGTAAATCGGGGGATAGGTGTATTTTTAATTCTACCTAATGAGAGAAAAAATGATTATCAAGATATAATGTTTCATATAATTATTTTATCTATTTTATCAATATTGTAAAGTATAAAATTAGGAAAGACAAACTTCACAATGACACAGCAATTTATTTAATGTAAAACCAAATTAAAACTAATAAAAGAGCAGAGAGGCCATGAGAAAACTTCACAGCGTATCAAAATACAAATATCGAAGTGGAACAGAAATCAACTAAACTTTGATTTAGCCTGTTCCCTGATATTTGGCCAACACAATTTCTTGATAAATCAATAAACGTGTTCGTGGATGGCTTTTCTTGATTTATCAAGAAATTGGGTTGGCCAAATATCAGGGAACAGGCTAAATCAATGTTTAGTTGATTTCTGTTTCACTAGATGGCGCTCTGCTATCTGAAAAGCACATGTGCTCCTGGTCAGGATAGGCCTTTTTTATTTTTAATATATATATGGTTGAATTTTAGATAGAACATTTCTACATAGGATCTAATAACTGGAACAAGATTAGTAACATGATTTGGTTTAAATTTGATCAAATTAGCGATACTTTACTATTTTATTCTGAGATTTGGATTCAGTCTGTTTGTGGCGATTCCAAGAGAAAACGAGGATAGCTCTGAATATTATAAAATTATAAATATAGTTTGTTACATTGACTGAAAGATACTTCGTCTTTTGGATATATGAATGTTCGAGTTAAGGATGTTTCTATATTCAAGAAGATCCTCTCAGTCGAAAAAATGCTTTTGATGGATTCATCACTATCAAATTTGAAAAAAAAAAAAAAACACACACACTATATCATCATTTTTACCAATTCTAATTAAAAATACATTGATCTAAGTATGGACAGTCTCTAAGCACAGAAAGGATAAAGTTGTGTCTTCTTATAGATAATAGCCAACGGCTAAACTTTTAAAAATAATTTTAATTGATTAATTTTCCCCATTTTCCCAGTTATTTATTCAACATTGCTTTAAAAAATGATTCAAGGTTTATTTGTTTTTAGGAATAGAACCTTATATAGCCTTTTTAATAAGTTGATATGCCTTGATGTTATTTAAACAATTTCTTTTGTCTTTGACCTAAATAACTGATATTCTATTGGGAGTACAAATAAGTTTTGAGGGATTTGCAAAAGAAGCCACAACAAATATTATATAAATAGCATCGGACTTTGTAAGGTTTCATGTTAAGGCTTCATCATTTCCCCCAAAAAAAATCAGAAGAAGTCTTTTCACTCAAGTGTAAGGAACTTTTTTTTTGGTGCTCTAACCATGTCAACCTTTTTGCCAACAAAACACAATTTGCGGGAAGCGCTGCTTTTTTGTTTTAATTTGAAGAAAAGTGCAACTGATGGACATCGATTGCTGTGTGAGGCATATGGTAAACATGCTCTATCAATAAAATCATGTGAGTACTGGTATCGGCGTTTCAAAAGTGGCGATTTTGACACCAGAGACAAAGAACGCGGAGGGAGGCCTATAAAGTTCGAAGACGCTGAGTTGGAGGCTTTATTGGACGAAGATTCAAGCCAAACTCAAGAGGAGCTCGCTGAAACCTTGGGAGTGACTCAACAAGCGATTTCGAACCGTCTCAAGGTCATGGGTATGGTGCAAAAACAAGGAAATTGGGTTCCATATGAACTCAAGCCAGGAAACATCGAGCGCCGTATTTGCACGTGCGAACTACTGCTCAAAAGACAAAATCGGAAGGGTTTTTTGCATCGAATCGTGACGCGGGACGAAAAGTGGATTCACTACGACAACCCAAAGCGCAGAAAATCGTGGGTTATGCCCGGCCATGCATCAACTTCAACGGCCAAACCGAATATTCATGGCAAGAAGCTAATGCTGTGCATCTGGTGGGATCAGCTCGGAGTGATCTACTATGAGCTACTTCAGCCTAACGAAACCATCACTGGAGAACGTTACCAACAACAATTGATGCGATTAAGCCGAGCATTGAAGATTAAACGCCCACTATATGCCAAAAGACATGACAAGGTGATCTATCAGCACGGCAACGCTCGGCCACATGTTGCAAAAGTTGTCAAGGAGACTTTGGAGGCGCTTCAATGGGATGTCCTACCCCACCCGCTGTATTCACCAGACATTGCTCCTTCAAACTACCACATGTTCCGTTCGATGACACATGGCCTGGCCGAGCAGCATTTCACTTCTTACGAAGAGGCGAAAAATTGGGTCAATGTTTGGATCGCCTCAAAAGACGAGGATTTTTTTCGACACGGAATCCGTATGCTGCCTGAAAGATGGGAAAAAGTCGTAGCTAAAGATGGACAATACTTTGAATGAAATATATTGTACTGATTTCTCTGAATAAAGCTTCGAATTTATAAAAAAAATCCCTCAAAACTTATTTGTACTCCTAATATCTCTTTGTTTAATTGTCCTTATATAAATACTCAGAGAATCCACAATGAGTTTATCTACTAGATTAAAATACAGGCTATTCAAAGCCTATACAAATTTGTCCAATAACTAATTTGCATATTCTTTATTTATTTATACAACTAGCGGATGTGCCCGGCTTCGCCCGGGTTTTACCCGAGTGAATGTTTGTCTAACGAACATTTGTTAAAACAATTCTCTATAAACTTATAAAACGTACTCGGCTTCGCCCGGGGTTTTACCCGAGTAAAGGTTTGTCTAGCGAACATTTGTTAAAACAATTCTCTAAAAACTTATTTAAAAAAAAGATATATTTTGATAATTTGAAACTCGTAAATTTGAATCTCTCGATAAAGTGAACATTTTTCCCGGTCCCTGTGTGCCGTGTCATCCTGAATTTTGTCTTTCCTAATTTTCTACATTAGAAAATCATAGTTTTATCTAGTGAACATTTTTTTCCCGTGTCACATTGCCGTCCCACAGTCACACAGTCCCTGTGTGCCGTGTCATCCTGAATTTTGTCTTTCCTAATTTTCTACATTAGAAAATCATAGTTTTATCTAGTGAACATTTTTTCCCGTGTCACATTGCCTTACTTTTGATAAATAATATTTAAGATAACAAACTTAGTGATAAGAAAACTTGTTATCATCGTCACAATGGGGGCGCTGCTTGCGAGTTAAATATACAAATCTGCAAATAACTCTAAGGATATTCAAGATATTCATGAAATTATTTTTCAAAAACCTTCCCGGTGATATACCTAATAATATCCCAAAATTTCACGGCGATTGGATGTATGGTTTTTGAATCTATAGAGTACAGACAAACAGACAGACGGACAGACAGACAGACATTCAATTTTATATATATAGATTATGATCAATAATTTACTATTATCACTATTGCTATTAAATTATTTGACTTTTATCTTCTTTTTGTTTGTAATCTCCCATGAATCTCCCAATATTTATTTATTTGAGTCTAAAACAAACAACTTTTAATTATTTATCCTAGAAAAACAATGCGTGTTTTAAATGTATAATATTTTCTGACCTACCCCCTGTACAATTTTGCTCTCATCCTCTTTCTGTCTCTTCTCTTTTCATAATTTTATACCTCGCTGTTATTGAGAAACAAATAAATTAAAGACATAATAGATGAGGACGGAAACATCTCTTGAAATCATAAGACAATAGCCAAACCCGAATGTTTTGTATCTTTTATGTTTCAAAAAATATTTCCGGTATCATTCCCGTATATGAGAATTCTCTCTTCTTTCTTTATTATCTCCTCCTTATCATTTAAGATGTCAAGTTCGTGAAATTTGAACATCATTATTGAGAGGAGTAAAATACACCCGTTTTTTAGTCGATGAAACTGGGAGCATTCTTGAGTATAACATGGCAATTTAGATCCAATATTGAGTGGCCATCTCTGATACGAGCAACAGATGCTATGTGCAGCAGCTACTATTAACTTGGAGTTCATGGGCTGCTCATCCTATGTCCCTGGATCAGGAGCATTAACAAGATTACTATCAGCGGGCCAGCTGGACCCTGAGTTTTTAGCGAGCTTGTTACTGCTTCCCATTCTCCTTTTGATCCAGGCTTGAGGCCAGTAATGGAAGATTCAAATATTTTTATATAAGGAATGTTTAAGACTTCTTCATTTTTCGGAATTTGTCAACATAGGTATGTCCAGGCAGTGTCGCACAGCTGGTCTCATTCTTTCTGTCCGCCTCACAAGTCTTTACTCCAGAAAATGGTTTATTCGAAATAGTATCTATGGACTATTTTATCTAACAATCAAACATTAATCACACATTCGATAAATATTGGGTTCATCAAAATTTTGACACACTCAAAGTTTTAATTTATAAAAGTTGAGTTGTTTTTAAAATATAGTTGAATATATAATCATTTCATTTTTTATTCATTTTTATATTTTGCTTTATATTCTTTTTTTTTCAATAAGAAAGTAGTTCTCGTTTCCACAATTTGTTAAATCAAATGACTTTTTGGAATTCGTTATGCTCCTTAAAAAATAAAATTGTGGATAAATATGATTTCAAAGGAGAAGTCACTCAAGATATTGAGAAGCCAGTAGTGAAACCAGATATTTGTGTTCAAAGTTGTAAAAATCCATTGGTCCAACAGGATTGTGGTATTCAAGTTAGCCGAATCTTAGATTCCAACTGCAAGAATGATGCGTCTAAACCCCAAAGAAGGCAGATGGCAATTCTGCAGAATTATAGAATATGCAACCAGGGAGATGTTGTGGAGAGAGGAGATCCTTGTTGCACCACATCAACAAATGCCCAAGAAAATGGCAAAGCCCAGATGTATCAGCTTATTGACATTAAGAAAAAACGAGATGAGGCATCTAATTTATATCAAAATAATGCTGGCAACAAAAAAGTAAATAAAAAATTATATTCATTTGAAAATCTTATAATTGATAAAATGAAAAAAGATTTAGAATTTCAAAATTCAGAAAAATCTAAAAATTCTGTTATATCAGAAAGTAAAGCCATGTCCCATGAGAAAATAAATGCATGCAATGACCTTTCTCAAAAATATATAATAAAAGCACCTAAACGAGAGTCTCATTCTGGGAACTCCGATATTAACAAGAGCTACAAAACTCGCTCTGAAGGCAGAAGTTCTAGATCAGAGGCCAGCAATTTCACAAATATAAATCCCTATAAAACCCATCTTCCAGATCCAAACTGTTCAACTTGGGACAATTACGCGACTCATCAATTTCCGATCAGAAACCAAAAACCAAAAACACCCTATTCAATCATCTCCCCGACTTCAATGACACAGAAAAACCAGGAAGACGCCCAACCAGTACATAACCCTGACGCTCACCTCTGGGCTGCCACACAGGATACCACGGAGGAAAATAATGTCGAAGTCCAAGCACCGGCTAGTCCTCAGTCTTTCTACTGGACCCCTCCAGCAAGTCATCAATATCAGGTGAACCCTGAAACAGCACCTAGTCCTCATATATCCACTTGGGGGAATCCATTTTCACCGCAGTACAGAGAAAATGCTCAAGGATATGATCAGATCGAAACCCAAACCTCAGCTAATCCTCAGACTTCCTACTGGCCTACCTCAGCAGCCGAACCATTCCAGATGAAACCCAACTCAGCAGCTAACCCTTATGTATCCAATTGGACTACTCCAATGCCACAGCAGTACCAGGCAAATACTCAATCAGTAAATAACCCTAATGTTCAATTCTGGAATAACCCAAATTCACAAGAATATCATATCAAGGCACAAAATTCAGCTGATCCTCATACTTCCCACTGGACTCCCCCAGCAACAGAAGCATTACAAATGACAACTCCAACAACAGCTAATATTACTGAAATGAAAAATCCAAAAAACCAGCAATATCAAATGAGATCCCAATCATCAGTTAACCCTCAAGTTTCCTCCTGGACGGATTCAGGAACAGAGTTAGTCCAGATCAGAACCAAAAAAGAAGCTAACCTTCACATTACTACCCGGACATTTCCACAGCAATACCAAGGCGAAGTCCAGCCATTAACCAACACTATGTTGCCTACCTGGACCAAATCAACAACAAAGTCCTACCAAGTTAGAACCCAGACAGCAGCCTATCCCAACGTTACCTCTAGAACTAGGCCAGATCGGGTAAAGCCAGGACCTCAGTCTTCTGATACTTCTTCTCATACTCACAAGAACAAGATGGCCTATCGGCTCTGCGAACTGGCAGTCAGTGACCCAATCGTTCAAATAATGGTCAATGAGGTATGTCACCCATCTTCGTGTTCGTCTACATCTAAATCGTCCAAATCTGGTGATCTGAAGACATTTGAAGATCGCTTAGTGTCACGTCTCCACGACTTAGCCATACGTGACCCTGTAGTGCAAAAATGGAAAGAAAAATACCCTCGTATTTTGTAAAAAGATGCGTGTAATTAAATTAAGCGATCATTTCTATATCACTTTCAAAGAATCCTGGTAGTATATTTCAAAATACATCACTTTTTATAATGTTGGAAATAGTCCATATTAGAGTTGATTATAAAATAATATAATTTTGTATATATTCAAATTCTTAATTGTAAAAAAACGATTAAATCTTCAATAATGTTTATCAAGACTGGAAAAATTGTCTTTGTGGTTTCCAATCATTCCTTGCTGCCCATACGTAAGGGTTTGGGGGGAAAAATTCGAAAAGGGTTGTGGGGTATTAAACTTTCTTATTGATTGCATCAAGTATTAATATTCTGATCTTAAGACTTCTTGGCATTATTTTATTGTCGATTTTTATGATGTCTATATTGCAATAAGAAAAATAATGAGAGAGAGCCTGGCAAAGCGTTGATGAACTTGCCAGAAGAGTAATACTGGATGTTATTTGTGAGCATCTTTATTTACTCTATTTCTACTGTCCTAAAAGATATTATGTAATTCTCTAAACATTTTTCTATATAAGAATGCCTCAAAAATTATCTTTTATACCAACCAAATACATTAATACTGATCTGACGAGTTATCTTTAAAAAAGCCAAATCCTCTCTGTTTTTTTTAAGCAGAATAAAAAAATTCCTTATTTAAAAAAAAAAAACTCGGATAGCTTAGATTACAATTTACTTCTTTGTTCAAGTACTTCTTTGAGAGTAGTATGCTACTTGATTTTTATTCATAATTTTTTTGGGTTTGCCAAATTTTTAAAATCTAATTTAACAAAACAAAGAGTAGATCTCAGAGAACAAAATAATAATTTAAAATATGTTGAAAAGTGAATTTACTCAGAGACAAAAGTTATCCTAGTTAATAACCTACAGTATAAAAGAGAGGAATATAACAAAGAAAAGTAACATTAAACGTTAGCTATTTTTAAAATGACAATGTTGTTCTTTTTAATATTCAATACTATAATTATTTTATCAGAGAGACTATAGAACCAATTAGAATCTTGATATCAAAAGAATAACACGAGTTTGATTTTGATCTCAATAAATACTCCAGCTTCATATCTTTCTTTGTTTCAGTTGCTTGATCAGGACCACAATCTCGGGATCCTTGACGGCTAGATTTAGCAAACGGGATGCAATATATTTCTTGCTGCTGGAATTCATGGATCCAAGGAGGTCCTTGCTGCTACTGATAACAGGATCTTCCTTAGCCAGACGTAAGAGTTGAGTTAGCAATGCCTTTTTCCAACTTCTGCTCACTACCACAGAGCCCGATTTATAATTATTAATCGATGTCATAATGGAACTTTCCAAAAAGGACATAAAGTCTAAACATTTCTTTCTTGAATATTTAATTAAAGGTTTTATAATCTTATTTTTGATTTCGTTAGAGTTTTGGCAAATTATTTCAGGTTGGGATCTCAATGAATTATTTGAAATTCGTTTAATTTCATCTTTGGAAGCATTCTTGGTTAAGTCGATAGCACTGCTCTGGTCTACCACATTACCGCTTTGCTGAGGTTTCATGTTTTGATGCTCATTTCGATTTTGAGAAGTTGATCTCTTTGAGTAATATATACTATCTGGATAAATCATCGTCCCTTGATCATTCCAATAATCATAATTTCCTTTAATATCAAAATTTTCAGTATGTATATAAGAATAAGGATTGGTTGATTTATTTTGAACTGGTTTTGGAATAGGTTTGAATGAAACACTTTTAGTTGGTAGTTTTTCCGATGAATCCTCATAGTAATAATATTCGTAATCATCTTGAGATGCTTGCACGTTCCAAGGTATGTTGCCTTCAGTTCGACATACATTCATCTGAGGAAAATTTGGTAGATTACAACATGGTTGGGGATGAGTCAAACATTTTGGGAAACATGTATCCATACAAGGAGTGGATGTAGATGACTGGGAAATATTTGTTTGATAGTCGTAAGGTTGAGAGCCTATGTATGGGCCTGGAACTGAAGAATCACGAACTGAAGAATTACGAACTGAATAATTACGAGAATTACGAACTAAAGAATTACGTATAGGTAGTATAGGTCGTGGAGCTTTTTTGATGTTTACGATTTGGTAGAGTGCTTGACGTTTTTCTGAATTCTTCCCTTGTTGTTGGCAACAGGGATCGGATTTCATAATCAAGTATTCTTGACCAAATCGGTAATTTTGGATAATTTGTATATTCTTTTTGGTATGTTTCTTACTTTTTTTATTTGGTGAGCATACTGTATCGTGAACTTCTTTATAAATCGGATTGTCAAGCTTCATTATAAATATTATAATTAATGTGCTATTATTTTTCAAATATCACATATATAATTAATAATATAAAATAAATATATATTGTAATTTATATTATCAAAATGTGTCAAATTCGTTGGTGTTTAAACCCCCTTTGTATTGTATCCTGGAAACGAATTGGTTTGAATATTATTCTTTAATGTGCTTTTTGCGTTTATGTTATCACGAAAAGGCAAATAACCTGTTTGAAAACAAATATATATATATATGCAATTGTGTATATTCATATTTAATATATGAATATTTATGAATCTAAACTATAGGGTATAATGTGAAAATAATATTGCACACCTTTTTATAAAACTTTCGAAAATCATTTTCTGCCTGAATGTGTGTGTGAATATTCTTAATTCATACTTTTGAATATTATAACAATAATCCGTTCTTACTGATGTTGAATATCAGTTAGTTGCAAACATATTAAATTTTAATATATGATAATTTTGGAGATAATTTGTTAGTTGGAAGTTTGGAAAAAAATATAGCTCTACATCAACCAATTATATATATTTATACATTAATATTAATTATCTTAACTCAAATATATAAGTCCCACGTGGTCTAGTGGCTAGGAAATCTAGCTTTCACCCCGAAGGCTCGGGGATCGATTCCTGGCGTGGGGATTTTTTTTTTGCCTCAGAATAACCAATCTTTTCAGGATGTTCTCATATGTATCAATTATTTATTTAATTCTCGACGTATCAGAGTGAGAGCGAATCACTGATTGTGGAATAATGGACGCCGTCCAGACGGCTCGGGTGACGACTGTAAACAAACATGCCCGGCGGCGCCAGCCGCCAACAAAGGACCAGAACACGGCTTGGTCTGCTACCGACCAGTTGGGTGTTTTCCTCTGTCCTCTTACGTTGTATTAAATAAAGTTAGTTAAAAGGGAATTTTTACCCTCTCCTTTCTGCTATTTAGTGATCTTATTTGAATCCTTGCAACAGCCCACAAAGAATCATCACAGCGAATTCTTCTACCGAATTTCGCTTCAGTGTTTTGTGAAACTATTACCCGACATTTCGACACAAAGTGGCGTCCCTGGGTGGGCTTCTGACAAGGCAAGATCAAGTGGATTAACGGCGGAGTACAAGTAAAGACTCAAGCTAAGTACCTTTTGTTTTACCCTCTGTTCATAGTGTTTTTTGAAAAATGGAAATTTTAAAAAGACATAGAAATTTACTTAGAAAGCGACTAACTCGCATCTTGAAGACGACAGAAGAGTTTCTGTCAAGTACTCCACCGATACCTGTAGAGGACATTGAATATAATAGAGAGATCATTGAAGAAACTCACGGTGAGCTTCTTGTGATCCAAAGCAAGATAAGAGACTTCATGCTAACTTCAGACGTTAGCGAAGAGGAACTAGAGCAAGACGATGAGGAAGCCTTGCAATATACCCAGAGATATAAGAGGATATATAAAAAATGTCTCGCTCTTGTTGAACCCAGGATCAATGCATCCAGTCCCACGACCAGTGAAGTGAGCTTCGCTTCTAGCTCACACCATAGAACTGTAAAACTACCCAAAATAGAATTAAAGAAGTTTACACGAGAAATAAAAGATTGGTTGGGATGGTGGGCACAGTTCAACAAGATACATGTCGATCCCACTTTAGAAGACAGCGACAAGTTTCAATATATTGTGCAATCTATGTCGCCGGGAACCAGAGCTAGTAAACTGGTTGATAGTTACCCCCTGACTGCCGAGAATTACCCCAAAGTTATAGAAACTTTGACAGAAAGATTTGGAAGGCCTGAACTGTTGCAACAAGTCTATGTCAGGGACCTTATCCGCCTTATGATCGATTGCTCCTCCAAACAACAGTTGAAGGTGACTTCATTTTATGATGAGTTGGTGACTCATTTGAGAGCATTGGAATCCTTAAAGATTGAGGCCAGACAGATGTCTGTATTTATATTTCCAATGATTGAGGCATGTCTCTCAGAGGAACTCATGAAGGCTTGGCAAAGAAGCCCCCTCCATGGTGTCAAGATTGATGCTAATGATTCGACTCAAACTAGAGTTGACCTAATTATGGAGTTTCTCCAAAAGGAAGCTGCAGCAGAACAAGACAGAGCCTTAGCTGGATCCAAGTTTGGACTTAGATCTCTGAAACAAGATAGAAACGTGGGCAGACAATCACATCCTGCTAAGATACCTACGGCCTCTGGACTCTTTGCTGGACGTGCCCAAAATTGCATATTTTGTAATAAAGATCATAAAAACACAGAATGTCTTGCTGCGCGCAGAATGAGCATTAAAGAAAGAAGAGAGCGTATTAAAAACGCTAAATGTTGTATCTCCTGCCTCCAACCAGGTCATATCTCTTCTAATTGTAGAAGGCGCATAACTGGATGTATTCGATGTAAGAAGAAGCACCTTGATATTTTATGCCCTCTTAATGCTACTGGACGAGAGTCAGCGGATGAAGACAAGGAACAGGTGGAAGACTGTGACGTTTCTTCTACAGTTGAAAACGGAGTTTCATTCTCCGGTCTTAGCGCTTCGTCTCTGATTTTGCTACAGACTCTGAAGATTAAGGTCGAAGGTATGACTTCGGCGAAAGTAGTGCGTGCCCTCCTTGACACAGGTTCCCAACGATCCTATATTTTGTCTAAAACTGCACAGGATCTCATACTATCTCCCATTGGTCAGGAATCACTTAAACATGTGGTGTTTGGAGGTCATACTAGTGAAAGTGTCCACCAAGAATACAGAGTCAATTTGGGTCATGCATCGGGGAATTTTAAGATGGTAGCGAAGCTTCTTGACCAACAAAAAATCTGTGGTAACCTACCAAGATTGAGCCGCGGGCCATGGTTGGAAGAACTCAAAGCCCGCAGAATCTGGGTTCCTGATATTGGAAAGGATGACATGGAAATTGAAATACTTCTAGGATGCGATGTATTGGGATCTATTTTCATGATGAAATCTTGTATGTTGTCAAATGGCTTGACTGCGTCGCAGACGCGTTTTGGATGGACTTTAATGGGAGAATGTCAGCCAGGTAGTGACGTTTCACTCGCTCATCATGTTACAACGATGACAATTTCGGAGAGCAGTATAACCAATCTGTGGAATCTCGATGTTCTTGGCATTATGGATCCTATTGAGGTTAAACAGAGAGATCAGAGAGACGCACTGGCGCGTCGACATTTTCTAAAAACAGTCCAACATTCTGTATCTGGAAGATATGTTGTTTCCCTCCCGTGGACTTTAGAGAAAGCTAAAATCGCGGACAACAGGGAAGTTGCTATGAAGAGATTAGAACAGACGACTAAGAAATTAATCTCTTTGAATCTTTATGAGGACTATGATGATATTTTCCGAGGCTGGTTGGATGATGGGATAATTGAGAAAGTCCCAGCTGAACAACACGACGCTGAGGCCTTCTACCTGCCTCATCGTCCTGTTGTGAAACTCTCCAGTGGGACTACGCCTATCAGGCCTGTCTTTGATGCTTCTAGCAAGGTCTATAGATCCCCATCTTTAAATGACTGTCTTGAAAAGGGACCTAACCTCATAGAGATGATTCCCAACCTTATGCTAAGATTTAGAAATGGCAAGTTTGGTGTCGTGGCAGACATTAAGAAAGCGTTTCTTCAGATTGAGATGAATGAAAGGGACAGAGATTACCTGCGTTTTCTGTGGTATTCCCAAAATGGAGAAAAGACAGAAGTATTCCGACATAGACGTGTCGTTTTCGGTGTTAACTGTAGTCCTTTCATTTTGTGGGCAGTAATCGAATACCACCTATCTAATGTTCGATATGAACATAAACCGTTAGCTCAGAGGTTGCAGAAATCCTTTTATGTGGACAATTTAGTCAAAAGCGTGAACTCTTTTGAAGAGTTAAAAGATCTCAAATTGACCGCAACGTCCATCATGGATAATGCTCGGATGGAGCTAAGCCGTTGGGAGCATAGCCTGGACGTGGCCTCCGGTACTTACCCCTTTGAAAGAGCAGAGATATCTAAAGTGCTTGGTATATGTTGGGATAAAAGGGAAGATTGTTTGTCATGTGAAATTTCCGCAGCCATACCCCCCAAGATAACCAAAAGGAGTATTCTGTCCTGCTTAGCTCAGATATATGACCCTATTGGATTTCTGAACTCAATATTAATAAAGCCTAAAATTCTATTGCAAAAAGCTTGGACTCTAAAGTTGGCATGGGACGATGAATTGGACCGTCACTACAAGGATGAACTAAGCCTATGGTTCGACGATCTTCAGCTGCACAAAGCATGGCAATTCCTAGGAATTTCAATCCATTGATGGTACCGCAGAAGGACTGGAAGATACACACGTTTGTTGATGCTAGTAGTGAAGCTTATGCTGCTGTGGTCTTCCTTCGGACTCGGGTTGGTGACAAAGTTGAAGTGCATATGATGGCGGCTAAGTCTCGAGTCGCTCCTCTCAAGAGACCTACGATACCAAGACTTGAACTTTTAGCCTGTGTTGTAGGAGCACGATTAAACAAGATGATCTTTGAAACTCTAGAGTTAAAAGATCTCAAAAATGTATTCTGGTCTGATGCCACAACAGCCCTCGCTTGGATAAAGCGCGATGATCAGTGGGGTGCCTTTGTCAGGAATCGCGTGAAAGAGATATGCAGATTTAGTGATCCTGGAGATTGGAGATATGTTCCTAGCGAGTGCAATCCAGCTGATTTACCCTCCAGAGGATGCAGCCTCTCCCGGCTGATACAGTCTAGATGGTGGGAGGGCCCTTCCTGGTTAAAACTCTCCGAAGAATTTTGGCCTTCCGGGTATAAAGACCTGAATGAAGAAGAAATCTGTGCGGAAAGAAAGAAAATTGCTGTTGTGACAACAGTTAAGAGTACCGATCATTGGTACATGAAATATTTCTCCTCGTTCATAAAAAAATGTGCGGATGATGGCGTGGATTAGAAGATTCATCAACAACCTCCGATCTTCAACGAAAGTAAAGGGCGAACTTTCTGTGAAGGAGATCGATGAAGCGGAGCTGGCGCTTTTGAAATTAGTTCAGGCCGAGTGTCTCCCTAGCCACTCTATACCTGGTCTGAAGGTATGTGAAGTAGAAGGAATCCTGCGTGTGAAAACAAAATTAATTTACAGCAGCGACGAATTTGGCTTCCGTTTGCCAGTACTATTACATGGGACTCATCCGTTGATTGAACAAATGATATGTGATTCACACGTTGAGAATTGCCCTGCTGGTGTACAATTTTTGATGAACAAACTTCGGGGAAAATATTGGATAGTAAAAGCGAGACAGACCATTAAGAAAATAGTGAGAAGATGTGTCACATGTCGCCGCTTCTCCGCTAAACCTGTTGTGGTGGAAGACGCTCCATTACCTGCCACTCGAGTACATAACGCCAAGGTATTCGAGGTGGTAGGGATTGATCTGGCGGGCCCGCTCTATCTGAAGGATCAGACCAAGACCTGGGTTGTTCTCTTCACCTGTGCTGTGTACCGCTGTGTACATTTGGAACTGGTAATATCTCTCAGCACAGAAGATTTCCTAATGGCCCTGGAGAGATTCATCAAGAGACGAGGACGTCCATCCACCATCTTCAGCGACAACGGAACAAATTTTGTAGGAGCCAATAACTTCTTTAAACAGATTGACTGGGAACGCGTTTCTAACGACGGCAAAGTGAAGCGTATTGGATGGAAATTCATCCCGCCCACTGCTGCCTGGTGGGGTGGATGGTGGGAGAGATTGATTCGTTCCCTCAAAGACATACTAAAATGAATGCTCGGAACATCAACATTAACATATCAACAATTGATGACCCTGCTGTGTCATGCAGAGGCAGTGATGAATGGAAGGCCCATGACTTATGTCAGCGACGATCCGAATGATCTTGTGACAATATCACCTTCCATGTTTCTACAAGAACAGACAGATGTCGAGTGCCAGAATATGGGATCTAATCCAACGACACAGAAACTGCGCTATTTGAGCAAGCTGAGGGATGAGTTGAAATCACGATTCAGGAAGGAATATTTGTCCCTCCTGGTCCAGAGAAACAGACGCATTTACAATCCAAAACTCCAGGCTGGGGATGTTGTCCTTGTTGGTATGGACAATAAAAAGCGTAACTTCTGGCCTTTAGCAGTGATCGAGGAGATATTATTTGGAAGAGATGGAGTGAATAGATTAGTGAAGGTGAAAACCGCAGTAGGAACCTTCCTAAGACCTATTCAGAAAATATATCCCTTGGAAATATCATCAACAGCAGTTTTTTCGCGTTTGCTGAACGATAAAGAGAAAACTGCAAAAATATAAACTAGATCGGGAAGAACCCCCGTTTGTATACCCAACAGATTGGACGATTATTATTGTTTTTCTGTGTGCCTAGATAAAAACAGGTGGGAGTATGTGGAATAATGGACGCCGTCCAGACGGCTCGGGTGACGACTGTAAACAAACATGCCCGGCGGCGCCAGCCGCCAACAAAGGACCAGAACACGGCTTGGTCTGCTATCGACCAGTTGGGTGTTTTCCTCTGTCCTCTTACGTTGTATTAAATAAAGTTAGTTAAAAGGAGATTTTTACCCTCTCCTTTCTGCTATTTAGTGATCTTATTTAAATCCTTGCAACAGCCCACAAAGAATCATCACAGCGAATTCTTCTACCGAATTTCGCTTCAGTGTTTTGTGAAACTATTACCCGACATTTCTACACACTGATATTAAATAATTGGTGGATGTAGCTACACATGATAATTTGTTTCGCGTGCAATATGCGCTCTAAGATAATTCGCGCTACGCCTTACTCAATACTATCTACATAATTCTGACAAAATTGGTTATTCTGAGGTAAAAAAAATTCCCACACCGGGAATCGAACCTCGGCCTTCTGGGTGAAAGCCAGATATCCTAGCCACTAGACCACGTGGGACTTTTTTGTTATTGAAGATAACAATTTTAATGTATTTATTTATATGAAACAACTATTATATTTGTAAAATTATATATATAGCAGAACCTTCCTTTAAAGGATATCTGATTGCTGAGTCAAAATTTACTTTAGAGAGAGGACTCCCCTCTTACTATAGAGTTTCAAAATAGTAAAAATGTTAATTTTTGTTATGAAAACTGTACATTATTGAGAAGTGTCCTCTCATGGAAGTTCTACACTATATTATTTTATAAAATATGGGAAAAAGTAATTAAAAATGTTTGTTTGATGACACATTTATAATAGTTTATTCAATCTTTATATATTATGTTTTCAAACATTTTATACTCCAAAAAAAAGCAGTTTAAGATAGAAATTTGGATTATAGTGTCTCTGTTGAGAGGGATCATAAACATTTTAAAATTTAGTCTTTCAACAGGCTCCGAGTTGAAATCGCAATAAATCAACATATATTAATCATAAATATATAGTGAATTGAATGTTGAAAACAATCAATTTTGATGTATATCTACAAAAAAAATGATACCCAGATTACCTAGACCAGGGGTCTCCAAACTTTCCAGCCTTAGGGCCATACTGATGGGGTCTTTCCAGCCTTAGGGCCATACTGATTACTCCAGTAAGTTCCGAGGGCCAAGATGGCAACACTGCATATTATTAATTTTCCTGTATTAATTGTTATGTTTATTTGTTATTAAATGTTATTATTAATTGTTGCTTTTGTGTGTGATTTAGCAGAATGGAAAAGAAGCGAAAAATTGATAGTGAATGCAGAAAATTCAAAGATCAGTGGAACATTCAGTATTTCGTAATTGAGTCCAGTAACAAGGCGCTATGTTTGATTTGCAATGAAAGCATAGCCGTTCTCAAAGAATATAACATGAAACGTCATTATGAAACAAAACATTCTCAAAATTACTCAAAATATACAGGAATTGTGCGGACAGAAAAATTCGAAGCTTTGAAGCGCGGATTGAAATCGCAGCAATCTTTATTTACAAAAGTCAAAACTGAACAAGAGGCGGCAACTCGTGCCAGCTTTCGTGTGGCTCTTGAAATTGTAAAACGTGGAAAACCATTCACCGATGGAGAAATGATCAAGGAATGCATAATTGCAGTAGTCGAAGAAATGTGCCCTGAAAAGGTAAATTTATTAAAAACTGTCAGTATGTCAGCAAACACTGTGGCTCGAAGGGTAGAAAACATCGCTGAAAATATATCCTCTCAACTGTTCGACAAAAATGGACATGTTGAGTGGTTTTCTTTGGCCTTGGATGAGTCAACGGATGTGTCAGATACTGCTCAGGTGTTGATTTATATTAGAGGAGTAGATAAAAGCTATGAAGTGCACGAAGAACTTCTTGATATGTATAGTATTCATGGCACAACTACTGGTACCGATATTTTTAAAGGAGTTGAAATGGCCATTAATAAAAAGAACCTTCGATGGAAAAACTTGAAATGTATTACAACTGATGGAGGCAAAAACATGAGTGGGAAAGATAAAGGAGTGGTCGCTCTTGTGTCAAAGGCTGTAGAAAATGACGGCGGCTCAAAACCATTAGTCTTACATTGTATCATTCATCAACAGTCTTTGTGCGGAAAATGTTTGGATATGTCTGACGTTCTGAAACCAGTCATATCAACTGTTAATTTCATCAGATCTTTTGGGCTGAATCACCGACAATTCCGACAATTTATTGCAGAGATTGGAGAAACAGACTTACCTTATCATACTGCCGTACGCTGGCTTAGTTGTGGGAAAGTCCTTCAGCGCTTTTTTGAACTTCGAGCAGTGATCGAAATTTTTTTGAATGAAAAGCACCGCCCTCTTACTGAATTACAAAACAACGCATGGCTATGGAAGTTAGCATTCTATGTTGATTTGACAAAACATGTGAACGAACTGAATTTGAGATTGCAAGGAGAAAACCAGCATCTTCCTGATTTATACACTAATATCAAGTCATTCCGGATGAAATTGATACTATTTCAATCACAACTACGAAGTAAATGTTTTTCACATTTTAAAACATGTGAAATATTCAGCCACACTACTGAGACTGAGTTTCCTATCGATTTTGCAATCGAAACTTTGAGTGCTTTGAAGATAAATTTTGATACTCGTTTCTCGGACTTTGATGCCATTGCGAATCAAATTAAGATTTTTCAGAATCCTTTTGATGCTGACATTGAAACCCTAGCCCCGGAACTTCAAATGGAAATGATTGATCTTCAGTGCAGTGATATAATTAAGAACAAATATGAAAACTCATCTTTGTTGGAATTTTAAAAGAGTCTTCCACTGACACAATTTGATAATTTGCATAAATTTCTTCGTGGGCTGTTTTCCGTTTTTGGTACTACTTATTTGTGTGAGAAAACCTTCTCCAAAATGAAGTACACAAAAAATGTATACAGATCTAAATTAACTGACGAGCATCTTAAATCTCTTTTAATAATTGGTACAAGTAAAATTAGTCCACAACTACAAACTATTGTCGGTGGAAAATCTCAATTACATACATCTCATTAGCATTTCATATGTCATGTTATAAGGTATGTGTTGTTCATTACTTACAATGTATAAAATGTAAGTTGGATTCATTTCAATAATTTGTTAGTTATTATATGCTGAAGTTAAATTTACTGCATAAATTATACATGTCTTTACTCATTACCATTCTGTGTTTCTTTATCCAACTTATCACAAACATTTTATTTGCTATAAAAAATATTTGTTCTCTAAAAGGAGTTTTCAAGTATGTCTCCGCGGGCCGGACAAAATCTGTCTGCGGGCCGGATGTGGCCCTCGGGCCGTAGTTTGGAGACCCCTGACCTAGACGAAGCCATTAGAGAAATGCGAAATTTTTAAAGGTCTAACTATTTTATGGATAACAATCCAGAAGAGGGTTGGAGGATGGGTCACAAAGAAGACTCCATGAATGATGACACACTCAGCACACACACACACACACACACCCAGTTCCATATATAGGTCAACAAGATCCAACTCTCAGGAAGCAAGAATCCAAACCCATTAGATAAATATATATATATATACACTTGTACATTATGACAATATGGCGAAAAATAAGTGTCTCCTATTTATAAATAAAAGTGAAACAAATCAAATATATTGAGTATGTCATTTTATATAATGTATATCGCGAAATATTTATAAAATATTTAATTAATATAATCTAATAGGGGGAGGGGTGGTTTTGATCAACTATAAAAGTTCAAATTTAAAAATGGGATTTAAAAAGTTTTAAATTCCCAATTAGAGACAAATATATTCTGAAAAGCAAAAATAGCTATTAAAATTGATGATATTCAAATATATAAATTTATTCTGAAAGCGCGCGCCCAAATGTTATAAATTGACAATTCATAGAATATATTTACAAATATGGAAATATATAAAAACATCCTATGCCACTGCCATGGTTGTTTACAGGGTTTGTGCAGACGATATAAATTTGAATCGAAGAAAGAGAGGTGCCTTTTAAAAATATTTTTAAATAATAAATAAATGCAACTATTCAGGTTTAATTTTTAGCATTTCAAATTGAAAACAAAATGTTTAAAGAAAGAAAAAGAATCTATATTTCAGTTTTTATTTTGTTCTTTATAAATTTCCTAAATTATATGGATAGGTATACAATTGCTGGTAAGTTTTTAAATGACATTTTTGACAAAAATACTTTTCAACACCAATTTATTTCATTTTATTTATGTATATCCCCTGGCTTCAGAAAGAAACTCTCACCTATCTACTTTTATATTAAAAACTATGAGCTCTGCCATCTTAAAAACTCATGTAAGTTGTCAGGATATGCCTATTTTATTTTTAATATCAACACCTGACTTTTAAATTTATTTTTTCTATTTTTTTTTTTTTTCACATTAAAACATCATATAGTTTTATTTTGCCCATATAGGCTAAAAACGTGAATTATTCATCATTCTCTTGTCATCATATCGACTGAATACTTATGTTTGCCACAATTATAAATGAGTATTTTATATCAGTGAGAAGTTTGAAGAGTGTAGGATAATAAATATGTCAAAGCATCTTATTATTTCCCTGCCAATGATATAGTCACTTTGTGCAGTAGGCACTAGTCAATGTTCTTCAGGCTCTAAATTACAGGGTTTTTTTTTTGCTTATCCCTAGTACACGTGGTACAGGCCATGATAATCATGGTGGGTAGAAGAAGGTGACTGCTGTTACTTTAAGTGCACCACATGTCTACACATGTGAAAAGCAGTTCAACTTTGCACTTACAAATGTACCAAAGTGCCATTTGGTTACTTGCACTTGCTGGTGGGGTTGGACTTTTGCAAGCATCGAGAGCCATTGGAGCATTTTTTTTTTTTTATAATCAGAAAAAAGTGCCCAATGCGGGAATCGAACCCAGGTCGTAGCAGTCAATAACTAATGGTTTAGACCATCCTTCCACCGACCCCCACTTACAAGGTGATCCTAGAAAGTTGTTGACATGCACAAGCCATCAACAATGGTCAGTTTGGTGATTACAGTAGAACCTCCATGAGAGGACACTCACTCTAGAGGACACCTCTCTACAAAAGACAGTTTTCATTTACGAAATTACCATTTTTACTATTTTTCAACTCTTCTGTAAGAGGACACCTCTCCCTAAAGGAGACTTTGGCTCTGTAATTAGGTCTCCTTTACAGTGATGTTCTACTGTATTAGATATTTTAAAAAATAATTTTACAATTTGATTATGTATGTGTTCTTCCCTTCCTTCAAATATTTCATATATAAAGATTAAAGGGGGGTCAGTGGAAGGCTGGTTAAACTGTTTGGTTTTCGACCACTACGACCCGGGTTCGATTCCCGCATTGGACACTTTTTTCTGTTAAAAAAAAATGCTCCAATGTCCCCCTATTTTTGCAAAAGTCCAACCCCACCAGCGAGTGCAAGTAACCAATGAGGCTCTGGCACATTTGTAAGTGCAAAGTCGAACTGCTTTTCACATGTGTAGACATGAGGTGCACTTACAGTAAAAGCAGTCGCTAACTACCCACCATGATTATCATGGCCTGTACCACGTGTACTAGGGATAAGCAAAAAAAATATATATATATATTATAGAAATATGAATAAAATTCAGATTCCTTTGAATGTTGAATTAACCAAGCTGTACTGCATTAGCAATGAGTTTAGTTTTTAGAGCTATAAGATGCAACATAACAAAATAAACTTATTGCTCATATTTTCCATTTATAATTCCATTGCCATTTCAAGTAGAATCTCTATATGTGGATACTTTAATACCCAATTTCACACATAAGGACAGTTTTCATTTGCAAAATTACCATTTTTTTTACAATTTACAACTCTCTGGTAAGAGTACATCTCTCTCCCTAAAGGACACTTTACAGAGAGGTAGTTCTACTGTATTTATCATTTATCTATAAAAATAATGTATCAAGCAAGATTCTATTATTTTTTTAACTTTCCAATATTTTGACGACTCTGTGACCCTTTATCAAGGTAGGTATCCCCTGGCAACTATCTCAAATAACAATTTCCCTGATAAATGTAACACTCAGTCTGCCAAATATTGGGAAATACAATCTCTTGATGTACCAACTGATTCTTGCACAATACTTTCCAAACATTTTCACATTTACTCTTAAATATAGTTTTTAATTTTACTTCTCTTTCTCCTTTAACTTTTTTAAAAATGTTGTAGTGTAAAAAAATATATATATATTTTTTAATATAGGATAATCATTATTGCTAATCTCTATAAATATATAATCTCTATATAAAATAATTAAAAAATTCACAGTATCACATCTTAAATTCAAACAACATTTAATTAAACCTTTTTTTTTTTTAAATCCAATATGGCTATTTTCTTTAATTAAACTGACTTTAACATCGAGTTAATTCAAATGAAAAATTAGGATATTTGGGGTGTTGACTTTATAAGTTGAATCTCGATATAACAACATCACACTTGGGACCAAGAATTTAGGATGTTATAACCACAGTTAAAACAACTGAGGCTTAAAACTTGGGACTCTATGATGTTCTATCAAAGTTGCTGTAATAAAGGAAGCTTTTAAACACAAGGTAATAAGACTAAATCCAAATAAATAAATAGTGTGTGACGTTTCGGTAACAATGCTGTTACCGAAATGTCACACACTATTTATTTATTTGGATATGGTCTTATTACCTTGTGTTTATAATCTATAATCCAAATTGCGCCTTATCAAAGGAAGCTTTTATAAATATCAAAAAAACCTTGTGCAATAATTTTCTTTAAATAAAGAAACTTATTGTGCAAGTTTTTTTTGATATTTTATAAGAGTAAATTGCAATTTTCCTATATCTGAAAGGAAGCTTTACAACAAAGTTCCATTGTCTAAGCTAGCTTGTAAGTTATTCAGAATCCAGGTGCAGTATAAACAGATGCAGAGAGCTGCAGGTGGCAATGTGAAGGTCTTCCATCCTTATCTTATTGTTACCTTCAGGTGCTCTGGCTCACATGGCTGCCACTATCATCTAACTGTTGACACACATCTCAGTTATTTGGGGGTCACCTCAATCTCTACATTTCTCTTTTTCTGTTGTGTTTAAATGATAACTGTAGTGTTATCATGCATTAGCGCACCATCTGTTATCAAAATTTGAAACTATTATAGATGCATATGATTCTTTAAAAAAAAAAAGGTAGTAGAAATTATTATTATTTTTTTTAAATAATCATATGCGTCTATAATAGTTTCAAATTTTGATAACTGTAGTGTATTTGCATGCTTGGATATTTGTAGAAATGCAAATATCCTCTTTGCATACTTAATTGTTACTTTAAGAATATGTATCCCTTGGCAGAGCTGACTGCTATAGGGCGCGTCCCCAGGTGGCGGATAGGGGAACGACCTTCAGATATGAAGGCCAGCTGCGAAACAAGCAGAATAACTCTGACGAATAAGCAGTCGCGGACCAACAGCAGCATTGTTAGAAGAGGAGTAGACCTCTTTAAAAATCCTGACTTCAACTGACCCGGTTGATGGACCTCAGCAAGGGTCCCACTCCAGGGATACGGAGGAGCTGTGTCTGTACTCATGTTAGAGTCGGCAGCAAAGGCGTCTGCTTCCATGTTAGGAACGGCCTCAAACTACAGGCAAAGTCAGACTTTCACCAAAGTGTGCCTGGATCATGGTGCCATGATCAACGAAAGCTGCACCCCTATACCCCATTCCACTCATGGAATTCGTGTAATCTTTACACAAGGGGATAAGAAACAACAACAACAGAATATGTATATAAATAGTGGCACAATTTTGTCAGTCAATCAGTAGGATGTATCTATTGTAGGGTATTTCTAATAAACTATTTTTCATGGCCTAGTAGAAGCAACACCTCATCCTGGCTACTCTCTATTGAGCGATACAACA
>CP092864.1:25994167-26011955 GCA_030710605.1 Cordylochernes scorpioides | reverse complement strand
AATCAAATATATTGAGTATGTCATTTTATATAATGTATATCGCGAAATATTTATAAAATATTTAATTAATATAATCTAATAGGGGGAGGAGTGGTTTTGATCAACTATAAAAGTTCAAATTTAAAAATGGGATTTGAAAAGTTTAAAATTCCCAATTAGAGACAAATATATTTTGAAAAGCAAAAATAGCTATTTAAATTGATGATATTCAAATATATAAATTTATTCTGAAAGCCCAAATGTTATAAATTGACAATTCGTAGAATATATTTACAAATATGGAAATATATAAAAACATCCTATGCCACTGCCATGGTTGTTTACAGGGTTTGTGCAGACGATATAAATTTGAATCGAAGAAAGAGAGGTGCCTTTTTAAAATATTTTTAAATAATAAATAAATGCAACTATTCAGGTTTAATTTTTAGCATTTCAAATTGAAAACAAAATGTTTAAAGAAAGAAAAAGAATCTATATTTCAGTTTTTATTTTGTTCTTTATAAATTTCCTAAATTATATGGATAGGTATACAATTGCTGGTAAGTTTTTAAATGACATTTTTGACAAAAATACTTTTCAACACCAATTTATTTCATTTTATTTATGTATATCCCCTGGCTTCAGAAAGAAACTCTCACCTATCTACTTTTATATTAAAAACTATGAGCTCTGCCATCTTAAAAAACTCATGTAAGTGCTCAGGATATGCCTATTTTATTTTTAATATCAACACCTGACTTTTAAATTTATTTTTTCTATATTTTTTTTTTTCACATTAAAACATCATATAGTTTTATTTTGCCCATAGAGGCTAAAAACGTGAATTATTCATCATTCTCTTGTCATCATATCGACTGAATACTTATGTTTGCCACAATTATAAATGAGTATTTTATATCAGTGAGAAGTTTGAAGAGTGTAGGATGATAAATATGTCAAAGCATCTTATTATTTCCCTGCCAATGATATAGGCACTTTGTGCAGTAGGCACTAGTCAATGTTCTTCAGGCTCTTACAGGGTTTTTTTTGCTTATCCCTAGTACACGTGGTACAGGCCATGATAAACATGGTGGGTAGTTAGTGACTGCTGTTACTGTAAGTGCACCACATGTCTACACATGTGAAAAGCAGTTCAACTTTGCACTTACAAATGTACCAAAGCCCCATTTGGTTACTTGCACTTGCTGGTGGGGTTGGACTTTTGCAAGCATCCGGGGCCATTGTAGCATTTTTTTTTTTTTTTATAATCAGAAAAAAGTGCCCAATGCGAGAATCGAACCCGGGTCTTAGCAGTCAATAACGGTTTAGACCATCCTTCCGCCGACCCCCACTTACAGGGTGATCATAGAAAGTTGTTGACATGCACAAGCCATCAACAATGGTCAGTTTGGTGATTACAGTAGAACCTCCATGAGAGGACACTCACTCTAGAGGACACCTCTCTACAAAAGACAGTTTTCATTTACGAAATTACCATTTTTACTATTTTTCAACTCTTCTGTAAGAGAACACCTCTCCCTAAAGGAGACTTTGGCTCTGCAATTAGGTCTCCTTTACAGTGATGCTCTACTGTATTAGATATTTTTAAAATAATTTACAATTTGATCCCATATGTGTTCTTTCCTTCCTTCAAATATTTCATATATAAAGATGAAAGGGGGGTCAGTGGAAGGCTGGTTAAACCGTTTGGTTTTCGACCACTACGACCCAGGTTTGATTCCCGCATTGGACACTTTTTCTGTTTAAAAAAAAATGCTCAAATGGCCCCCGATTCTTGCAAAAGTCCAACCCACCAGCGAGTGCAAGTAACCAAACGAGGCTCTGGCACATTTGTAAGTACAAAGTCTAACTGCTTTTCACATGTGTAGACATGAGGTGCACTTACAGTAAAAGCAGTCGCTAACTACCCACCATGATTATCATGGCCTGTACCACGTGTACTAGGGATAAGAAAAAAATATATATATATTATAGTAATATGAATAAAAATTCAGATTCCCAATGCAATGAGTTTAGTTTTTAGCTATAAGGTGCAACATAATAAAATAAACTTATTGCTCACACATTCGCGCTTTTAAATCCTTTTATTTTATTGCTCATATTTTACATTTATAATTCCATTGCCATTTTAAGTAGAATATGTGGACACTTGAATAAACAATTTCACACATAAGGACAGTTTTCATTTGCAAAATTACCATTTTTTACAATTTAACAACTCTCTGGTAAGAGGACACCTGTCTCCCTAAAGGACACTTTACAAGGAGGTAGTTCTACTGTATTTATCATTTATCTATAAAAATAATGTATCAAGCAAGATTCTATAGTTTTTAAACTTTCCAATATTTTGACGACTCTGTGACCCTTTATCAAGGTAGGTATCCTGGCCACTATCTCAAATAACAATACCCCTGATAAATGTAACACTCAGTCTGCCAAATATTGGGAAATACAATCTCTTGATGTACCAACTGATTCTTGCACAAAACTTTCCAAACATTTTCACTTTTACTCTTAAATATAGTTTTTTAATTTTACTTCTCTTTCTCCTTTAACTTTTTAAAAAATGTCGTAGTGTAAAAATGTTTTTTTTTTTAATATAGGATAATCATTATTGCTAATCTATATAAATATATAATCTCTATATAAAATAATTTAAAAATTCACAGTATCACATCTTAAATTCAAACAACATTTAATTCAACCTTTTTAAAAAACCAATCCAATATGGCTATTTTCTTTAATTAAACTGACTTTAACACCGAGTTAATTCAAATGAAAAATTCGGATATTTGAGGTGTTGACTTTATAAGTAGAATCTCGATATGATATTACTTGGGACCAAGAATTTAGGATGTTATAACCACAGATAAAATAATTGAGGCTTAAAACTTGGGATTCTATGATGTTCTAACAAAGTTTCTGTAATAAAGGAAGCTTTTAAACACAAGGTAATAAGACCAAATCCAAATAAATAAATAGTGTGTGACGTTTCGGTAACAATGCTGTTGCCGAAACATCACACACTATTTATTTATTTGGATTTGGTCTTATTACCTTGTGTTTATAATCTATAATCCAAATTGTGCCTTATCAAAGGAAGCTTTTATAAATATCAAAAAACCTTGTACAAAAATTTTCTTTAAATAAAGAAACTTATTGTGCAAGGTTTTTTTGATATTTTATAAGAGTAAATTGCAATTTTCCTATATCTGAAAGGAAGCTTTACAACAAAGTTCCATTGTCTAAGCTAGCTTGTAAGTTATTCAGAATCCAGGTGCAATATAAACACATGCAGGAGCAGCAGCAGGTGGCAATGTGAAGGTCTTCCATCCTTATCTTATTGTTACCTTCAGGTGCTCTAGCTCACATGGCCGCCACTATCATCTAACTGTTGACACACATCTCAGCTATTTGGGGGTCACCTCAATCTCTACATTTCTCTTTTTGTTTTGTGTTTAAATGGTAACTGTAGTGTTTGATGCATTAGCGCGCCATCTGTTATCAAAATTCGAAACTATTATAGATGCGTATGATTCTTTTTTTTTTTTTTTTTTTTAAAAAGGGCACTAGGAATTATTTATTTTAAAAAGAATCATATGCATCTATAATAGTTTAGAATTTTGATAATTGTTGTGTATTTGCATGCTTGGATATTTGTAGAAATGCAAATATCCTCTTTGCATACTCAATTGTTACTTTAAGAATATGTATATAAATAGGGGCACAATTTTGTTAGCCAGTTAGTCAGTAGGATGTATCTATTGTAGGGTATTTCTAATAAACTATTTTTCTTGGCCTAGTAGAAGCAAAACCTCATCCTGGCTACTCTCTATCGAGCGATACAACAGTAACAAATCCTAGGTAAACATTACTTTACTTTTGATAAGGCACAATATTTGGATTATAGATTACAACTACAAGGTAATAGGACCAAATAAACAAATAGTGTGGAATTTTTGGTAACAGTGTTGTTACCATCATCAGACAAACAAATAAATAAGAAAAATCATGTACAGTACTATTTAAGAACATGTGTGATATTTTTTTTTTCATATTTTCTCAATAAAAAAGGATTTTTTTTTAAAGGTTAAATTATAGTACAGTAAAACCTCCTTGTAAAGGACACCTAATTGCAGAGCCAAAATGTCCTTTAGGGAGAGGTGTTCTCTTACCGGGAAGTTGCTAAATTGTAAAAATGTTTTTTTTTAATTATCCCTAGTTCACGTGGTACAGGCCATGATAATCATGGTGGGTAGTTAGCGACTGCTTTTACTGTAAGCGCACCATATGTCTACACATATGAAAAGCAGTTTGACTTTGCACTTACAAATGTGCCAGAGCCCTGTTTGGTTACTTGCACTCACTGGTGGGGTTGAACTTTTGCAAGAATCGGGGGGCCATTGGAACATTTTTTTTTATCAGAAAAAAGTGTACAAAGCGGGAATCGAACCCGGGTCGTAGTGGCCGAAAACCAAACGGTTTAACCAGCCTTCCACCAATCCCCATAAAAATGCTAATTTTTGAAAATGAAAACTGTCCTTTGTGGAGAGGTGTCCGCTAAAGGGAGGTTCTACTGTATTAGGGATAGTGTTAGCCTTATATAATTCACTGATGGCATGCTAATTTTACACCAAAATACTAAATAGGAAAGATGAGAGAATGAGACAGCTAAATATTGGCCTTGAGATTAGATGACTGGCATAAAAATAAAAAAGGGGCTCTCTTATCACTTGATAATAAAGTAATCACTAAGCGATATAATAAACTCTACAGCATTTTGTCATCTGATCATCACTCTTTAAAATGTCACTTTACCCCTCATATGTCAATGTTATATATACAGGTGATGACCATTCAAAATACAATACAATGGAGGACAAGAGATAAAACCCATGTTTTTGTACAAGTGGTTTGGAATGATGTCCAACAATTATATTCATGATGGCAATTCATGATCTTCTTTCTTATCTCCTCGTGAAGTAGAATGTGTATGCCTTTGTAATTAAGACTGGGAGCACTACTCAGTGACAGGCCGAACATCTTCTTCTTTATTATCTGACAACCATCATGATTGGGTGAAGTAAAATGTGTCTACCTTTGTCATTAAGACTGGGAGCACTACTCAGTGGCAGGCCGACTTAGCTCCAAAAGAAATGGCCGCCTCTGACATGAGGAACAGACGCCATGTGGAGCCGCTCCTAACATGGAGTACAAACACTGCTCATCCTGTATCCCTGGATCAGGAGCCCTTACAGGGTACTATCAGCCGGGCCAGCTGAACCCAGGTTTTTTAGTGAGCTTGTTACTGCTCCCTCTCCTCCTTTTTCATCCGGGCTTGGGCAAAGGCCGAACATGATAAGCATAAGTCTGAATCTTAGGGTAACAACAACAATTTATTTCCCCTGCTGTGCATCATTTGCTTTATGCAAACTATACACACCATGCCTTACTCAAACTCTCTACACAGGTTATTGATACAAGGTTATATATGTTTTATGGTTCTATATGGTGTAGAAAAAAAGCTTCCCGGCGGGGAATCCTACCCCGGTCACCTGCAAAATCTTTGGCTAGCAAAACCAAATCCAAATTAATAAGCTGTGTGTGACATTTTGGAAACAGCATTATTACAGACAAAAGTACTAAATGTACTTGTCTTGTTATCATATGATTCTAATCTATAATCCAAATTCTACCTTATTGTGAGAATGGATCCGATTTAAGACTGGAATTTTCTAGTGTCCCTTTCATCATCATCAGGTAGTGACATCTCCAATATGGAGGTCAAACATCATGGGGAACATGATTTCACCTTGTACTGAGCAATTCTATTCAACTCTTCACATCTTTCCCCAGACCATTCAAATACAAGGTTGTCCCAAAAGTTTGTAAACACTTGCAAAAAATTGAAGTACCACTATTATTCGCTGTTATGTATAATGTCTTTGTACTATGTATAAAGTAATTGTATTATGTATTATATTATGTATTCACCATAATAATATTATTTGCCAAGTAATAAGAAAAACAACGTTTTGAGAAAAACACAAACTTTTGGGACAACCTTATAGATTACTGAACCCAACCATCATTGGTCTACCTCTTTCATCATCTTCAATGATCAATAGATGGGTAGCAGGCTCATATTTGTAGATATTGAAATTTTAATAACATTTTGATATACTTACTAAATATATTCTGTGAGTGTGTGGACAACCACATTATCTCTCTTGATGATCCTTGGAGAGATGTCCTGCACACTTCCTTTTCCTTTTGATTACTTGATCACCAAGGCTGTTATCTCCATGAAATCATCTCCAGACTTCTTTGTTTGTCTGTCCATTTAATCTTGAGAAATTCTTCTTGCACACAATGTTAGTTTTTCCACTCTAGTTTTCTTTTGCCATTGTTCAAACTTCACATCCACAGAAAACTGACCAAACAAAACATTTAGACATTCTTTTCTTCAGTTCTATATTTAAATATTTTCTTGAAATAGCTCGTTGTTATTTTTCCAAAAATAATTTTTTGCCTTTGCAATTCTGATCTTTATTTTTATGCATCTTCCATTCTTATTTATAACTAGACGAATGACCCGGGCAACGCCCGTGTTTTACCCGATTGAATGTTTTTATTCCAATACTATTTGTTACAATTATAAATTGGAGCCGTGGATGTCACTCTTGTGAAACGTCCCGCTCCAAACTTTACATGTACATTAGGTCAGCTGGTATTACCCCTCCTTTTCACCGCTAGAGGCGCGAGCGAATTGACTTTTTGTAAATATACATAATTATAAAGATAGAAGCTTCTATAGAAGATAATGATCATAATGATGATGCGCGCGCATCCGTGACAGCGGCCGATGAGGAATTGAGGAAAGACGGTCGTGACTATATATATTAATGCTTCCAGAATAAGTAAAAAGTTTACCTGTCATTGTATTAGTAGATTTAGTAATAAAGCAAGGAATGATTAGATAACATCAACCCGATTATAGATAACTTTGATTTTAGTTAAAGAAATTACACAGTAAAACCCCTTGCAATAGTGAACCCCAATTGGACTGAAATGTTTATTTATATACAGTATAACTACCTCCCTGTAAAGGACACCTAATCGCAGAGCCAAAGTGTCCTTTAGGGAGAGGTGTCCTCTTACCGGAGAGCTGCTAAATTGTAAAAATGGTAATTTTGCAAATGAAAACTGTCATTTGTGGAGAGGTGTCTGCTAGTGGGGTGTCTGCTAAAGGGAGGTTCTACTGTCTTTATAAATTTGGAATTATTTTAGGTTTGTGTATGTTATAATAGAAGGTTTGCTATATTCTCAGTTTATTTTAATGAGGTTTTACTGTAATTATATATTTATATCATACAATGAATCAAACTATATTATAGAGTTTTATGGTGGAACCAAACTTTGATAATGTTTTAACAAATATATACAGTAGAACCTCCCTGTAAAGGACACCTAATTACAGAGCCAAAGTGTCCTTTAGAGAGAGGTGTCCTCTTACTGGAGAGTTGCTAAATAGTAAAAATAGTAATTTTACAAATGAAAACTGTCCTTTATAGAGAGGTGTCCTCTAGGGCGAGTGACCTCTCATGGAGGTTCTACTGTAGTGGTAAACTGGTGAAACTGTTGGAAGTGTTCACCACTGATGAGCCAGGCCTCTCTTCCCAATAATTTTTTATCACAATAAAGACAGTAGGGTAAGTTTATTTATTTAAAAAATAAAAATTCATGATTAATAGTTTCATTTTTGTACATATAGATGCAACACAAGGTAATAAGACCAAATCCAAATAAATAAATAGTGTGTGAGGTTTTGGTAACAGCGTTGTTACCATCTTCAGAAAAATCAATTCAGACAATAAATACATTCAGTACTTTTGTCTGAAGATGGTAACAATGCCGTTACTGAAACATCACACTATTTATTTATTTGGATTTGGTCTTAATACCTTGTGTTTATAATCTATAAATCAAATTGTGCCTTATCATATAGATGCAGCATTATTGATTATGTTACAAAATACGAATGTGTGACCTAAAATTCATCCAGTAGGAGCTATGGTCCCATTCATTGATGTTTGGGAGAAGCTATCACCAAGAGGAGGTATTGTGTCCAAGTGTTTTATCACCAGATAGATATCCAGATAACATTTATCTCTGAGTGGTATTACTTCTTGTCATAGCCTACCCATACCATGGAACTTCTATTGGTCTCTTTCTTCTTCTTCTTTCTTATCTCCAATAAACAATCATATTAGGGTATCAAGTTTGTAGAGCTTGTTGATGGTGTCTGCTGGGATGAGTAGAGCTCATCAATGGATGAGTCAATACAGTTTCACCCACTTCTATTGGCTATTTACTTAATTAACTCTAACAACATCTATTACAAATAAATAAATTACATATAGTAACTGTTATATATACTTATTTCATTTTGGTCTTGTTATCTTATGTTTCCGATCCAAATATATTGTATACACCTCATCTTAATAATTTTTTTAAAACTACCTTTTTTTTAAACACAAGGTAAATAAGACCAAATCCAAATAAATAAATAGTGTGTGACGTTTCGGTAACAGCATTCAAACAAAAGTGCTGAATGAGAGATTGAGATTTAGTACTTTTGTCTGAAGATGGTAGCAACGCTGTTGCCGAAACATCAAACATTATTTATTTAGTTGGATTTGATCTTATTGCCTTGTGTTTCTAATCTATAATCCAAATTGTGCCTTATCATTACCTTTTTATTAAAATCAGAAATAGGGACTCTTTTTAAGCAAGTTAGCAGAGCCTCCATAAGATCTCACTCTTGTTAGAGGACACCTCCCTAAAAAGGACAGTTTTCATTTACAAAATGACAATTTTTACTAATTATTTGCTCTCTGGTATGAGGACACCTCCCCCTAAATATATATTTTTTTCTCTGAGACTAGGTATACTTTAAATAGAAATTCTACTGTTTAGCAGAGTTTGAGTCAAGTGTCATTGAATTTCTCTGACATATTATGATGTGGTATCAAGTCAAAAATACAGGATTGATACACTGTAATATGATTGAGTGGCGATAAGAAAGAAGATGATCTGGCAGATATATTTACACATAAAATGCAGAGGGCTCTGTCTAGTTGATCACTGCCTGGTACTAAGAGGTTTGCCAGATAAAGTCAGTGATGAATCAGAGTCAGGTTGAGGTGTAAAAAAACTCTGAATAGTATCAAAAGTAATGATAAACCACAATTTGGATTATAGCTACAAGCTAATAAGACCAAATCTAAATAAATTAATAGTGTGTGATGTTGTGTTACGGTAACAGCATTGACACCATCATCATTTATTCTTTTGTCTGATGATGGTAACAACACTTTTACCAAAACTTCACACATACTTAATTTATTTGGATTAGGTCTTATTTTCTTGTAGTTCGAATAAAAAGTAGTTAAAACTCCAGATAAATCATAACCTCACTATACCAGCTTCATTTATAACAGCAAACTTGTTAAAAAACATCATAAAGTATCAAGTAACAAGTTTCAAATGTTTTAATCTTGAGTATAACACACATACAAAAATATTTTATTAAGACATATAGTCTTATACAGCAGATTTGCCATGGAATCTTCAAAGGAAAAGAACTTAAAAAAGAATTGAAATATATTTTTACAATTAATAATATTGCAGATTATAATATACAGTTGAACCTCCCTGTAAAGAATACCAAATTACAGAGCCAAAGTGTTCTTTAGGGAGAGGTGTCCTTTTACCGAAGAGTGTCAAAATAGTAAAAATGGTAATTTTACAAATGAAAACTGTTTTTTGTAGAGAGGTGTCCTCTAGAGGGAGTGTCCTCTTTTGGAGGTTCTACTGTAATATAAAATAAATCCTAATTAAATCAATTAGTCTCACACAGATTAATGGGATAAGTCCAAGGAAAGCAAAAAAAAAAAAAATAAATAAATAAAAACATGAATATTTACATGTGATACATAAACCTTCATTAAGGCCTTTTAACTTATGCAAAAATTCCCTAGCTGAAGACCTTGGCTAGAACAACACAACAACAACATTTCAATATTAACTTCCTCAAATATGGATTCAGTACCTTTCTTGTAAACAATATGTACATAACTTTGAATTTGTGTTTTTTTGTCATAGCTATTATTTAATCAAAATCTCTATCAGACTTCATTATTTAAGTTATTAGTTATTCTAGGTAATTAGTAACTTGTTTTATTGATGCAGTCAAACCTTGTTATAATAATATCACTTGTTGGAACATTGTAGGTTTATACAAGCCTTAAATTTAAATCCTAAAAGAAAATAAAACTAAATGATTTCTCAAGATGTCTTTAAATAAATTAATTACACTTAATACAGTAGAACCAAGATGTAAAGGACACCTAGTTCAAAGCAAAAGTGACCTTTAAGGTGAGGTGTCTTCTTGCCAGAGAGTTGCTAATTAGTGAAAATGGTAATTTTAGAGAGGAAAACTGACCTTTGTAGAGAGGTATCTACTGTAATACAATCTTGATCATGATTCTCTGCACTTTGAGTAAAACAAAGCACATGATGGAAACCATGTGGCATCAAAGTTATAAAATTAACTCAAATATATGTACCTGTGTAAGTTTCATGCTTCTTTGATATTATAAACTAGACGAATGACCCGGGCAACGCCCGTGTTTTACCCGATTGAATATTTTTATTCCAATACTATTTGTTACAATTATAAATTGGAGCCGTGGATGTCACTCTTGTGAAACGTCCCGCTCCAAACTTTACATGTACATTAGGTCAGCTGGTATTACCCCTCATTTTGACCGCTAGAGGCGTGAGCGAATTGACTTTTTGTAAATATACATAATTATAAAGATAGAAGCTTCTATAGAAGATAATGATCATAATGATGATGCGCGCGCATCCGTGACATGAGGAATTGAGGAAAGACGGTCATGACTATATATATTAATAATAAAATAATAAAATAATAATAATAATATAATAATAATAATTATTATTATTATCATTAGATAATGATAATGATCATAATGATGATGCGCGGGCATCCGTGACATGAGGAATTGAGGAAAGACGGTCGTGACTATATATGTTGATGATTCTATAAAACCTGCAAATAGGTCTTAGATGCATATATTCAAAAGATAGAGAGTGAAAGGGATGTTTTATCGGAGGCCTTTTCCTTAAATAGACCATGAAGTTAGTTTGTTCATGCTGTATTTCCTCTTATTCACCTAGCTGATCTTGTTTTTCATGTGAATCTTTCTTCCTCAAGTCCAATGCCTATAAGTTGACACTTTATGAAGGCAATGTCTTTATGATGAGTAAATATATGTCTTCTGTCAATTTAAAGAAACTAAAACACAGCGGCAGTCTGACATAGTTTCAGACACCCATACTGCCAACCCTTGCATGCATTCAATAGCTAATGCTCATCTTTAAAGATGGCACATAATTTTGTCCTTCACCAATTGTCGCAATTGAGTTTTTGTAGCTTTTTATGGCCGCACCATACTGCTGATAACTGAGATTGTTGTTCAAGGACTGCCTATTAAATATTGTTGTGTGTCAACAAGTAGCCAACTGGAGGGTGTATGTGACTGGAAAAACTGTTTATTTTTGTTGTTAATATTTTATTTTTATTTTGTTTATCATTATTATTTATTTTAGATTAATCTCTCTCAGAGAAACAACATCATAGAGATGATGAGTGTTATTTGTATTGATCATTGACCATCGTTTTCGCGGCAATGAGTTAGAGATAATGCACCAATTATCTTTAGCTCCTCGTTTGGAATACACCATGACAGAAGATTATTTAACAAGTCCTGCCTCAGCTACAATCCCTCCTACAACCAGCCCGATGAGAACCAGAACTCAACGACCTTCCTGGACTGGACCAGGAACCAAGCATTGGACTGCACCTAGTGACTGTGGCCTACTCAGATGATAGAAAACTTCCCCAAATAAACCTACTGAGCCTTATATCCCCGCTTCTGTCTCATCAATATTAATTTAGCCACCATAGCTATTAATGACACTTAATCAAATAATATCCATCAATGCTTTTATTTGTTTTTATAAATATTATTTAATGATATATGATAAATAAAGTATAATACAATCTCTCCTTGAGAGCATACATTTCTCTACAATAAATAATTTTCATGACCAAAACTGCCATTTTTATGAATCAGTTATTCTCTGGCAAAAGGATACCTCTCTCTAAAGGACACTTCAGCTTTGCAACTAGGTGTTTTCTATTAGATAGTGGTTCTTCTATATTGGGAAATTTATATAATTTTTTTTCTTGTCTTTAATATTGCCTCTGTCTACTCAATTACTAAAAATTTGAACAACCCTATCTGGTTTCACCAGAATGAGAACCTGCCTGTTAGGATTCAGTTTTCTGACCCCCAATTCTACCCTGTGCCATAACTCCATATGTGGTTGCAGGAGTGTTAGAAGAAGTCAGAGGGTACTACAGCCTAGATGATTCCTTAGCAGGACTCATCCAAACCCTCTTTGTGGTGAGCTACATGATCACTGCCCCTATCTTTGGCTACCTGGGAGACAGGTACAACCGGACTTACATCATTGCTGCTGGGATTTCCTTCTGGAGTGTCACTACACTTCTGGGCTCCTTCATCCCCAGAGATGTGAGGCACATGTGGCACCATATATATACATTAACTAGCCGAATGACCCGGGCAACGCCCGTGTTTTACCCGATTGAATGTTTTGATTCAAATACTATTTGTTACAATTATAAATTGGCGCCTTAAATAAATGCATATATTCGTTAATAACTATAGCCTATGTGCTTGGGAAAAAGAGAGGATTCCATTTGGTTATTAACTAATATATGCATTTATTTAAGGAGCGACCCGCTCCAACACAATAGTTACAAAAACCAAAAAGCGAGTGGGGGGGGGGGGGGGCAAAGTCAAAAACAAAGTGTCTCGCGTAGTGGCGGCGCCATCGTAGCCACGTGATCGTAGCCAACCAATAGGAGAGCCCCATTCCAAAAAAAAAGCAAACGGTGACAGAGATGATGACGCTCGTAACTGTATATAGAATAGTTTTACTACGAATTAATGTTGAATTCAATATACATTAGCTAAAAAGAGCCTCTATTATACTCTATTTTCACTTTGGTTAGTAGCTTGTAAAACCATATTTTCTCTCTATATTATACCCAATCTTGTATATATCTTCAAAATCTACTGAGTTTTTATAAACCTAACCTGATAAAGCACAATTTGGATTATAGATTATAAGAAAATAAGACCTAATCCAAATAATTTATTAGTGTGTGACGTTTCGGTAACAACATTGTCAGCGCATCATCAGACAAAAGAATAAAATATATTTTATTCTTTTGTCTGATGATGCTGACAATGTTGTTGCCGAAACGTCACACACTAATAAATTATTTGGATTAGGTCTTATTTTATTTTATTATAAACCTAGCCTGTAAACCCAATTTACATACAATGCACAATAGATTCTACCACGAGAGACCACCTATAAACATGGATAATCTTAGAGTCCTCCTGGAGGTGGTCTCTCATTGGAGGTTGGATTAGTTAAGTTAGGGTCATTTTTGGTCTTATAAAGGTGGCTGCTCATCATATGGGTCCTGGTACGAGGTTTTACTGCCCTCAGTAAAATTATCTGAATATCATAAACACAAGGTAATAAGACCAAATCCAAATAAATAAATAGTGTGTGACGTTTCGGTAACAGCATTGTTACCGAAACGTCACACACTATTTATTTATTTGGATTTGGTCTTATTACCTTGTGTTTATAATCTACTAGCCGAATGACCCGGGCAACGCCCGTGTTTTACCCGACTGTAGATGTTACAACAGTGATCCTTAGGTCGCTGGTTCAAATCCGGCTCGAGGGAGCCGGCGAGCACGTGACCTCCCTGTGCGCGCGCATCCGTGACAGAGGCCGATGAGGAAAGACGGTCGTGACTATATATATATAATCCAAATTGTGCCTTATATATCTGAATATCAGTTTTAAATTAAATTTGACAACAGATTAACGTTTTTAGCATGGTGTGTACAATTTTTAACTTCCAAAAACGCAATGTTATTATGTGTTATGAATTGAAAAGAGCCTACCACTATTAAAACTGGAATATTATAATCCATAGTGAGACCATCAGGCCATGCATTTTCCTATGTATTAAATGAAAATATATGAAGTAGACACACACACACACAAAATTATATAAGTAGATAAAAGTCTTTAAATAAACAAGAAGTAGCAAAAAGGTTTATAAGTATAAAAGTAACATAGTATGTTACTGGAAAGGTGTATGAGTTGCAAATCATTATTTCTATTTGAAATAGATTTTTTTTACATTTTTTTGTTCCCTTCTCACAAATGTCTAGAAAATCATCAAAGGTTAGTTGTATGCAATCCAGTTTATTTTATATCTCTTTTTTAGGTTCATATAATAAGACATAGTAAATGCATAGATGCTTTGACTCAGGTCATCAATGATGAAAAGATAAATACAGTTGTATGCAATCCAGTTTATTTTATATCTCTTTTTTAGGTTCATATAATAAGACATAGTAAATGCATAGATGCTTTGACTCAGGTCATCAATGATGAAAAGATAAATACAGTTAAACCTGTCTATAGCTCCCCCTCTAAATAGCGCCTTCCTCTCTATAGCGCCCGATTTTAAATACGTAGTACGATGTGATTCACATTAAAAGTGACCTGTCTATAGCACCCTATTTTAGTGAGTCCAAAGAGGGGGTGCCATAGACAGGTTTAACTGTACTACCATACTCTTTTATTTTCACATCTTGTATACTTTTTGCCTAATGACAGCCTAGGATTGGCATGTGGAAATGTGATACATTGCAAATGAGTTCTTTACAATTGTGTGAAAACTTTTTAAACAAAAAAAAATGTATTGAAAAATTATCCAACAAATGCCAAAGTTGATGTTTACCTAACTCCATTGTGCCAGCTGTGATTGGATTATCCAGACAACCTAGCATCCCAGGAACTCCAGTGACCCGTGGTAACTATCTTATGGCTCCATTCTAACTCCAGCGGCCCTACTAACCACCCCCTCCATGCATGCCTGGCCTACCTTAGCCCATATCTGACACACCAGCAACATGCTGATAGCAACTTGTGTATCCAGAAATTTGGATGGTTTCTGTTCCTGAGGGCCATGGTGGGGGTGGGGGAGGCCAGCTACTCCACCATCGCTCCCACCATCATCGCAGACCTCTTCTCTGAGGCCCACCGCTCCTTTGGCCTAGCCTTCTTCTACTTTGCCATACCCCTGGGAAGGTAACAATCTGTGTCTCAATTAATCCATCCAGTCTTACACAATGCCATCTACAAAAATGCATCCAGTCTTGCACAATGCCATCTACAAAAATGCCTAAACACAAGACCAGACCTAAATAAAGGAACCCTGAAAGTTGCTAACAGCATTGATACTATCAACAGATTAGTTAGTGAAAAAATAAGTGTAGTGAAAATGTTGCTTTATTTAGTGAGAATTAATCTACATCAAGTGGCTTAAATAGAATTATCAAGTGTCCTCATAGTTACATTAGGAAAGAAAGGGGAAGGCTGTGTGTGTGTGGGCATAAACAATGATGAGAGGCAAGTTCAAATTAATATTTAGGCATAATGATAAAAGTTGCATATATTTTATCTCTATGCAAATATTATTGAAGAGTTTATATAAATATAATATATGTGTGTCTATAAGTTTACCAGTTTGTAGATGTGTGTTGTGTAATAGGCCTGTTGAAATTTATTTTTTGCCTTTTAAGAAATATTTGGTTGCAGGATTGAACTAGAGTAATGTGGTGACTGGCCAATCTACACCCTTAGTCAATTGATTTAATCTTATCACCATTATCTCCCCCCTCCCTCTCTTTTTCCCTTTTGTTTGGGAATCTGATAATTCTGTCAACTGTTTCTCTCTCACTTCTTATAATAGTGTAACAACACTTTTAATAAAATGTTTACTTACTTGCCCTTGTTAGCTATCCATTTTTTTGCTCTTTTATTTTTGATCTCTTTTACAATCTAAATTGGTCTCATTGATTTGATTTTGTTACCTTTTTGAACTTATATTCATTTTATTTTTTGATGGTAACACACATATCATACAAATAAATGAACAGTTAAACCTGTCTATAGCGCCCTCTCTTGGGACTCACCAAAATAGGGTGCTATAGAGAGGGGGTGCTATAGACAGGGCACTTTTAATGTAAAATGTTTACATTTTATATTTTAATGTTTAAAATTGGGCGCTATAGAGAGGAAGGCACTATTTAGAGGGGGCGCTATAGACAGGTTTAACTGTATGTATAAACAGTTGAACCTCCATGAGAGGACACGTCTCTACAAAGGATAGTTTTCACCTTCAAAATTACCATTTTTACTATTTAGCAACTCTCCAGTAAGAAGACACCTCTTCCTAAAGGACACTTTGGCTCTGCAATTAGGTGTCTTTTACAGGGAGGTTCTACTATATACATGTTATAATTTATAAAAGTTATCTTATGTATCACCTAGCCCTAACCTTCAAAACATCCCATCTCAACCATTATCCTGTTTGTAAATAAATTTCAAAAAATGTGTCCTTACCTTATGAAAAAACCCAACTCTATTGTAAATAATCTAACCTTTCCACACAATATGTAACAAATGAATGAACAAAAGTTTAGATAAAATTCAGCCCTCTGACAAAGATAGGAAGTAAGTCGGTTAAATAACCTGGGTGAGAAAAATGGGGTGCACAACCAAAATAGATTCTTCTTCATCTTCCAAACATCTTGTCAGCCATTTTGCTATGACGTATCACCATCTGATTGGTCGAGGTCATCAGGTGACCCTCAGGTCCAGGGCAGGTGGTTCATGGTCAGTAATCAGTTGACAGCTTCAGCGAACATCAGCAGGACACACAGTCCTGACTTCATGCTAAAACTGTCCTTTGTAGAGAGGTTTCCTTTAGTGGGAGTGTTCTACTGTATTAGTTTGATAAGGCACAATTTGGTAAAATTTCTCATTCAGTACTTTTGTCTGAAGATGGTAATAATGCTTTTACCAAAATGTCTAACACATTTTATTTATTTATTTGGATTTGGTCTTATTACCTTGTGACTGTATTAGGTTATTAGCTTGGTCATGTTAAACTTTGCTCTAACATTCTTCACTTATAGAGAGTTTGGACAACTAAATGTAGGGTAGGTACAGTAACTAAGGTGTGTGTGACAGTGGATCAGGGTACATGGTGGGGTCGAGTGTGGCGAAGGCTCTGGGAGGCTGGCAGTGGGGACTGCGGGTGACCCCAGGACTGGGCATCCTATCTGTGGTGGCAGCTCTGCTACTGCTGGTCCACCCACAGAGGGGACATGCCGAGGGAGCTCAGGCCCAGAACGCTACCTCCCTGACTCATGATCTCAAGGCCTTGGCCCATAAGTAGGTGTAAACCTGTGGCATTTGTTTGATCAATAAGTATGTGTGCTCACTTTCTCTCTTTAGTCTTATGAAGGAAATGAATGGAAGGCTGGTTAAACCGTTTGGTTTTCGACCACTAGGACCCGGGTTCGATTCCCGCATTGGACACTTTTTTCTGTTTGAAAAAAAAAAAAATGCTCCAATGGCCCCCGATTCTTGCAAAAGTCCAACCCCACCAGCGAGTGCAAGTAACCAAACGGGGCTCTGGCATTTGTAAGTGCAAAGTCAAACT
>CP092864.1:25979414-25994067 GCA_030710605.1 Cordylochernes scorpioides | reverse complement strand
TTAAGGACTTTAATAGGATCGATTTTATTTTATTTTATTTTTTATTTCGAATTTTGTTAGGACCGAGAAGCCTCAAACAGGACAACTACAACTCTATCTAGTTAGAAAATATTCGCTCCCTTTTGTTAGGTCCCTCGTTAGGGGGTATAATTTTCCTTTGATTTTCTTTTATCTTAGTTTAGCTTGAATTCTAAGGATTGTGGATAAATGATCCCTATCCCGACCCTCAGACTTGGAGATAGTGGAAGGCAGGGATCAAGCCGAATTTCCCACTCAACTCCTCCTCGCAAGAGGAAACGAAGAGGTATAGATTGAATTTTATGCAGGATGGGGGATTTGTTTTAGCCATGCCGTATAGCCTGGGGTATAACGGCGCGACCTTGGGTGACCGATCTGACACCGTAGTTTCGACGCTTTTAGCGTGGCTGGAGCGAGGGTGTTGCAGACGGGAGGTCCTGTAAGATTGGCAAGTAGGCAGAGATTGCCCAGTTATTCTAGACGAAGAGTTTCCGTCTATTGAATTTTTTTTGGTACCAGTTTGATCCCCCATAGCTAGCGGAAGTTTCTTCTAATAAAGGATTCGCCCTGCCATACGTTTTGTTGGAATGAATTCGAGCATAAGACCGATTCGAGAGACAGAATAAGTAATTATTAGGACCTTCAACGAGTTTAGACTCGTTCCATGTTAGGATAAGATTTTAAAGTATTAGTTAACTATAAGGACCGCGAACGAGACACCAGAACGAGCCAATGAGTCAAAGTTTTAGAAGTGTTGTATTGAGGACAGTAGGATTAAGAGCAGTTATACAAGGAGTAGAATTCTGAAGGAATTAGCAAAAGAACCAAAATTTCAGATTGATAAAAAAATTCAAACCTATAAGATGTAGATTTATAGGATTCAGGTCAATGAATAGAGAGTATATTAGTAGACGAAAGTAATATGGATTTCTTGGAAGGGGGAGGTAGCTGAACTGTACACACCCCAGAGACAAGGTAAACGGAGTCACAAACAAAATAGTAGAAATTGATTAGTCGCTCTGCCAAAACAGAAAAATTCTCTTCATACGGTTGTCACCCTAGATTTAAATGGACTGTGTAGTTTAATAGAGGTCTGGGCTATGCTCCATTTGACCAAGATTCTAAATGACGTTCCCATTTGGGTTGAGAGAGTATTGTAATTAGAGGAATCTAACACATAAGAGAAAACACACCCTCCAGTAGGATCGGGATAGACGAATATTACCCAGTGACCAACTCGTGATTCCAGACTGGATAAGATTGAAACTTAACTGAGATACTAAACCTTGAACCTTCAGCGCACAAATATATATTATGTTTACATTTCTTTTTCAATATGTTATTATTTTATATCATATATATTATATTATAGTCATATACTATTCATTTCAACAATTTTATTTTGACATTCATGATATTAATATTTATATTAAATATTTAATTATATATATTTTGTCACCATATATAATCTTGTAGTAGTTTTCTTTTGTCATCTATCATGGGATGATTTTTATCACTTATAACTTAACATATTTAATCACTATCTACATGATATGTTTTTCTTCAATATATATAGTATACTCATCATATAACATGGAAGGATTCATTTTATCATTACATATTCGTGCCTTATTTAATAATTACTTTCACAATTTGTTTTCTGTAAACTTTTTTTTTATTTAGCAAAAGTCATCATGTCATAGGCTAATCATTATATACCAAGATATTTCTTTCAGCTAACTATAATTATCCTTTCCTTTGATTGTATATATATATAACGATACCACACGAATGTCTTGATTGGTACGAAAATAAAGATGCTGGCATGTTTTAGGAGTTGGACTAGTCAGTTATTTCTAAACGACTTCTTGGCGCCCAATTTTTTATATATAATATGTAATAGGGAAATGTCCTAACTGTATTGTTAGCAGAAAGAAGGTAGCAATGAATCCAGTACCCCAAGAGGCAAGGATGGGGTTGAGAGGACTTACCACTAGGAAGGCCTACTCCTCAAGACCAAAGAAGAAAGTGGAAGGGTGGTATATATACCCATGAATGGTAAGACAGATGACCTTGCTTACTTCCATACATATGATATGACTGTCCCCAATAACCTATTTTGATAACAGTGTTCTGACAGAATAATAGCACATAAAAAAAAAAACCCTTTGCCAGGATGCACAATGCCCACTAATGTTCGGAATAATAAACATCTAGAATAACATACCATCATTTTGATTAGCCTTATCTTCCCTATAGGTTTCGGTACACCTGACTTCACCTAGTAATGGAAAATGCATTTTGCTAGAAATGGGCCTGCTTTCATAGTAACTGATGAAAGGCAGATGAATAATGAATAGCACAAACGCATTTGTCCATTACTTGGCAGGGGGAGGATTGTTGGGGCACGTTTTTGTAACCATACCCCAACAGAAGGCGTATGTATAATCAAATCAAATGGATACATGGCTTCCCTCCCACATAGACTTACAGACCATTTTTTTGCCCAGAAACTTAGACACTTGGTGACACCAGACTTCCATGCTGAAAGCTGATGCCTGGTAAAGAAGAAGACATCCAGAGACATCCGAGCTGGAAACTGTTGTTTCATATGTACATATATTCCCCTCACCAAAAATTTAGGTAAAGGTGACCAGAAAAAAAAAAAAGGAGAAAATTGGAGAAGGAAGATCTCTAAAGACTGAAACTTATAAAATATCCTTCCAGAGAAAGGAAAGCATCACATTACAGTCCAGGTAAAAAGGGCCTGGGTCAATTTTAGCCAAGACGGGGGGGTGATATATATACCATCCCGAGAAAAAGGGGGGATTGTATTTCAACCCATGTGGAAGGACGGAGGGAGGGAGTCTGAAATCTTACACTACCGCAGGGGTTGTTTCTCTCTTTAGATTTTTTTTGTTTTTGTAATACTATATGTTCTATTTTGAAGGGGAGAGGCCTGGGGCGTCTATGAAATTGATACTGGAGCCGTTGGCCATTTTGATTGGTGTTTCTTTCGGCGAATGAAAATGGAGAATGAGATGATATAAAAGAAGGTTCTTTGCCAAAAGGCAAGATTCGATCGGAGTCGCTCAGTGAGAAGGACGATTTTTAGACGGGCCTGAGACGTAGAGGAGACCAGACCTTGCCGCCGCTTTCGAGAGAAGGTAAGCCCCTTGCCATTATGGCTTAGCCCCCCTTTTATTTTTCGAACAGAAGCTAATCTATTTAGATTCTGAATGGGCCCTAAAGGGCTTTAAGTGACTTAAAAAGGAGTGTTAGGGTTCGTATATTTTGTCCCGCTAGAATAGATGGAGATCTAGGTTCCCCCCCCCCCTTTTTGTGTAGTAGCCAACCTAGATTTCGCATGGGCCCTAAAGGGCTATAAAGTAACTTCAGGTCACCTCTATCTAAATTTTACTATGTAAATAGCATATATCGTCAGTATAGACATGTTCCCAAATTTTAAGATATTTAAATAAATATCTAGAGAAATTTTCTTGTGTTCTCTGTTACCTATTTCATACATAATTTGCTTTATGGTGATATTCCAACTGTTTAAATGAAATGTTGTATGTTTATTACCTATTTGAAGGGAATGTTACTAATAATCAAGTCTCCCATAAATTACCGGCCACATACATTGCCGCGAGTGTCTGTGTTTCAGTGTTTTATAGATTGCCCAATTTAATAACGATTTCATGGGTTGTCTGATAATATTGTATAATAGTGTCGCGGCTGTTTCCATCTTTAGACCATTGTTCTGACAATATTATATGCTCGATCCTTGCTTTAGCTCAACTCTTAATCAATTACAGAGTTTTTTCCCCCCTTTTCTTTTTTATTTATTTTATTTATCCTGTTTGCATAAATTGCATTACATGTGATGATGTAAAGACATATGCCGATAGTGCATCACTGACAGCTGTGCTGCTATTATACAACATTAAGGTCTTGCTGTGGGTTATATACATGGGGTTGTTGGCCTAAATTGCTATATATATATATACCTAAGTAAGGAAACTTTTAATAAGATACATCGTGTATCCTCCCTTTTCAACTATCCAAACCGGGGAACGCATCAATATCAAAAATGATGATGATAAAAAATTGAAAATGTCTGCCAGAAAAATGCTTCTATGAATTAAAAAATAAGAATAATTAGAAAATTATCATATAAACTTCAAACACCTGGGTAGTTGGAGTTCTGCGCTCCTCAAACCCGTGTTATTTGCTTCACTCTCTTTATATACAGTAGAACCTCCTTTTAGCGGACACCCTGCTAGCGGACACCTCTCTACTAAGGACAGTTTTCATTTGCAAAAATTACCATTTTTACTATTTAGCAACTCTCCGTAAGAGGACACCTCTCTCTAAAGAACACTTTGGCTCTGCAATTAGGTGTCCTTTACAAGGAGGTTCTACTGAATTATAAGAATTTCAAACTATTTTTGCCTCATTGTTTCCTTTTAAATAAAACAATTTTTATTGCCCTTACTGCGATGATAAAATAATAAGGGAGCTTGGTTCATCAGTGGTGAATTCACCACTTATTTTATCATTGTACTATTACACGTGGTACAGGCCATGATAATCATGGTGGGTAGTTAGCGACTGCTTTTACTGTAAGCGCACCACATGTCTACACATGTGAAAAGCAGTTCGACTTTGCACTTACAAATGTGTCAGAGCCCCGTTTGGTTACTTGCACTCGCTGATGGGGTTAACTTTTGCAAGAATCGGGAGCCATTGGAGCATTTTTTTTTTTAAACAGAAAAAAAGTGTCCAATGCGGGAATCGAACCCGGGTCGTAGTGGTCGAAAACCAAACGGTTTAACCAGCCTTCCATCGACCCTATTAGTTATCTTAAAAAGAAACATACGCGTTAAAAATAGTTACAATTTCTTATAACAAATGGCGCGTTTTTCCATCATCATGTTATTATATTAGATTATACGACTTATATAGAAATCACTTTTAGGAAACTGTGGTGAATTAATTTAACTACATTAGGGACAAAAATGAAAAGGTTCAGACAACACAAATTAGTATTTTTGTGCATTATTAAAAATAATAGTCATACTTTTTTTTAAAGCTAGAGGAATCAGCGAAATTATTCTACACCAGCTTTCTCTGAAAGTTGTAAAATCTTGCTTTTTAAAATAATTTTGTGCGATTGAAAAGTTATGTAATTAGCCGAAAGAACTAAAAGAACGTTTTAAGGTGGGTGGTTGTGGCGAATTTAGGCAGAAATATTTTAAATTTTCGTAATCTTTTCCTAGGTATATTTTCTAAATACAGTAGAACCTCCCTATAATGGACACCTAGTTGCAGAACCAAAGTGTCCTTTAGGGCGAGGTGTCCTCCTACCGGAGAGCTACTAAATAGTAAAAGTGGTATTTTTGCAAATGAAAGCTGTCCTTTATAGAGAGGTGTCCTCTAGTGCGAGTGTCCCCTCACGGAGTATGTTCTACTGTAACATAATTAGGAGCGATGAGATAAGAATTAATCAATTTGTCATTATCATCAGCACCATCATCATCATTTTCCTAATCGAAACTATGCAAATTAGATGGTTATTGGGATTTTTATTTACATAGATAGTCCTTTTTTGAAAATAAAGCAATCCATAAATATATCTTTAAATAAAAAGGCATATATTGGATCAAAATATAATTTATATACTAATATATCAGTTGTGGCTGTACGCCAACCTTTTTTCAAGGTTTTTATAACATTAATGTCAACAACAAACTATTCTTTTGACGGTATCGCGAATATCAAGTACATTTTCAATTTTCAGGACAATTTTACATTGTATTTTGGTTGTATGTTCAATCATATATAATAATTTTATCTCATATTTTGAATCTCTTCTACTACAAGGAATATCCAGTCTCATTCACACTGCCTCTCGATAGAAGTTGAAACACCTCTAATAAAATAATATTTAAAATTAACAGGACATGTAAGTAGAAATATTACCTCCCTCGTCAAAATGAACGCTAAAGCTAAACGCCATCTAGTGTCTGTTGCAGCAAATTAGAGGATTGACCTGCCTATTGACGGTAGGTGGCGCTGAGTTTGTTGTTGACATTAATATGTTGTAAAAACCTTGAAAAAGGTTGGCGTTCAGCCGCAACTGAAATATTAGTAAATAAATTATATTTTGATTCAATATATGCCTTTTTAATAACCGATAGTTCGATTTTAAAAATAATAATCCTTTGTATGATACCATTTGATAGAAAAAAATTCCATCCAGAGAGGGAAGAGTGGCTTGTAAAAATTATAATTGATTCGAGCCTTCACTTGGGGCCCTTCTACAGGAGTACGGTTGATTGTAACGCCCTCTATATATGTAAACATCATATATTAACCCTTTATAAATAACCTTAATCCTGTAAAAGGCTTCAAGGCTCGAATTATCTATAATATCTCAATTAAATTATATTATTTGCAAGAAATTCTCCCCTTTGATAATTTTTTTTTCTCACAAGATAGTCCTATTTTAAATGGTACAGTAAAGAGAGGGTAACACCCTCGATTCTCGACAATCATGAACCGGGATTGAATCCCGCGTTAATATTTTGTTTAATATGTGAATAACCTTCACATATTATCCACTGTTTCAATTATCATGAACTAGGTTGCTCTTGTTGAGCGGTACCTAATAAAGTGATTTTGAACCGGTACAGTTAAATCTGTCTTTAGCGCCCCCCCCCCCCTCTAAATAGCGCCCGATTTTAAATACGTAGTACGATGCGATTTACATAAAAATTAACCTGTCTATAGCACCTCCTCTCTATAGCACCCTATTTTGGTGAGTCCCAAGAGGGGGCGCTATAGACAGGTTTAACTGTATTCTTTATTATCATATTATATCATCATAATGATAGGATGAATTACGATCACTAGACACTTATGGATTGAATTAAAGATAACTACACCCTTTTGAGAACGTTCGACAGCAACATTGTCTTGAATTCCGGGAGCTTGGCAAGAAAGAAAAGTAGAATTTGACAATCCAAAAAATGCAAAATAATCACTTAATTTGGACATCCTAGAAGCAGATGGCCTCCCAGACCTTTCGGCGCATAAGCCAGCACTTAATTTGGACAAAAGAGAGTCATCTAATGGTCCAAATATTTGAGAAACTTAGGATTCCGAAGGTTACAAAGAGGAATGGCCATTGTTCATGGCCCGCCATGAGCGGGCAGGAAGATTCCGCCCCTCGGGAAGAAAGCCCTCCCCAACATGAAGACATCCAAAATCCTATTATCGAAGATCACCCCGCATTTTGGCAAGAATTTCTACCATCATTGAATCAACTACTGGAAGAACCTTCAGATCAAGAAATACCTCAAGATATCACTGAAGATAATGATTGGATTAGCATTGATAATGACTCCGTTCACAATTGGTCCATTTTACCATTTGATTCCTTTAACGATGAATACACTGATTGGTTAGATCATGAAGAAACTGAAACAGAAAAACCGATTGAAAATACTTATGAAAACTTAGATGTTCCAGGTTTAACTTTGGGTAATTCTGCCCAGTGGGCAGGGCTACCTCAGGAACTCCTTGGTTCCATCTTCAGCTATCTCAGCTACAACGATCGTGTGGCCGCAGCTCGCGTGTGTTCTCAATGGTCCTGTGCCTTCCATCATCCTGACCTATGGCATACTCTCGACTTCGAGTGCCAAGGTCGCGTGTTTTCTAGAGATGAGCGTCGAGCTTTAAAGATCGCTGAGAGGTGAGCAAATTTCCTTCTTCGTCGTGCAATTTCTTCAGTTCTTTTAAATATTCACCTCTTCTCACCACAATATACATAGCTACGATTCCTATTTACAATGGGGCTTAAACAAAGACTCATTTTTAGTACAGTTACACCTGTCTATAGCGCCCCCTCTTGGGACTCACCAAAATAGAGTGCTATAGAGAAGGAGTGCTATAGACAGGTCACTTTTAATGTAAATCGTATCGTACTACGTATTTAAAATCGGGCGCTATAGAGAGGAAGGCGCTATTTAGAGGGGGGCGCTATAGACAAGTCTAACTGTATATTATTTTGAACAAAAGTATAAAATGTCTACGTGCGTTAACATACCAAATGGAAATTTAGAGTGCACGTTTTAAAAAATATATATTGATTCATTTAAAAACAGCTTTATCCCAAATTCATTTTTGTTTAAATTTGTCTCATAAATAGTTTTATCTTAACACAAAGCTAATTGTAAAAAGTGCTCTCATGGGCAAAACTTAAGGAAGTGGAAACTCTTTAATGTCACCGGTCCTCAATTTTTATTTTTTAAAGAGACAGAGGCAATTTTGTTCACACCTGGTTATCTCGTGTGTCTTCAATAAAGGTCACTGTGTATCAAATATCTTTCAGAGTTATTGTCTGAATCCCGATATACATGATGAAAGGTAAAACTTCCTTAAGATTTGTCTATGAGAGAGAGTATACAGTATTTATGTAGAGCGTTTTTTTATCTATATGGAGAGAGACAACCGAGATTTCTAAACTTGCGCCTAACTCTCAGAGATTGTTTCAACTTTGTGCACATGCTATATGTAGAATTGTTTGCATTATTAAAACAGACAGCCTTCAACTCACATACAGCACCTTGCATGATTTCAACCCCCATATTAAGTTTACATACGAAACAGAAATAGGTTCTGTTTTACCTTTCCTGGACATCCTTATTATTCGCACCCCTCAGTCTTTTCACACCTCTGTTTTTCATAAGAAGCATATCCCTCCCCAATATACGCATTTCTCCTCCAATAGTCCCATCTCCTTTAAAATTAATACAGTCAGGACCTTAACTAAAAGAATTGTTACCCATTGTTCCTTACCCATTTTTAAAACAATAGAAAGATCTAGAATCCATTCCTTATTAACAACCGCTGGTTATCCCATGGATTTCATAGTAAAACATACTTTTGATCCACGTGTCCAAAGAACCACTACAATTCACAGGGCCACTTGTTGGCTCCCGTTCTCCCCTGCCGCAGTATCCATTTCCAGAGTCCTACGACCATACGGCATAAAGTTCTCTACAATAGTCCCCCCAGCTTAGCCACCATCCTTAGACATCACATCACCAAATCTGACAAACCCACCCTACCCATAAACTCTACCGGCGCAGTTTATTCCATACAGTGCCTGGATTGCCCAACTTCTTATGTTGGAGAAACAGGAAGAACTACTGGCATCCGTATTTCAGAGCACAGACGTAACATCCGCAATAAAGATCCCAAATCCTTAATTTTCACGCATATAGCACAAACAGGCCATAGTTTTGATCTCGACCATCCTCAAGTTAAATACCGGCATATACATAACAAATATCACCGACTCTGCCTAGAATCTATTATTTCCACCCAAAACAATAGTTGTAACCGCAAAATAGACCTCCCAGACATTTACCAGATACTTTATAAATAGCTTGTCTTTCACCCCCCCACCCCCCCTCTTATATCTCAAAGATGGTTGCAGCACTGGGTGGGACCCTCCTTGGTCTGGTTTTAACTTCCATATACTGTTTTATTCTTTGTTCTTTTGGTGTAGGGATGTCGCCGTTTTAATAATAATTTTACCTTAGTTTTTAGTCTCTTTCAAGTTTATTGCTTATGTTTTAGTCGTCACGTTTGTATTATGTAAATTTCATTTTAAATATTTATGTTTTATTCTCTTTTTACGCTATTTTCTCTTCAATATGTAAATTTATTGGTGTATATATTAGTTTTTCTCCTCTAATAGCATGTTAGCACGTTTTACTATCCACGCCCGATGAAGAACGTTCTGTTCGAAAGCTTGCGGTAATAAAGAAATCTACACAAGAAGCTCCTCTTATTGTTTATTATTGTTTTAATATGTAGAATGTCCACTCAAATGTCACACAGATGTCGCTCTATCTAACTCAGTAAGCAAACATTTCTCAGAATATCTGGGTCATTTATTAGGAGTAAGAATATTCCAGCGTATGTCCTGACCCTCAACATGACATTTAAAGTTACACACTCGCCAACGCTTAAATTCTGAATATTATTCGTGAACATCTATAGTTTGGTGATGTCGGGATTCTTCGCGTATGCACTAACCACAATATTTTATGGATTTCTGAGGCTGTTAAAAAGCAAACCAAAAATCTGATATTTTAGAACCGTTCTATTTGAAAATATTGTTCGAAAATGTTTAATATACGGTATTTATCGTTAGGTTAACGATAACCGATAATCACACTTTTATAGAACCTCCCGTGAGAGACCACTTAACTGAAGAGATACTCCCGTCTTTCCTGGAAATAATCTCTTGTTGGTGATTTAGTTATTTTCGATTCTATAAAGGTCGTCGCTTAGGATGATAACCAGTAATACGATAATATCAGAAAGATAAAATTTCTATCATTTAAATGATATCAATAATGATGAAAACACAGTGTGTAGATTATTTTCTGTTATTAAAACAGAGTGAGGAAAACTTTTGAGAAACGCCTTGTTCAATCAAGTAAAATGTTTTCTTATAATCACAAAGGATAAGAAGCGGTTTTTTAATAGTCTACAATAGAAATGAAGAGAAGTATATAGAATTGATTTTCTTTGCTTCTATAAAATAGTTGCTACATGCGCAGGTTTGGGAAGTATGTCAAAGCCCTGACAGTGAGCTATCACAAGGTGAACTTCAAGGGACGACAGATGTTCCAGAAACATCTCTGCCAGCTCTTCCAGCGATTGTCGGAGCAGAAATGTCGTCTGAAAGCCTTCAAGATGACGCAACTTTTCTTTCACCACCATTGGCGCAATATCAGCAACCGGAAGATTCTGGTGGACAGAACACGACGTTTCCTTCGTCAGCAGACACGGCTGGAGACGGTGGATTTGAGCAAGATGGACTTCAACGTGAAAGATGGACTGCGGGTCCTGGAGGCGTTGGCTGATTCTTGCGGTCCTAGACTGCGGGAACTGTACCTCAAGGACTTCTTCCATAACCATCAACCTATCTATAGGCACGTATCTTCCTTTACACTTCTATAGAACCTCCCGTGAGAGACCACCAGAATGAAGAGATACTCCTATCTTCCTGGAAATGATCTCTTGTTGGAGGTTGAGTCCTTTTTATTCTAGCAAGGTCGTCACTTAGAATGATAACGAGTAATACGATTATTTGTGTGTTATCCTAAGAGAAGTCACTCTATCTCGATAAACTTTAACAGAGTGTTCTTAGTAAAGAAATAATTTTAAAGAAATTTTAAAAGCACAATTTTCAGAATTATCACCTATTTCTAGAATGTGTTGTTGTATTAGTATGCAAAAATAAATTGTACAGTTATTGTTAAATAATCGCGAGGTGATAAAACGCGCACATATATCTCAATACTTCTTATATATCGATTGTTCCACTTTGGTAAATACATGGTTTCAAAAATTCAATAATATGTCCTCTCTCTTGAAGGTTCTACTGTAGAGAGGTGTCCTCTAGCGTGAATATGTCCTCTCTTTAAGGTTCTACTGTAGAGAGGTGTCCTCTAGCGTGAACATGTCCTCTCTTGAAGGTTCTACTGTAGAGAGGTGTCCTCTAGCGTGAATATGTCCTCTCTTGAAGGTTCTACTGTAGAGAGGTGTCCTCTAGCGTGAATATGTCCTCTCTTGAAGGTTCTACTGTAGAGAGGTGTCCTCTAGCGTGAATATGTCCTCTCTTGAAGTTTCTACTGTAGAGAGGTGTCCTCTAGCGTGAACATGTCCTCTCTTGAAGGTTCTACTGTAGAGAGGTGTCCTCTAGCGTGAACATGTCCTCTCTTGAAGGTTCTACTGTAGAGAGGTGTCCTCTAGCGTGAACATGTCCTCTCTTGAAAGTTCTACTGTAGAGAGGTGTCCTCTAGCGTGAACATGTCCTCTCTTGAAGGTTCTACTGTAGAGAGGTGTCCTCTAGCGTGAACATGTCCTCTCTTGAAGGTTCTACTGTAGAGAGGTGTCCTCTAGCGTGAACATGTCCTCTCTTGAAGGTTCTACTGTAGAGAGGTGTCCACTAGCGTGAATGTCTTGAAGGTTCTACTGTAGAGAGGTGTCCTCTAGCGTGAATGCCTTTTCTTGGAGGTTCTACTGTAGAGAGGTGTCATCTAGCGTGGGAATGTCTTCTCTTGGAGGGTTCTACTGTAGAGGGTGTCCTCTAGCGTGGGTATGTCTTTTCTTGGAGGTTCTACTGTAAAGAGGTGTCCAATAGCGTGGTATGTCTTTTCTTGGAGGTTCTACTGTAGAGAGGTGTCCTCTAGCGTGAATGTCTTTTCTTGGAGGTTCTACTGTAGAGAGGTGTCCTCTAGCGTGGGTATGTCTTTTCTTGGAGGTTCTACTGTAGAGAGGTGTCCTCTAGCGTGGGTATGTCTTCTCTTGGAGGTTCTACTGTAGAGAGGTGTCCTCTAGCGTGGGTATGTCTTTTCTTGGAGGTTTTACTGTATTGTGAGTAATAGTCCTTTCAAGGTTTGACAGTTCGACTAGTTGAATTTCTTTCAGTTATATAGAAGGAATTCTAAATCGATAATAAAATCACCAAAAATTGATCAAATATTTTTAAAAGAATCATAAATTTTATCATCGCAGAAAGGGCAGTGGAATTCATTTTATTATAAAAAGATACATACGCGTCAAAAATAGTTTGAATTTCTCATGAATCATAATGTTCAAAAATCGTTACACCAATATTCCTATCCCTTATACGTCGAATAAAGAAACTGATAGCACAACACAAACACAAGGACATCAGCGTTTGTAGCTCTTGAACTTTTGAAGCTCGGTCTTGTGACAGGAAGTCTGTGCAGGAATGAGAACTTCCAGAAAACAATGCTGACTTTCTCCAACCTCCTCAAGGTTTCTCTCAACCATTCCGTCCTCTCCAGCAAGCTCTGCTTGGGCCTGGGCACCAAGTTGGTCCATCTTACCATCAAGTGTAGGAGGCATGACTTCTTCCCTATTGAACTGACGGGGACGTCGTGGGCCAACCTCAGGTCGGCTTGTCCTGGCTTGGCCGTCGAGGTCTTCATAGGTACATACCGCTATGTAGGTAGTGTTCTCTCCGTTGACAATTTAATACACCTATGAACAAAACTTAAGGAAATGGAAAGTCTTTGATGACGCCCGTTGTCTGTTTTTTGGAGACAGAGGCGATTCTGTTCACACTTGGTGATCTCGTGTGTCTTCAATATAAAGGTCACTGTTTATCGAATATCTTTCAGAGTTATTGTCTGAATCCCGATATATATGCTAAAAGGTACAATTTCCTTAAATTTTGTCCATGAATGTAAATGGCATGCACTGTTTGTTGAGGATGGGAATCATTTAACGCTATTTCTTTTTAAATATAAATAACGAATTTCTACAATTAGTGAACTCAAGATGAAATTTTGGCAAAGCGCTCAGCTCATCAGTAAGGCATTCTCAGCTATTTTGCCGATTTACCACATCACTACAACTATTGTATGCTCATACTGCTTACATAATCTACAATTTAAGATTTATTTATAAATAGGTTTTCTTCGAGTACACAGTTATTCCGCCTAAATGACAAAACAACAAGTAGAAAATCCTGTTTAAGAAAAATACGTAAACAATATATATACATCTATTCAGCATGTTGAGGCTGGAAGCATTCAACGCATTAAAAAATGAATGACTAATTCCTATTATTTAGGCGAAAGAAGCTCGAAGTAATTGCCAAATTTTTACAATTTTAGAAGTATCTTTCGTTATTTTTTGTTAAATACCATGATCACAAGAATACACCTTCAAGCTTAGACTATATTAGCAGAATGAACATACACAATAGTTGTAGCGATCTGGTGGATTAAATTAGCGAAATTGTTTGGGAGGTTCATCACTGATGAGCCAAGTTTTCACGTTTCTTTTCCATCTTCGGGTTTAAATATTGTAGAAATTCTCTCATTTATATTTTTTAAAATTAGCATTGAATGCTCTGCCTCTGCCTCTCTCTCTCTCCCATCCTCAAGATACCTGTATCAAGTGAATCTGTTCCCAACCGTTAATGATCACATAGGAAGATACCATTATGATCCTTTGACGATTTAATAGATGGATACCTTTATCTAGTGAATCGGTCTCGAAACTTTTATTATTGCACCGGTAGATACCATTTAGGTTAGCTTCATGGGAAAACATAACAAATGTTTTGTAACGCGCACATGCAACAAATAAAATGTTAAAATTGAACTTTTAAAGAACTTTGGGAGAACAAATATGAGACGAATAATTTCTCGACATCTAAAAGAAAGGACGGTTCTGTCCAGATGGTATATTTGAGCTGGTGATCTTGAAGAGAATCCTGCCACCCGAGCTGCCCCTCCGTTCCCCTCAACTACTGGTCCGGCTATTTGTCCGAGGAGGGCGAGGACAACGCCGAGCTGATCGACTATGTCCGTTACCTGCGGGACAACTTCGCCAACTCCCTGGGTGAGACTTTCTCAGTACTGTTGGTGTGTGTAGCTTAGTGCTGAGTGCTCCATCTTAGAGATGATAACTTGACAGGTGAGAACTTAGACCTCCCCTGGACTATGGGTGTGTACTAAGTACTCCGCTTCAGAGATAACTTGACGGGTGAGAACTTAGACCTCCTCAG
>CP092864.1:25812679-25979314 GCA_030710605.1 Cordylochernes scorpioides | reverse complement strand
GTGACAAATCCTAGGTAAACATTACTTTACTTTCGATAAGACACAATATTTGGATTATAGATTACAACTGCAAGATAATAAGACCAAATCCAAATAAATAAATAGTGTGGGACGTTTCTGTAACAGTGTTGTTGCCATCATCAGACGAACAAATAAATGAGAAAAATAATGTACAGTACTATTTAAGAACATGCTGTGATATTTTTTTCTTATTTATTCTCTAAAAAAAGGATTTTTTAAAAAAAGGTTAAATTATAGTACAGTAAAACCTCCCTGAAAAGGACACCTAATTGTAGAGCCAAAGTGTCCTTTAGGGAGAGGTGTTCTCTTACCAGAGAGTTGCTAAATTGTAAAAATGTTTTTTTTTTAAATTATCCCTAGTTCACGTGGTACAGGCCATGATAATCATGGTGGGTAGTTAGCGACTGCTTTTACTGTAAGCGCACCACATGTCTACACATATGAAAAGCAGTTTGACTTTGCACTTACAAATGTGCCAGAGCCCTGTTTGGTTACTTGCACTCACTGGTGGGGTTGAACTTTTGCAAGAATCGGGGGCCATTGGAACATTTTTTTTTTTTTTAATCAGAAAAAAGTGTACAATGCTGGAATCGAACCCGGGTCGTAGTGGTCGAAAACCAAACGGTTTAACCAGCTTTCCACCGATCCCCATAAAAATGCTAATTTTTGAAAATGAAAACTGTCCTTTGTGGAGAGGTGTCCGCTAAAGGGAGGTTCTACTGTATTAGGGATAGTGTTAGCCTTATATAATTCACTGATGGCATGCTAATTTTACACCAAAATACTAAATAGGAAAGATGAGAGAATGAGACAGCTAAATATTGGCCTTGAGATTAGATGACTGGTATTAAATAAAAAAAGGGGCTCTCTTATCACTTGATAATAAAAGTAATCACTAAGCGATATAATAAACTCTGCAGTATTTTGTCATCTGATCATCACTCTTTAAAATGTCACTTTACCCCTCATATGTCAATGTTATATATACTGTGTGTGTGATGACTGTTCAAAATACATTACTATGGAGGACAAGAGATGAAACCCGTGTTTTTGTGCAAGTGGTTTGGAATGATGTCCAACAATTATATTCATGATGGCAATTCATGATCTTCTTTCGTATCTCCTCATGAAGTAGAATGTGTATGCCTTTGTAATTAAGACTGGGAGCACTACTCAGTGGCAGGCTGAACATCTTCTTCTTTCTTATCTGACAACCATCATGATTGGGTGAAGTAAAATGCGTCTACCCGTTGTCATTAAGACTGGGAGCACTACTCAGTGGCAGGCCAACTTAGCTCCAAAAGAAATGGCCGCCTCTGACATGAGGAACAGACGACATGTGCAGCTGCTCCTAACAATGGAGTACAAACGCTGCTCATCCTGTATTCCTGGATTAGAAGCCCTTACAGGGTACTATCATCCAGGCCAGCTGAGCCCAAGTTTTTTAGCGAGCTTGTTACTGCTCCCCCTCCTCCTTTTTCATCCGGGCTTGGGACCGGCAAAGGAGGAGTTTCTTATCTCCTCATGAAGTAGAATGTGTATGCCTTTGTAATTAAGACTGGGAGCACTACTCAGTGGCAGGCCGAACATGATAAACATGAGTCTGAATCTTAGGGTAACAACAACATTTTATTTCCCATGCTGTGCATCATTCACTTTATTCAAACTATACACACCATGCCACACTCAAACTATCTACAAAGGTTATTGATACAAGGTTATATATGTTATATGGTTCTATATGGTGTAGGAAAAAACTCCCCGGCGGGAAATCCTACCCCGGTCACCTGTGAAATCTTGGGTAGCAAAACCAAATCCAAATTAATAAGCTCTGTGTGACATTTTGGAAACAGCATTATTACAGACAAAAGTACTGAATTCACTTGTCTCCTTATGTTTCTAATCTATAATCCAAATTTTACCTTATCTTGAGAATGAATCTGATTTGAGACTTGAATTTTCTAGTGTCCCTTTCATCAGCATCAGGTAGGGACATCTCCGATATGGAAGTCAAACATTTTGGGGAACATGATTTCACCTTGTACTGAGCAATTCTATTCAACTCTTCACATCTTTCCCTACACCATTCAGTTACAAGGTTATCCCAAAACTTTGTAAACATTTGCAAAAAATTGAAATACCAATATTATTTGCCGTTATGTATAATGTCTTTGTATTATGTATAAAGTAATTGTATTATTTATTATTATGCATTCACCAAGTAATAAGAAAAACAATGTTTTGAGAAAAAAAACGAACTTTTGGGACAACCTTATAGATTATTGAACCCAACCTTCATTGGTCTACCTCTCCCATCTTCTTCAATGATCAATAGATGGGTAGCAGGCTCCCATTTGTAGACATTGGAATTTGAATAACATTTTGATAAACTTACTAAATATATTCTGTGAGTGTGTGGACCACCACATTATCTCTCTTGATGATCCTTGGAGAGATGTCCTGCACACTTCCTTTTCCTTTTGATTACTTGATCACCAAGGCTGTTATCTCCATGAAATCATCTCCAGACTTATTTGTTTGTCTGTCTATTTAATCTTGAGAAATTCATCTTGCACACAATGTTAGTTTTTCCTCTCTAGTTTCTTTTTGTTCATTGTTCAAACTTCACATCCACAGAAAACTGACCAAACAAAACATTTAGACATTCTTTTCTTCAGTTCTATATTTAAATATTTTCTTGAAATAGCTCGTTGTTATTTTTCCAAAAATAATTTTTTGCCTTTGCAATTCTGATCTTTATTTTTATGCATCTTCCATTCTTATTTATAATGCTTCCAGAATAAGTAAAAAGTTTACCTGTCATTGTATTAGTAGATTTAGTAATAAAGCAAGGAATGATTAGATAACAACAACACAATTATAGATAACTTTGATTTTAGTTAAAGAAATTACACAGTAAAACCCCTTGCAATAGTGAACCCCAATTGGACTGAAATGTTTATTTATATACAGTAGAACTACCTCCCTGTAAAGGACACCTAATTGCAGAGCCAAAGTGTCCTTTAGGGAGAGGTGTCCTCTTACCGGAGAGCTGCTAAATTGTAAAAATGGTAATTTTGCAAATGAAAACTGTCATTTGTGGAGAGGTGTCTGCTAGTGGGGTGTCAGCTAAAGGGAGGTTCTACTGTCTTTATAAATTTGGAATTATTTTAGGTTTGTGTATATTTTAATAGAAGGTTTGCTATATTCTCAGTTTATTTTAATGAGGCTTTACTGTAATTATATATTTATATCATACAAAGAATCAAACTATATTATAGAATTTTATGTTGGAACCAAACTTTGATAATGTTTTAACAAATATATACAGTAGAACCTCCCTGTAAAGGACACCTAATTGCAAAGCCAAAGTGTCCTTTATAGAGAGGTGTCCTCTAGGGCGAGTGACCTCTGCTGGACTGCTGGAAGTGTTCACCACTGATGAGCCAGGCCTCTCTTCCCAATAATTTTTTATCACAATAAAGACAGTAGGGCAAGTTTATTTATTAAAAAAATAAAAATTCATGATTAATAGTTTCATTTTTGTACATATAGATGCAACACAAGGTAATAAGACCAAATCCAAATAAATAAATAGTGTGTGAGGTTTTGGTAACAGCGTTGTTACCATCTTCAGAAAAATAAATTCAGACAATAAATACATTCAGTACTTTTGTCTGAAGATGGTAACAATGCTGTTACCGAAACATCACACACTATTTATTTGGATTTGGTCTTATTACCTCGTGTTCATAATCTATAAATCAAATTGTGCCTTATCATATAGATGCAGCATTATTGATTATGTTACAAAATACAAATGTGTGACCTAAAATTCATCCAGTAGGAGCTATTCATTGATGTTTGGAAGAAGCTATCACCAAGAGGAGGTATTGTGTCCAAGTGTTTTATCACCAGATAGATATCCAGATAACATTTATCTCTGAGTGGTATTACTTCTTGTCATAGCCTACCCATACCATGGAACTTCTATTGGTCTCTCTCTTATTCTTTCTTATCTCCACTAAACAATCATATTAGGGTATCAAGCTTGTAGAGCTTGTTGATGGTGTCTGCTGGGGATGAGTAGAGCTCATCAATGGATGAGTCAATATAGTTTCACCCACTTCTATTGTGGCTATTTACTTAAATAATTCTAACAATATCTATTCCAAATAAATAAATTACATATACAGTAGTAACTGTTACATATACTTATTTCATTTTGGTCTTGTTACCTTGTTTCCTGCCCAAATATATTGTATAATCATCTTAATAATCTTTTGAAAACTACCTTTTTTTTTTAAATCAGAAATAAATGGGACTCTTTTTTTTATGCAAGTCAGTAGAGTCTCCATAAGAGCTCACTCTTGTTAGAGGACACCTCTCTACAAAGGACAGTTTTCATTTCCAAAATGACCATTTTTACTATTTATTTGCTCTCTGGTATAAGGACATATTCCCCTAAATATTTTTTTTTCTCTGAGACTAGGTATACTTTAAAGAGAAATTCTACTGTTTAGCAGAGTTTGAGTCAAGTGTCATTGAATTTCTCTGACATATTATGATCTGGTATCAAGTCAAAAATACAGGAATGATACCAAGGTAATAAGACCAAATCCAAATAAATTAATAGTGTGTGACGTTTCGGTAACAGCGTTGTTACTATCTTCAGACAAATGAGAAATATTATGAGAAAATGTCACACACTATTTATTTATTTGGACTTGGTCTTATTACCTTGTGTTTATAATCTATAATCCAAATTGTGTCTTATCAGGATTGATACACCGTAATATGATTGAGTGGCGATAAGAAAGAATAAGATGATCTGGCAGATATATTTACACATAGAATGTAGAGAGAGAGAGAGGGATCTGTCTAGTTGATCACTGCCTGGTACTTTGAGGTTTGTCAGATAAAGTCAGTGATGAATCCGAGTCAGATTGGTGTAAAAAAAAACCCTGAATAACTTCAAAAGTAATGATAAACCACAATTTGGATTATAGCTACAAGCTAATAAGACCAAATCTAAATAAATTAATAGTGTGTGATGTTACGGTAACAGCATTGACACCATCATCATTTATTCTTTTGTCTGAAGATGGTAACAACACTTTTACCAAAACTTCACACATACTTAATTTATTTGAATTAGGTCTTATTTTATTGTAGCTAGCATAAAAAGTAGTTAAAACTCCAGATAAATCATAACCTCACTATACCAGCTCCATCTATAACAGCAAACTTGTTAAAAAAACATCATAAAGTATCAAGTAACAAGTTTCAAATGTTTTAATCTTGAGTATAACACACATACAAAGATCTTTTATTAAGACATATAGTCTTGTACAATGGATTTGCCATGGAATCTTCAAAGGAAAAGAACTTTATAAAAAAATGTGAAATATATTTTTAAAATTACAGTGGACCCTCGGTTTACGAGCACCTTGGAGTACGAGCTTTTCGCAGTACTAGCAAAATTTTTTGAAAAATTTTACCTCGGATTACGAGTGAAATTTCGCATAACGAGCAACTCGTGATGGTTGCCCATAATCGTGATGGATGAAAATTCACTGGGATCCCTCCCTTCAGATCAGATTCGGGAAATATGTAAAATGTGGGAAACTGTGCAATTGTTCGTAGCAAGAAGAATTGCCCGAGTTTCAATTATTAAAAATAAGAAATTAGTTTCGCACTACGAGCGTTTTGGAGTACGAGCATGGCTCTGGAACGGATTATGCTCGCAAACCGAGGGTCCACTGTACTATTATTGCAGATTATAATATACAGTTGAACCTCCCTGTAAAGAATACCAAATTACAGAGCCAAAGTGTTCTTTAGGGAGAGGTGTTCTCTTACCGAAGAGGGTCAAAATAGTAATTTTACAAATGAAAACTGTTCTTTAGGGAGAGGTGTTCTCTTACCGAAGAGGGTCAAAATAGTAATTTTACAAATGAAAACTGTTCTTTAGGGAGAGGTGTCCTTTTACCGAAGAGGGTCAAAATAGTAATTTTACAAATGAAAACTGTTCTTTAGGGAGAGGTAATCTCTTACCGAAGAGGGTCAAAATAGTAATTTTACAAATGAAAACTGTTCTTTAGGGAGAGGTGTCCTTTTACCGAAGAGGGTCAAAATAGTAATTTTACAAATGAAAACTGTTCTTTAGGGAGAGGTAATCTCTTACCGAAGAGGGTCAAAATAGTAATTTTACAAATGAAAACTGTTCTTTAGGGAGAGGTGTCCTTTTGATGGGTTCCCCAGGTTTGGATAGTTGAAAAGGGAGGATACACGATGTATCTTATTAAAAGTTTCCTTACTTAGGTATATATATATATAGCAATTTAGGCCAACAACCCCATGTATATAACCCACAGCAAGACCTTAATGTTGTATAATAGCAGCACAGCTGTCAGTGATGCACTATCGGCATATGTCTTTACATCATCACATGTAATGCAATTTATGCAAACAGGATAAATAAAATAAATAAAAAAGAAAAGGGGGGAAAAACTCTGTAATTGATTAAGAGTTGAGCTAAAGCAAGGATCGAGCATATAATATTGTCAGAACAATGGTCTAAAGATGGAAACAGCCGCGACACTATTATACAATATTATCAGACAACCCATGAAATCGTTATTAAATTGGGCAATCTATAAAACACTGAAACACAGACACTCGCGGCAATGTATGTGGCCGGTAATTTATGGGAGACTTGATTATTAGTAACATTCCCTTCAAATAGGTAATAAACATACAACATTTCATTTAAACAGTTGGAATATCACCATAAAGCAAATTATGTATGAAATAGGTAACAGAGAACACAAGAAAATTTCTCTGGATATTTATTTAAATATCTTAAAATTTGGGAACATGTCTATACTGACGAGATATGCTATTTACATAGTAAAATTTAGATAGAGGTGACCTGAAGTTACTTTATAGCCCTTTAAGGCCCATGCGAAATCTAGGTTGGCTACTACACCAAAAAGGGGGGGAAACCTAGATCTCCATCTATTCTAGCGGGACAAAATATACGAACCCTAACACTCCTTTTAAGTCACTTAAAGCCCTTTAGGGCCCATTCAGAATCTAAATAGATTAGCTTCTGTTCGAAAAATAAAAAAAAAAAAGGGGGGGCTAAGCCATAATGGCAAGGGGCTTACCTTCTCTCGAAAGCGGCGGCAAGGTCTGGTCTCCTCTACGTCTCAGGCCCGTCTAAAAATCGTCCTTCTCACTGAGCGACTCCGATCGAATCCTGCCTTTTGGCAAAGAACCTTCTTTTATATCATCTCATTCTCCATTTTCATTCGCCGAAAGAAACACCAATCAAAATGGCCAACGGCTCCAGTATCAATTTCATAGACGCCCCAGGCCTCTCCCCTTCAAAATAGAACATATAGTATTACAAAAACAAAAAAAAATCTAAAGAGAGAAACAACCCCTGCGGTAGTGTAAGATTTCAGACTCCCTCCCTCCGTCCTTCCACATGGGTTGAAATACAATCCCCCCTTTTTCTCGGGATGGTATATATATCACCCCCCCGTCTTGGCTAAAATTGACCCAGGCCCTTTTTACCTGGACTGTAATGTGATGCTTTCCTTTCTCTGGAAGGATATTTTATAAGTTTCAGTCTTTAGAGATCTTCCTTCTCCAATTTTCTCCTTTTTTTTTTTTTTTCTGGTCACCTTTACCTAAATTTTTGGTGAGGGGAATATATGTACATATGAAACAACAGTTTCCAGCTCGGATGTCTCTGGATGTCTTCTTCTTTACCAGGCATCAGCTTTCAGCATGGAAGTCTGGTGTCACCAAGTGTCTAAGTTTCTGGGCAAAAAAAAATGGTCTGTAAGTCTATGTGGGAGGGAAGCCATGTATCCATTTGATTTTATTATATATACGCCTTCTGTTGGGGTATGGTTACAAAAACGTGCCCCAACAATCCTCCCCCTGCCAAGTAATGGACAAATGCGTTTGTGCTATTCATTATTCATCTGCCTTTCATCAGTTACTATGAAAGCAGGCCCATTTCTAGCAAAATGCATTTTCCATTACTAGGTGAAGTCAGGTGTACCGAAACCTATAGGGAAGATAAGGCTAATCAAAATGATGGTATGCTATTCTAGATGTTTATTATTCCGAACATTAGTGGGCATTGTGCATCCTGGCAAAGGGTTTTTTTATGTGCTATTATTCTGTCAGAACACTGTTATCAAAATAGGTTATTAGGGACAGTCATATCATATGTATGGAAGTAAGCAAGGTCATCTGTCTTACCATTCATGGGTATATATACCACCCTTCCACTTTCTTCTTTGGCCTTGAGGAGTAGACCCTCCTTGTGGTAAGTCCTCTCAACCCCATCCTTGCCTCTTGTGGTGCTGGATCCATTGCTACCTTCTTTCTGCTAACAATACAGTTAGAACATTTCCCTATTACATATTATATATAAAAATTTGGGCGCCAAGGAGTCGTTTAGAAATAACTGACTAGTCCAACTCCTAAAACATGCCAGCATCTTTATTTAAGTACCAATCAAGACATTCGTGTGGTATAGTTATACATATACAATCAAAGGAAAGGATAATTATAGTTAGCTGAAAGAAATATCTTGATACATAATGATTAGCCTATGACATGATGACTTTTGCTAAATAAAAAAAAAAAAAGGTTACAGAAAACAAATTGTGAAAGTAATTATTAAATAAGGCACGAAATATGTAATGATAAAATGAATCCTTCCATGTTATATGATGGGTATAATATATATATTGAAGAAAACACGTATCATGCAGATAGTGATTAAATATGATAAAAATCATCCCATGATAGATGATAAAAGAAAACTACTACAAGATTATATATGGTGACAAAATATATATGATTAAATATTTAATATAAATATTAATATCATGAATGTCAAAATAAAATTGTTGAAATGAATAGTATATGACTATAATATAATATATATGATATAAAATAATAGCATATTGAAAAAGAAAATGTAAACATAATATATATTTGTGCGCTGAAGGTTCAAGGTTTAGTATCTCAGTTAAGTTTCAATCTTATCCAGTCTGGAATCACGAGTTGGTCACTGGGTAATATTCGTCTATCCCGATCCTACTGGAGGGTGGGTTCTCTCTTGTGTGTTAGATTCCTCAAATTGCAATACTCTCTCAACCCAGATGGGTACGTCATTTAGAATCTTGGTCAAATGGAACATAGCCCAGACCTCTATTAAACTACAGTCCATTTAAATCTAGGGTGACAACCGTATGAAGAAAGCTCTCTGTTTGACAGAGAAACTAATCAACTTCTCCCATTTTGTTTGTGACTCCGTTTACCTTGTCTCTGGGGTGTGTACAGTTCAGCTACCTCCCCCTTCCAAGAAATCCATATTACTTTCGTCTACTAATATACTCTCTATTCATTGACCTGAATCCTATAAATCTACATCTTATAGGTTTGAATTTTTTATCAATCTGAAATTTTGGTTCTTTTACTAATTCCTTCAGAATTCTACTCCTTGTATAACTGCTCTTAATCCTACTGTCCTCAATACAACACTTCTAAAACTTTGACTCATTGGCTCGTTCTGGTGTCTCGTTCGCGGTCCTTATAGTTAACTAATACTTTAAAATCTTATCCTAACATGGAACGAGTCTAAACTCGTTGAAGGTCCTAATAATTACTTATTCTGTCTCTCGAATCGGTCTTATGCTCGAATTCATTCCAACAAAATGTATGGCAGGGCGAATCCTTTATTAGAAGAAACTTCCGCTAGCTATGGGGGATCAAACTGGTACCAAAAAAAAATTCAATAGACGGGAACACTTCGTCTAGAATAACTGGGCAATCTCTGCCTACATGCCAATCTTACAGGACCTCCCGTCTGGAACACCCTCGCTCCAGCCACGCTAAAAGCGTCGAAACTACGGTGTCAGATCGGTTACCCAAGGTCGCGCCGTTATACCCCAGGCTATACGGCATGGCTAAAACAAATCCCCCATCCTGCATAAAATTCAATCTATACCTCTTCGTTTCCTCTTGCGAGGAGGAGTTGAGTGGGAAATTCGGCTTGATCCTTGCCTTCCACTATCTCCAAGTCTGAGGGTCGGGATAGGGATCATTTATCCACAATCCTTAGAATTCAAGCTAAGCTAAGATAAAAGAAAATCAAAGGAAAATTATACCCCCTAACGAGGGACCTAACAAAAGGGAGCGAATATTTTCTAACTAGATAGAGTTGTAGTTGTCCTGTTTGAGGCTTCTCGGTCCTAACAAAATTCGAAATAAAAAATAAAATAAAATAAAATCGATCCTATTAAAGTCCTTAATCCTAATCTAATGTATTTTGGGCTCACAGTATAATAGTTTTTAACCTTCTACACATTCATTATTCCAATTCTTTCATACACCCTCCCCCCTATCATTCGCGGAATGCACTCATACTAAAGTTAAAAGCTGCTACAAAGGCCAAAATACTCGTTTATCAATATCAATAGATCCTAACAAATAATAACATATTTCAGGACACAATGTGAAATCAAATAAAATAATAAAACTAAAACAAATTGGGAACTAAAGCCCTATGTTACTCAAAAGAAATGCCTCTGTACAAGCTCTATATATACTAATACTTTATACTCGATAAATGATTGTTAACAATAATTGTTAACAATTCTAAATAATCTGGAAGCTAACCTACCTAAAAAAAAATCAGTGTAACTTCAAAAACTGCCCTTGCCTTGACACTAAGCGATTTTTCACGACAATTCTATAAAGACATACACAAATTATAATGGCGAATAAAGGACCATTAAACGTGACACCTCATAAAAGCGGGATTGAGTCACTCCCCTAGCCACCGTGGGTGAAGTCACTTTCTTCCTACTTCACCTTGCGTCTGTCCCCTTTGCAGTAGTCCGACCTCAACACTCTATTGAAAGATGGATTTATAGGGTTTACGATTCACTACCCAACACTAACATTCTCAAGTGCTTTCCGAGGATCGACTACGATCTGGGCCTACTTAACTTCTACCCCTGGCTTAGGGTCCCTACACTTCACAACTTTACTCTGAAAGATTGACCTTTCATGTCCTCATTAGAAACCTATTTCAAAGCTACTACCTGAAGGCCAGGGATTATAGGGTTTCTGAATTACCCAACACAAGCCATAGGATGCCTATTAGGTTTGTTGTTTTAGACATAGCCCCCCTCTAAGTTGTGATTTCCTACACCTTCCTTCACCTATTACTCCTGATAATAACTAAAATTTCATATTTACACTAAATAGTTAATTCACAATGGTATACATTATTCTCATTGGTCTTTGAAACTCGGGTTTTAACAAGAAATAGTTTGTAAAAAAAAAAAAGGAATCCTAATGAAGCTCTACTTTAAAAAAAAAAAAAAGGTTTTAAAAAAAAAAAAGTTGAAATCTCTAAACTTCTCATTCTATCGAGCTGATTCTCCGTACACACTCCAAAATCCTAGTTAGAGGCGACAGTCTAAGCAGAATTTACACTGTGTGGGCCTTTTCACCCTTGTAGACCTGCGTAAAGTTAAACTGTTCACACTAACTCTGTCAACTTCCTCTCGTCTCATTACTTCTGAGTTCGCTCTGGTTGTCACCCCTTGTTGGATAAAATTGTAACATAACAATAAAAAGAAACTAAAATTTTCCTAAATCATATCCTGACAGGTTGTACAAGCTCTTCAAAACGGTGTGTCATATTAAAACAAGGTTGTGAGACGGTATTCTGCACAAAGACAAGGTTGAGACAAATAACACACAAACCCTGAAACATGGTGTTAAAGCTCCTTTCAACACTTAGCACTAGAACACATGTTTAAAAAAAAAAAACTGCAAACTGTTTAAAGTTCACCATAACACTAAGACCTATTTGCTATTTAATATATAACCTAATATTGTAATTAATAAATACCTATCTATATTAAATAGTGTATACAATCGCTGAAACTTATGTAAATCAGCTTACACAAACCCCCAGTGCATAATATGTCTTATTTTAAAAGAAATAGTTCTATCGAGGCGATATTGCGGTCGACAGCTACGCTTTATACATTAAATGTACTTTCTTCTATCAACCTTTATCTACTATTTACAAAACTCTTTATCCAACCCTTTCCAATTCTTTCTCTTTCAACATCTTTCTGCATCTCTCTATCTCTTTCTCATCAACATTCAACGCTTTCTCACTCATTTTATCACTTTCAACACCTCTTTCATCACCTCTCTCTCATCTCTCTTCCATCATTTTCTACACATTTCACTGCCTTTTCATCCCTCTGGTGTTTCCTCGAAACCCGTCATCGGGATCTGGATCCCGATCTATTATCACTCATAATTTTGGACTATTAATTATTACTAGTGTAATATTATTCCAACAGCCTATGACCTTTAAGCTTTATAACTCCATATACACTCGGCGGGGTAGTTACCTTGTTAAGAAAACCTATAATGTCATAGATCATTTAGAGAGAGAACATAACAAATTTGTGCGAATAGTTTGCTTCAACTATTGATTGTAAGCCTATTAAACTCGTTCTCTCTAGGTTGGCTCGCTCATTAATCTTCAATCTACGTTCAATAGTCATATTGAGTTCTCATGGATGCTAGATGTAAACTGTATCAAAATAGTGTAGTTTTCTAGTTTCCGAATTATATGACAGTTAGAAAAAAAAAAGAAACAAACATTCTGGAAATATCTCGCACTGGCTACTATTAAAAAAATTGAATGGGGTACAGCTCTGATCTTACAGGATACCTCATGGCTCATGGAATTGAATCGCTCATTTCTCACTAAAATATTCACACAGGGTATGGAGGTCTCCAGCGGTTCTATAGCTATTGGTCAACTAAATTAATTAATGGCAGGAATTGAAGCTAGTTTAAATGCTCGTGTGCTGTTTTGTCATGCGTCTTTATGTCATCTGCAAAGGAAAGTGTCGCCTCAAAGGACCTAATTCTGGGACTAACATCCGCTGCACATTTCAGGAAGGAGTGGTCGTCCATACAGTAGCAAGATATCATTTTGCTGCCAATGTACAATGTTGAGCATTTTCCATGTCGTCATTTTGTCGATCCCCAATCTTCTAGGGTGTTTCTTTAAGCATTTCTCGATGTCATTTAATGCTTTATGCGATCCCGCCCGGCATTCAATAAGTATTATTTGATCGTACCAATCTCCAGGAGACCATCCCATTGCGGCCGAATCATTTCCACCCAACTTATAACGCCGTCCATATCGCGTAATTGAAATTAGTGTAAAACTCAAAGAATAAGACCTTAATCTCTTAATTCTTTACTAATTTCAGTTGGCTCAACATAAATCTTCTCAATTATTATCTTAGTACAGTGGTGTGACATGTCACACTTCTTCTAGTTCTTTCGCAGGCTCGATTAATCCCAGTGAAAACCCGTCCAGGCGTCAATCCCGTGCTAACCCGTCATGCATGACTTCAAATTTAGAAATTATTAGACCTGAATATTTGCAGTGGCATCTACTTCCACTGAAAGTATTTAAGGCATAAGGCTGCCTCTTTAAATCACTGTCTTTACTCCCACATGCCTGTGTAAACTTTAATCATGACCTTATCAATTCTCAAAATTCTGCCTATCGAGTATCCTGAGAATCAATGTTCTTCTTGTCTACGGCGGATTAACACAATAATTGTTCCCTAGAGTTATCTGCGTCGAGTGGTCAGTCTGTACTACTAATTCTCCACTCTAACTCCAGGACTCCTTTATCTACTCGGGCTGTTCAAAAATTTTCAAGACAGTTGTTCAAATCCCCAATGATAATCTGCTAAATTTCGATAATTATTGGAATTCTCATTAAACAGAATAACTACACCTTTCTGACACAGAAATATCCAGCATCAAGATATAGCGCACCGTCCAATTTCTTTATTTCAAGACGGTGTCAAATTACAACTGAAGGAACATACTAAGCATATAACTGGTTTAAATTTCATGTAATCTCATCATGCCTTCTGCTGGCAAATGTATTTACTGTAAAATTCAATACTATCAAGATGGTTTTATTTGTCTTCATCCAAAAAAAAAAAATGTTTCAGAAATAGAATCTTGGAAATCTCTACTATAGACAAAAATTGTACATTTGTCAATTCAGGATAACCTTCCCTTGTCAGAGTGTATATAGGATATTTAAGATCATATGCAGTTGGCGGCATCATGAAAAAAAAAAAAAAGGTCGGTTGCAATAGACGCAACGTTATTAATCAAGACAATAGGTCTCTAATTTTCCAATACTGCAAAGGAACAGGTCACACTTTCGCATTAGGAGAACCTAGAATACATTACAATAACATAAACAGCAAATATCAAAGGCTTATAATTGATTCTCTATTATTCAGAAAACACAATAGCATTAATAGAAATAGATTTGCCCGAAACATATAACACAATATATCCTAGTACAAGCTAATAATATCAACAATAATATAAGTAACTTATATGTAATAGCCAATAACTATTATAAAACTACTTAAATAATAGAATTTCTAACCTATAAGATAATTCATAGAATATAGCAAACAATAGTAGAATATGTGTAATACCTTAATCCAAAAAAATATGTCTTAAGAAAACAAATAATATGCAAAACTTTCTAATGTATATATATATATGTACATAGAATCATAATAGTTTTAGCATCAGGCGACGTCATATTTTCTTGATATATTGTATATGTTTCTCCTGTAGAAGGGCGGACAAGCTCGAAAGCTCGAGAAGACCAGAATAAAAGATACTCATCCCCATAGACGTTTTACTTTGATATCAGAAATCAATGATAATATTAAGGTTTTGCCACAAACAATGTGAATCGTAAAAGACAGCGGCGAGAGATGCGGTATACACCGCCTCAACATAACTTTCATTGCCTGATAAAATGCCCGTGAAACGGAAAGCATAAATTAAAATTCACGATTTATAATAGACTGTTAATCTCAGGATGCGTGGACTACTTCACCAATACTTAAAAATAGTATGGCTTTTCATTAGGTATATATTTCTAAAGTATAGGGGAAGAAACATATACTAAATTCGAGCCCCGCGGCGGGCGACATTGATGGGTTCTCCGGTTTAGATAGTTGAAAAGGGAGGGTACACGGTGTGACTTATTAAAAGTTTCCTTACTTAGGTATATATATATATAGCAATTTAGGCCAACAACCCCATGTATATAACCCACAGCACGACCTTAATGTTGTATAATAGCAGCACAGCTGTCAGTGATGCACTATCGGCATATGTCTTTACATCATCACATGTAATGCAATTTATGCAAACAGGATAAATAAAATAAATAAAAAAGAAAAGGGGGGAAAAACTCTGTAATTGATTAAGAGTTGAGCTAAAGCAAGGATCGAGCATATAATATTGTCAGAACAATGGTCTAAAGATGGAAACAGCCGCGACACTATTATACAATATTATCAGACAACCCATGAAATCGTTATTAAATTGGGCAATCTATAAAACACTGAAACACAGACACTCGCGGCAATGTATGTGGCCGGTAATTTATGGGAGACTTGATTATTAGTAACATTCCCTTCAAATAGGTAATAAACATACAACATTTCATTTAAACAGTTGGAATATCACCATAAAGCAAATTATGTATGAAATAGGTAACAGAGAACACAAGAAAATTTCTCTGGATATTTATTTAAATATCTTAAAATTTGGGAACATGTCTATACTGACGAGATATGCTATTTACATAGTAAAATTTAGATAGAGGTGACCTGAAGTTACTTTATAGCCCTTTAAGGCCCATGCGAAATCTAGGTTGGCTACTACACCAAAAAGGGGGGGAAACCTAGATCTCCATCTATTCTAGCGGGACAAAATATACGAACCCTAACACTCCTTTTAAGTCACTTAAAGCCCTTTAGGGCCCATTCAGAATCTAAATAGATTAGCTTCTGTTCGAAAAATAAAAAAAAAAAAGGGGGGGCTAAGCCATAATGGCAAGGGGCTTACCTTCTCTCGAAAGCGGCGGCAAGGTCTGGTCTCCTCTACGTCTCAGGCCCGTCTAAAAATCGTCCTTCTCACTGAGCGACTCCGATCGAATCCTGCCTTTTGGCAAAGAACCTTCTTTTATATCATCTCATTCTCCATTTTCATTCGCCGAAAGAAACACCAATCAAAATGGCCAACGGCTCCAGTATCAATTTCATAGACGCCCCAGGCCTCTCCCCTTCAAAATAGAACATATAGTATTACAAAAACAAAAAAAAATCTAAAGAGAGAAACAACCCCTGCGGTAGTGTAAGATTTCAGACTCCCTCCCTCCGTCCTTCCACATGGGTTGAAATACAATCCCCCCTTTTTCTCGGGATGGTATATATATCACCCCCCCGTCTTGGCTAAAATTGACCCAGGCCCTTTTTACCTGGACTGTAATGTGATGCTTTCCTTTCTCTGGAAGGATATTTTATAAGTTTCAGTCTTTAGAGATCTTCCTTCTCCAATTTTCTCCTTTTTTTTTTTTTTTCTGGTCACCTTTACCTAAATTTTTGGTGAGGGGAATATATGTACATATGAAACAACAGTTTCCAGCTCGGATGTCTCTGGATGTCTTCTTCTTTACCAGGCATCAGCTTTCAGCATGGAAGTCTGGTGTCACCAAGTGTCTAAGTTTCTGGGCAAAAAAAAATGGTCTGTAAGTCTATGTGGGAGGGAAGCCATGTATCCATTTGATTTTATTATATATACGCCTTCTGTTGGGGTATGGTTACAAAAACGTGCCCCAACACTTTTACCGAAGAGGGTCAAAATAGTAATTTTACAAATGAAAACTGTTCTTTAGGGAGAGGTGTTCTCTTACCGAAGAGGGTCAAAATAGTAATTTTACAAATGAAAACTGTTCTTTAGGGAGAGGTGTTCTCTTACCGAAGAGGGTCAAAATAGTAATTTTACAAATGAAAACTGTTCTTTAGGGAGAGGTGTCCTTTTACCGAAGAGGGTCAAAATAGTAATTTTACAAATGAAAACTGTTCTTTAGGGAGAGGTATCGTTTTACCGAAGAGGGTCAAAATAGTAATTTTACAAATGAAAACTGTTCTTTAGGGAGAGGTGTCCTTTTACCGAAGAGGGTCAAAATAGTAATTTTACAAATGAAAACTGTTCTTTAGGGAGAGGTGTCCTTTTACCGAAGAGGGTCAAAATAGTAATTTTACAAATGAAAACTGTTCTTTAGGGAGAGGTGTCCTTTTACCGAAGAGGGTCAAAATAGTAATTTTACAAATGAAAACTGTTCTTTAGGGAGAGGTGTTCTCTTACCGAAGAGGGTCAAAATAGTAATTTTACAAATCAAAACTGTTCTTTAGGGAGAGGTGTCCTTTTACCGAAGAGGGTCAAAATAGTAATTTTACAAATCAAAACTGTTCTTTAGGGAGAGGTGTCCTTTTACCGAAGAGGGTCAAAATAGTAATTTTACAAATGAAAACTGTTTTTTTGTAGAGAGGTGTCCTCTAGAGGGAGTGTCCTCTTTTGGAGGTTCTACTGTAATATAAAATAAATCCTAATCAAGTCAATTAGTCTCACACAGATTAATGGGATAAGTCCAAGGAAAGCAAAAACTAAATAAATAAAAACATGAATATTTACATGTGATACATAAACCTTCATTAAGGCCTTTTAACTTATGCAAAAATTCCCTAGCCGAAGACCTTGGCTAGAACAACAACAACAACATTTCAATATTAACTTCCTCAAATATGGATTCAGTACCTTTCTTGTAAACAATATGTACATAACTTTGAATTTGTCTTTTCGTCATAGCTATTATTTCATCAAAATATTTATTAGACCTAATTATTTCAGTTATTAATTATGCTAGGTAATTAGTAACTTGTTTTATTGATATAGTCACAAACCTTGTTATAGTATCATCACTTGTTGGAACATTGTGGGTTTATACAAACCTTAAATTTAAATCCTAAAAGAAAAATAAAACTAAATGACTTCTTGAGATGTCATTAAATAAATTAATTACACTTAATACAGTAGAACCAAGATGTAAAGGACACCTAGTTCAAAGCAAAAGTGACCTTTATGGTGAGGTGTCTTCTTGCCAGAGAGTTGCTAATTAGTGAAAAATGGTAATTTTAGAAAGGAAAACTGACCTTTGTAGAGAGGTATCTACTGTAATGCAATCTTGATCATGATTCTCTGCACTTTGAGTAAAACAAAGCACATGATGGAAACCATGTGGCATCAAAGTTATAAAATGAACTCAAACATGTGTACCTGTGTAAGTTTCATGCTTCTTTGATATTATAAATGATTCTATAAAACCTGCAAATAGGTCTTAGATGCATATATTCAAAAGATAGAGAGTGAAAGGGATGTTCTATCTGAGGCCTTTTCCATAAATAGACCATGAAGTTGGTTTGTTCATGCCGTATTTCCTCCTATTCACCTAGATGATCTCATTTTTATTGTGAATCTTTCTTCCTCAAGCCCAATGCCTATAAGTTGACACTTTATGAAGGCAATGTCTTTATGATGATTAAATATATGTCTTCTGTCAATTTAAAGAATCTAAAACACAGTGGCAGTCTGACTTAGTTTCAGGCACCCATACTGCCAACCCTTGCATGCATTCAATTGCTAATACTTATCTTTAAAGATGGCACATAATTTTGGCCTTCACCAATTGTCGTAATTGAGTTTTTGTGACTTTTTATGGTCGCACCATACTGCTGATAACTGAGATTGTTGTTCAAGGACTGCCTATTAAATATTGTTGTGTGTCAACAAGTAGCCGACTGGATGATGTACGTGACTGGAAAAACTGTTTATTTTTGTTGTTAATATTTTTATTTTGTTTATCATTATTATTTATTTTAGATTAATCTCTCTCAGAGAAACAACACCATAGAGATGATGGGTATTATTTGTATTGATCATTGACCATCGTTTTCGCGGCAATGAGTTAGAGATAATGCACCAATTATCTTTAGTCCCTTGATCGGAATACACCATGACGAAAGATTATTTAACATGACATGCCTCAGCTACAACCCCTCCTACAACCAGCCCAACGAGAACTAGAACTCAACGACCTTCCTGGACTGGACCAGGAACAAGCATTGGACTGCACCTAGTGACTGTGGCCCACTCAGATGATAGAAAACTTCCCCAAATAAACCCACTGAGACTTACATCCCCGCTTCTGTCTCATCAATATTAATTTAGCCACCATAGCTATTAATGACAGTTAATCAAATAATATCCATCAATGCTTTTATTTGTTTTTATAAATTACTAGACGGTGACCCGGGCTTCGCCCCAGGATTGACCCGTGTGCATATCTACCCGAGTAATATATATTTAGATAAGATTTTTTTTATAATTGCTTGGTATTAGCATTATATATTTTTTTTTGGATCAGCATAATTTAATCTAATCTTTGATAGAGGGCCCTGTTCGTGAGCTAAGTAGAATAGTTTGAATATATAGTTTTAATAATTGATTTATATATTTTTTAAAATAGTCTATCGTCTTTCCCATATTTTTTTTACCTATTTATGGAAATTTTGGTTTGAATTAGTGAACTACTGCGAATTTGTATACCGGACATACAAACAAACATACAAACATTGATTTTTATATATATAGATTTAATAATATATGATAAATAAAGTTTAATACAATCTCTCCTTGAGAGCAGACACTTCTCTACAATAAATAATTTTCATGACCAAAACTGCCATTTTTATGAAATCAATTATTCTCTGGCAAAAGGATACCTCTCTCTAAAGAACACTTCAGCTGTGCAACTAGGTGTTTTCTATTAGATAGGATAGAGTTTCTTCTGTATTGGGATGTATCATTTTTTCCTGTCTTTAATATCTCACCTCCCTACTCAATTACTAAGAATATGAACAACCCTATCTGGTTTCACCTGAATGGAGACCCACCTGTCTGGATTCAGTTCTCTGACCCCCAATGCTACCCTGTGCCATAACTTCATATGTGGTTGCAGGGGTGTTGGAAGAAGTCAGAGGGTACTACAGCCTAGATGATTCCTTAGCAGGACTCATCCAAACCCTCTTTGTGGTGAGCTACATGATCACTGCCCCTATCTTTGGCTACCTGGGAGACAGGTACAACCGGACCTACATCATTGCCGCTGGGATTTCCTTCTGGAGTGTCACTACACTTCTGGGCTCCTTCATCCCCAGAGATGTGAGGCACATATGGGGCACCATATATATATATATTAATAGTTTTACTACAAATTAATGTGTTGAATTCAATATATATTAAAATTCAAAACTATTTTAAAGGCGTAAGATTCTTTTTGATATTAAACAATTTCTACTGCCCTTACTGCAATGGAAAAATTAATGAGAGGGCCTGGCTCATCAGTGGTGAACCCTCTCAGCGGTTTCGCCAGTTTAATCTACCATACCGCTGAGAGGGTTCACCACTGATGAGCCAGGCCCTCTCATTAATTTTTCCATTGCAGTAAGGGCAGTAGAAATTGTTTAATATCAAAAAGAATCTTACGCCTTTAAAATAGTTTTGAATTTTGATAACAGATGGCGCGCTAGTGCATCAATATATATTAGCTAAAGAGAGCCTCTATTATACTCTATTTTCACTTTGGTTAGTAGCTTGTAAAACCATATTCTCTCTTTTATATTATATATATTATACTCAATCTTGTATATATTTTCAAAATCTACTGAGTTTTTATAAACCTAGCATGATAAAGCACAATTTACATACAATGCACAATAGAATCTACCATGAGAGACCACCTATAAACATGGATAATCTTGGAGTCCTCCTGGTTTCTCCTGGAGGTGGTCTCTCATTGGAGGTTGGATTAGTTAAATTAGGGTCATTTTTGGTCTTATAAAGGTGGCTGCTCATCATATGGGTCCTGGTACGAGGTTTTACTGCCCTCAGTAAAATTGTCTGAATATCATAAACACAAGGTAATAAGACCAAATCCAAATAAATAAATAGTGTGTGACGTTTCAGTAACAACGTTGTTACTGAAACGTCACACACTATTTATTTATTTGGATTTGGTCTTATTACCTTGTGTTTATAATCTATAATCCAAATTGTGCCTTATATATCTGAATATCAGTTTTAAATAAAATTTGACAACAGATTAACGTTTTTAGCATGGTGTGTACAATTTTTAACTTCCAAAAACACAATGTTATTATGTGTTATGAATTGAAAGGAGCCTACCACTATTAAAACTGGAATATTATAATCCATAGTGAGACCATCAGGCCATGCATTTTCTTATGTATTAAATGAAAATATATGAAGTAGACACACACACACACACACAAAATTATATAAGTAGATAAAAGTCTTTAAATAAACAAGAAGTAGCAAAAAGGTTTATAAGTATAAAAGTAACATAGTATATTACTGGAAAGGTGTATGAGTCGCAAATCATTATTTCTATTTGAAATATATTTTTTTTACATTTTTGTTCCCTTCTCACAAATGTCTAGAAAATCATCAAAGGTTAGTTGTATGCAATCCAGTTTATTTTATATCTCTTTTTTAGGTTCATATAATAAGACATAGTAAATGCATAGATGCTTTGACTCAGGTCATCAATGATGAAAAGATAAATACAGTTAAACCTGTCTATAGCGCCCCCTCTAAATAGCGCCTTCCTCTCTATAGCGCCCTATTTTAAATACATAGTACGATGTGATTCACATTAAAAGTGACCTGTCTATAGCACCCTATTTTAGTGAGTCCAAAGAGGGGGCGCCATAGACAGGTTTAACTGTACTACCATACTCTTTTTTTTCACATCTTGTATACTTTTTACCTAATGACAGCCTAGGATTGGCATGTAGAAATGTGATACATTGCAAATGGGTTCTTTACAATTGTGTGAAAACTTTTTAAACAAAAAAAAATGTATTGAAAAATCATCCAACAAATGCCAAAGTTGATGTTTACCTAACTCCATTGTGCCAGCTGTGATTGGATTATCCAGACAGCCTAGCATCCCAGGAACTCCAGTGACTCGTGGTAACTATCTTATGGCTCCATTCTAACTCCAGCGGCCCTACTAACCACCCCTCCATGCATGCCTGGCCTACCTTAGCCCATATCTGGCACACCAGCAACATGCTGATAGCAACTTGTGTATCCAGAAATTTGGATGGTTTCTGTTCCTGAGGGCCATGGTGGGGGTGGGGGAGGCCAGCTACTCCACCATCGCTCCCACCATCATCGCAGACCTCTTCTCAGAGGCCCACCGCTCCTTTGGTCTAGCCTTCTTCTACTTTGCCATACCTCTGGGAAGGTAACAATCTGTGCCTCAATTAATCCATCCAGTCTTACACAATGCCATCTACAACAATACCTGAACACAAGACCAGATCTAAATAAAGGAACCCTGAAAGTTGCTAACAGCATTGAATACTATCAACAGTATACTATCACATTAGTTAGTGGAAAAATAAGTGTAGTGAAAATGTTGCTTTATTTAGTGAGAACTAATCTACATCAAGTGGCTTAAATAGAATTAGCAAGTGTCATCATAGTTACATTGGGAAAGAAAGGGGAAGGCTGTGTGTGTGTATGGACATCAATAAAGATGAGAGGCAAGTTCAAATAAATATTTAGGCATAATGATAAAAGTTGCATATATTTTATCTCTATGCAAATATTATTGAAGAGTTTATATAAATATAATATATGTGTGTCTATAGGTTTACCAGTTTGTAGACTTGTGTTGTGTAGTAGGCCTTTTGAAATTTAATTTTGCCTTTCAAGAAATATTTGGTTACAGGATTGAACTAGAGTAATGTGGTGACTGGCCAATCTCCACCCTTAGTCAATTGATTTAATCTTATCACCATTATCTCCCCCCCTCCCTCTCTTTTTCCCTTTTGTTTGGAAATCTGATATTTCTGACAACTGTTTCTCTCTCACTTCTTATAATGGTGTAACAATACTTTTAATAAAATGTACTTGCCCTTGTTAGCTATCCATTTTTATCTCTCTTATTTTTGATCTCTTTTACAATCTAAATTGGTCTCATTGATTTGATTTTGTTACCTTTTTGAACTTGTATTAATATTATTTTTTGGTGGTAATACACATATCATACAAATAAATATCTTTCTGAAAATAGAGCAATCCATACTTAAATCATTAGATAGTAAAAAGGCATATATTGAATTGAATAAAAGATTTATTTGACAATATTTCGGCTGGCTGAACGCTAACCTTTATCGAGGCATTACATTTACATTACAAAAATGTAATGCCTCGATAAAGGTTGGCGTTCAGCCAGCCGAAATATTGGCAAATAAATATTTTATTCAATCCAATATATGCCTTTTTACTATCTAATAAATATATGTATATACAGTAGAACCTCCATGAGAGGACACCTGCGCTAGAGGACACCTCTCTACAAAGAACAGTTTTCATTTTTAAAATTACCATTTTTACTATTTAGCAACTTTTCGGTAAAGAAGACACCTCTTCCTAAAGGACACTTTGGCTCTGCAATTAGGTGTCTTTTACAGGGAGGTTCTACTGTATACATGTTACAATTTATAAAAGTTATGTATCACCTAGCCCTAACCTGCAAAACATTCCATCTCAACAATTATCCTGTTTGTAAATATATATTTTTAAAATGTGTCCTTACCTTATAAAAAAACCAAAATCGTTATTGTAAATAATCTAACCCTTCCAATATGTAACAAATGAATGAACAAAAGTTAAAATAAAATTCAGTCCTCTGACAAAGACAAGAAGTAAGTCTGTTAAATACCCTGGGTGAGAAAAATGGAGTGCACAGCCAAAATAGATTTATCTTCCTCATCCAAACATCTTGTCAGCCATTTTGCTATGACGTATCCACATCTGATAGTACCCTGTAAGGGGTCCTGATCCAGAGATACAAGATGAGCAGCATTTGTACTCCATGTTAGGAGCGGCTGCACATGGTATCTGTTCCTCATGTCAGAGGCGGCCATTTCTTTTGGAGCTAAGTCGGCCTACCACTGAGTAGTGCTCCCAGTCTTAATGACAAAGGCAGACACATTTTACTTCACCCAATCATGATGGTTGTCAAAGAGTCTCAGGCTTTACAAGCTTGATACCTTAATATGATTGAGTGGAGATAAGAAAGAAGAAGAAGAAGAAGAAGAGACCATCTGATTGGTCGAGGTCATCAGGTGACCCTCAGGTCCAGGGAAGATGGTTCATGGTCAGTAGTCAGTTGACAGCTTCATTGGACATCAGCAGGACACACAGTCCTGACTTCATGCTAAAACTGTCCTTTGTAGAGAGGTTTCCTCTAGTGGCAGTGTTCTACTGTATTAGTTTGATAAGGCACAATTTGGTAAAATTTCTCATTCAGTACTTTTGTCTGAAGATGGTAATAATGCTGTTACCAAAATGTCTAACACTATTTATTTATTTATTTAGATTTGGTCTTATTACCTTGTGACTGTATTAGTTTATTAGCTTGGTGTCATGTTAAACTTTGCTCTAACATTCTTCACTTATAGAGAGTTTGGACAACTAAATGTAGAGTAGGTACAGTAACTAAGGTGTGTGTGGCAGTGGATCAGGGTACATGGTGGGGTCGAGTGTGGCGAAGGCTCTGGGAGGCTGGCAGTGGGGACTGCGAGTGACCCCAGGACTGGGCATCCTATCTGTGGTGGCAGCTCTGCTACTGCTGGTCCACCCACAGAGGGGACATGCCGAGGGAGCTCAGGCCCAGAACGCTACCTCCCTGACCCATGATCTCAAGGCCTTGGCCCATAAGTAGGTGTAAACCTGTGGCATTTGTTTGATCAATAAGTATGTGTGCTCCCTTTCTCTCTTTAGTCTGATGATGGTAACAATGCTGTTACCGAAATGTCACACACTATTAATTTATTTAGAATTGGTCTTATTACCTTGTTGCTCCCATTTCTTTTTTTAAATGTTTTTAATTTTTAACTAGCAATTATTTGAACTTGTGTCTAAAACATATATCTAACTTATATGTACACTGATGAACAAAATTTAAGGAAGTGGAAAGTCTTTGATGTCGCCAACAGACAGAGTTTTGAAGGAGACAGAGGCAATTTTGTTCACACTTTACAGAGCCAAAGTGTCCTTTGGAGAGAGGTGTCCTCTTATACCAGAGGTTCAGTAGAGCCTCCATGAGATAATATTCATTGTAGAGGACACCTCTCTATAAAGGACAGTTTTCATATTAAAAATGATCATTTTTACTATATTTTACAACTCTATGATAAGACGACACCTATCCCTAAAGGACTCTTCGGCTCTACAATTGAGTCTCTTTTACAGGAAGGTTCTACTGTGTGTGTGTATTGGTAAAAATGGTCATATTGGTAATCAAAAAACTTCCATTTGTACAGAGGTGTCCACTCATGAGATTCTATTCTACCATATTTCTAACCTACCCTGTACAGTGAGCTACCTACTTCAGCCATAAGAATTGCTGTGTGGCTTCAGCCGTACTTTGATCTGGAACATCCTGGGGTTCTCATGTGTGAGCTTCTCACTTGGGGCCCTGGCCTGGTGGGGACCCTCTTTTATGAAAAGGGCCCTGGAGCTACGCAGCGGTGATGACGACTTGGTGGGCCCTTCACAGTGAGTTCCTTTAACACTGCGCACAGCACAATTGAAACCAATCCATCCCATCAAATTCTGTGAGGTTAAAAATACAAGGTAATAATAGGACCAAATTCAAATAAATAAATAGTGTGTAAAGTTTCGGTAACAGCGTTGATGCTGAAATGTCACACACTATTCATTTATTTAAATTTGGTCTTATTATCATATGTTTTTAATCTCTCTCTCTATAATATCCAAATTGTACACCTAATCATTCTGTGAGGTTTTAACAACAGTCTCCCATGAGAGACCATCTAAAACATGGCTAAACCTCTCATCAGAGATTCTGTTTCAATTGAAAGATTCCTTATGACTTGGTGTGACTCTGATGATAGGCCCCACCTCCAAAAGAGACCGGTTTTAACCATCTTTTTAAATCGTAAAGATAGAGGCTGCCTGGCCGGTATTCATATTTCTTCAAATAAAAGACACTTCGGCCAGTGAATCTTTTTATTGTCTCGACGTTTCGACAAAAATCTTTTGTCCTCGTCAGGAGCAAACAAAAATTAAAACATTAGGCAAAGCGTTAGAAATTATTTCTAACGCTTTGCCTAATGTTTTAATTTTTGTTTGCTCCTGACGAGGACAAAAGATTTTTGTCGAAACGTCGAGACAATAAAAAGATTCACTGGCCGAAGTGTCTTTTATTTGAAGAAATACATCTTTTTAAAATTATGGGCTATCATGGTAGACTTTTTAAAAAAATAAACTGATGACAGCAATGCTGTTACCCAAATGGATCTTGTTAACCCCTAAATTTTACTCTGTAAATTGTTTTTTTAATTACAGTTCAGTCAATTTAATGTATTCCCTCACTCCCATCTCTAGCATTGTATTAAAACTTTATTTCTTTACACATCGCCAAAGTTTATATCACCTTGATGAAACCACACTGAACAACTTTATTTCTTTCCTTTCTTCTTATTTTCTATTTCTATGCTTTTGTAATGACAACAAATTGTCTCTGCCACATACTACAGTGGATCCTCATTGTAACAGAAACTTGTATTTATACAGTAGAATATCTCTATAAAAAATAGCTAGTTTCAGAGTCTTAGTGTCCTTCAGCGATAGGTGTTCTCTTACTGAGAGCAGCAAATGGATAAAATGGTAATTCTGGAGATGAAATATTACCTTTGTATAGAGGTGTCTGCTAATGGATGAGTCCTCTCATGGCGGTTCTACTGTAAAAATATAATTCCAAAGTCCCAACTTTTAAGTTCTAATTATTTTAACCATGGTTATAACAATGGAAAATCTTGTTTTGGAATAATGTTGTTATAATGAGGTTCGATTGTAAATAATTTAGTAGAATATATCAAGCTAATCACACACAAACCTATCAGCTCACAATTTCCTACATTCCAGAGTGGACCTGGTGTTTGGAGGCATTGCTTGCATATCCGGGGTGCTGGGAGTGTTACTGGGAGGTGTGCTGGCCCCTCGCTGGAAGAAACACCAGGCCCGGGCTGACGCCTACATCTGCACTATTGCCATCATGGGCTCTGCTCCACTCATCGCTCTCAGCCTCTTCTACGCTCACAAGATGCCCAATGTCACCTGGGTATAACTCTACTTTTGTTGAGACACTTAGAGAACCAAACATCCCTTTCATTGCTCTCTCTCTTCCATATTTTAGGATTCTCAATGTCTCTTTGCCACCTTTCATGCTTTGGGAGGGAAATTGGTTCAATGGTCCCCTAATCTGGAACAAGTCCAAACCTCCTAGTGAATACAAGCAACCAAATGGGACTCTGGTACATTGAAAGTACATTGTCAAATTACTTTCTACATGTGTAAGCACATAGTGTGCAAGCTTTTGATTTCATTCTTGTAATAAAGGACACTCTCTTGTCAGTGGGGGGAGAAATTGCTCCAAATGGTGGAAGAAGGCACTGGCAATCCACTTCTGTATCAAACACTGCAGAGAAAACTATATGGACCAAATATCTTGGTTTAGAAAAGATATGATGTTGGTAAAATTGAAAGAATAAGGAAGAGAGGAAGACCTACAATGAGATGGCTAGAAGAGATCAAGAAAGCTACCGGAAGGTCACTAGATGAGCTGAGAATGATGATCACTAACATCAAATGGGAGAATATTTGTCCATATAGTCACTAAAAGTTGACGACATTAGCAACAACAGATTTTCAGTCGATATATATCAAGTTTACTTTTTTTTTTTCATATATTATTTTGAGATTTTGATGTTTACTTTATGAAATAATGTTTTTTCTGAACCACTTTGAAAAATTAATATATATAGTCACGACCGTCTGTCGTGGCCTCTGTCACGGATAATATACAGTTATCATCGTCATGCGTTCTTAATTCTGTCACCATTTGCTTTTGGTTCAGTGGTAGAATGCTCGCCTGCCACGCGGGCGCCCCGGGTTCGATTCCCGGCCGATGCATTTTTTTTTTTTTACAATTTTTAAAACTCATTTATATATTATACAAGAATGACATCCACGGCGTCAATTTATAATTGTAACGAATAGTATTTGAATAAAAGCATTTAATCGGGTAAACCCCGGGCGTTGCCCGGGTCATTCGGCTAGTATCAATATAAATCTAATATACTAATCAGTTATTGATCATTGCCATTGTTGTTGTTTCTAGGCTTTAGTCTTCTTTGGTCAAGTGCTGTTATCCATGTGCTGGTCCCCTGTCACAGACATTCTGCTGGTAAGTTGGCTCTTCTTTATCTTCTTTTTTTAAAACTTTACCTTACATTTGTCTGGCTGAGGTCAATTATAATTAGGAAGTTAATCACAAATATTTATTCCTGTCAATTCTGATGATATTGACAATTTAGTTTAATTATAATAGGAATGAAAGGGTAACAGGCAAAGTCAGACTTTCACCAAAGTGTGCCTGGATCATGGTGTCATGATCAACGAAAGCTGCACCCCTACATCCCATTCCATGAGATCAGAACTCATGTGGAATTTGTATAATCTTTACACAAGGGGATAAGAAACAACAACAACAATGAAAGGGTAACTAACAAAACTTATAATAAACCTTCCATAACAATTCAATAAGTGTAATGTTATCACCATTAAATTTCATTCATTCAGGTATAGCAACATTAGCTACCAGAAGGTCACTAACTGATTGGAGAATATTTGTCTATATAGTCACACCAAAAGTCGACTTGATGGACATTAACAACAACAAATAACAATCAGTAATCTAATAATGTCATTTGTCTTCAATTTATTTATCTGGGGGGAAAAACAACCATATTTATCTCACCTACTGTCTAAGTGAATGTTTGTTCAATATTTATTGTTTTAATATTTAGTAATTATTTTATTTTGAATTAAAAGGAGAGGCTCAAGCTCCACAGACTGGACACATTTACCTGATTGAATGGTGATAATAATGAAGAGTAATTAATGGATATTGATTCAGACAAAAATTCTTCATTTTATTGATGTACCAGAGAATGATAACCACAAAAAAAATCTTGAAATAAAATAATATTATCTTGCCATGGTATCCCTTCAATAGCCAGGCAACCCCTATTTTTATTTTGAGCATTTAATTGGTTAGTTCAGTCTCTGGCTGACACCTTTAGTGATGATCTAATTTTGGACTGTATCATTATCATCAACTGTATACTAGGAAATGTTCTTGCAATGGTTTCCCTCTTGCTTTCCCCATTGTAGTATTGCAATCTTATTGCAACACTATTCTGGTCAGGAACCATTCCCCCACTTCTTGCCAGTACTGGTAGTATACTGCTACTCTATAGAATGGATCCAGTTGCCATGTTCTTTTTTAGAACAGTAGTACCTAGAGTTTGGTAAATGAGTTGCTAGGGGACTTTCTTCTGGATCACATCATTTTAGCCTAGTTTCTGTGAGGATAATTTGCCAAGGATGCCTCTCACCATATCAACAAAAGATATTGTTAAGATGAACTCTGCTCAGCCCCAAAGAGATGAAAGAGGTATGAGTCATATAGTTTCCTAAACAACATATTTCCTATAATAGGTTTATATGCTGGAAGGTATTGATGTTTTCCAATTACCTCTAAGACAGGTGCTTGTGTGGTGTCCCCACAGACAGTGGTGGTACCAAACCAGAGGTCCCTGGCGGAGGCTGTCCACATCATGGTGTCCCATCTCCTGGGAGATGCTGTCAGCCCTTACATTGTGGGAGCGGTGAGTTTATTTACCTCACAACCTCTTACTCAACTCTTGCCTTAGCCATGCTCTGGTTTACATTTTTAGGCCATTATAAATTGAGTTTAGGCACAACACCATTATAAATAAACCACTCTCTGAGTTATATTCTCAGGTGAAATTATAAACAGTCTAACTTATTTAATCAACACCAAAGGAATCAGAATTTTTAGCTGATTCATAAAAAGTCGGTTTTAAATTATAGTCAGTTAAATGATCCTATGAGATAACAAGACCAAATCTCTCCAAATAAGTAAATCATGTGTCCTCTCAGTCAACATCAAGGTAATCATCTACAGACAAAAGTATTGGATGTTGGTACTGAAGATGATAGCAGCAATGTTACCAAAACATCACTGATTTTTGTAAAAGTCTAATCCCACCAGTGAGTGCCGGTAACCAAATGGGACTTTGACACACTTCTAAGTGCAAAAGTCAAACTGTTTTCTAAATGTGTAGACATGTGGTGCACTTACAGTAAAAGCATGATTATCATGGTGTACTCAGGATACAAGCCACCCACCACTTATATTTGAGCCCTATTATAACAACATCACTTAGGAACCAATATTTTATGTTGTTATACCCATAGTTAAAATAATTAGATCTTGGAACTATAGAATCATGATAATATAACCACATGGCTATTACGATAAGATACTATTTGTATTAGAGAATAGAAACATAAGGCAATAAGACCAAATCCAAAGAACTTGAGAGATTCAGAACCTGAGCTCTAAAATTGAAAGATCTGCCTTCATGTAATGGCTTAGCGCATCATCCTTGATATTCATTTTGGAATTGATTCTCTTCAGCTCATGAGAGAAATCTGAATTTATGATAAGTCACAATTTGGATTATAGATTAGAACTACAAAGTAATAAGACCAAATCCAAATAAATAAATAGTGTGCGACATTTCAGTAACAGCATTCTTACCATCATCAAACAAAAGACTGAATGAGAGAAAATATCACAGTATGCTTTTAAATAGTTACTATTATCAAATGTGTAAACAAGATATAGCAGATAAGAATAAAATAGTTTTCTTTAAGAAACTATAACCTATAAACTATTACTATTGGTTTTATTACCTTGTAGTTCAAATCTAGATATTGTCTTATAAACACAAGGTAATAAGACCAAATCCAAATAAATAAATAGTATGTGATCTTTCGGTAACAGCGTTGTTACCGAAACATCACACACTATTTATTTATTTGGATTTGGTCTTATTACCTCGTGTTTATAATCTATAATCCAAATTGTGCCTTATCATAGATATAGCCTTGTTATCTTACATGGCTGTTATAAAAGAGGCTGTTATATCAAGATTCTACTGTATTTGGGTCTTTTATTCCCTTGTAATTGTTATCTCTAATTGTGCCACCAAAGTGTGAGAGCAGTGATGTGTCCAGATATCTAACGGGCTCTCAGGCCACCATGATGAAGGCCTAGAGCCAGACCCCAAGTCCTCCTACCTGGCCCTCCAGAGCTCCCTCTACCTGATGCCAGCCTTGTTGGTGGTGGGAGGTGTATGCTACTTGATTGCAGCCTGGTACTTCGACAGGGATGTGAAGAAGTGTGCCCAGGCCATGGGTGAGTCCTCTTGTGTGTGTGTGTTTCCACCTTCTACAACCATCCTTTTGTTTATTTAAATTACATCATGCCTTCAAATAACATTACATAGACACAAAGTAATAAGACCAAATCCAAATAAATAAATAGTGTGTGACGTTTTGGTAACAGCATTGTTACCATCTTCTGAGAGATACTATATACCATAGATAGATCTATGTAATGTTGATAAGGCACAATTTGGAATATAGATTATAAACACAAGGTAATAAGACCAAATCCAAATAAGTAAATAGTGTGTGACATTTCGGTAACAGTGTTACATTACATACATCTTCTGATAGAAGATGGTAACAACGCTGTTACCGAAACATCACACACTATTTATTTATTTGGATTTGGTCTTATTACCTTGTGTTTATAATTTATAATCCAAATTGTTCCTTATCAACATTACATAGATTAATACAAAGCAATAAGACACCATCTATATATAACAAATGAAAATATTATAAGAAACAAGTGTTTCTCTCACAAATAAATCAAACTTCTACTGTCCTTACTGCCCTCCCATTATTGTTTCATCACAGTAAGGACAGTAGAAGTTGGATTTATTGTTGAAAAGAAACACTCACTTCTTATAATGTTTTCATTTGTTATTTCATAGATTATAGGTTTTTAAGAACAATCAATGATTGCAGAAAGTTTCACTATACATAGTCTTCATTTACTGAATTTGGTCATGTCAAACTTATATCAGAGCTGGAGGTTGTTGAATTGCCAGTACTATAAATAAGAATAATGCCTTTTTTTTTGGGCTTGAAAGCTCACCCAGTTTTACCATTGTTGAATTTTTACATTTTAAAAAAATAGTATCAATGTATTTGATTTTAAGGATAATGGATATATCCTGAATACTGATTTGAAATACCTGAATTACAATTACCCTCGTGAAAAAAACTTAAGGAAGTGGAAAGTCTTTGATGTCATCAGTTGTCTATTATTTTGAAGGAGACAGAGGCAATTTTGTTCACACTTGGTTATCTTGTGTGTCTCAATAAAGGTCACTGTGTATCAAATTACTCTGAAAGTTATTTGTCTGAATTCCGATATACATGCTAAAAGGTACAACTTCCTTAAGTTTTGTCCATGAGTATTATAGCAATTTGGATCATACTAATCTCATTTTGTGACATCAATTGAAACCTCAAAAAAAAAAAAAAAAGAAATATATATTTTGCTTTTTAAGATAATGACATCAGCTGTGTGTTATTTTCTCCAACTTTTTCAAAGGTATTTTGTAAGCCCCAGATAAGTTAAAATACCACAAGAGAGAGTTTTTTTTTGCTTAAATAATAAATTTAAATATTTAAGGATAGGTAGTAGTATTTTCAGTAACATATTGTTATTGTATTTGCCATGTAGTAAGCAGTTTCTCTACCAACAGGAGACCCATTTAGTAGCTCTCACTGACTGGCGTAAATATGGAATAAGACCACAAAGTGAGCTGTGAGTGGCAGCAGAATTTATACAGTCATACTCATGGGGTTCTACACTCATGTCAAAACTTAAGGAAGTGGTACCTTTTAGCATGTACAGTAGAACCTCCCTGTAAAGGACACCTGATTGCACAACCAAAGTGTCCTTTAAAGGAGAGGTGTCCTCTTACCAGAGAGTTTCTAAATACAAAAATGGTAATTTTGCAAATGAAAATTGTCTTTTGTATAGAGGTGTCTTCTAGCATGAGTGTTCTTTCATGGAGGTTCTACTGATATGGTAAAATTGGCAATGTGAGAGGCCCTTGAAAAATAGAAATGATGCTGAATAAAACCTGTATCTCCACTGCCTCCTAATAATGGTTTGATGGTGGGCAGAGTACATATATATCTTGTCTTCTGGTGAGAAGGAGGACTTGCAGGAAGAAATACAGCCTAGGTATGATCTTTCTCCTTGCACTCTTTCTTGGGCTGTCCAATACTGCAGTCAGACACCATTCAGCTACAACCAGTCTCTCCTAAAGGTGGCCTCACTCATTTCTGAATGATGACCATTATCTATATGGAATTCGGCAGATTTGGGTTACTTATTTTATTTATTTAACAGTTGCAAAGACACACCATATCCACAATTAGGATAATTGTGTGTAAATCTGAAATTATATACAAATCATATTGTTTTAATGTCCATCCATACAGAGTTCAAAACATCAACTGACTCACCCGTGCAGGCAAGGTCACGCTCCGCTGCGTCACGTGGGAAAACATACGCACATATTTTCTTACATGTTCTCAGCACATCCCCTTTTTAAGACTTGAAATATATATATACATTACAAACTTTAAATGCATAATATAATTAATAATGAAGGCGATCCACTGGTTTAACAATTCGTCCACTCCGGGTTCTTATCTGGCCGTCTTCTGAGTCGTTAGAGGGATAATCCACAACTGGGGTCTTTTCATTTTCAACCAGTTCCTCCCCCGAAAAGGTCGGCGTCGATGGGTCGGCTGGATATTGCACTGTAAATCCTTTTCGTAGATGGAACCTGTTTCGACGTAAAGTCCCAACTGGAGTATCAACCATATATGACCTTGGTGTCGATGCTTAAACTTCACCTGTTTCCCGTTCACTTGGATTTCTGCTGTCCATCGCCTCCTGCACTCGCCTTCATCATCATCGAGATTAGATGAATCCTCCACAGCTGAGACCTCCAGGAGAAAACCAATTTCTTCATCAAGTTCAGAAACAGCTTTGACTTCCGCAGTCTTCGCCTGCTTATCTGGGCAGCAATTTGCAAAATGGCCTGTTTTTGAACACAGGTTACATTTCTGTCCTTCAGCACGGCAAGCCTGTCCTTCCCTGTGGGTGAAACCTCCGCATTTTGGACATCGTGATCCTGTTTTGGCTGACTTCTCCTTCTTCCTCGAAGGCTGCTGTTGTTGTTTCGGTGAAAGTATCTTCGAGTTGAACTTCACCTGATTGACCTTTTGGCTTGTTGAGGGACGCTGCAGGTCGACTTGCTGCTGTCGAACGGCCTCCTGCTGTCGAACCATTTTCACCGCCTTTTCTAAAGTCAGTTCGCTGTCCAACTGCATTCTTTCAGACAAAGCTTTGTCCCTCACTCCAACCACAATTCGGTCACGGATCAACTGCTCATGAAGACCCTCAAATTCGCAACTATCAGCCAATTTGTACAATGAAGTGATGAATTCGTCCACTGGCTCCCGATCCTCTTGGATTCTTGAATTAAATTTCGCACGTTCGTAGATAATATTCTTCCTGACACAGAAGTGGCTGTCGAACGCCTTGAGGACGGAATCAATTTTCGTTGCCTCTTCCTCCTTTTCGAACTTGAAGGTCCTGAATATATCATCCGCGCGGTCGCCCATCAAGTACATGAACAAATCGATCTTGTCCGCCTCCTCTTTCTTCTTCATTCCACTGACCACGAGGTATCGTTCGAATCTCTTCCTCCATTTGGGCCATTCGTTGGGAGTCGAGAAGTCGAAAGTTTCTGGAGGTTGAATCTGAGCCATTTTGAATTATCTTCCAAGGTACTCAAAAATCGATATTTTGCAATATACGGGTTCGTATTTTATCCAGTTATCGCTGCCACCATGTTTTAATGTCCATCCATACAGAGTTCAAAACATCAACTGACTCACCCGTGCAGGCAAGGTCACGCTCCGTTGCGTCACGTGGGAAAACATACGCACATATTTTCTTACATGTTCTCAGCACACATATCATCGTGAAATTTACATAATTAAACATTGGGAAGCATGCAAATTACACATTCGATGTCAAATTTTTGTATTTAGTGATTAGAAATAGTAGCTTGAAATATGTACACAAAATTGCCATTTACAACAGTTAGAACAACGTGTAGACTAAGTAAATTAATACAACCAATAATTACATCAGAAAGAGTCAGTGGCCAACAGTCAATACTTTCACCTTGAAATATACAGCCTGCAGAATCTATTAAACTTGATGTATTGGTCTTTATTGTGTGTGTGTGAACAACTTGTTTTGTATTTGTCAGGTAAAGTTGGTTTATTAGAAGGTGTTCGGGGTTTTAATTTTCATTTCCACAAATACTTGATTTTGTTACCACATACATATAAAGGAATAAAAAAGCTTTTCCTCAACTAAAATATACTAATGACTAATTGATTTTTATTCTAGGATATTGGCCCAAAACTTATCCTGAGATAAATAAATAAACCTAATCACACATATGCCATTTGGGTAGAAACAATTCAATCAGTATACAATTCTAATCAGTATAGCACAGCCTGTACCTGAATGAACACAACATGTGGTCCTAGAGACATTTTTATAAATAAATGGACCCGGGTTTTAAAGACAAATGTATATCTGAGAGAACTCTAGCAATAAAAAAGAATAAAGGGAAATGTATTTTCATATTGTTTAGTGCTTTCATGCTTTTTTGGGGGGGGGGAGGAGCCATAAATGTCTCTTCTATGATTTATCAGAAAATCTATAAGACCCTTTTTTTTTTAATCCTTGAGGAACATCCTGCTGATAAGGACCAACATCCATGCATGTGACTGACCATTGATTTATTAGGAAAATGTTTTTGGTCAATATTCTGGAATAAAATAAAATATATTTATATAAGTCTAAAAGATTATGGAAGCCAGCTGCATTTTCATGAGATTCTTTTTCTTAATTTTGCAAACTTTTGTGATATGTTTCTCCCTTTATTAAATTTTGTCATATGTATATGATGTTTCCTTGAAATCTTATACACTTCTCAGAAAAAAAATCATACAATCAATATAATTTTCCCCGCAGTAAAGATATTAGGGTGTTATTTAATGTTTTTAAAAAGACACAAGTTGTGTTAGATAATTAATTATTATGTTTTTTTACTTTAACTCAAGTACATGTGGTATAGGCCTAGAAAATAATGGTGGGTAGTTAGCGACTGCTTTTACTGTAAGTGCACTACATGTCTACATATGTGAAAAGCAGTTCGACTTTTGAACTTACAAGTATGCCAGAGCCCCATTTGGTTACTTGCACTCACTGGTGGGGTTGAACTTTTACAAGAATCAGGAGCCATTGGAGAATTTTTTTTTTTATTAGAAAAAAAGTATCCAATGCGGGATTCGATTCCAGGTCGTAGCAGTCAGAAACCAACGTTTTAGACCACCCTTCCACCGACCTCCTAGACAATTAATACAGATGGCATGCCTTAATCCATCTATGGTGTGACAGGGAAGATCACGACCCCCGCCGCCACCATCTCACCAAAGGAAGCCAGTAGTGAGGAGCCCATTCCTTGTCCTGCCATCTTCCTAGTAGACTTGAAGCACACGACAGAGAATTGGTGACTTCTGTGGTTTACTTCTAGTCCCTCCATGTAAATACAGGACAACATGCACAATTTGGATTATAGATTACAACTAAATGGTAATAAGACTAAATCCAAATAAATAGTGTGTGACGTTTCAGCAGCAACAGCGTTAATTTAAGATTCAGTCTTTTGACTGATGATGATAACAATGCTGTTACCAAACCATCACACACTATTTATTTATTTGGTGTTATTACCTTGTAGTTCTATGGGACAACATGTTTATTGCCTTCAAGACTTGTTGTTTTAAAGTTTCCCCTCCAGCCATTCCAAGAGTTGTACAATACCTTATACTGTGTATAACACTATGTTTCTCCAGTTCCAAATCTCATAGACCTCTCTCTAGTTTACACCTCTTTATCACTTGCTGATTGTACAATGTCTTTGTAACAGCTCGAGGAACATGAACTCATGGAATTTGTGTAATCTTCACACAAGAGGATAAGAAACAACAACAATTTGCAATGATGTCTATTGGGTCATCAAAGTTTTACTCTTGTGTCCTTCCAACTCACACACAGATTTATTGTTGGAATTTTTGTCCTTTGTTAAAAATGGATTAATTTTTGTATTAATTCAAGATGAATTTCTACAATTATACTGACTATTATATATGAAAAGTATATTGGGAAGGCATGGCTCATCAGTGATTAACCCTTTTCCAACAGTTTAATATACCAGAGAGCTCAATATTTGGAGATATATACAATATAAATATATAAAATATCAATAATAATTATTGATATTTATTGAAACACAAGGCTGAAGAAGTAAATTGCCTGTGACACTCTTCAATACCAGAATGCTGAAACTTTATATAGTGAAACCTGTCACACTATTTCACTTCAATAATCCTTTGAAGGTCTTTACATTAATGCATATAAACAACTATGCTTTTTCAATTCACAGTGTATCAATTTAAAATCTTTATAAGATTGTGTACATTAATGAGTTTTTTGTCCAGCAAGAGTTGTCAACAGAACTTTCTATGGCTTTCTGAATTGTATAGCGTATTATAGGTGTTAGAGCCTCTCCTTAAAAGAAACTCTTTCCTTTTAAATAATGATAGTCATTTATTGATCCTCGTTCCTAGAACAACAATACGTGCAAATGAGAATTTTCATAGAGAATATTTTTTAAAAAATATTGTTAAGACAAAATGTAATTATCATTAATAGGGTTAAATTCTCACAAGTGTATTCACAACGTGATTCAAGCTTTTCATGAGTAACTGACTTGAGAGCCAACAACACCCTAACATCATACAGTTATACAAGTTGGAGGAGGAACTTAATAAACCAAGTCAAGTGAGGTGATGATTATGTCTCCTATATTGTATTGTATATAGAGATTTGATTGATTGTTGTTAAATTTGATTATATAAATGGACATCAAGTACCTTCTCAACATACTGACCACCATTGTTGAATGTTTTGTAATTTATTGAAAGATGTATTAAAAGAGAGCAGAGACACCTTTATTTAAACTTGTCTCTCTCTCTCTTGTTGAATTTATCTCATTACTGCATCTTGACAAACACCTAAACTGTACCTTAGGAGTTTTTACTCTGAATATTTCCCTTCTAGCCAAACTTTCTTTTTATATTATAGCCTGAAATTTGTTATAATTATTTTTGCCAATGTGTTTCACATATTGTATCAAATATTATCTCTACAGACCTTACTACAATGATACAATTTTTTGAATGAGAGGGTTAACCATTGATGAGCCAAGCCTTCTCATTCAAAAACTTATATCATTGTAGTAAGATCTGTAGAGATAATATTTGATGAATTACAGTAGAACCTCTTTGAGAGGACACTCATGCTAGAGGATACATTTCTACAAAGAACAGTTTCCATTGTCAAAATTACCATTTTTGCTATTTAGTTAACTCTCCGGTAAGAGGACACCTCTCCCTAAAGGACACTTTGGCTATGCAACTAGGTGTTGTCCTTCACAGAGAGGTTCTACTGTAAATACACACACACACAAAGCCTTTATTAAGACATTAGTCTTATACAGTTTCTCCGTACAAGGTGCAATATCAGGAAAAGAGCAGCACAGGAAACCAGTAGTTCCGCAACTATATACAATTATTAGTAATAAGGAAAAGTAAGATTTAATATGAAAGGTCGACGCCATCACCCCAAGTCTTCAATTCCATAAGCGCGGAGCAGAAATAGGGACTAAGTTATTTAGTTCGCCATAAATATAGCATCCAGACACAAAAAAGGAGGTTTACTCCAGCACAGCCATCCATATTACCAGCTCCGCAATCTCATCGTCGACCAACACGATGGCCCCTCGATGTTTCATCATCATTCTGAGGTGTAAGAACAATAGCTTCCAAGTTCTCTTTTCTCCCTCTTTACACCTACTGCCTTGTAAAAATTATATAGGGCCTGAGCAACTAGTCTGCTTGTTTGGGCACTGGTTAACATCATTTGGATTGACCTAAGTTGGCTGGTGTCTACCATTGAAAAGAATGCCCTTCTCTCCTCACTAATATCTTGGCATTCATAGATATAATGAGATAGTTCAGTTTCCATATTTTCTTTGCAGAGATCACAAATCTTATCACCCTCTTTGAAAATGTTTGTATGGTTTTCCTTGAAAAACAAATATAGTATTCTCTGTTGTGCGATATAGCGTTTTACTGGGAATGGAAAGTTGCTAAGTAAATAGTTTTCAATTCGGAATGAACTGTGTAAATACTTATAGTGAGGGTAGAATTTAGAATTCTCTTATTTTTGCCTGGTCACTTTGAATAGATTGTTTACTGTAAATAAATAAAACAAACTTTTATCAAAATTTTAGGTTTTTTTTCTAAGCAAGCAGTATCTAGCCATTTCAACTTTAGTATGAACACATAAAATAGATTTCTAAAAACTTATTTTACAATTGTAAACAAATTTTTAATTATCAAAATACAAGTAAAAAAAAAAATCTTAACTTTATTTTTCAATTATGAAAAAGGCACTCCTTATCGTGCAACTGAAAGTTGCTGATGGCTTGCGCCATCTATCGGAATAAATATCAACTATTCTCGTTGAGCCATCAACAACTTTCAGTTGCAAGATAAGGAGATGCCTTTTTCATAATTTATGAACCTTATCCAAGTACAATATCACATTTGTACTATTTTTTTACTTTATTTTTCAAGTTTAAAAATTATTAGTATTTTTCAAATTTAAAAAAATATTTACACATTGGACGGATTGTAAACTATATACACAACTATATATTATACAAGACTATGTACAGGGATAGAATTAGGTTTTCTTGGGGAGTTGGGTCTTGAGGTAGCGGCCATAGCCAGGAGAGGAGGGGAGAGGGGGCACCACCCACTTGACTGGAATGGGGGAACCCTGGTCTGGGGGCACCAAGAACTGGTCCCATTCTCTCCTGTGTATACACAACACAATGTCAATGATAAAGCACAATTTGGATTATAAACACAAGGTAATAAGACCAAATACAAATAAATAGTATGTGTCATTTCAGCGTTGTTACCATCTTCAGACAAAAATACTGAATGATCTGAATTTTGTCCTGAAGATGGTAACAACGCTGTTACCCAAACGTCACACACTATTTATTTATTTGGATTTGGTCTTATTACCTTGTGTTTAAAGTCTAGAATTATTCATCATGGTTGCAATGGAAGCCTAAGTTTTGTATGGTGAGACTCTTGCATGGAGGTTGGAGAATGACCAAAGAACTGGAGGAACAAAAAATATATTTTAATTTTGGTGTGTGGATTAGAAGAATTCTCTCAAGATCAAATGGAGAGATGGAGACAATGCAATAGCTGAAATTAATCTAAAATGGTTAAAATGAGAGACTGTTTCTACAATTTGTTGGTTACTTTTTTTATATGGATATATGGCTTTGACAATTATCAAAAAACTAGAACAGGAAAAAAAATTCTTTTAATATCGGCCGTGATAAAAGAATCCTAAAAAAAAAAATAGATAGGGTGATAAATGAAGAAGTTTGGAGAATTTTTAATGGAAGAGAGATTTTTAAACAAAGTAATCAAAAAATAGGAGATGGAAGATTACAGGAAATGATAAGGCACAATTTGGATTAAAGATTATAAACACAAGGGAATAAGACCAAATCCAAACCTTACATACCATTTATTTATTTTGGATTTGGTCTAGTGATTACAGGACATGTAATCAGAGAGGATAATTAGAAGATTGTCTTTTGACTACACTGCAAGTAAATATGAACAAATATTCTCCAATTATATATGATTTAGTCCATAGTTTTCTCAGTAGTACTTGATACAGAATTGGTTTGCCAGAGTCTTTTTCCATCTACGATGTTGGCCAAAAAAATTTGAATCTTCCGCCTTTTTGGGACAATTTCTCCCCAAAAGGACAAAAGATTGTTCTTCTTCATTATAAGAATGAAGTTGAAAGCTTATCCCGACTTTCATTCAGTTCTCTATTGTGTTAGCCATCCCATTAGGATGTTCCCGTCCTCTACCGGAGTTTTATTCACACTAGGACGTACAAATAGTGGTTTTCTTTTCATTGGAATTGAGACCAAATGGAATTTCTTAAAACCCTTCAGTACTAGAAGTATACATCTTGAGAAAAAATGAACATAAGCAAAAAGATTGATTTGATAATCTAATAGAATGGTATGGATAAATGAAGAGAATTGCACAGAACAGGTTGGCATTCCTTGATGACCAATCTCAGTACAGTATAGTGTATAATATAGTAATATGTGTATAATATGTAAATATATATACATATAGTATAATATATATTTTTTCTCCCCATTGAATATAACAAAATATTTTTAAAACCTAATTCTGTTGACGTTATGTGGCGCTGAGTTTGTTGTTGACACACTTTAAATATGTTATAACACCTTGATAAAGGTTGGGGTTCAGCCAACTGAAATTTTGGTAAAAATAAATAATATTTTGATCCAATATATGACTTTTAATTAAAGATTTATTTATGGATGGCTCTATTTTCAAAACAGTATAGTGCGTGTACCCACCTAATGTTGAGAAGGGCGGGGAGACTGGTGCTACCTCGGAGGTAGAACTGCTGGAAGAGGTACAGAGGACTGTCTGGAGCCACACCCTCTGTAACACACCATTCCTGTTACATACAGTACTGTAGACACAACATTTCACTGTGGTTGGTCACTCCTTACAACCTTGAGTGAAACACAAAACCAACCCAATACACTAGTAGAGCAGTCTGGAGATCAAATTTGGTAAAACCACTGAGACGGTTCACCAATGATGAGGCAAGCCCTCTCATTCAATAAATTTTATCATTGCACACACACAGTAAGGTCTGTAGAGATAACATTTGATATGTGAAAGGAAACACATTGCCAAAAAAATTATTAGAAATTTTAACGATGAACGGCATTGAGTTTTAAAAGTATTTAGTGCTGATAATTTAACAGCTAGAGGATGATGCGACATATTAAAACAGAATAGGACACGTACCATTGTTCTCCCCAAAGAGAGCCTGCAGGATCCTGGAAGACTTGGAGTTGAAGAGAGCTTGCAGTCTCCGGACATTCTGCTCTCTGTCAGCCTCCTGCCCAGTCTCCATCAGCACACACAGCGTCTTCTCCTCCGCCAGGTACTGTTCCATCTGGGTGTCGCACAGGCCGCGCAGCCAGCCCAGCTTGGTCACCAGCTCCATGTCCTGCTGCGTTGTTGTGTGAGCCCCCTGCTGGCCGGCCTTGTGTTTCCGCACCTCCCGGAGACGTTCCAGGACTTTTAGCCGCTCCCTGGTCTTCTTGACATCCTGGATCTTACGTCTTACCTCACCCAGCATGCTGTCAGCCTGCTCCTTTAGTTCCTTTTCCTGCACCAGCCCCGCTGTGGTTAGAATCCTTTCAGAATAACTATAGTGGAACCCCATTATAACAGCCTCTTTTTATAACAGAAACACTTGGTTGTAACATCTTAATTCTTAAAAAGTCCCAATTGTTCAACTATTGTTATAGCAACAACATGGTTATAACACATAACATTTTAGATACATAAGGCAACAAAGCTAACACAAAATTAACAAATTGTGTATGACCATCACCCACAGCTCATTGGAGAGTCTTCCTCTCTTTCTTCTTCCTTCAATTTTGCTCAACATCATGTTCTAATCCATTATGAGTCAGAAGTAGGTCATTCTTTGTTTACATATTTAGGTTTCTCTGGATCTAACAGGATTAGTTACAATATATTTACGATTTTCTTTCAAACCTGAAAGGTTCAGGTTCCTAATATATATTATTGTTTCTCTTTTTATTTCGATTACTTTTTTTTTGTATAATATGTTTATAACTGTTTCTGTTTTAAAAAATGTAAATCGACGCAATTATCCCTAGCCGGGATATCGCGTTTTGTGTGTTGAAATAAAATAAAAACAGAATTAGTTTCATTTATATTTGAAATATTTGTCTTTTTTGCCCCACTACCTAGAAAACTTGTGTTGTTGTTCTTTCTTATCCCCTTGTGTAAAGATTACACGAATTCCATGAGTTCATGCTCCTCGAGCTGTTTTATGATGAGCAGCGGCCTCTCCCAAAGGTCCTGTTTAGTGCATCTAATGCAAGCCAAAATGTGTTCTGGAGCTGCAGGTGCCAAGCTACATTTTGGGCAAGTGGGATAAATTTTGTTATTATTTTCTATCTTCAATGGCTTGAGATGGCCTGTTCTAAATCTTGTTAGTGTTGTTTGATGCTGTCTATTTCTGATGTTCAGAGCTCCTCCTGGGTTTACTCCACTGTACCAACTGTGGAGTTTTATGGATGATTTTAGTCGGTTTATGGACCGAAAGGTCTGGGTGGCCACTGCTCCAAAGATGTACCAACTGTGGAAAACTTGTGTGGCGGGAGGTACTATGGGAACCTATTCTTTTTAATATCCTTATTTTTTATTTTATTTATTGTGTTTATCATGTTGTTGTTGTTGTTGTTGTTTCTTATCCCCTTGTGTAAAGATTACACGAATTCCATGAGTTCATGCTCCTCGAGCTGTTTTATGATGAGCAGCGGCCTCTCCCAAAGGTCCTGTTTAGTGCATCTAATGCAAGCCAAAATGTGTTCTGGAGCTGCAGGTACCAAACTACATTTTGGGCAAGTGGGATAAATTTGTTTATCATGTTGAGATTTAGAGATACAGTAGAACCTCCCTTTAGCGGACACCCTCCACAAAGAACAGTTTTCATTTGCAAAATTACTATTTTTTTTAATTTAGCAACTCTCCAGTAAGAGGAAACCTCTCCCTAAAGGTCACTTTGGCTCTGCAATTAGGTGTTGTCCTTTACAGGGAGGTTCTACTGTATCTGGAAATAAGCTGAGTATTTAACAAACATACCTTTTATACACTTTCTGATTAGGATTGTTGAGTTCATGTTATCATTGTATAATACTAATGCCAATATTTGAAAAACAAGGCAAAACTCAACCTTAATCTAAATTGGGTGTTATCTATGGGTGTTTAACCCTACATATATTTACATAAAAGAGCTTGGCTGATATGCTAATACTCCACTGCTGGGGATATGACATGATCACATGACTATTAATGGCACACATTCTTTCTTTTTTAAAAAATCATTTAAATTATATAAAATCATATAACTTGTAAAAAAAAAAAAGGTGCACAAATATAAAAACAATAAATAAGACGATTCTTGAAAGTATATATTATTGGTGTACATGTGTGTGCAAAAACAATGCAGGTCAACAATCCAAATAAGTAAACAATGCTTAAAAAAAAAAGATTACAAATTTTTACTAATTAGCTTCCCTCCAGTAAGAGGACACCTCTCACTAAAAGCCACTTTGGCTCTATATAAACGAATAAATAAGTAAATTTATCACTGAATCAAAGTAAGCCCACTGTTGCTTTATGTTGTAAATAGATTTGGCGCTTTAATAAAAACCTTTCTCTAATTCAACAATGAATATTTGAATAATTTTTACTTGGATCAACACTCCACTACTGTGTCGATATAGAAATGTATGGAGTCAAAAGTATAGAAGCTCTGTGAACTAAGATATAAAAACGACTTAAATTGGAGCCGCATAAGGTTCTCCATAGATGTAATGACGTTGTGTTGAGAGAGAATCTCAGCATTACTCACCTTTTTCTCTTTCTCAACTTTCTCCACCTCCTTCCGCAGCCAAGCATCGATCTTGGCGGTGTTGTTCCGAGCCTCGAGCTCCCTCTCTTGTTTATCTCCTGAATCCTCTCGCTGCCGTCTCAATCTGGCCTGGACCATTAACAACACAAACTTTCTATATATATAAATCTATGTGAAAAAATAAAAAGGTCAGGTGTTTATCATAAAAATAGAAGAAGGCATATCCTGACCAGGAGTACATGTGCTTTATAGAAGCCCGCTCCAGGCTGACGAGCGCCAACAGCGTGAAACACGTTCGTGGATGGATTGGACAAATATCAGGGAACAGGCTAAATGAATTTTTTTTTAATTTCTGTTCCACTAGATGGTGCTCTGCCATCTATGAAGCACGTGTGCTCCTGGTCAGGATATGCCTTTTTTATATTTTTTATATAAATCTATATATTGTAGAACATTCCTGTAAAGGACAACACCTAGTTTCAGAGCCAAAGTATCCTTAAAGGAGAGGTTTCCTCTTACCAGAGTGTTGTAATTTTTTTAAATATACAGTTAAACCTGTCTATAGCGCCCCCTCTAAATAGCGTCTCCCTCTCTATAGCGCCCGATTTTAAATACGTAGTATGATGCAATTTACATTAAAAGTGACCTGTCTATAGCATCCCCTCTCTATAGCACCCTATTTTGGTGAGTCCCAAGAGGGAGCGCTATAGACAGGTTTAACTGTATTTTTACACAAAAAAAAAATATATATATATATTTATGAGCATATTTATTCATTAATATAGCATATTATATCCCTGGATGTAAACTTTAAATAAGACTTGAGAGAATTCAGAAAATGTATGAAAGTATCAATTCCTGTTTAAACACAAGGTAATAAGACCAAATCCAAATAAATAAATAGTATGGATTTGGTCTTATTACCTTGTGTTTATAATCCAAATTGTGCCTTATCAATTCCATTTTCAGTTCAGCAGTGCTGAGAGCTCTGTGAGGGCTCAGAGCTGATAAGCCATGCCCTCCTATCATTTTTACTCTTCTATTCTGTGAGTTTAGAAATTTGTTTCAGAAAATGGAATAAAATTAGTGTGTGCTGTAAATGCTTAATTTTCTTTTTTTAGGAAATTAGGATAATGCCAATTCATATAAACAAAAAAATAATTAAAAGAATTATTTCTTAAGGGTATTTCCTTTTATGCTCCTTGAGAGGACACTCCCACTGGAGTACACCTCTATACAAAGGTTTATTTTTATTTTTAAAAATGACAATTTTTAGCCAATTAGCTGCACAATGGTAAGAGAATACTTTCTTCCTAAAGGACACTTTGGTTCTGTATCTAGATGTTGTCCTTTAGAGAGATAGGTTTCTACAGTACCGACACAAATCTAGTATGAGAAGCTATTGTGGGGGAACTCACCCTTCTCTTCTTTATCTTCCCCAGTTTTTTCTTGAGGCCAAGGATGGTGTCAGGCTGGAAGATGTCATTGCCCAGGTTGGTCAGCCTCTCCTGTCAACCACAGCTGTCCATTGTACCTATTCTATGGGATACAGAGAGGATGACACACAGAGAAAGGGAAGCCTAAAACTCTCTCTTTTCTTTATATCCCCAGCAAAATCCCTACTTTACAGGATAAAAGGTACAATTTGGATTACTTATTGGAATCAAAGACCATATTCAAATACAACAGAACCTCTCTGTAAAGAACACCTAGTTGCAGAGCCAAAGTGTCCTTTAGGAGAGGTGTCCTCTTATCGGAGAGTTAATTATTAGCAAAAATGGTTATTTTGGCATTGAAAACTGTCCTTTGTAGAGAGATATCCTCTAGTGAAAGTGTCCTCTCATGGAAGTTCTACTGTGAATAAATTATAGGTGACGTTTCGGTAACAGCATTGCTAACATCTTCAGGCAAAAGAATCAGTACAATGAATTTCAATACTTTTGTCTGAACATACAAGGTTGAAACATCACCCATAATGTATCTATTTAGATGAGGTCTTGTTACCTTGTGATCCCTACCTTAAAAGAGCCTGAGTGGGGAACAAAGGGAGAGGTGAGATATAGGAACATAGAAAGAGGTTCCATAGTATTTACAGTAACCATCACATTTGGTGTGGTTGATCGTACATTGGAGAAATTGAAGTGAAAGTTAAATTATCTCAATTCTCCCAGAGTGGTAATGAATTACTTCCTTTTAGTTCCCACCCATTGCTGGGTTTCTACATACTCCAATATTTTCCACCAGTCCCTTATTACTGGTAGTTGGGATTTAGGATGATCAGAGTGAAGTAAAGTAAAACCTAAGGTAATAAGACCAAATCTAAATAAATAAATAGCATGTGATGTTTTGGTAAAAACACTGTTGCAGTATTTGTTTATTTGGATTTGGTCTTATTACCTTGTGTTTATAATATATACTCCAAGTTGTACCTTATCATGAAATAAAGCCTATTTAATACACCTAGTACAGTAAAATCTTCATTAGAGGACACTTATCTACAAAGGACATTTTTCATTACCAAAATGACCATTTTTGCTATCTAGCAACTCTCTGGTAAGAGGACACTTTAACTTAGCAACTATGTGTTACAGGGAGGTTCTACTGTATAATCATGACAGGTTGTCTGTTGGCTCAAGTATTGCCACCTGAATGGAATTATTATGGAAGGAAGAATTTTTTTTGCAATTAAAAGTTCCATTTACCATTCTCATTATCGCACATAACAATTTTTACCAGTAGATTATGATGCCACAACTTTAAATATACATTTTCTTAGATGGAGAACTTTTAAATAATTGATGGGCAATAAGGAAAAGAACCGAGTGGTACTTCCAGGTCTTCAGACCAACAGCACCCCTCTTTCCTTCTCCATGATGTCTACAAAAGACCTCTGGGAAAACCCCAGAACTATAATAGAAAAGCTGAGACAATGGAACCTAATGGATATTGTTTAAACGACTTGAGGAATAAGCAACAACATAAGGAAAATAAAACAAGATGCGAATCAATAAAGAATACATAATCATGATAAAAGCCTATGCTTACCTTTGACCCACTCTTAACATCAAAAAGGTAAAAGAAAAAAAAAGTGAAAAATATTATTATTCTAATAGCATCCAGAATGGTAATAAAACATTCATTTTTGATACAAGAAAATAAGACCTAATCCAAATAATTTAATAGTGTGTAATTTTTCGGTGACAGTAATTGTTGCCATCATCAGACAAAAGAATTTTTAAAATAATAATAAATCATTTTTTAGAAATTATTTTGTGTGATGATGGTAACAATGCTGTTACTGAAACGTCAAACACTATTAATTAATTTGGATTTGGTCTTATTACCTTGTGGCTGTAGAAATAGTTTTAATTATGAAAAGGAACAATTTGGAGATTATAGATTATAAACAAAAGGTAATAAGACCAAATCCAAATAAATGAATAGTGTGTGACGTTTCGGTAACCGGTAATACTTTTGTCTGAAGATGGTAACAATGCTATTACCAAAATGTCACACACTATTTATTTATTTAGATTTGGTGTTATTAGCTTGTTTGTGGCTGTATAAATAGTGTTTTATTTATATATATTTTAAAGAAAAAATAGCGTTCAAAAATGTTAAAAATTTTCATCAATAGATGGCGGTTGGTTAATGATATTTTAAACTGAATTATATATTGTATGTCAACATTCTATCTGAAAAGGTACAAAATTTGGATATATAGATTAGAAACATAAGGTAACAAGACCAAATCAATAAATTATGTGTAAGATTTGGGTAAACAGAACTGTCACCATCTTTGTGAGCTTGTTACCTTATGTTTTCATCTGTAAGTAAGAATTAAAACAATTTTATCGCTTTAAAAAAAAATGGCAATTTTTCATAATTTATCTCTACTGCTGTATAATGAGGGGAGGGGTCTGGCTCATCAATAATGAAACTTAACAGCAGTTTGACCAGAGATATATCTACCACACTCTCTCTACAACTATATTGAACTATCTCCATCTACAGGGGCTGCGATTCAACCAAAGAAATTCCTTTAAATTCCAAGCTATATAAGCAGCAGAACAGTTCAATAAATTGTAACAACACACTGTTTCTGAGAGGATGAGTTTCTTCTTCTTTCTTATCTCCACTCAATCATATTAGGATATCAAGCTTGTAGAACTTGAGACTTTTAATGGTGTCTTTTTTTTTTTGCTTATCCCTAGTTCACGTGGTACAGGCCATGATGATAATAATGTCTACACATGTGAAAAGCAGTTCGACTTTGCACTTACAAATGTGCCAGAGCCCCATTTGGTTACTTGCACTTGCTGGTGGGGTTGGACTTTTGCAAGAATTGGGGGCCATTGGAGCATTTTTTTTTTTTTTTAATCAGAAAAAAGTGCCCAATGCGGGAATCGAACCCGGGTCGTAGCGGTCGAAAACCAATGGTTTAGACCATCCTTCCACCGACCCCCTTTGATGGTGTCTGCTTGGAATGAGTAGAGCTCATCAATGGATGAGTCAATATAGTCAATAATGTGTTTTGAGGTTGCAGGTTGGGAATTGCACTTAGTACATAGCAGGAAAACCTTACAACCATTCTGGAAAGTCATTGTCCGTAGATGACCAGACATAAGTCTGGAAATCAAAGATTGTTGTTCTCTTGGGAGGACAGAACTGATGCTTGTCCTTCCTGTTCTGTACCAGTCATGTGCAGCATTAGATTGTATAAGTTTCTTGCTTTTTTTAAACCATCTCTCAAGCTTTAGGTTATCACAAACCCTTCTACAGGAGTATAAAATTATTTATGCAACAACAACAACAAAAAGCCTTTATTCAGGGTCACTGACCCTATACAGGATTCACCAGAGATATGCATAAGAACAAAGCAGTGAGACAAAGGAAACAACGATATAGACCGAAGAAAAAGAAAAAAAAAAACAAGGAAGAGAAAGAGGGAAGCAAGAAAAACAACAGAAAAAGAGTAGCAGTAAGAAAGTGAGGAGTGTATAAAATTATTTATACTCCTCATCTTAAACTCCTGAGAAAGGGTTTATGATACCTGAAAGCTTAAGAGATCATTTAAATAAAGCATGTAACATATCCTCGGAGACAGTGTGTTGTTACAATTTATATTTCAGAGGATTCTGATCTTCAGAGTTCAATATTTACAATAGTAAAGTGGTCTGGTAAATCAGACTGGCAAAACTGCTGCTTGAAGGGTTCACCATTGATTAACAAGGCCTTCACAATTCTTTTCTTATTGCAGTAGGAGATTATTTTATTTTCAGAAAAAAAAGTTATAAATTATTTCAATATGCTTACAATAATAAAAAAACATCATTTGTAAGTGAATTTAGAGCTTTCATTTCTAATTGGCATATAGTGATAAAAGCTACATTTGGTGATAATGACTTCCCATTGTAGCACCTTTTATTTCATAAAAAAAGTGCCCAATGTGCAGAGTTTGATCCTAGATCGTGGCTGTTGACAATCGACAGTTTATACCACTCATACTTCAACCCCCTAATAAAAGGTGCAACAATAGGAAGTCCAATATCATCAAATATGCAGCTTGTATCACAATAGGCCAATTAGAAATCAAAGCTCTAAATTTTTACGATAATTATTAATATACAGTTAAACCTGTCTATAGCACCTCCTCTAAATAGCACCTTCCTCTCTATAGCGCCCAATTTTAAACATTAAAATGTAAACATTTTACATTAAAAGTGACCTGTCTATAGCACCCCCTCTCTATAGCACCCTATTTTGGCGAGTCCCAAGAGGGGACGCTATAGACAGGTTTAACTGTATGTATTTTTTAAATTTACTAATTTGATCTCTGCGCCATAAAAAGGGCAACAAATTTTAAATGAGATAAAATGGTCATGGATGAAAATTCTAAAAACTCAAGGGATTGATAAACTATTAAAAAAACATCAACACATTATTATAGAGGGTGATATCATAAATGTTAGAGAATCTCTCTCTCGGCAAAGGTTCACTATGGGAGTGACAAAAGGATATGGAAAAGGATACGTCAGTGTACAAGTGCTATAAAACGTACGAGGTGGAGGCCTCCGCTTGCTGCAACAGTTAGTAGACATAAGTGACTGCAAACGTAAGTATGGAAATATGATGAGTTCCTCAAATTTCCAGTATCTGCTGAGGTATACCAATATAGTGATAGCACATGCAAATTGAAAAAGTAAAAAAAATCTTACTATGTGTAGAAAGACATTCACATGCGAGTGGGACAAGGAGTATTCCTCAAACCTACAGTATCTATATATACCAATATGGAGATGGAATATGCAAATCAAAAAAATTTTTTTTTTTTAAATCAATTTAGGTAAGCTAATGTGCAGCAACATTCACACTGTGACTTGAGGAGAGTTCATCAAACCTCCAGGATAGGTTGAGATCAACAAATATAGGGATAGCATTGGAATTTTTTTTTTCTTTTAATTCGGTTAGGAAATCTATTTATATATATGCACATGGGAATAGGATAAGAAGAGTTCTTCAAACCTCCAGGATATGTAGACTAAGGACATTATAAGGATGGCATATGCAAATCAAAAGGTAACAACTCCAGTTACAAAAGCTATGTATATATGTGCCCCATTCACATGGGAATACGACAAGAAAAGTTCTTCAAACTTCCAGTATATGTAGACTAAGGACATATGCAAATCAAAAGGTAACAACTCCAGTTACAGAAGCTATGTATATATGTACCCCATTCACATGGGAATACGACAAGAAAAGTTCTTCAAACCTCCAGTATATGTAGACTAAGGACAATATAAGGATGGCATATGCAAATCAAAAGGTAACAACTCCAGTTATGTAAAAGCTATATATACCACACTCTACTATTAGAAATTTAAGCCATTTTTTGATGCATATGTTTATTTTGAAAATTCTACTGCCCTTACTGCAATGAACCGGTTGAGAAGGTTCACCACTGAGATGCCAGGCCTTCCTATTATTTTTTTACTGAAGTAAGGGCAGTAGAAAAACTTATTTTCAAAAAAAAAAAAAACACAATTCGTCAAGCCGCATTATATTGTATTAGACTGCATATATTAATTATTTTTGTCCACACACTCACATGGAGAGATTTCTATATATTTCTTATTTAGAGAGAATTAACTAGAAAGAAATATTTTTTGTGAGAGAATCCTAAGGTTGTTTCCAGATTAAAAAAATACTAAGTTTATCAATATGCTCGGTTAGGTTAGTTTAGGTTGTTTTAATCATGAGCACCAATTCTGTCCTCCCAAAGTAACAACAGTCTTTGATTTCCAGACTTGAGTCTGTTTATCTACAAACAATGACTTTCTGAATGGTTACAAGGTTTTCCCAAAATGTACTAAATGCAATTCTGAACCTGCAACCCCAAACCACATCATTGACTCTATTGTCTCATCCATTGATAAGCTCTACTCATCCCAAGCAGACACAATCTCAAGTTCTACAGGCTTGATACCCTAATATGATTATTGAGTGGAGATGAGAAAGAAGATGAGGTTATTTTAAAAATGGAACTAATTTTGCATATCGGCCAAAAAGGCATGCATTTTCATATTTGGGCACAACCTTATGATTCGTTCAAAATTGTTGTCCCTAATATTATAACAACATACTTTTGTGAAAAAATAGTACAAATGTAATATTGTACTGGGATAAGGTGCATAAATTAAGAAAAAGGCTTCTTATCGTGCAACTAAAAGTTTCTGATGGCTTTTGGGCGCAAGGATTTTAGGTTTTTCTAAACATGTTGTTATAACCATAGTTATAAAACAATTAGAACTAAAAAGATGCAACTTTAGCATTAGGATATATAGAAATTAGTACAAATTTAACAATGAGAATATCTTTTAAATGTTTAGAGGTATAATTTGGATTACAGATTAGAAACACAAGGTAATAAGATCAAATTCAAATAAATAAATAGTGTGTGACATTTTGGTAACAGCATTGTAACCATCATCAACAAAAAGTACAGAGTGTGGTATTCAGTACTTTTATCTGATGATGGTAGCAAGGCTGTTTCCGAAACATCAAACACTATTTGGATTTGGTCTTATTACCTTGAGTATCTTTTAAAAAAAAAGATATTGATAATTTGAAAAAGAAAGAATAAACAATATTAAAGTAAAGGGTTTCTTTTAATTTTGATTTTCGCAAGCTTTCGAGCAAATTTTCTGCTCTTCAACGGGCATATACTTCTATATACAATATCAAGTAGTTCATCTTGATGTGATGAACTTATTGATATAGAAGTATATGCCCATTGAAGAGGAGAAATTTTGCTCGAAAACTTGCGAAAATCAAAATTAAAAGAAACCCTTTACCTTAATATTGTTTATTTTTCTTTTTCTAATAATTTCTATTACTCACATATTGATAATTCTTTATTAATTTCTATAAAACCATTAACAATTTTTGCTTAATATGTAGCAATAGAATGGTGAAACCAAGTTGCTGCTATCAAAGAGTCTGTTATAGCGAGGTTCCACTGTTCAGTGAATACATTACATGAGACATGTATCGGACCTACCTTAATCCTGAAGGCCCGGCGGATGAGGAAGCACCACTTGCTGTCATCCACAGACAGACTGTTGTTGAGGGAGTTCTTGACATCCTCCAACTCCTGGAGCAGCTCGAAGGCCAGCTTCAGTTTGGCTCGGTACTGGGCCACCTGCTCACCGCCACAGCTGGGTTTCTATACTGCGGTACTAGGTCCTTCCAGGGGTGATCACCTTTTGTAAAATTCCCTCCACCGATGTTGCTGCACCCTACTGATACCCCAAGAAGAAACTACTTTCCCCCACCGACATATAAAAAAGCATTTATAAAAATGAAATAAGGTAAATCGCATGGTGTTTCTTTCTTTATTCTAAAAATGGCAGGCTTTCAATCGGGTCTCTGGTGAGAATAGTTTTCTTTTAGTGCATCGATACACATTTTACAGGTTTCAATTATTCTTGACATATCGTGTCACATGTGCAAATATTGTTGTATAACAAGGCACGTCACCTCATCTCGTTTGATTTGTCAACCTATTTTTTTAAAATTATTTTTATTTTATTCCATATTCATTATATAAATATATATTAATCTGTTATATACTATAGAAATGAATGACCATGGACCACGTTTCTGCTTGGTCACTCTTCTTCATTTATTTTTAGAAGACGGAAAGAAGCTAGGAAGTCCGTCAGAGAATCAAGACCCAGAAACAAACCCCCCCGAGTTAAGCTGGATGTATACCTGACCATACCTGAGGACCTAATAGACCCTACACCAAATAAAACCCTCATTTTGATTCCTCCAGATGTCTTCCTACCTAAACAATCAATATAAGAGCTATAAGGGGGTGACTTACATGAGGAGACTTGGCCAAGACAAGCTTGCTGGGATTGGTGGTTTTATTTTTGGATCTCAGCCAGTTAGATATCCAGTCTTGATCTTTGTCCCGCTGGGTGAGGGATGGTCCTACAAGTGGGAGAGTTGAGGGAGGGACCCTGGTGGGAGGGGCTTCCACAGGGGGTGGAGCCAGGTGATTGGACGGGGGGAAGTTAGGCATTATAGGGATAGGTGGAGGCCTCATGTGGGAGTTGAAGCTGGGGACTGGGGGCATGTAAGGAGGTGGAGGAGGCAGGTTGGGAGGAAACCTCATATTGTAGGTTGGGGGAGGGGCTTGATAAGGGGAGGGTGAAGGGGGTGGGAACCTGGGGTAGGTGGGCGGGCCACATGGTGGTTGCCAATTGGGTGGATAGTTGTTGGACATGTCCTGGGAATAACACTGTGTGTGAGAGATATCATACTCATCTATTTATTCATCATAGTTTATGGGATCAGTGGAAAAACTGTTGATTATTGGCAGTCATGACCTAGGGTCAAATCCCACATTGGACACTTTTTTCTGAAGAATAAAATTCTCAAAAGTCCCCAACACTCGCAACACACTCATCTGTTTCCCATGATTCTTAAACAAGTCCAACTCCATCAGTGAGTGCAAGTAACCAAATGGGGCTCTGACACATTTGTAAGTGCAATAGTTAAACTGCTTTCTACTTGTGGCATTTACAGTAAGAGCAGTTGCTAACTACCCACAATGATTATCATGGCTTGTGTACCGCATGTACTTAGTAAAAAAAAAATTATACATACTTTATTATCTTAAATTTATATGGAAGAAATTTCTCAAATTTGTGACAGATGTCAATATACAAAATCATTAAGAGAAAAAAAAAAAAACTAAAATTATTAGGAGTACAAATAAGTTTTGAGGGATTTTTTTTATAAATTCGAAGCTTTATTCAGAGAAATCAGTACAATATATTTCATTCAAAGCATTGTCCATCTTTAGCTACGACTTTTTCCCATCTTTCAGGCAGCATACGGATTCTGTGTCGAAAAAATTCCTTGTCTTTTGAGGCGATCCAAACATTGACCCAATTTTTCGCCTCTTCGTAAGAAGTAAAGTGCTGCTCGGCCAGGCCATGTGTCATCGAACGGAACATGTGGTAGTCTGAAGGAGCAATGTTTGGTGAATACAGCGGGTGGGGTAGGACATCCCATTGAAGCGCCTCCAAAGTCTCCTTGACAATTTTTGCAACATGTGGCCGAGCGTTGTCATGCTGATAGATCACCTTGTCATGTCTTTTGGCATATAGTGGGCGTTTAATCTTCAATGCTCGGCTTAATCGCATCAATTGTTGTTGGTAACGTTCTCCAGTGATGGTTTCGTTAGGCTGAAGTAGCACATAGTAGATTACTCCGAGCTGATCCCACCAGATGCACAGCATTAGCTTCTTGCCATGAATATTCGGTTTGGCCGATGAAGTTGATGCATGACCGGGCTTAACCAACGATTTTCTGCGCTTTGGGTTGTCGTAGTGAATCCACTTTTCGTCCCCCGTCACGATTCGATGCAAAAAACCCTTCCGATTTTGTCTTTTGAGCAGTAGTTCGCACGTGCAAATACGGAGCTCGATGTTTCCTGGCTTGAGTTCATATGGAACCCAATTTCCTTGTTTTTGCACCATACCCATGACCTTGAGACGGTTCAAAATCGCTTGTTGAGTCACTCCCAAGGTTTCAGCGAGCTCCTCTTGAGTTTGGCTTGAATCTTCGTCCAATAAAGCCTCCGACTCAGCGTCTTCGAACTTTATTCAAACTTTATTGGCCTCCCTCCGTGTTCTTTGTCTCTGGTGTCAAAATCGCCACTTTTGAAAAGCCGAAACCAGTACTCACATGTTTTTATTGATAGAGCATGTTTACCATATGCCTCACACAGCAATCGATGTCCATCAGTTGCACTTTTCTTCAAATTAAAACAAAAAAGCAGCGCTTCCCGCAAATTGTGTTTTGTTGGCAAAAAGGTTGACATAGTTAGAGCACCAAAAAAAAGTTCCTTACACTTGAGTGAAAAGACTTCTTCTGATTTTTTTGGGGAAATGATGAAGCCTTAACATGAAACCTTACAAGGTCCGATGCTATTTATATAATATTTGTTGTGGCTTCTTTTGCAAATCCCTCAAAACTTATTTGTACTCCCAATATTAAACAAAAAAATTTCAAAAAGACCTCTCTCTCTCTCTATTTTATTAGGGTTTCCACTTTAGTTTGGTTTAAAAAAAAAAGTGTTGGTTCTACTTTTTATATTAATTGAAAAATGATCATTTTATTAACACAAGGTAATAAGCCCAAATCTAAATAAATAAATAGTGTTTGACGTTTCAATAACAGCATTGTTACCATCATCAGCACTTTTGTCTGATGATGGTAAAAACGCTGTTACTAAAACGTGACACACTATTTATTTATTTGGATTTGATCTTATTACCTTATGTTTGATGCATTAATTTTTATACACATGATTTCGTAGTGATATGAACTTTGTGCTTAATTATATTGATAATAATATGGTTACCTTGGCCTCAACTCTGCTAAATTGTTGATCCTTCTCTGCCATGAGTATTTTTGAAATGATCAACAATATGCAAGAGAGAATAAGTCTAATTTCTTTAATATTAATAATTTGGACCCGATGGACACAAATTCGCATCCTTACCTATCGAGCGTCAAGTCCAAAGGATGTGAATTTGCGTCCTCAATTTCTAAAAAGAAATATAAAATCGCCGAAGTGAAATCTCATCTACTGGGATCTTGTCCCATACCTTCTTGTCTATCTATCAGTGGGGGGATGTAGGCTGACCTAATGTACCTGTGAAATGTCACGTGCCATCGCTGTTCCAGCTCTCCCTATTGCCTGCCTATCTTTCTTCCTTGTTTCGGTTCAAAATCACTTTATTAGGTACCGCTCAACAAGAGCAACCTAGTTTATGATAATTGAAACAGTGAAAGAGATAAGAAAGAAGAAGAAGAAGAAACAGTGAATAATATGTGAAGGTTATTCACATATTAAACAAAATGTTAACACGGGATTCAATCCCGGTTCATGGCTGTCGGGAATCGAGGGTGTTACCCACTCGTCCACAGACTTTTATCTTCCTTTTTTGCTCATTTTTCTTTGTTTGCACACTTTTTATCACTTTCCTATCATTTATTTTTAGATGAAACCTGTACCTAGTACATTTACCACTCAATTATCAAGATATCTGGATTCTTACTGATAGTAGAAGTGCCATACAACACTTGAGTCACAAAGGGGAACTTAGAGACAAAGTAAGCAGGAACATAATTGGCTATCTCCAGAACACATTTTGGCTTGTATTAAATGCACTAAACAGGACCTTTAGGAGAGGCCGCTGCTCATCATAAAACAGCTCGAGGAGCATGAACTCATGGAATTCGTGTAATCTTTACACAAGGGGATAAGAAACAACAACAACACCACTCAATATTACTTAAAATAAGAAAGTTTATTAATTGATATAGAGTATATAATTGATATCAAGTGTCTCTTTGTGTGAAGGCTGCATCATAGTTTATCATTCAAGATAAGCTATTGGCAGTAAATTTTATCTTTTTAACTTAAACATTTATTCTTTTGTCTGATGATGGTAACAATGCTGTTACTGAAACATCAAACACTATTAAATTATTTGGATAAGGTCTAATTTTCTTATATCTATAACCCCCAAATGGGGGGTCGGTGGAAGGCTGGTTAAACTGTTTGGTTTTCGACCACTATGACCCGGGTTCGATTCCTGCATTGGACACTTTTTTTCTGTTTAAAAAAAAATGCTCCAATGGCCCCCGATTCTTGCAAAAGTCCAACCCTACCAGCGAGTGCAAGTAACCAAACGGGGCTCTGGCACATTTGTAAGTGCAAAGTCGGACTGCTTTTCACATGTGTAGACATGTGGTACGCTTACAGTTAAAGCAGTCGCTAACTACCCGCCATGATTATCATGGCCTGTACCACGTGTATTAGGGATAAGCAAAAAAATAAAATAAAATAACCCCCAAATTGTGATTTATTATCTTAAAAATAAGTATTATGGAAATATGTAAATAGCTTTTCTGATAATATTTACCTTTTAATCTCTACTCACTGTCTATATATAGTATGTGAAGTGAATTTGTATTTTGTATGATCTCACACAATAAAAACTGAATAACATTTTTAAAAATAAAATGCACTATCTTATATAATTTTTATTTATTATTTCAAACTCTATATATATAGATTATATTAAAATTACATTTTTGACATTTATTTATTTAAAATTATTTTCAATAAATAATACAATTTTAATTGGGCCCAGTGGAACATGCACTCTAGAATTGTCTGTCCTCGAAGTGTTAAAAGATTACTTTTTGATATTTTTTGACAATATAATTTCTTTAATTCAAGCAATGATATTTCAATCATTTCTTTAATCAAGTTTTGTATTGAGTAAAAATCTTCTGATAATAACTAAATTGTTTTTAAAAAACGGATTACTATGGCATTGTCGGCAGCGCTTCTAACCCATAATTTATCAGTTTCAAATTTTGTGTTAAAACATCTAATTAAAAAATGGAAGATGATGTGATATGTTATAATGATGCTTCTACTATCTCACGTTAGTTTCTTTCTTGTCGGTGTTCTGATTATTGCTTAATCAAATTAAGCTTAGGAATATCTTTATAGCAAAATGGGTGAATATGTTTAAGTAATCCATCGAGATGATACGTTTTAGTAGATATGTTTAAAAATAATTATTTTTTAAATATCAACAAAGACATAATTAAATGGATACAAAACAAATAACAAACCTTTAGCCCAAAATTTAAACCCTGTTGTTTACATTCAAAATGTGTTTATTGGTTTAAAGTCAAAAATAATTTTAAAATTTCACAAATTTGTAAGTTTTCAATTTAAAAAAATATATTTTATTAATAATTTTTAATTTTATAATAAACTTTCATCCAAATTTTATGAAGTTTTCATCCATATTTTTAATAAAATATATTCTAATTATTAAAATAATATTTTGAATTAAAAATAAGAGGTAGAATTTTTAATTTTGGAACGCGCTCTCATGTTGCTAATTTAAAAAAAGCGCTCTTTATTTCAAAACTATTTTAAACTAAAAAATTACTGAAATTTTCCACCTTTAAAAAATCTGGGCTGTCCAGCTCATTAGTATGGACCAGTATAAATCGGTTTTAATCGCGTCCTAAGTGGATTGTTGAGTTGAACCAGTTGACCAGGAAGTTCCCTGCTGAGGTCGAGTCTGGAAGGCTGGCCGTAGATGTAGGGTTGAGGTGGGTCAGTTCAAGCAGAATAGCTGTTCACATCCTATGTCTCAGGGAAGCTGGACAGCTGAATACAGGTGATCAAATGTTTGTAGTTGTTCTGAACAGTGAGGGAATATTGGGTCTGTTTTTGGATGCACAAGTCCAAAGTCTGCCATGATATGGCCCATGAGGATAGTGTTGGTGGCATCTCAAGGAGAATTTTTGGTGTAAAATTCAAGGAGGCGGATGGAAGTGGAAGCATTTTCCTGAAGGGTCTGGTTAGTCTGGTAGAGTAGTCCTGGGAATATAATAATGTCCATGACCCTAGAGCAGCCATACGCGTTAGTTTTCGAGCATGAGTTTGAGGCAAGGTGGAGTATGAATGCAATGAAACAGAAGTAGCAGAATTTTTTTCTGCCCTGTCTGCTAACTAATTACCGCTGACTTCACTGTGTCCGCGTATCCAGCACAGTCTAATGTGAGGATCTCTGTTCAGGACAAGTATTACTTTCGCAACTAGCGATGTTCATATTGGTCCAGAGGAGAAGATAGCTGCTGAAGCGGATCTGCAGTCTCCTGCGTTGGTTGGAAGCAGCCCAGAGAAATGCCGTGAGTTTAGCCTGAAAGGTAGTACAGTCCAAGCGAAACCGCAGAAATATTGACTGATGTTCTTAGGAGGGGAAGATAATAATGTAAACTCTCTCCTGAATCACCTTTTGATCCCTCTGTGAAAATTAATGCGTTGTTATATATCTCTCTATATATAAAAATGAATGTTTTATGTTTGTTTGTATATCCGGTATACAAATTCGCAGTAGTTCACTAATTCAAACCAAAATTTCCATACATAAGTAAAAAAAATATGGGGAAGACGATAGGCTATTTTAAAATATATATAAATCAATTATTAAAACTATATATTTTTAGTCAGAAAATGATGATGACGATATTGCTGTATCATGTTTGATTATCAGATACAAAATTATATCGGGGGAAAAATTCCAAAAAGCAGAGACCACGGGTGAAACCAGTTCATTATTTTGTACGCAGGAACAAAATTCTAACAGAAAAACATTCATTCGAGCAGAAAACAAAAGCCAGATCATCTTTCTATAAAAATATCGCTTCTCAGACACAAAGTTTGGAGCGGGACGTTTCACAAGAGCGACATCCACGGCGCCAATTTATAATTGTAACGAATAGTATTTGAAAATCAAAATAATATAATTTTCAAATATCGTTGTGAAAATTTACATATTTATTTTTATATTTTAAAAACACACAAAGTTTGGAGCGGGACGTTTCACAAAAGTGACATCCACGGTGCCAATTTATAATTGTAATGAATAGTATTTGAATAAAAACATTTAATCAGGTAAAACCCGGGCGTTGCCCGGGTCATTCGGCTAGTATCTATCTATATGAAAATGAATGTTTATATGTTTGTTTGTATGTCCTGTATACAAATTCGCAGTACTTCAATAATTCAAACCAAAATTTCCATACATAGGTAAAAAAAATACGGGGAAGACGATAGGCTATTTTAAAAAAATATATATAAATAAATTATTAAAACTATATATTCAAATTATTCTACCTAGCTCGCGAGCAGCGCCTCTAGCGGTGAAGATCGGAGGTAATATCAGCTGACCTAATGTACATGTAAAGTTTGGAGCGGGACGTTTCACAAGAGTGACATCCACGGCGCCAATTTATAATTGTAACGAATAGTGTTTGAAAAAAAAAAACATTTAATCGGGTAAACCCGGGCCAGGAAGCCTGAAAGAAAGGGTTCCTCTGGATGAAGGTATGGCAGCGCACTAGGCCACAAATGTGGGCTTAGTGTAGCCTGCAGTAACAGCGAGTTTAAACTGCCCTTAGATTGTGCTGGTTAGTTGAGGGAACAACCACCTGTACCCCTTGAGAATGTTATCCAGGTAGCTAAAAAAGTTCCTCTTGGTGTCAAAACAACCCCCAACTTTTTTATATTGTTGAAAGGAGGGGTTGATTGAAGATGCTTTATGCCATGGTTATCTAGGGCATTTGACCTTCGAATGGAAGAGACAGGCTAGGGTCTTCTTTTTGGTACAGAGATATCTGTTTAAAAAATTTGTTGATCTCCCGTGATTGGTGTCTTGGGTAAAAGCGAAGTAGCAAATTTATTTTGTTCGCAAAAACAATTATTTCACAGTTCTAGCCGGAATAAGAATTATATGGCCACAATATTTAAATTTAAAAAAAGGCTCAATTCTTCACCTTGGGGGACCCCAAGTGAGATATTTATTGTCTGGTTAGCATTACACAAGCTGTCCTTCCACAAATAAAACTCGCAGATAGTTGTATTAGTCTTCTAGACAATTATAAGATCATGTAGGCCTTGGATAATGGCATGTCTTTGAATGGTAATAAAGGCATTGCTGATAGCCTTATTATTGGCTAGCCACTTCCTTTAGTGCTGAAAGCCTTCATAAATGAAGTAATTTATGGAATCAAAGGATTGTTCAGTTGAGCGCCCCGATATGAAGCCAAACTGCTGGGATGAAAACCAGTCTTGGTGGTATACAAGCCCTTACAGCCATGCCAGGAGAGTAGTATTCAAAGATTTTGGCCAAGTTAATCCCTATATATATAAAAGTCAGTGTATGTATTTATGTATGTGGGTATCTATGTCGGCTATACACGTCCACAATACGTAACTAATCTGACTGAAATTTTAACAGTATATAGAGTAGAATCTGGAAAAACTTATAGTGAAAATTTTAGGTATCTATCCCGAATATTCTTCGAGTTATTTGCAAATTGCGTTGCAAATTTGCCTTTTCGCTCGCAAGCAGCGCCTCTAGCGGTGAAGATGGGAGGTAATATCAGCTGACCTAATGTGCATGTAAAACGTGTTTTGACAGGACATAGAGAAAAATCTGGAAAATATATTTATCGGATTTTTAGCCAATAAAAAATAAAATTGACAGGTTCTGGGCAAAAATAGTTGTTTTTTAGTCAGAAAATAATGATGACAATATTGCTGTATCATGTTTGATTATCAGATACAAAATTATATCGGGAAAAATTCCAAAAAGCTGAGACCACGGGTGAAACCAGTTTATTTTTTTTTTTTTGTACGCAGGAACAAAATTCTAACAGAGAAACATTCATTCGAGCAGAAAACAAAAGCCAGATCATCCTTCTATAAAAATATCGCTTTTTAGACACAAATTTTGGAGCGGGACGTTTCACAAGAGTGACATCCACGGCGCCAATTTATAATTGTAACGAATAGTATTTGAAAATCAAAATAATATAATTTTCAAATATCGTTGTGAAAATTTACATTTTTATTTTTATATTTTAAAAGCACACAAAGTTTGGAGCGGGACGTTTCACAAAAGTGACATCCACGGTGCCAATTTATAATTGTAACGAATAGTATTTGAATAAAAATATTTAATCGGGTAAAACCCGGGCGTTGCCCGGGGGTCATTCGGCTAGTTAACAATATAAATGATCTGTACTCAACCAAAGGGTTGGTTGATTAGCTCTTCTGTTTGGAGATAAGAATCAGAAGTCCAGTTTTCTAAGGAGTTGGAAAGGACTCCAGTCTCAGACACCAAGAGAATAGCTGCGCTAGAATTTCGTATAGTAGTGGTTCTTCCAGGAGCAGAAGTTGGACGCCGAGCCTGTCGGGACCAGAGGGCTTCCTCTGTACAAAGCAACAGATCGCATGGAAGACTTCAGTTGGTGTGAATTCAGGCACTGGATCATATGTTAGGGGTCACTTCGTAGTGGACGTAGGTATTGGATTATTTGATTGGAATTAGTAGAGAAGCACTTCTCTCAGCAGGTTTCTTCTGGTATAAATGGGATAAATAGGGAATCGTCATTGTGCATGAGAAAAGGTGGCCCTCTGGGCGTCCTGCGGCCTCTGCATATGTATTGGTGGATGGAATTTCATGCGGCCGATTTAAATTCCTGGCAAGACAATAGCCAAAAGAGGTATTTTATCCGCATTATGACCGCTTTAAGATTGTTATGACAAGCACCATAGAGGCCTTTGAAAACACTCCTAATGTGAATGAATGTGCTCTGGTCGAAGAGCCAGTACTATGTTTTTAATATTGGTAAGTTGGATATGTTGGGATCCGAGGAGCTAAGTAGGATGGGATCAAGTTCGGATCAAATAACAAGTTTATTGGGGGTATAGTTTACATATAGAATGAATGTGGTAAAGTTGGAGTCGGGTCATTTAAAGGTCTTTAGAAATTCTTGTAGTAAAATATGACGTCAGCTCTTTGGTCAGCTGCAATGCTACAAAGTTCGAGTACAACAGAGGTAGACTTACAAAGGCTGGTTTGTAGAACTAATCTTTGCAAGTTTAGCTTTCAACAGGGGATAAGTTAGGGATGTGGCGTAGAAGTTGAGCTTCTCTAAAACCTCTCCAGCCTTTTTTCAACATTTGTGACATTTGGCTTCGGAGTTTGGGAAAGAGTGGCCCTCTTGGCTAGTCGTGCCACATTTGTAGCAGATAGGTTGGGAGGCAGGGAAGGTTGTGGCCCAGTTGTCGAAGTTACAACAGTGGTAGCATTATTTCAGGGGAAATATTTTTGATAAGTATTATAAGTCTTTCTATATGCATTTTACCAAGGCGATCAAAAAATTGGCCATCTGATTATCAATTTCCTGGAGACTGTTCGGTTGTCTTTGGGACGGTGGGAAACCTTGATGTGCTTTGGTCCAGGTAGGTTCTTGAGGTGTGTGTTGTTATGGAAGATTTAAAGGATCATATCCTTGATTTTGCAGCTCTCCACTCTAAACAATCATAATCTAGAAAATTGATATGCCCAGGAAGATCAAAGTATTTCGAATATTTTTGTTGGCCTGTAGTTACCTGTGAGTTCCGAAGCCTCTTGCGCGGTCTTTGTATGATGACCTATATACACTAGAGATTTGGACCTTCGCAATTGGTGTACGCGAAAGGAGTAAATTATTTTTGTTAAACCGTCACAAATACGACAGGAAATTACAAGAATAATTAAATAAAAATGTAATCAATGAAATAAAATCTAACAATCTCATAAAGGCATCTAAAATATTCGTTACCTGAATAAGGAGATAAAGCGTTAGTTTCGTATATAACAAAGAAGAATTAAGCTTAATAGAAAAATAACACACACACTCACAGGAATACAACTTTCAGATAAATATATTATTAAAAGTACAGATGGGGGAAGAGGGGGATGACAAAATTAAAAATACTCTTAATATTGTGATAAATAGTACAAAATGTAAGTGTACTGCGATCAGGTGGATAAATTAAGAAAAAAAGGCATATCCTGATCATGCAATTAAAATTTGCTGGTGGATTGTGCGCCATCTGTCGATATAAATATCAACCAATCGTTGATTTTTAAATCTTTCAGAATTGGCCAAATACCATTTCTTGATTAATCAAGAAAAGCTGATCATGTACGTGATCTGCTTTAGTGAATATTCCCCGAAAGAATTTTGTTTCACACACATATATTTAGGACATGTTAGTCTTTCTTTATCTATCACAAGGCTAGGTAGCATTGACAAAAGTTGTTAATATGTCAATACTTTCGTGTTTGGTGAGTGTCTTTCGATTCACATTCAAATTTAACTTCCGAGGAGTGGATACGTGAAAAGAGACATACAAATGCTTTATTTCTCTCTTTTTTTTTAAATTTTGTTATCAACATTTGCATATGATGAAAAAAGTGTTTAAACCTTTTGTAAAAAAATGCCTACATTGGATTAATACATTCGTGCAGGCCTGGACAATTTTTTTTCTGACAATTAAAACAATACTTTTGATTCTTCTAATCAATTGTTAAAGAAAAAATATCAAATGAAGGATAATATATAATAACGAAGTAAATAAAGGGTAGATAAAATGAAGGGAAATATATACAGTTGTATATATGTACAAATTTCTTCAGCAAGGGAGGCTTCCCTACCATGAGTGAGTTCTCCTCCAGACAAGGAGGGGGTCGAGCAGGCTTGGAGAGACATATTTCCACACAGCTGGGAAATTATGAGAGCTGAGAAGTTCACAAGATATATTCACAAAAAAGCTGGCAACTACAATTTATTAAGAAAGCTTTTCGTAGACGTAAAAAAGAGATGCTCCCTCAAAGCTGGCAGCTACAGCAAAGGCGTGACCCCGCGCCAGGTCACGGAGCGTCATTGGGGCCGCTCGCTGCCCAAGGCGGAAATCACTCGATTTTCTTTCTCTTACATCAGCTGTGACCTAGTGGCCTTGACAGCACTTCCCGTCACTTGCGCTGTCGATTGATTGGAAGTGTCCATAGCCGAGACATTTTTACAGAGGATTGAAAACTTAAATATTCTTGGGACATTTTAATCAAGATATCGCTTTATAGTTATGGATATATACAGTTGAACCTCCCTGTAAAGGACACCTAATTTCAGAGCCAAAGGTCCTTTAGGGAGAGGTGTCTTCTTACTGGAAAGTTGTCAAATAGTAAAAATGGTAATTTTTCAAATGATAACCGTCCTTAGTAGAGAGGTGTCTGCTAGCGGGGTGTCTGCTAAAGGGAGGTTCTACTGTATCTCTCTATATATATAAGTCAATGTCTGTCTGTTTCGCGATAAACTCAAAAACTACTGAACCAATTGGTACCAAATTTTGCATGTCGCTTTTTATAAACCTGAGGAAAATTTTCGGCTACATTTTGATTAGTATTTTTGACTATTTCTTTTTTTCATTTGAAGAACTTTTTTTTTACGCGGAGTAATCCGGAATGGAATGAATACCCAAATATGGCCATTTTTTATAAGCATCGGTGGTTCAGTGGTAGAATGTTCGCCTGCCACGCGGGCGGCCGGGTTTAATTCCCGGCCGATGCATTTTTTTTTACAATTTTAAAACTCATTTATATTATAAATAATATAAATATATATTATTATATCAACTATATTAATTAAATCAAATACCTAAACACTAATATAATACAATTTTTGCCATCACACACACTTTTTTTCCTGTAGTTTATGTGTTACCTCTGTATTGCTATTCTATGGCACTTCTAATATTTATTATTGATGTACTTTCAGTATGAAGGAAATTGCAATGGGGGGAATTCTCGGGCGAAGCCGGATCATACGTCTAGTATATATATATATTTGACCTCAACTCTATTTTTTTTTATCTTAGGTCAAACTTTGAGTGGAAATATTATTTTTTACATTACAAAATTAACATTAAAAATATAAAAGGAAGCAATATGTTCTCTCGTTGGAGAAGAGTTCACTTTTTCACAAGAATTTCATTTATTCCAGTATAATTATATATTTACGACACACAGAAATGTGGATTAATAAATAAGAAAAATGTATAAATTTTATTCTGTGTTTATATAATGGCCCAAAATATATTCAACACAATCACTTCTTTTATTCAAGAACAAATTTTAAATTTCGAAAAATAAGAGTAAATTATCGTAAAATAAAAATATTTTACTTTTCTTCAAGCTACACCATCTGAAGGAATTGTTCATTAGATTAAATGGCTTAAAACTCTTTAAAAATATTCCTGTAACCAAACAAAATTTACACTTGGGGCTAATATGGTGAATGTTCAATTCTGCTGTCAAAGGTCACAGCAGTATTCTGGGCTGAGCTGAGCCCGCTGCACCTTCTAACCTATCTATCTATATATATAAAAATGAATGTCTGTCTGTCTGTCTGTGTGTGTGTGTGTCCTCTATGGATTCAAAAACCATACATCCAATCGCCGTGAAATTTTGGGATATTATGAGGTGTATCCCCGGAAAGGTTTACGAAAAAAAAATTCTTGAATATCTTGAATATCCTTAGAGTTATTTGCAGATTTGTATATTTAACTCGCAAGCAGCGCTACCATTGAGACGGAGATAGGCTTAGTTTGCTGCTCCTGATGACCTTGGGTCATCGTGTGAGTCACAGCATGATGCTACAAAAACACTCTCTCTGGGGATTTTACAGCGTCGACAACCTGTAAGATTGCCTCTCTCATATATTATACTTTAAACATCTGCTTAATTAAAGCATTTTTCATTTGAAAGAGACTGCTCTCTTAACCCCCTTTAGACAACATTAAATGATATCCCGTGTCGATGATTTTGTAATGTATAGAATTAGGAAAGACAAAATTCAGGATGACACGGCTCACAGGGAACGGTAAAAAATGTTCACTTTATCGAGGAAATACAAAATTCGGGATGACACGGCACACAGGGACCGGGAAAAAATGATCACCTTATCGAGAGATTCACGACCATGATTTTATTCAACTTATCGAGTATTTTTCAAGGGACCGGGAAAATATGTTCGATAGATAAAACGATTATTTTATAATATAGAAAATTAGGAAATACAAAATTCAGGATGACACGGCACAAGGGACCGGGAAAAAATGATCACTTTATCGAGAGATTCAAATTTACGAGTTTCAAATCATCAAAATATATCTTTCTTTTTTTATATGTTTATAGAGAATTGTTTTAACAAATGTTCGTTATACAAACCTTTACTCGGGTAAAACCCGGGCGAAGCCGGGCACATCCGCTAGTCTATATATATAAAAATGAATGTATGTGTGTCTGTTTGTTTGTTTGTTTGTTTGTTTGTCCTTTATGCCTGACCAAACCACTCATTGGATCGCCATGAAACTTTGGGAAGTTATTTAGTATAGTACTGGGAAGGTTTCTAGCAAATAAAATTTTTGAAATAACTTTTCGCCTAGAAATAATCAAGATAAATATTCTAATTTATCTGTTATAATTCAACAATCTGCTCTAAATATTATCATGATGATACGATGATTTTGTAATGTAGAAAATTAGGAAAGACAAAATTCAGGATGACACGGCAATTTATTTGAGACAAGAATAATGATACAATTCAAAGGCAAGATACTATTCCTTTAACTTCCAATTACCGAGGGAACCAATTAATATTGATTTTATTCAACTTATCGAGTATTTTTCAAGGGACCGGGAAAAAATGTTCACTTTATCGAGAGATTCGTTAAACAAACCTTTACTCGGGTAAAACCCGGGCGAAGCCGGGTACATCCATACAAGAATAATGATACAATTCCAAGGCAAGATACTATTCCTTTAACTTCCAATTACCGAGGGAACCAATTAATATTGATTTTATTCAACTTATCGAGTATTTTTCAAGGGACTGGGAAAAAAATGTTCACTTTATCGAGAGATTCGTTAGACAAACTTTTACTCGGGTAAAACCCGGGCGAAGCCGGGTACGTCCGCTAGTATATATATAAAATTGAATGTCTGTCTGTCTGTGTGTACTCTATAGATTCAAAAACCATACATCCAATCGCCGTGAAATTTTGGGATATTATTAGGTATATCCCCGGGAAGGTTTTTGAAAAATAATTTCTTGAATATCCTTAGAGTTATTTGCAGATTTGTATATTTAACTCGCAAGCAGCGTCACCATTGCGACGATGATAACAAGTTTTTTTATCTATAAGTTTTATTATCACTAAGTGTATTATCTTAAATATTATTTATCAAAAGTAAGATTATCTCAGGATAACACGGCAATTTATTTGAGACAAGAATAATGATACAATTCCAAGGCGAAGATACTATTCCTTTAACTTCCAATTACCGAGGGAACCAATTAATATTGATTTTATTCAACTCATCGAGTATTTTTCAAGGGACCGGGAAAAAGGTTCACTAGATAAAACGATGATTTTGTAATGTAGAAAATTAAGAAAGACAAAATTCAGGATGACACGGCAAACAGGGACCGGGAATAAATGTTCACTTTATCGAGAGATTCAAATTTACGAGTTCCAAATTATCAAAATATATCTATTATTTTTTAAATAAGTTTATAGAGAATTGTTTTAACAAATATTTGTTAGACAAATTTTTACTCGGGTAAAACCCCGGGCGAAGCCGGGTACATCCGCTAGTATTATATATTTATAACCCAGGTTCCTCGAACGTAGAGCGCCAACTACCCAACCTATATACTCTTTTTCAAAATCTTTCCATAAAGCATTGCCACAATGAAAGAACTCAGCTAACACAGAATCTATTGACATTACGGTTTATACAACCAGCAATCCCAAAAGATTTACAGTCACGCCAAGAATTTTGATCTCCATGCTTCCTAGAATCTAACATGAATGCACATAAACAACCAATCTAGCTGATCATGGCCACGCACAAGCATACTACGCTGAATTTTGAAAGATCTGATTTACCCCAACTGCTAGAATGAAGACCAAAAAGTGGATCACTTCCTCTTCATTTGCTCAGTTTTCTGATAACAAAGAATTCGAACGACCACTCTCCTATGAATTATAAATCTCGACCTGGAATCAATGAAAAATATCCATAGAAATAAATCTGATTGACACTACCTAATATCTTAAACTTAAAACCAAAAAATCTGACAACACGAGTAGTTGGAAAGATATTTTGAAGGCCTAAGGAACCTGGATTAATCTATATATATAAAATTCAATGTCTGTCTGTCTGTTTGTTTGTTTGTACTCTATAGATTCAAAAACCATACATCCAATCGCCGTGAAATTTTGGGATATTATTAGGTATATCACCGGAAAGGGTTTTGAAAAATAATTTCATGAATATCTTGAATATCCTTAGAGTTATTTGCAGATTTGTAGATTTAACTCGCAAGCAGCGCCCCCATTGTGACGATGTTAACAAGTTTTCTTATCACTAAGATGATTTTCTATATGATATAAAAAGCCAACAATGAAGATTGAATATAATATAAAAAGCCAACAATGAAGAATTAATGTAAGATAAAAAGCCAACAATGAAGAATGAATGTAAGATAAAAAGCCAACAATGAAGAGTGAATGTAAGATAAAAAGCCAACAATGAATAGTAAATGTAATATAAAAAGCCAACAATGAAGAATGAATGTAAGATAAAAAGCCAACAATGAAGAGTAAATATAATATAAAAAGCCAACAATGAAGAATGAATGTAAGATAAAAAGCCAACAATGAAGAGTAAATATAATATAAAAAGCCAACAATGAAGAGTGAATGTAAGATAAAAAGCCAACAGAGTGAATGTAAGATAAAAAGCCAACAATGAAGAGTGAATGTAATATAAAAAGCCAACAATGAAGAATGAATGTAAGATAAAAAGCCAACAATGAAGAGTGAATGTAATATAAAAAGCCAACAATGAAGAATGAATGTAAGATAAAAAGCCAACAATGAAGAGTGAATGTAAGATAAAAAGCCAACAATGAAGAGTAAATGTAATATAAAAAGCCAACAATGAAGAATGAATGTAAGATAAAAAGCCAACAATGAAGAGTGAATGTAATATAAAAAGCCAACAATGAAGAATGAATGTAAGATAAAAAGCCAACAATGAAGAGTAAATGTAATATAAAAAGCCAACAGAGTGAATGTAAGATAAAAAGCCAACAAAGAAGAGTGAATGTAATATAAAAAGCCAACAATGACGAATGAATGTAAGATAAAAAGCCAACAATGAAGAGTGAATGTAATATAAAAAGCCAACAATGAAGAATGAATGTAAAATAAAAAGCCAACAATGAAGAGTGAATGTAAGATAAAAAGCCAACAATGAAGAGTAAATGTAATATAAAAAGCCAACAATGAAGAATGAATGTAAGATAAAAAGCCAACAATGAAGAGTAAATATAATATAAAAAGCCAACAATGAAGAGTGAATGTAAGATAAAAAGCCAACAATGAAGAGTAAATGTAATATAAAAAGCCAACAGAGTGAATGTAAGATAAAAAGCCAACAATGAAGAGTGAATGTAATATAAAAAGCCAAAAATGAAGAATGAATGTAAGTTAAAAAGCCAACAATGAAGAGTAAATCTCTATATATATATATATATATAAAAGTCAATTTCTGTCTGTCTGTCTGTTTCGCGATAAACTAAAAAACTACTGAACCAATTGGTACCAAATTTTGCATGTCGCTTTTTATAAACCTGAGGAAAATTTTCGGCTGCATTTTGATTAGTATTTTTGGCTATTTCTTTTTTTCATTTGAAGAACTTTTTTTTGCGCGGACTAATCCGGAATGGAATGAATACCTAAATATGGCCATTTTTTTAAGCATCGGTGGTTCAGTAGTAGAATGCTCGCCTGCCACGCGGGCGGCCCGGGTTCGAATCCCGGCTGATGCATTTTTTTTTTTTTTTACAATTTTTAAAACTCATTTTTATATTATCTTATATATATAAAATTGAATGTCTGTCTGTCTGTACTCTATAGATTCAAAAACCATACATCCAATCGCCGTGAAATTTTGGGATATTATTAGGTATATCACCGGGAAGGTTTTTGAAAAATAATTTCATGAATATCTTGAATATCCTTAGAGTTATTTGCAGATTTGTAGTTTTAACTCGCAAGCAGCGCCCCCATTGTGACGATGATAACAAGTTTTCTTATCACTAAGTTTGTTATCTTAAATATTATTTATCAAAAGTAAGATTATCTCAGGATGACACGGCAATTTATTTGCGACAAGAATAATGATACAATTCCAAGGCGAAGATACTATTCCTTTAACTTCCAATTACCGAGGGAACCAATTAATATTGATTTTATTCAACTTATCGAGTATTTCTCAAGGGACCGGGAAAAAATGTTCACTAGATAAAACTATGATTTTCTAATGTAGAAAATTAGGAAAGACAAAATTCAGGATGACAAGGCACACAGGGACCGGGAAAAAATGTTCACTTTATCGAGAGATTCAAATTTACGAGTTTCAAATTATCAAAATATATCTTTTTTATTTTTTAATAAGTTTTTAGAGAATTGTTTTAACAAATGTTCGCTAGACAAACCTTTACTCGGGTAAAACCCCGGGCGAAGCCGAGTACGTTTTATAAGCATAAAGAGAATTGTTTTAACAAATGTTCGTTAGACAAACATTCACTCGGGTAAAACCCGGGCGAAGCCGGGCACATCCGCTAGTTATATATATATTCTAATATCATAATCTATGAATTTTTTATATAGATAACAATACTGGGTTAATATTGATGTTGATATAAAAAATATTTTAGTGAGATTTCGTATATATTTTGATTCTGTTTTGTAAATTCTCACGACTAAAAACTAAGTTAATAATTAATAGATAAAAATACATTTTTAAAATCTTTTATTTAAATGCACTGAAAAGGAAAAAATAAAATATTTAATCTTCTGTCATTGAGAAATTAGATGTATCTGAGTGAAAATAAAAGCGGCCGGAAAGATCATATTGAGAGAAGAGATGAAAATTTAGTAAACACATATAAAAATCGCTAATCAAGGAAATATCTTTATTTACGGGCTGCTAACCAAAATAAAATGATTTTTGAGCCCCAATGGCCGCGTAAAGCGGAATATATAAAACCACTATGACCAGGCTGGAGAGGCTAGGGACAGGATCTCCGTTAGGGAAGAGGTAGGTTAGGCCGGATTGGGTCAGCGGGGGTCAGGAGGCAGGAAGAAGGCGGGAGGACTAGAACTTTGCAGCTCTAGCTCTGGCAGTTGGGCAAGACATTGATCTTGCCTCGTGGTCCGCAGAGAGGCCCTTGGCTGAGCAGTTGGCGCATTTGGCGAGAGTTTGACAGCTTCGGCCTTGGTGGTCACTAGAAGCGCAGTGGAAGCAGGTGACCGTAGCCTTGGTGTACCTATCGGCGTTGTGGCCGTAGCCACAGCAACGGTAGCAGACGCGGACGCGGACAGCCTCCTCGTTGTTCAGGATCACTTGGTCCACAATGATCCTGCCGCATCTTCCAATGGCCTTGTAGGAAGCCAAGTCCAACTCAATGAAGGCCGTGCTCTGGTCGGAGATCTGTGTGCCACTCGGACAGACTTGTCTCCAGGAAGCTGGCTGAGGGCATCGGTGGAAAGGAAGGCTTTGACAATGTCCTCATCCGTGGTTTCCGCCTCCACGTTGAAGAGGCAGATTCTTGGGAGGAATTGCCTCAGTTCCCGGACTTTCAGGCCTTGGAGCTTGTTGTCCAGGGCAGAGCTGATGGCAGGAATGGCCTCTGGAGTGTTGGAGTGCAGCACCAGTTTTCCCCTGGTGCGCAGAGACGCCCAGACGCCTTGGGGCAGACTGTGGGCAGCGCGGACGGCTTTGAAGATGTCCCGTGGGTCAGCCTGCGGGTTATCTGCAATAACCACGATGTGGGCCGCAGATTTCTCCCCATTGAGTGTGCTTTTGGCAACAGCAGGCTTGGCTGGAACCAGTGATTTGGTTCTCTTAGCGGGCGGGTTTGACGCCTCTGGCTGCTTCCTCTTGGTTAGAGCAGGATCTGGCTTCTTGGGAGCAGGTGCTGCCACAGGGACAGCAGCTGGAGCGGGGGTGGCAGGCTTGATGGGCTCGGTCTGACCGCTAAAGTCCTTGCAGGTGGGAGCATGGCCAGTTTGAGTGGTTTGTCAGGTTTTCTTGAGCATTTGGGAATCCATGATTTCATCCAGCTCCAGGAAGTCATTCACGGTGCCCGCGAGGTTCTTCACATTCCTAGGCATAACTAGGCACTTGATTATTCCCGTCCGCTGCTCAATGAAGCGGACAAGGTCCAGGTGAAGAGCTGCTAGGGAGGGCTGGCCGAGGGATTGCAGGATTTGGTAGTGGCGGGAGATGACCATGTTGTCTTCTTCAACAACAGCCGATGTCAACCGAGGGTTGAGAGGGCTTGTTAACTTTCTTCTTCTTCTTTTTGCAGGAATCCATGGCGGGAGAGCGTTGAAGAAGAGCGGTAGTTATTAACCAGGATTGATTAAATCGCTAATCAGTTGCTTTTCATATTAAATTATATTAATTTAGAAAAATAATGATGATCGTCTTCCGCCGCTTTTATTTTCACTCAGATATATCTAATTACTCACAATGACAGAAGATAAAATATTTGACTTTTTCTTTTTAGTACATTTAAAATAAAATATTTTTTAAAATGTATTTTTTTTATTAAATATTTTTTATATCATATAGACATCTCTCCCTTTAATTATACATCAGAACGATGCGCTATACATCACCCCAGTAAAAACCTTTACTAGTGATAATAAAGAATGAGCCACAACACCAGTTTTGGCAAATTCAGAGACAAAAAGCCCACACAACCTGTATACCATGGTTTCAGGCTTTGGCTCTCATCGGTACAGGGGCAGCTTCGATTTCATAACATCCTACGAGAGGGGTTATGAAATCAAGGCCACCCCTGTACCGATGAGAGCCAAAGCCTGAAACCTTGGTATACAGGTTGTGTGGGCTTTTTGTCTCTGAATTTGCCAAAACTGGTGTTGTGGCTCATTCTTTATTATCACTAGTAAAGGTTTTTACTGGGGTGATGTATAGCGCATCGTTCTGATGTATAATTAAAGGGAGAGATGTCTCTTTTGGCACACCACACACACACACACATTTATAAATATAATTGTCATCTATCGATAATATTTGTATCAAATAAATTTCCTGGCAATGTGTTTCTTTTTAATAATATCATCAAATATTATATCTAAAGAACTTTTACTGCAATGATATAAGTTATTGAATGAGAGGGCTGGGCTCATCAGTAGTGAACCCTCTCAGCGGTTTCGACAAATTAATCTCTAGACCGCTCTACTATTGTATTGGTTTTGGGATATACCCTGCATTTTCTATGGAAGGCAGCTTAGGGGTGTTTAGTGAACCTATGGACATAAGCTTATAAGAAGAGCTTTGCTAGATGCAATACCTTGAAATTAAATGTATGTACCTCTACAGGCCTTAAAGCTTATGTCCATAGGTTCATTATTATCTGAATCTCGATATATATGCTACAAGATACAACTTTCTTAAGTTTGATTGTATTTGGAAATTTGCAAGTGTAATCACAAATTCGTTGATGGAGAAAAATCATGATATCATCCCATCCTACTTTCTTCATTCATTCACTACTTAATTTTTTAAACTTTTTTTAAAGGACATTCTTTAGACATCAAAGTCTCACTAACGACCTATCTTCAAACAAATTCGCAACTTGACTCATCTAAATAAATAAATAGTTTGTTTGTCAACAATTCCTAATTTCCATCACACTTCTTAGACTTGCCCTTGAAAAATAAATTGAACAACGATTCAGCAAAATACCTATTCAATGAAAATAATCACTGAAAACAGTTTCAATATCAATATTGAACTCAAAAATTTAGGTTTTAAAAATGTATAAAATTAAAGATTTGATGAGATTACAAATAACCTGGAAAATTTTGATTTATGAAAATTGGAGTAAATTCACATACGTAAAACCCATAAAGGAGAAAACGAACAAGGTCACCAGCTTATATATGAATGTAGAACTCTTCTGGCTGAGACAAAGAACTTGCAGAGGTTAATACTCTAAAAATGTTTTATTAAATGAACTCTCACAGCTCCATATAAAACATTTTTTAAGTGAGAAAGAGTGGTAATTCTCTCTCTTTCTTTTTGTAATTAACCATATATAATCTTACTAGACGAATGGCCCGGGCAACGCCCGGGTTTTACCCGAGTGCGTATATATTTTAAAAACGTTTTAATTCAAATACTATTCGTTACAATTATAAATTGGCGCCATGGATGTCACTCTTGTGAAACGTCCCGTTCCAAACTGTGTGTTTTTAAAATGTTTCAATTAAAATACTATTCGTTACAATTATAAATTGGCGCCGTGGATGTCTCTCTTGTGAAACGTCCCGCCCCAAACTGTGTGTGTCTTGAAAATATAAAAAATAAAAATGTGAATTTTCATAAAGATTTCATCATGTCGATTTTTTTTTTTTTTGCATTTCACCTACTAAATCGATAGAGATAATTACATTTGCAACATGAACTAGGTATATTGACTAAATAGAAAACTGCATAGTAATAAAGATCTTTTTAAAGGCACCATATCGTTTTTTTTTCAATAAAATCGAAACAAAAATTAACGATAAATAATGATAATTGCCTTAAAAAGAAATTGCCTTAAAAAAAAGAAACATTCGCGGTGATTTTGTCTTGCATTCGTTTATACAATTATTATATACGACTGACCCGGGCAACGCCCGGGTTTTACCCGATTAAATGCTTTTATTCAAATACTATTCGTTACAATTATAAATTGGCGCCGTGGATGTCATTCTTGTATAATATATAAATGAGTTTTAAAAATTGTAAAAAAAAAAAAAATGCATCGGCCGGGAATCGAACCCGGGCCACCCGCGTGGCAGGCGAGCATTCTACCACTTAACCACCGATGGTTATGAAAAATCCCATCCGTGAGATTCAAACAGACAAACAGACAGAATAAGGCAAATATATAAGTAGATATGAACATTGTAAAAAATCAGTTTAAATCTCAATCTCTCTCTCTCTCTCCCTTTGTAATTAACCATATATAATCTTATATGAACATTGTAAAAAATCAGTTTAAATCTCAATCTCTCTCTCTCTCTCTCCCTTTGTAATTAACCATATATAATCTTATATGAACATTGTAAAAAATCAGTTTAAATCTCAATCTCTCTCTCTCTCTCCCTTTGTAATTAACCATATATAATCTTATATGAACATTGTAAAAAATCAGTTTCAATCTCAATCTCTCTCTCTCTCTTTGTAATTAACCATATATAATCTTATATGAACATTGTAAAAAATCAGTTTAAATCTCAATCTTTCTCTTTATTGAGGTAACCAGGATTCCTGGAGCCACGTACTAAAGTATCGTCAACTATCCGGGTTGGTCTTTAGACTTCACGTCTAATGGTGGACATCCAGTTTATCAGATGTACTGTACTTGGTTCTGTAGGTCTTCAAGGGTAAATATACTTATTCCTAGGAGGGTGGTGGCTGTTTGGAACCTATGAAGGTGGGAGATGTGTGATGGTCGTCAGTTAGGTCTTCCTCGTGGCAGTGTGGGCAGGAGTGATAATTCTAAGTTTTCTATATATATGTATATTAATATTAAGAATGGCATATCCTGACCAAGAGCACATGTGCTTTACAGAAGGCAGAGCGCCATCTGGTGGAACAGAAATCAACTATTCATTGATTTAACCTGTTCCCTGATATTTGGCCAACCCAATTTCTTGATAAATCAAGAAAAGCCATCCACGAAAGCGTTTCGCGCTTTTTGGCGCTCGTCAGCGTGGAGTAATATATATGTATGTACCAAAAGAAGCACCTCTCCTCATAATTGTGCATCAGAACGATGGCCCTATGCATCACCCTAGTAAAAAAATGTAATAGTTATAATAATGAGTCGCAACACCATATATTAGTACAGTTAAACCTGTCTATAGCGCCCCCTCTAAATAACGCCTCCCTCTCTATAGCCCCCGATTTTAAATACGTAGTACGATGCGATTTACATTAAAAGTGACCTGTCTATAGCACCCCCTTCTCTATAACACCCTATTTTGGTGAGTCCCAAGAGGGGGGCTCTATAGATAGGTTTACTGTATATAAATAATTAATTTTCTAAAAGATATATATACCACAAAAATCATATTAACATTTTACTATACTATAATGCATTATCTATATATATATAAATGAATGTATGTGTGTGTGTGTCCTTTATGCCTGACCAAACCACTCATTGGAACGCCATGAAACTTTGGGAAGTTATTTAGTATAGTACTGGGAAGGTTTCTAGCAAATAAAATTTTTGAAATAACTTTTCGCCTAAAAATAATCAAGATAAATATTCTAATTTATCTGTTATAATTCAAAAATCTGCTCTAAATATTATCATGATGATACGATGATTTTGTAATGTAGAAAATTAGGAAAGACAAAATTCAGGATGACACGGCAATTTATTTGAGACAAGAATAATGATACAATTCCAAGGCAAGATACTATTCCTTTAACTTCCAATTACTGAGGGAACCAATTAATATTTATTTTATTCAACTTATCGAGTATTTTTCAAAGGACCGGGAAAAAATGTTCACAATATCGAGAGATTCGTTAGACAAACCTTTACTCGGGTAAAACCCGGGCGAAGCCGGGTACGTCCGCTAGTACACAATAAATTAATGCATTAGCGCCCCATTTATTTCAAAACAGATTTTTCTAAAATTATATTCATTATTTATATTGCACTACATCGCATTTTAACTCTCTTTTAACTATGTGTTGTGTGTTTATCGGATTTAAAATTAAAATAAAATTATAAAATATATCGAATATAATGGCAGATTACGAGAGTGACCTAAGACGAGCATATGCAAACAAGGCCATTCTCTGCATGTACCTCGAAAAATATGTATTAGATAAATTGTTAGTTCCAAAGAAATAAGCTGCCAATTTAGTGGACCAAAAGTACACGTACATCTGTCTAGGATGTTTGGAAAGGTTCTCCGAGAGACCCAGGGCACATCTGAATCAAAACCCTGAGAATTGCCAGAAAAAGATACCAGGGAAAGTTATATACAGACACGATAATCTCTTCGTCTATGAGGCCAGAGCAGATGAAGATCCCCGATTTACCAAGGATCTCTTTTACACCGTCAAGATTTTCATGAAAGACAAGAACCTGAGAACAGACCCTAGCGTCTTCAAGCTGTATATCGTAACGAAAATATCAGAAACCGGGTTCCATCAAATCGTCGGCTATTTTGTCAAACAAATCGAGCAGAGCACACCGAAGACCTTGCTCAATGTGATTTGGGTGTTTCAATCATTCCGTAAGCAGGGCTATGGTTGGTTTATGATCGACCTCGCCTACAATTTGAACAAGATGGAGGGGGATTCACCAGCAGAGCCGGAAAAACCTTTTTCCCCAGAAGGAGAAGCAGCTTTCACCTCTTATTGGAAAACAGAAATCGAGAACGTCATATCGAATGCCAAAAAACAAGGCCTCAAGTCTCTGACCATTGAAGAGATCGCAGAGAAGACCGGGTTTTTCCCAGAAGAGGTCAACATGGCAGTTAAAAAAATGTCAGGTTTGAGAGTGATCAGGCGGTGCATTTTCATTGATGCGTACCAGCCTGCGCCCTTTAAAAAGAGGCTCAGGTTCAACCCTGTCTATATGCAGATACCTAATCATTGAAAACTTCAAATGTATAACAATTTTATATAAAAATCAAGATAAATTCTGAATAGCGTTTAAAAACTACAAATATTTTCTTACTATGGGTTTATTCTGATAAATCAATTGATTTAATTAAAAATAGAAAGCAACCGACCTTTTATAAATTTTTCTTATTTTTCACATATATATAGTTGATATAAAAATTCTATTCTATGTATAATAAGCCTCTTTAATTTATAGATACGTATATAATTTTGGATAAATAAATTCGTTTTTAATCTCATATATATGCCTTATCAGTTTTAAATTATTGGGTAAATTAATAGTTAAAAAAGGTAGCAATATAAAGACAGAAAACAAAGATTTTACAGTGGACCCTCGGTTTACGAGCACCTTGGAGTACGAGCTTTTCGCAGTACGAGCAAAATTTTTTGAAAAAATTTACCTCGGATTACGAGTGAAATTTCGCATTACGAGCAACTCGTGATGGTTGCCCCTCTTCTCCATTTCCACCTTTAGCGGCGGGATGAGGGCATATTTTTATATTAAATATTATTTTATTTATGGATTGTTATTAATCATTATAATATAAGTACAGTATATATATTTAATACATACTATAATGTATATATTCAAATCGATACATATATCTTATATCTATATTAATAAAATGCAAATTTCATAAGTGGTGTTCGCTAAAAACTTTCGTTACAATGCATCAATTTCGACCAAATTTTCAACATTTATGTAAAACGAGATGGAGCAGGTTTTGCTTAACATCAAAATATTTTTCCTAACTTTAACATGCGTAACTTCGCTGTTATCGATTAAATACAAAAAAAAATCAACAGAGTTAATTTTATTTATATATAAATACAAAAAAAAATCAACAGAGTTAATTTTATTTATATATAAATACAAAAAAAAATCAACAGAGTTAATTTTATTTATATATAAATACAAAAAAAATCAGCAATTCATTCAACTCAATCTAAAAAAATATTCAAAACAAGCAATTTTAAGATAACACCATATGTAAAACAGTCGGCCAAGAAAACAACAACGATATTACATCTTTCTCACATATTCACACACAATCTTGATTAATAATTAAAACTAATCTTTAACATTGTTTATTATACTTCATAATATATAATACTAGACGAATGGCCCGGGCAACGCCCGGGTTTTACCCGAGTGCGTATATATTTTAAAAATGTTTTAATTAAAATACTATTCGTTACAATTATAAATTGGCGCCTATGATGTCTCTCTTGTATAACGTCCCGCCCCAAACTGTGTGTGTCTTGAAAATATAAAAATAAAAATGTGAACGGAAAAATATGTCCAGGGTAGCCTAGTGGTCATGGCATCTGCCCGGTAAGCGGAAGGTCGTGGGTTCGATTCCCATCCCTTGACACTTTTTTTATTTTATCCATTCTGACCAAAATCTATCCGTGAACTTCACACGGTGAACTTCACACAGACAGAATAAGGCAATTATATAACTAGATAATCCAAATTGTGCCTTATCACACACTATTTTTTTATTTGGCCTTATTACCTCGTGTTTATAATCTATGACGTAATGCCGGCGGCGCGCGCCCGTTGGCTGCCGGCGAGCACGTGACCTCCCTGTGCGCGCGCATCCGTGACAGAACCGGCCGGCCCATGACGGTCGTGACTATATATATAATGGATGGATAATAATAATACAATAATAATAATAATAATAATTATTATTATTATTATTATTATTATCATTAGATTTATTTATTTATTGTTACAAAAGCACGAAGTCCAAAGGACTATTGTGCTGTGCTAGTATTATTTATATATATATTATTAATTATTTACACGATGGATTAGTATTGTTTTGTAAATTATTGTACAAATAGTTCTAAACTTAACAAAGTTCTCATAAGATAGAGTATATACACAAAGAGAATTTGGTAATGTTTCAAAGTATCTACATACAATTTGATTAGTCAGAGGGCAAGATAAAAGAAGATGCTCTGGTGATTCAACATCTAAGCGGCATTCACATGTTGGATCATTGATAGCATTCAGTTTGAATAAGAAACTTAAGAAGGGTCCTTTGCCAGTTAAGAATAAAGTAGTGAATTTATCAGAAGAAATGAAATTTGGGACAGCAATTGGAAAGAATTTCTTGAACAGTTCATTAGATTGATGACGATAGATAATGATAATGATCATAATGATGATGCGCGCGCATCCGTGACAGAACCGGCCCATGACGGTCGTGACTATATATAGGGATTCGTTAGGCAAACTTTCACTCGGATAAAACCCGGGCGAAGCCGGGTACACATCCGCTAGTATATATATATACATGTATATAGTATTTTAAAATTAAAGAATTTTTTTTTAATTTTTAAGATAACTTTTTCCATTTGTAAACAATGGCTCGAAGGTGTTATTAAAATTTAAAAAGTTGTTATTAAAATTTAAAAAGTTGCTATTAAAATTTAAAAAGTTGCTATTAAAGTTAAAAAGATTTCTTTAATCTTAAAATACTCTGTATATCATTTTGACTAATTTTAATTCAACGATAAAATTATCTCTCAATGATAAAGGAATAGCTTTTTTTAATTTCTTATTTATTTTTTAGATTATATATGTATTTTCAAAAATTGGTGACAATTTCTACCTCTCTTGCTATAAAAATCCTATAACCACTGCAAAATGGGCCCCGTGAAGAAATATGTTGAAAGAGAATTGGGTAAGAAGAAGGATATTATCACAATGGAGGCAAAGAGGGAAATGATTGAAAAGCACGAACGTGGCATGCGGGTGACAGAAATAGCGAGATTTTATAAGAAGTCGACATCAACGATTTGCACAATATTGAAGAAGAAAAAGGAATTAAGGGAGTTAGATGCAGCAAAAGGAGTCACAAGACTATCAAAACAGCGTCCACGTCTTCTAGAAGAAGTTGAAAAATTGATTCTTGTATGGATAAACGAGAAGCAATTAGCAGGTGATACCATAACCCAGAATTTAATATGTGAAAAGGCAAAGGCCTTGTACACCGAACTCGGGAGTAAAATACCATGTACATCAATAGAGAACGAAGTACATGCAGACTTCAAAGCCAGCAAGGGGTGGTTCGAAAACTTTAAGAGGAGAAGTGGCATCCATAGTGTCACGAGGCATGGAGAGGGTGCAAGTTCGGATGCTAAAGCAGCTGAGACATTCACTGCCGAGATCGAGAAGCTCGTTGTTACCGAGTGTTACCTCCCACAGCAAGTTTTTAACTGTGATGAAACAGGACTTTTTTGGAAAAAGATGCCGAAGAGAACCTACATTACAGCCGAAGCGAATACAATGCCCGGTCACAAGCCCATGAAAGAGGAGGATGAAAATTCACTGGGATCCCTCCCTTCAGATCAGATTCGGGAAATATGTAAAATGTGGGAAACTGTGCAATTGTTCGTAGCAAAGCACCACCCGAATAAGCCGGCTGCTTTGCGAGCGACGGATCAGTTCAACGATAATGCGATGTCGCATTTACGTGAAATTCTCAAAAAGAGGCAGAAGCAACAGTCATTGGACCAGTTCTTCAATAAAATTGAAAGAAAAAAATAAAATGTTATAAAATAACCCTTTTATGCCATTTTCCCCTCAAATAGTGGTTTTTTAACGCAATTGCATCAGCCATCCCAACATTATCTTTTATTTTTGTTTACAGTGGACCCTCGGTTTATGAGCACCTTGGAGTACGAGCTTTTCGCAGTACGAGCAAAATTTTTTGAAAAATTTTACCTCGGATTACGAGTGAAATTTCGCATTACGAGCAACTCGTGATGGTTGCCCGTAATCGTGATGGATGAAAATTCACTGGGATCCCTCCCTTCAGATCAGATTCGGGAAATATGTAAAATGTGGGAAACTGTGCAATTGTTCGTAGCAAGAAGAATTGCCCGAGTTTCAATTATTAAAAATAAGAAATTAGTTTCGCACTACGAGCGTTTTGGAGTACGAGCATGGCTCTGGAACGGATTTTGCTCGCAAACCGAGGGTCCACTGTATTTTATCTTTTTTTATACATGTATTTATGCATTATCTTTTTATTTACTTATCACTAGGTTTGAAATTCAGTAACTATCACGTGTAAAATTTTTCTTTCGAATCCTTCATTAAAAATATGATAGCTATGATTTCAAATATTGAATGGAGTACAAGCTTCTCTTATACTTATCACGAAGTGTTTACCGACTCTAATTAAGCTAAAATTCATGGAAGAATTGCCCGAGTTTCAATTATTAAAAATAAGAAATTAGTTTCGCACTACGAGCGTTTTGGAGTACGAGCATGGCTCTGGAACGGATTATGCTCGCAAACCGAGGGTCCACTGTATATTTATTCAATTGTAAAAACGATGTAATTGACTTAAACGATAATCTTGTTAAACCAGGTAAAAACAAAAAAAAAAATACTCGGATTGACTTTCAAGAATAATCAAATATTTTCTCTCAATTAGTTTCCTTTTATTATAAATTGCAAGTTTTCAAGCGATAATCGCTTTTCAACAGACATAATTAAAACAATTAATAATTTCTTACAAGAAATATTTACTAATTTACGTGCGCAGCGTGGATATTTATAACTAAAATTACGAAAAGTAAATTCAAATATTTAAACATATAAAACTAAACCATCACAATACCGATGTCTTAGAATAAATTCATAGATTAATTTTTTAACTCTAGTTGTTTCAAAAAAATAAATAGAGACATATTCCATTAACTTAATAATAGAAAAACAAACTCAAAAATGTAAATATCTATCATATACAGTTGAACCTCCCTGTAAAGGACAACACCTAATTGCAGATCCAAAGTGTCTTTTAGAGAGAGATGTCCTTTTACTAGAGAGTTGCAAAAAGGTAAAAATGGTAATTTTTCAAATGAAAACTGTCCTTTATAGATAGGTGTCTTCTAGCGTGAGTGTCCTCTCATGGAGGTTCTACTATACTTATTTTGGATTATTTTTAGTTTACAACTTTCATGATAAGTATAATTACATTTGTGTTTTATTGGTATCCACGCTGCTGGCGCATATTTGCAAACACTTCTTGTAATAAATACTCGATGTTTTTAATCAAGCCTGTTGATGAGCGATTATCACTTGAAAGAAATTACTATCATTCTAAAATATCATTGTGATCATAATATGATACACGCCAGCTGTTATATGAAATGGAAAATATTCTGTACATGTATCATTCTTTTTGAGTCAAACCAATTTTATACTGTCCTTACTGCACGCCTTATTTATTTGTTTGCATCAGCATAATTTAATCTATTCTTTGATAGAGGGCGCTGTTCGTGAGCCAAGTAAAATAATTTGAATATATAGTTTTAATAATTGATTTATATATTTTTTAAAATAGCCTATCGTCTTCCCCGCATTTTTTTTACCTATGTATGGAAATTTTGGTTTGAATTAGTGAACTACTGCGAATTTGTATACAGGACATACAAACAAACAAACAAACATACAAACATTCATTTTTATATATATAGAAGATATCCTTATTATTTCTACGTACCTATTCACCATACTCAACTGCAGCGACAAAACAATTTCATATTTTCAACCAAATTTCATGGTGTGAAGGCATTCAGTGCCTACAACAGGAACCGCATAAATATCGGGCCTCTTATGAAAAGTTTTATTCTTACATCCATTCAATTTAACAAAATAAGCAATTCAGGGTCTCTTCAACCACTCCTTATTTCTCAAGCTTTTAGGCTAATATGCACTTTAACTGGAGACCAAGAAGTACCATTTTCAGCCAATTATATACACGTGTATACTCGTGAAGAATTAGCTGGAAGTGGTCTTTCAGGTCTCTTGTTGAAGGACATATTTGCCCGAAAGCTTGAGAAATAAAGATTGGTTGAAGAGACCTGGCCCTTAATTGCTTATTGAATTTGTTGAATTATAAAGGCACAGGATTGAATATATATTTTACATTTATTAAATGTTGCTGTTTTTATAAGGTGATAACTTAAATGCAAAATATTCTGTACGCGTATCATTCTTTTTGAATAAAAACAATTTTATACACTGCCCTTACTGTAGGCCTTATTTATCATTGTGGTATATCTTTGTAGTTTTATAACAAACTAGACGAATGGCCCGGGCAACGCCCGGGTTTTACCCGAGTGCGAATATATTTTAAAAACGTTTTAATCTTCATCTAGATCTTCATCTTGTCTACACCTTGTATACATCTTGCTTCCTAGGGTTGCCCGGCAACGCCCGGGTTTACATGATTAAATGTATTATTCAAACACATTAAACATGTGCCCGTTGGCTGCCAGCGAGTAAATGTCGGCGCCCGTTGACTCCCGGCGAGCAAGCGACCGCTCCCGTCGGCTGCCGGCGGGCGAGTGGCTTCCCGGCGCATGCGCGCGCCCGTTGACTCCCGGCGAGCAAGCGACAGCTCCCGTCGGCTGCCGGCGTGCGAGTGCCTTCCCGGCGCATGCGCGCGCACAGGGAAGCCACGTGTCGCAGGCCGTCCAATGGGCGCGCCCCGCCATCAGATTCCACCGCGTTCTAGATGAGCTATTTAGAATAATTTGAATATATAGTTTTAATAATTGATTTATATATTTTTTAAAATAGCCTATCGTCATCCTCGTTATTTTTTACCTATGTATTGAAATTTTGGTTTGAATTAGTGAACTACTGCGAATTTGTATACCGGACATACAAACCAACCAACCAACAAACATACAAACATTCATTTTTATATATATAGAGATATCATTATTATTTCTACGTACCTGTTCACCATACTCAACTGCAGCGACTAAACAATTTCATATTTTCAACCAAACATGTCTAAAGAAAGATGAAATATTTTACATACAGCAATTTTTAATGGTTGGATTTAAATAGATATGGGGGAAAATGTATAATTTAGAGAAATTAATCACAAAATTAAAGATTTTTTCATATATATATATATATATATATATATAAAATTGAATGTCTGTCTGTCTGTACTCTATAGATTCAAACACCATACATCCAATCGCCGTGAAGTTTTGGGATATTATTAGGTATATCCCCGGGAAGGTTTTTGAAAAATAATTTCTTGAATATCTTGAATATCCTTAGTTATTTGTAGATTTAACTAAATGATGATGATTATTTATCAAAAGTAAGATTTTCTACCTATTAATTGCGCACAAGTCAAAGTTAGTTTTATCATTTATCTACAACATATATATTGGGAGAATAGATAAAATGATGATTTTGTAATGTAGAAAATTATGAAAGACAAAATTCAGGATGACGCGGCAATTTATTTGAGACAAGAATGATGATACAATTCCAAGGCAAAATACTATTCCTTTAACTTCCAATTTTACCGAGGGAACCAATTAATATTTATTTTATTCAACTTATCGAGTATTTTTCAAGGGTCCGGGAAAAAATGTTCACTCTATCGAGATATTCAAATTTACGAGTTTCAAATTATCAAAATATATCTATTATCTTTTTGATAAGTTTATAGAGAATTGTTTTAACAAATGTTCGTTAGACAAACCTTTACTCGGGTAAAACCCGGGCGAAGCCGGGTACATCCGCTAGTAATAGATATAAAAAATGCTAGCGTAGCATAGTAAGCAGTTTGTCATGCTTACAATTTGTCAGCCTTTTTAAAAATGTTAACATAACGTACTCATATCGAACAAAATAAATAATTGAGGGATATGATAGTGGCTTTTGTTGTCAAAACATCAAGTTTACACACAAATAAAGAATATGGAATCATAAAATTCCAACACGTTTAGATATACACTCATGGACCAAATTTAAGGAAGTTGTATCTTTTAGCATATATATCGGGATTCAGACAATAACTCTGAAAGATATTTTATACACAGTGCCTTTTATTAAAGACACACAAGATAACCAAGTGTGATCAAAATTCGGTCTCCTTAAAAAAAAAAAAAATTAGACAACCAGAGACAAAGACTTTCCACTTTCGACGACTTCCACGACTTTCCTTAAGTTTTGTCCGTGAGTGTAATAGAGAGACCAACTTAAAGCAAGTCAATATTTACATCGTTTTGGATTTCATTCCTAGAATTGATTTTCCACCTTAATCCTTTAATAAAGAACAAAATCCTTTTTGGGAATAAATGGATAGTTAGCAAAACAATGAAAATACAGTAGAACCTCCCTTTAGCGGACACTCTCCACAAAGGACAGTTTTCATTTGCAAAATTACCATTTTCACAATTTAGAAACTCTCTGGTAAGAGGACACCTCTCTCCTTAAAATACACTTTGGCTCTGCAATTAGGTGTTGTCCTTTACAGGGAGGTTCTTCTGTATATGGTTGATGATGCGCTTAGAAGTGATACTCATTGTTTACACCGCTCACGAACCAAGCAGAAATGAGGTTTTTTTTTACATTGGGGGAATAACATAATAAACACACAGGCGATATGATAAGGCACAATTTGGATTATAGATTTTAATCACAAGGTAATAAATCTAAATCCAAATAAATAGTGTGTGACATTTATTTGAATTTGGTCTTATTATCTCGTGCTTACACAGCGGAAATAAAGAGTATCTACTTTAATAACCAAAAGAAACTATCACTTCAATAAGCGATCTAAACAATAAAGTGAACCCTAAATCTAGAAAATGTCTGGTAATTGTTTCACAAAACACTGATGCGAAATTCGGTATAAGAATTCGCAGTGATGATTCTTTTGTAGGCTGTTTCAGGGATTTAAATCAGATCACTAAATAGCAGAAACTAACTTTATTTAAAACATGTTAAGAGGACAGAGGAAAAACACCCAACTTGATCAGCAGACGACGCCGTGCTCCCCTCTTTTATTGCCGGCTGGCGCAGCTTGGGGGTTTGTTTGTTTACAGTCACCCGAGATGTGAGATGTCTGGCCGACGTCCCGAATTGGATCTCCATCATTCCACACTAAATATATGTTCTATCTGTTGATATCATGAACTTGTGTGCACTTTCACACAATATTATAATTTTATAAAATAAATGAAGTTTCCAGGGTTAAGTATCTTGTACAACTTTTTATTTTCAAGCTTTCGGACTTGTCAGTCCTTAAACTGGATTATAATTCCAAGAACATATCGTATTGATCAGAACTTTCACAGTTATATAAAATTTAATAAAAATACAAAATAAATACGTTGTTATGCTTTGGCAAAGGTTGACGTTCATCCAACCGAAATAATGGCAATTTTATCTTTATTTAATTCAATATATGCCTTTTTATTATTTAAAATGAAATTTAAACTTTCGTGAAATATGTATAAATTACTAATAAACTAAATACTTCTATTTTTAAAACATACAAATGATTTGATGATATTTAAAAGAAGCGCTTTGTCAGTAAATTTATTTGTGTCAAATTTTAACGATAGAGGGCAATTAAATTTAATTTACTAATATATAAATGATTATTTTAAAAATAAGGCTTATTTTGGATTTTAATAAGATTTTTTATTAATCCAATATTTCGATGGACCAATCGTCCATCTTTTACGAGGTTTTTTTGTTATGAAGCACACAGCAGGTCGCGTTCTTCATAACAAAAAAACCTCTTAAAAGATGGACAATTGGTCCATCAAAATATTGGATTAATAAAAAATCTTATTACAATCCAAAATAAGCCTATTTTTAAAATATAATGGATTGCTCTATATTCAGAATAAATGATTATATTCAGAAAAGATGCATATGTTGGATTTATAAATGATTAGTATGCTGATTTGTTTCTGCAGTAAATAAATTGTATCTTATTTATATCTTAATGGCCTCTGAAAAAAATTGATTAAAGTTTATTATACTGATAACTTTGAAATTTTTATATCTCAAGATATTAATTATAATTAGAGCAATAAGAATCTTATCAACATTGATCTCAACAAGATTATCTAATTGAGAATGAGTCAGCGTGATTTTATGGAATAGTGTTTTTTAAAAAATAAAATATGATAAGGTACAATTTGGATTATAAATAAGAAACAGAAGGTAACAAGGTAAAATTCAATTAATTGAGTGACGTATCAGGTAAAAGCGTTACCACACAATGAGTTGGATTTTTTATTTTTACCTTGTTTAAAAAAAAAGAGACTATAAAAAAATTAAACCAGAACGATGAAAAGTGGAAATGAAAAAAATAAATGCACTTTAAATATCAAGCAATCCAGGAAAAACCTCCAAAAAAAAAACAAGATACCAAAAGTACCAAGATTCTAGACCTAAAGACATTGATACCATAATATAATTGTAAATCGTAAAGATAGAGGCTGTCTGGCCGGCATTCATATTTCTTGAAAATAAAGATACTTCGGCCAGTAAATCTTTTTATTACCTCTACGTTTCGACAAAAATCTTTTGTCTTCGTCAGGAGCAAACAAAAATTAAACATTTAGCAAGGCATTAAAAATCATTCTAAATGTTTAATTTTTGTTTGCTCCTGACGAGGACAAAAGATTTTTGTCGAAACGTCGAGGTAATAAAAAGATTTACTGGCCAAAGTATCTTTATTTTCAAGAAATAATTGTAAATGAACCATTGTATATGTCAATAACCTGTACCTATTATTCATAGCAAATATAATAAAATACGTTGCTCTTTTTGAGCGATACCTAATAAAGTTATTTTGGAACTGGAAATGAAACATTGTATATACCTACCCCTCACATTATTGTAATTTTGATGACCTGCTTTGCTCTTTTTGAGAACTCAATAAAGTATTTTGAATTGAAACTAGACTAAAAAATTTAAACTGCATATATATTTTATCTTTTAGATATATTAATACCTTTAAGAGCAATATGACACCCATTTTCATAATCACACGTACAAAAAAAAAATTTACTCACGCGCGAAATCAAACTAACTTATATACTGAATTTATAGTTGTGTGCACAGCGCATTTAAAATAAGTTTTTGCTATCTATAATTCCATCTTTATATATATATAATGTGAGCCTGGCCAGGATATGTTTTTGTTTTTAATAATTATTATTATAATACAATATAATGCGTCTTATGATTGTAGAACGAAGTTTTGACAATTATACCACAAATGTTTCTTTTTGAACGAAAAATTCCGCTTAACATTACTTTTCACAATTCATTCTATCATACTTCATTCCTAAGGTTATGAATAATCGTTATTTCTCCTTAAAATAAATTTTCGTTCAAAAAGAAACATTTGCGGTATAATTGTCAAAACTTCCTTCTACAATATATTATAATAAATTAATAAGTATTTAAAGCAATAAACTAACGTCTTTTGAAACTGTTTTAATATAGGTGACATAACTGGAAGCCTGGTGGTATTCAAAACCAACCGTTAAAAGCTAATTCATATTTCTCATGAAATTGATATATGGATATATTTGTTGTGCTATATCTGAAAATAAACGAATATATCTGAATATAAAAATTTCATTTTAGAAGAGATTATTTCTTAAAAATCTGCTTAAATATGGTTATATAAAAAAATCTTATCTTTATATACATATAAAGATTTTTACAATTTTTTTATCCGCTGGATGATATTAATATACAGTAGAACCTCTATGAGATGACACCTTTCTACAAAGGACAGTTTTCATTTGCATAATTACCCTTTTTACTAATTAGCAACTCTCCGGTAAGAGGACACCTCTATATAAAGGACATTTTGGCTCTGTAACTAGGTGTCCTTTACAGGGAAGTTCACTGTATATGAAATTTGAGCAGTTTTTTTAAATACATATTTGCATATTGCATATGAGCCTATAAAATAGCATACGTACTCAAACCTAACAAAGTTGGCTTTAACTGAAATTGCATATTAAAGTATAAACGATTAGGAAGAAACAAATCATGTAATTTGAATAAGCATATTTAATAAAATAGAAAAGTAATAACCCTTATAAAAAAGGTTTACAAGAAAACTTTTGAGACAATTCGGTAAACAATTCTAAATATTTATTTTTGGACTCCAAATTCCATAATAGGATTGTACATAATTGAAAACTTACTCTTCGTAAGTGGCTGGAGCCTTGATTGTGGTAGCAATGCGATCAAGCACACGTTTTCCTTCTTTGCTGATACATCTACCATCCTTCCTGGCTTTGGGATGTGAAGGTTCAATCAATTTCATGGATTCAAGAGCTTGAAGAGCTTTGCGGATGTGGTTACGTGAAGCAGGGCAGTAATGGGAAGGACGTGTACCTTTACGTTGACGTCCACCGAGCATCTTAGAAAGCCTGCCAACTCCAGCAGGGGAATGCATGTATACACGACGGAGAATGGCAGCACATCGTGTATAATACCAATCTTCATCAACGGGGGCAATTTCCTTATGGACACCAGTCTTGACCTGATAGATCCAATCTGGAGGAATGACCTTTCCTGTTTTCTTCAAATGGTTAGCAACAGCTTCTACCAGCTTCTGCTGGTCAACATCGCGGGCTGTGATAGACATTGGATTTATGATTTATAACTTTTTATCTTTATAAGTAAAAAAAAATATCGAAAAGTATAGTGGCATTTGTAAATAATACAATGTTAATTCATTCTCACTCCTTTTTAAATAAGGATCTCACTTTTTATTTTATTCTGTCTCTTCAAAATGAAATATTTATTTTTATTATTATTTTTTAAATATAATAATCATTCATTTAATAAAAAATTATAATTATGTGAATATCTACATGTTTATATATATTATCCTCTAGTTTCTTGTATAGTTGTCTGTTGAAGGACGTCATAGTCTGAAAGCTTTCCAAGATTATACTGCATAAATAAAGAAACTCGTTGCCGTAAACTTTGATTCCTCTCTCTTCTTCGAAATAAAATATATTAAATTATTTGAATTATATATGTAGTAATGTAGTTTATGCTGTTGGATGACTGTAGTGTGGCATGTTGGTTAGAAGCAGTCGTGGTTTTGAGTGATGGGTGGTAAGGACACACAGGATCCAGAGGCCCCGTGAGGAAATAGATCGGGGAGGAAAGATAGAAGAACAACCCCTAGAACAACTGGTGTCGAGATCACCTCGGTGAGAACTGACCCTTGATCATCCCGTCTAGCCGCTTTTAAGCCGCTTTAAGGAAGATAAGTCCTCTAGGGGAGTATGAAGTCGTGATACTTGTTTACTAAGGGGGTTGTTTGTTAACCTGGCTATCTTTCCTTGTACTCCCACACGGGGCATTTTATTTCACGTATTTCCAAATATTATTATATATATATATGAAAAAATAATAGAAAAAAATTAAAAATTAGTGGGTCAGGTGTTGATATTAAAAATAAAGAAAGCATATCCTGACCAGGAGCACATGTGCTTTACAGAAGGCAGAGCGCCATCTGGTGGAACAGAAATCAACTAAACATTGATTTAGCCTGTTCCCTGATATTTGACCAACCCAATTTCTTGATAAATCAAGAAAATCCATCCACGAAATTGGGTTGGCCAAATAACAGGAAACAGGTTAAATCAATGTTTAGTTAATTTCTGTTCCATCAGATGGCGTTCTGTCTTCTTTAAAGCACATGTGCTCCTCGTCAGGATATGCTTTCTTTATTTTTAATATATATATGGAAAATTTTCAGGGAGGAAAATGATTTATAAGAATAGAAGTCGCCTCTCCCGTCAAAATAAACATCAAATCTATTGACTGTCGCCGCAATTTTGATGGGAGAATCGACTTTTATGTTTCTTTTAAAAATAAAACAATTATATACTGCGCTTACTGCAATGATAAACTAATGGGAGGGCCTAGCTCATCAGTGGTGAATCCTCCCAGCGGTTTCGCCAGTTTAATCTACCATACCTCTATAATATTGCATTGGGCTGCTTTGCTTTTATACTGATACTGAATTTAAACCCTTGGAAAAGGTGTATATATTTATATTCTATCAAACTTTTTATTTTTCTAATATATTGAATTAGTAAGTTACGTTCCAGGAATCCTGGAATCTCTGTTTTGACGGGAGAGGTCGCCTTTATTTTAATAGAGAAATATAAGATTGGTCTATAATTAAAAGTGAATTATAAATATCATTTTTCGAAATTAACTTTTATATATATTATTTTTTTAGAGATTATATTAACAATATTATATAGAGCAAATGGAAACATTAAGACGCGAATGAAACAGTTCACACATGAATCAAACTTCCTACTGTCCTTACTGCGATTAAAAATATTGGGAGGGCTTGCTTTATTTGTAATTCTACTGTCCTGAAAGCTTATGTCCATAGTTTGCTTGAATACCATTTCTAAGATACCACCCTTCAGTGCAGCATATATAAGCAGAATGATCCAATGCAGTATTAAAGCTCTAAAGAAGCAGTATGGTAGATTAAAAATTGGCGAAACCGCTGGAAGGGTTCACCACTGATGAGTCACAAGCCCTCCCAATATATTTTTTTATCGCAGTAAGGACAGTAGAAGTTTGATTGGTGTATGAAAGAAACATTCGCGTCTTATTTTATTAATTTCGTCTCTATTTACAAGTGTTACATTTGAGTCACCTTGTCCTGGCTATTTACATATGGTGAGTTGGTGGAGTAGAGGTGGCCAGTAGTGTTGGTTGATGGGCTCCTAACTAAGCGTCAGGTCGTCGGAATCGGGGTCTGATGGCCTAAACCGTTGGTTTTCGACCGCTACGACCCGGGTTCGATTCCCGCAATGGGCACTTTTTTATGTTAAAAAAAAATGCTCCAATGGCCTCCGATTCTTTCAAAAGTCTAACCCCACCAGCGAGTGCAAGTAATCAAACGGGGCTCTGGCACATTTGTAAGTGCAAAGTCGAACTGCTTTTCAGCCTGTGTGCCGGTTCCAAAATAACTTTACTATGTACCGCTCAAAAAGAGCAACCTAGTTTATGATATTTACAACAATGAATAATATGTGAAAGTTATTCACAGTTAAAACATTAATGCGGGATTAGATCCCAGTTCATGGCTGTCGGGAATCGAGGGTTTTAACCATTCGTCCACCGACTTCTTGAGCCTGGGTTACCTATATGTTACTACCTCGTTTTTATGTGAGTAATCGTTACCTAGAAATTATTCGAAAAAAAAAAAAACAATATTAAGGTAAAGGGTTTCTTTTGATTTTGCTCGAAAACTTGCGAAAATCAAAATTAAAAGAAACCCTTTACCTTAATATTGTTTATTTTTTTATTTTTCGACTACCTCCTTTCCTGAAATCTCTCTTTTCTGAGATATAACATATATATTGCCTTTCTGCTTGAACTGACTCATCTCCAACCTTCATCTATGGCCAACTTCCCAGACTGGACCCCAACAAGGAACTTTTTCGATCTGATTAGTAGCCCACTCTGGACGCGATTAGAAGTTCTAGTCACTGGTTTGTACTAGTTACTGGATAACCCGGTGTATGAAAAAGTGAAAGTTGTATAAGCTTATGATTTTGCTTTGTTTTAAAAATGAATCGATGTTGGTTCCATATGCTTGAATTGAATATTACACCTTAGTTCTATATATTTTATTGCTTAAAAAAGAACACAACAAAGCAAAAAGGAAACTACAATATTGCAAATGATTTGATAACTAACTAAAAAAATATTAATAATAATATCAAAAATGATGATGATAAAAAATGAAAATGTCTGCCAGAAAAATGCTTCTATGAATTAAAAAATAAGAATAATTACAAAATTATCATATAAACTTCAAACACCCGGGTAGTTGGAGTTCTGCGCTCCTCAAACCCGTTTTATTTGCTTCAATCTCTTTTTATACAGTAGAACCTCCCTTTAGCGGACACCCTGTTAGCGGACACCTCTCTACAAAGGACAGTTTTCATTTGAAAAATAACCATTTCTACTATTTAGCAACTCTCCTGTAAGAGGACATTTCTCCCTAAAGAACAATTTGGCTCTGCAATTAGGTGTCCTTTACAGGGAGGTTCTACTGTATTATAAGAATTTCAAACTATTTTGCCTCATTGTTTCCTTTTAAAAAAGCAAATTTTCACTGCCCTTACTGCGATGATAAAATAATAAAGGAGCTTAGTTCATCAGTGGTGAATTCACCACTTATTTTATCATTGCAGTAAGGGCAATAAAAAATTGGTTATCTTAAAAAGAAACATATGCGTTAAAAATAGTTATAATTTCTTATAACAGATGGCACGTTTTTCCATTATTATGTTATTATATTAAATTATACGACTTATATAGAAATCACTTTTAGGAAACTGTGGTGAATTAATTTAACTACATTAGGGTCAAAAATAAAAAGGTTCAGACAACATAAATTAATAATTTTGTGCATTATTAAAATTAATGGTCATACCTTTTTTTTTTTAAGATAGAGGAATCAACGAAATTTCTCCAACACCATCTTTCTCTGAAAAGTTGCAAAAATCTTGTTTTTAAAAATAATTTTGTGCGATTGAAAAGTTATGTAATCAGCCGAAAGAACTAAAAGAACGTTTTAGCTGGGTGGTTGTAGCGATTATAGGCAGAAATATTTTAATTTTCGTAATATTTTCCTAGGTATATTTTCTGAATATAGTAGAACCTCCCTGTAAAGGACAACACCTAGTTGCAGAGCCAAAGTGTCCTTTTAGGGAGAGGTGTCCTCCTACTGGAGAGCTACTAAATAGTAAAAATGGTAAATTTGCAAATAAAGCTGTCCTTTGTAGAGAGGTGTCCTCTAGCGTGAGTGTTCTCTCATGGAGTATGTTATACTGTAACATAATTAGGAGCGATGAGATAGGAATTCATCAATATGTCATTATCATCAGCACCATCATCATCATTTTCCTAATCGAAACTATGCAAATTAGATGGTTATTGGGATTTTTATTTACATAGATAGTCCTTTTTTGAAAATAAAGCAATCCATAAATATATCTTTAAATAAAAAGGCATATATGGATCAAAATATAATATATTTACCAATATATCAGTTGTGGCTGTACGCGCCAACCTTTTTTCAAGGTTTTTATAACATTAATGTCAACAACAATTTATTCTATTGACGGTATCGCGAATATCAAGTACATTTTCAAATTTCAGGACAATTTTACATTGTATTTTAGTTGTATGTTCAATCATATATAATAATTTTATCTCATATTTTGAATCTCTTCTACTACAAGGAATATCCAGTCTCATTCACACTGCCTCTCGATAGAAGTTGAAACACCTCTAATAAAATAATATTTAAAATTAACAGGACATGTAAGTAGAAATATTACCTCCCTCGTCAAAATGAACGCTAAACTTAAACGCCATCTAGTGTCTGTTGCAGCAAATTAGAGGACTGACCTACCTATTGACGGTAGGTGGCGCTGAGTTTGTTGTTACCATAAATATATTGTAAAAACCTTGAAAAAGGTTGGCGTTCAGCCACAACTATAATATTGGTAAATAAATTATATTTTGATTCAATATATGCCTTTTTAATTACAGATAGTTCGATTTAAAAAATAATAATCCTTTGTATGATACCATTTGAGAGAAAAAAAAATTCCATCCAGAGAGGGAAGAGTGGCTTGTAAAAATTATAATTGATTCGAGCTTTCACTTGGGGTCCTTCTACAGGAGTACGGTTAATTATAACGCCCTCTATATATTCAAACATCATACATTAACCCTTTATAAATAACCTTAATCCTGTAAAAGGCTCCAAGGCTCGAATTATCTATAATATCTCAATTAAATTATATTATTTGCAAGAAATTCTCCCCCTTTGATAATTTTTTTTCTCACAAGCTAGTCTATTTTAAATGGTACAGTTAAATCTAGTTAGAAATAATCATTATTTCTCCTTAAAATAAATTTCGATTTTTCGTTGAAAAGAAACACATGCGGTATAATTTTAAAATGTCGTTTTACAATCACAAGCCACATTATATTATATTGTACAGTTAAATATGTCTATAACGCCCCCTCTAAATAGCGCCCGATTTTAAATACGTAGTACGATGCGATTTACATTAAAAGTGACCTGTCTATAGCACCCCCTCTCTATAGCACCCTATTTTGGTGAGTCCCAAGAGGGGGCGCTATAGACAGGTTTAACTGTATTCTTTTTTATCATATTATATCATAATAATGATAGGATGAATTACGATCACTGGACTTATGGATTGAATTAAAGATAACTACACTCTTTTGAGAACGTCCGACAACAACATTGTCTTGAATTCCGAGCGCTTGGCGAGAAGGAAAAGGAAAAAGTAGAATTTGACAACCCAAAAAATACGAAATAATCACTTAATTTGGACATTCTAGAAGCAGATGGCCTCCCAGACCTTTCGGTGCATAAGCCAGCACTTAATTTGGACAAAAGAGAGTCATCTAATGGTCCAAATATTTGAGAAACTTAGGATTCCGAAGGTTACAAAGAGGAATGGCCATTGTTCATGGCCCGCCATGAGCGGCCAGGAAGATTCCGCCCCTCGGGAAGAAAGCCCTCCCCAACATGAAGACATCCAAAATCCTATTATCGAAGATCACCCCGCATTTTGGCAAGAATTTCTACCATCATTGAATCAACTACTGGAAGAACCTTCAGACCAAGAAATACCTCAAGATATCACTGAAGATAATGATTGGATTAGCATTGATAATGACTCCGTTCACAATTGGTCCATTTTACCATTTGATTCCTTTAACGATGAATACACTGATTGGTTAGATCATGAAGAAACTGAAACAGAAAAACCGATTGAAAATACTTATGAAAACTTAGATGTTCCAGGTTTAACTTTGGGTAATTCTGCCCAGTGGGCAGGGCTACCTCAGGAACTCCTTGGTTCCATCTTCAGCTATCTCAGCTACAACGATCGTGTGGCCGCAGCTCGCGTGTGTTCTCAATGGTCCTGTGCCTTCCATCATCCCGACCTATGGCATACCCTCGACTTCGAGTGCCAAGGTCGCGTGTTTTCTAGAGATGAGCGTCGAGCTTTAAAGATCGCTGAGAGGTGAGCAAATTTCCTTCTTCGTCGTGCAATTTCTTCCGTTTTAAAATATCACATCTTCTCATCATAATATACATAGCTACGATTCCTATTTACAATGGGGCTTAAACAAAGACTCATTTTTAGTACAGTTAAACCTGTCTATAGCACCCCATTTTGGGACTCACCAAAATAGGTTGCTATAGACAGGTCACTTTTAATGTAAATCGCATCGTACTACGTATTTAAAATCGGGCGCTATAAAGAGGAAGGCGCTATTTAGAGGGTCGCTATAGACAGGTCTAACTGTATATTATTTTGAATAAAAATATATAATGTCTACGTGCGTTAACATACCAAATGGAAATTTAGAGTGAACGTTATGAAAAATATATATTGATTCATTTAAAAACAGCTTTATCCCAAATTCATTTGGTTGTTTAAATTTGTCTCATAAATAGTTTTATCTTAACACAAAGCTAATTGTAAAAAGTGCACTCATGGACAAAACTTAAAGAAGTGGAAACTCTTTAATGTCGCCGGTCCTCAATTTTTATTTTTGAAAGAGACAGAGGCAATTTTGTTCATACCTGGTTATCTCGTGTGTCTTCAATAAAGGTCACTGTGTATCAAATATCTTTCAGAGTTATTGTCTGAATCCCGATATACATGCTAAAAGGTAAAACTTCCTTAAGATTTGTCTATGAGTATACAGTATTTATGTAGAGCGTTTTTTTTTTTATCTATATGGAGAGTAAGAATATTCCAGCTTACGTCCTGACCCTCAACATGACATTTAAAGTTACACACTCGCCAACGCTTAAATTATGAATATTATGTGTAAGCATCTATAGTTTAGTGATTAGGGATTCTTCGCGTATGCACTAACCACAATATTTCACGGATTTCTGAGACTAGAAAAAAAAAGTAAACCAAAAATCTGATATTTCAGAACCGTTCTATTTGAAAATATTGTTCGAAAATTTTAAATATACGGTATTTATCGTTAGGTTAACGATAACCGATAATCACACTTTTATAGAACCTCCCGTGAGAGACCACTTAACTGAAGAGATACTCCCGTTTTCCCTGGAAATGATATTTTGTTGGTGATTGAGTTATTTTTGATTCTATAAAGGTCGTCGCTTAGGATGATAACCAGTAATACGATAATCTCAGAAAGACAAAATTTCTATCATTTAAATGATATCAATAATGATGAAAACACAGTGTGTAGATTATTTCTGTTATTAAAACAGAGTGAGGAAAACTTTTAAGAAACGCCTTGTTCAATCAAGTAAAATGTTTCCTTATAATCACTAAGGATAATAAGCGGTTTTTTAATAGTCTACAATAGAAATGAAGAGAAGTATATAGAATTGATTTTCTTTGCTTCCATAAAATAGTTGCTACATGCGCAGGTTTGGGAAGTATGTCAAAGCCCTGACAGTGAGCTACCACAAGGTGAACTTCAAGGGACGACAGATGTTCCAGAAACATCTCTGCCAGCTCTTCCAGCGACTCTCGGAGCAGAAATGTCGTCTGAAAGCCTTCAAGATGACGCAACTTTTTTTTCACCACCATTGGCGCAATATCAGCAACCGGAAGATTCTGGTGGACAGAACGCGACGTTTCCTACGTCAGCAGACACGGCTGGAGACGGTGGATTTGAGCAAGATGGACTTCAACGTGAAAGATGGACTACGGGTCCTGGAGGCGTTGGCTGATTCTTGCGGTCCTAGACTGCGGGAACTGTACCTCAAGGACTTCTTCCATAACCATCAACCTATCTATAGGCACGTATCTTCCTTTACACTTCTATAGAACCTCCCGGGAGAGACTAACTAACTGAAGAGATACTCCTATCTCCCCTGGAAATTATCTCTTGTTGGAGGATGAGTTATTTTTAATTCTATAAAGGTCGTCGCTTAGGATCCTAACCAGTAATACGATAATTTGTATGTTATCCTAAGAGGAGTGACTCTATCTGGATAAACTCTAACAGAATTTTTTTAGTAAAGAAATAATTTAAAGAAAATTTTGAAAACACAATTTTTCATTTTACTCTTTCCTATTTCTAGAAATGTGTTGTTGTTTTAGCGTGCAAAATAAATTGTACAACTAATTTTAAATAATCGAGGTAATAAAAAACGCACATATATCTCAATACTTTTTATATATCGACTAGCCGAATGACCCTGGCAACGCCCGGGTTTTACCCGATTAAATGCTTTTATTCAAATACTATTCGTTACAATTATAAATTGACGCCGTGGATGTCATTCTTGTGCGTCCCGCTCCAAACTTTGTGTCTGAGAAGCGATATTTTTATAAAGAGATGATCTAGCTTTGTGTCTTCTGCTCGAATGAATGTTTTTCTGTTAGAATTTTGTTCCTGCATACTAAAAATGAACTGGCTTCACCCGTGGTCTCTGATTTTTGGAATTTTTCCGGATATAATTTTGTATCTGATAATCAAATATGATACAGCAATATTGTCATAATCATTTTCTGACTAAAAAAAAACAACTATTTTTGCCCAGAACCTGTCAATTTCAATTTTTCTTGGCTAAAAATGCGACAAATATCTCTTCCATATTTTTTTCTATGTCCTGTTAAAACACGTTTTACATGTACATTAGGTTAGCTGATATTACCTCCCATCTTCACCGCTAGAGGCGCTGCTTGCGAGTGAAAGAGCAAATTTGCAACTCAAATTTGCAAATAACTCGAAGAATATTCGGGATAGAGACCTGAAATATTCAATATAAGTTTTTCCAGATACTTGTATACATTTTAATAATAATATAAATGAGTTTTAAAAATTGTAAAAAAAAATGCATCGGCCGGGAATCGAACCCGCGTGGCAGGCGAGCATTCTACCACTGAACCACCGATGCTTATAAAAAATGGCCATATTAGGGTATTTATTCCATTCACAAAAGCAGACGGTGACAGATTTGTTGATTGATGACTCTGATACTTGTATATTTTAATTGTTCCACTTCGATAAATACATGGTTCCAAAACATCAATAATATGTTCCTTTCTTGAAGGTTCTACTGTAGAGAATATGTCTTTTCTTGGAGGTTCTACTGTATTGTGAGTAGTAGTATTTTTAAGATTTTACAGTTCGACTAGGAAATATCTTTATTTACGGGGCTGCTAACCAGAATGGATAAAAAGGTAATAGCCTACAGCACCCGGTGTTCCCAGGTGGTCACCCTCCCAAGTACTGACCGGGCCCGACATTGCTTAACTTCACAGTTCGACTAGTTGAATTGCATTCAGTTATATAAGGGGAAATTTTATAAATCAATAAAAAGCATCAAAAATTTGTATAATTCGGTAAATGAATTAGAATTTTATCATCGCAGAAAAGGGTAGTAGATTTTTTTTTTTATTTCAGAAAGAAACATACGCATCAAAAATAGCTTGAATTTCTCATGAATCATAATGTTCAAAAATTGTTACACCAATATTCCTATCCTTAGTCGTTGGATAAAGAAAAAACTGATAGCAAACACAAGAACATCAGCGTTTGTAGATCTTGAACTTTTGAAGCTCGGCCTAGTGACAGGAAGCCTGTGCAGGAATGAGAACTTCCAGAAGACAATGCTGACTTTCTCCAACCTCCTTAAGGTTTCTCTCAACCATTCCGTCCTCTCCAGCAAGCTGTGCTTGGGCCTGGGCACCAAGTTGGTCCATCTGACCATCAAGTGCAGAAGGCATGACTTCTTCCCTATTGAACTAACGGGGACGTCGTGGGCCAACCTCAGGTCGGCTTGTCCTGGATTGGCCGTCGAGGTCTTCATAGGTACATACCGCTATGTAGGTAGTGTTCTCTCCGTTGACCATTTAATACACTCGTGGATAAAACTTAAGGAAATGGAATGTATTTTATGACGCCCGTTGTCTGTTTTTTTTAAGGTGACAAAGACGATTTTGCTCACACTTGGTTATCTCGTGTGTCTTCAATAAAGTTCACTGTGTATCAAATATTTTTTTGAGTTATTGTCTGAATCCCGATATATATGCTAAAAGGTACAACTTCCTTAAGTTTTTTCCATGGGTGTAAATAGCGTACACTTTTTTGGGGATGGGATCATTTAACGCAATTTCTTTTTAAAATATAAATGACGAATTTCTACAAATAGTGAACTCAAGATGAAATTTTGGCAAAGCGCTTAGCTCATCAGTAAGGCATTCTCAGCTATTTTGCCGATTTACCACATCACTACAACTATTGTATGCTCATACTGCTTACATAATCTACAATTTAAGATTTATTTATAAATAGGTTTTCTTCGAGTACACAGTTATTCCGCCTAAATGGCAAAACAACAAATAGAAAATCCTGTTTAAGAAAAATACGTAAACAATATATATACATCTATTCAGCATGTTGAGGCTGGAAGCATTCAACGCATTAAAAAATGAATGACTAATTCCTATTATTTAGGCAAAAGAAGCTCGAAGTAATTGTCAAATTTTTACAATTTTAGAAGTATCTTTCGTTATTTTTTGTTAAATACCATGATCACAAGAATACACCTTCAAGCTTAGACTATATTAGCAGAATGAACATACACAATAGTTGTAGCGATCTGGTGGATTAAATTAGCGAAATTGTTTGGGAGGTTCATCACTGATGAGCCAAGTTTTCACGTTTCTTTTCCATCTTCGGGTTTAAATATTGTAGAAATTCTCTCATTTATATTTTTTAAAATTAGCATTGAATGCTCTGCCTCTGCCTCTCTCTCTCTCCCATCCTCAAGATACCTGTATCAAGTGAATCTGTTCCCAGCCGTTAATGATCACATAGGAAGATACCATTATGATCCTTTGACGATTTAATAGATGGATACCTTTATCTAGTGAATCGGTCTCGAAACTTTTATTATTGCACCGGTAGATACCATTTAGGTTAGCTTCATGGGAAAACATAACAAATGTTTTGTAACGCGCACATGCAACAAATAAAATGTTAAAATTGAACTTATAAAGAACTTTGGGAGAACAAATATGAGACGAATAATTTCTCGACATCTCAAAGAAAGGACGGTTCTGTCCAGATGGTATATTTGAGCTGGTGATCTTGAAGAGAATCCTGCCACCCGAGCTGCCCCTCCGTTCCCTCAACTACTGGTCCGGCTACCTGTCCGAGGAGGGCGAGGACAACGCCGAGCTGATCGACTACGTCCGCTACCTGCGGGAGAACTTCGCCAACTCCCTGGGTGAGACTTTCTCAGTACTGTTGGTGTGTGTGTGTGTATTTTAGTACTGAGTGCTCCGTCTTAGTGATAACTTGACGGGTGAGAACTTAGACCTCCCCTGGACTATTGGTGTGTATTAAGTGCTCCGCTTTAGAGATAACTAGACGGAGCTTAGACCTCCTCGGTACTATGGGTGTGTGTAGATTGGTACTGAGTGCTCCGCCGTAGAGATAACTTGATGGGTGAAGACTTAGACCTCCCTGGACTATTGGTGTGTATTGAGTGCTCCGTTTTAGAGATAACTTGATGGGTGAGAACTTAGACCTCCTCAGTACTATGGGTGTGTGTAGATTAGTACTGAGTGCTTCGCTTTAGAGATAACTTGATGGGTGAGAGCTTAGACCTCCCCAGTACTATTGGTGTGTACTGAGTCATTTGCTTTAGATATAACTTGACGTGTGAGATCTTATAACTACATTTGTGTGTGTGAGAGAGAAAGTTTTAGAGCTACCTACAAAGTATTATAAAGGCAATCTAGTAAGAAATCGCCCCACCGCTGTGTCCAGAAGTCCTGACCCTGGAGCTGATGGACTACATCCCCGACCTAGACTTGGCTCTAGAAGAGCTGCTGACATCTTGCAGCCGGCTGTTAGACTTCTCCCTCACAGCCATCATCCCTGTCTCCTTTCTGGAGCACGTGTGCGAACTGGCGCTGGAAGGATTATCCCGTGAGTGCCGCATTACTCACATGTGTCGATGCACATACACTCTCTGGTTGTATGGGAGCTCTCTGGTGGTGTGATAGAGTGGTCAGCAGAGGGCAGTTTTCTAGTGTTGTGATAGTATGATTGGTAGAGGGGAGTTCTCTGATAGTGTGATAGAATGGTCAACAAAAAGAAGTTTTCTAGTGGTGTTGTAGTGTGATTGGCAGAGGGGAGTTCTCTAATGATGTGATAGAATGGTCAGCAAAAGGAAGTTTTCTACTGGTGTGATAGTATGATTAACAGAGGGGATTTCTCTAATAGTGTGATAGAATGGTCAGCAGAGGGCAGTTTTCTACTGGTGTGATAGTGATTGGCAGAGGGGAGTTCTCCAATGATGTGATAGGGTGATGGTAGATTTCAAACAGACACTTTTCAAGCGCAATATATCACATTTAATCAAATTTATTTATATTATAAACAAATATGGAGTTTGTGGGAGGCAAATTCTTTATTGAAGGTATCCTTTTCACATCACATTGGATTTTGGAGAATTTCTCGTATACGATCTGTTCGAGGTGCTACAACAAGAAGGTGGCCAGTATCCAGGAGATCGTTCAAGTAAAGTGAGTGATCAAGAGTTTCGCACCCCAACTTAGGTAGCTCATATTGTTTCATTATTGAGATTTGTGGGCAGACGTTGTAGTGGAGAAGCAATACCCCTTTTCTGTTGATCAGATTCATTGAGATTTTTATGACATTTTCGATTTGCATATGATGCCTTTCTCTTTGATGATTTCGATCAATCCCGAGCAGATTCGTTGATATTTTAACGAAATTTCCGATTTTAATGCAACTCCTCTCCCTTTAATGATTTCACTAGAATTCGGGAAGCTATGATGAATAATCTAAGTATAGAAACTTAAATCTAAAAGCCTGATAAATCTTAATACCCATCCTATATTCTCACCCGAAATTTTATTACAGTATCGTCTTGTATTCTACTGTACTTTGTCTATTCTTACACTTCTCAGTAATGTTTAATCCCTTCATTTAGGTGATGTTTCTTGGAATGTCGTGCTGCAGATCTTAGAAAGACCTCCATCATGCTCTCCGCCGCAGGAGAGGAGGAGGCCGCGCTGGTAGAGAGCCTCAATACCAAGTTCCAGCCCCTCCTAGTGGCCAGAGGTCTCGACTTCACCCTGGACACAGACTGGCTTTTGGGACCCAACTGATGCCATGGATAGTTTTATAGGGCAATAAAATGACAAAACTTCATGTGTGTTGTGAGAAAGAGGCACCTGGTTTTTAATCAATAAATTTCCAAATTTTTTTATTATTATTATTATTATTATTATTTTTTAATTCTTCTTATTTCTTTATTCTTTCTTATAATCTGTATATATTTACCATATGTATATATTCTTTCACCATTTTTATTTCCCACTTTCTCCGTTTTGTAACCCCAAGGAGAATCCTCTGTAAGACCTGTGTGTCTTAATAAAGGCTTTTGTGTGTGTGTGTGTGTGTCTTTAATCAATAAAGATAACGAGAGGTGGACTCAGATTTCCCTTTTTTTTTTCTGCTGAAGTAATTTTTTTTTCTAAATATTTTCTACCCTAACACTTAATTTTTTTTCTGGTGATTTTCTTGCCTGGAAAATTATATTTATATTTATATATATTCTTTTAATTATACAAATATCTATTTTGTATATTTTAAACTGTATGACACTTTTAGTATATGTCACATATCTTCCAATTAGTTAAAGCCGATACCTTCAAATATCCTGCCCTTCTTTTGGAATGTACGCCGTTTCTGTTCGCTGCCACCCCCATATTTTGTATATATGCTATATCTTTATTGATAATACCTGTAAACCCCTATTTGTATGTAACACTAAAAATGTTGACGTCAAAATAAAGATACAAAGAGTGTTCTGTCAGCTGGTGGCAGGGACAGAGGGAAGGAAAAAAGCCAACGCCCAGCCCATGTGGGGCCCCCAGGGACTCTTTATAGACGACCCCGGTAAACAGGACAGGTTTTGGCAGGGGGTCAGCAGCAGATGTGCTAGAGGGTGGCCATTGGCAGGCGGCTCCTGGCTCTTGCACGCTCTCTCTCCATGTCTCGGGGATAAGCATCCAAGTTTGTGTCATGGCCTCTACCTCTGTCCCGTGGGCTGTCCTGATTCCTCTCTGTGCTAACATCTAGCCCTGCCTCTGCTTCTTGTTGTCCGCGTGTGGGAAGAACATCAACACTCGCCTCACGTACACGACTGCCAGCTTATTCATACATCACATTTGCAACAATATTACATGTATATAAGCAGATTTAATGTAAATAAATAGTTTGCTCCCAGGAACCTGGGTTATAAATATTTCTCTCTAAATATTTAGTTATATGGGTAAAAAATATCACACAGATGTTGCGTTCCCGGTTTGGATAGATGAAAAGGGAGGATACACGATGTGACTTATTAAAGTTTCCTTACTTAAATATATATATATATAGCAATTTAGGCCAACAACCCCATGTATATAACCCGCAGCAAGACCTTAATGTTGTATAATAGAAGCACAGCTGTCAATGATGCACTATCGACATATGTCTTTACATCATCACATGTAATGCAATTTGTGCAAACAGGATAAATAAAGAAAAAAAAGGGGGGGGGAAACTCTGTAATTGATTAAGAGTTTGAGTTAAAGCAGGGATCGAGCATATAATATTGTCAGAACAAAGGTCTAAAGATGGAAACAACCACGACACTAGTATACAATTTCATCAGACAACCCATGAAATCGTTATTAAATTGGGCAATCTATAAAAGACTCCTTCTGGAGGTTTAGCAACCCACTGAAGACGCTGGGAGCTATTTCATAGAGGAAAATTATAGCAACAGATCTCTATAATTTCTACAGATCAACTGTAAATAGATTCATATTAAGGCATTTTTATAGCCCAAATAACACAAACAATAGTCAAACATACAAATCTGTTTGCATCATGCCGTACCCTCCTAACAGCGTAACAATAGCCCGAGGAATCAGAAAATATGGTATAATGGTAAATATGATGGAATAACGCACTGAAACACATAAAAGTACAAACATTACTAAAACCTGACAGATAGATACCCTCAAAGTAGCCCTAATAAAGTCGTAATTTGCAACTGTCGCTGTGTCAATATATCACAGCAAAGATATAGTACACAACTCTATTCCAACAGAGTCGGTAGTTCTATATTTAGTACAATTTGTGAAATTAAGGTGTGGGGGGTAGTACCATAAAGCAAAAGGAATGAAATATGTATGAGAGGAAACAAGAAAATTTCTCTAGATACAGTAGAACTTGGATAATTCGAACTTCTTTAATTCGAAAACCTCTTTAATTCGAATATTTTCTTGGTCCCTAGAAGCCTTAAGCCTTTATTCAAAACATCTTTAATTCGAATTTTTGGATAATTCGAATTTTTTTATGGTCCCTTGGGGTTCGAATTATCCAAGTTCGACTGTATTTATTTAAATAAATTAAAATTTGGGAACATGTCTATACTGACGAGATATGCTATTTACATAGTAAAATTTAGATAGAGGTGACCTGAAGTTACTTTATAGCCCTTTAGGGCCCATGCGAAATATAGGTTGGTTACTACACAAAAAAGGGGGGGGGGGGCGCTAAGTCATAATGACAAATGGCTTACCTTTTCTCGAAAGTGCCGGCAAAGGTCTGGTCTCCCGTCTGAAGACTGTCCTCTCACTGAGCGACTCAGATTGAATCTGCCTTTTGGCAAAGAAACCCTCTTTTATTCTTGTCTCTCTACGTTTTCATTCGCTGGCCGCGCCCAAAGTTTCTATTCGCTGGCATTTTCATTCGCCGAAAGAAACACCAATCAAAATGGCCAACGGCTCCAGTATACAATTTCATAGACGCCCCAGGCCTCTCCCATCAAAATAGAACATATAGTATTACCAAAACAAAAAAAATCTAAAGAGAGAAACAGCCACGGCACTAGTGTAAAATTTCAGACCCCAGGCCCCCCCCTCCACATGGATTGAAATACTATCCTCCCTTTTCTCGGGACGGTATATATATCGCCCCCCGTCTTGGCTAAAAATCGACCCAGGCCCCTTTTACCTGGACTGTAATGTGATGCTTCCTTTTTTCGGGAATATATGTACATATGAAACAACAGTTTCCAGCTCGGATGTCTCTGGATGTCTACTTCTCCACCAGGCATCAGCTTTCGGCATGGAAGTCTGGTGTCACCAAGTGTCTAAGTTTCTGGGCAAAAAAAAATGGTCTATAAGTCTATGTGGGAGGGAAGCCATGTGTCCCTTTTTTTTGTTGATTATACATACGCCTTCTGTTGGGGTATGGTTACAAAAACGTGCCCCAACAATCCTCCCCCTGCCAGGTAATGGACAAATGCGTTTGTGCTACTCATTATTCATCTGCCTTTCATCGGTTACTATGAAAGCAGGCCCATGTCTAGCAAAATGCATTTTCCATTACTAGGTGAAGCCAGATGTACCGAAACCTATAGGGAAGATAAGGCTAATCAAAATGATGGTATGCTATTCTAGATGTTTATTATTCCGAACATTAGTGGGCATTGTGCATCCTGGCAATGGGGTTTTTATGTGTTATTATTCTATCAGCACACTGTTATCAACATAGGTTATGGGGGACAGTCATATCATATGTATGGAAGTAAGCAAGGTCATCTGTCTCACCATTCATGGGTATATATACCACCCTTCCACTTTCTTCTTTGGCCTTGAGGAGTAGGCCATCCTTGTGGTAAGTCCTCTCACCTCATCCTTGCCTCTTGGTGTGCTGGTTTCATTGCTACCTTCTTTCTGTTAACAATACAGTTAGAACATTTCCCTATTACATATTATATATAAAAAATTGGGCGCCAAGAAGTCGTTTAGAAATAACTGACTAGTCCAACTCCTAAAACATGCCAGCATCTTTATTTAAGTACCAATCAAGACATTCGTGTGGTATAGTTATACATATACAATCAAAGGAAAGGATAATTATAGTTAGCTGAAAGAAATATCTTGGTATATAATAATTAGCCTATGACATGATGACTTTTGCTAAATTAAAAAAATTACAGAAACAAATTGTGAAAGTAATTATTAAATAAGGCACGAAATATGTAATGATAAAATGAATCCTTCCATGTTATATGATGAGTATAATATATATATTGAAGAAAACACGTATCATGCAGATAGTGATTAAATATGATAAAAATCATCCCATGATAGATGATAAAGAAAACCACTACAAAATTATATATGATGACAAAATATATATACATATACAAGTAAGGCGGATAAAAGACAATAAGGATAAAATAGATCATGCCTTGAGGGAAGAATAAGCCACGACAACATGTTAAAAAAAAAAATGCAACATGGCAGGTAAATATTACTAATATCATGAATATCAAAGGAAATAAATTTGTTGAAATGAATAGTATATGATTATAATATAATATAAATGATATAAAATAATAACCTATTCAATAAGAAAATGAAAACACATTATATATATTTGTGCGCTGAAGGATCAAGGTTTAGTATCTCAGTTAAGTTTTCAATCTTATTCAGTCTGGAATCACGAGTTGGTCACTGGGTAATATTCGTCTATCCCGATCCTACTGGAGGGTGTGTTTTCTCTTATGTGTTAGATTCCTCTGTTACAATACTCTCAACCCAGGTGGGAACGTCATTCAGAATCTTGGTTAAATGGAACATAGCCCAGACCTCTATCAAACTACACAGTCCTTTTGAATCTAGGGTGACAACCGTATGAAGAGAAATTTTCTGTTTTGGCAGAGCGACTAATCAATTTCTACTATTTTGTTTGTGGCTCCGTTTACCTTGCCTCTGGGGTGTGTACAGTTCAGCTACCTCCCCCTTCCAAGAAATTCACATTACTTTCATCTACTAATATACCCTCTATTCATTGACCTGAATCCTATAAATCTACATCTTATAAGTTTGAATTTTATCAATCTGAAATTTTGGTTCCTTTTTACAAATTCCTTCAGAATTCTACTCCCTGTATAACTGCTCTTAATTCTACTGTCCTCAATACAACACTTCTAAAACTTTGACTCACTGGCTTGTTCTGGCGTATCGTTCGCGGTCATTATAGTTAACTAATACTTTAAAATCTTATCCTAACATGGAACGAGTCTAAACTCGTTGAAGGTCCTAATAATTACTTATTCTGCCTCTCGAATCGGTCTTTTGCTCGAATTCATTCCAACAAAACGTATGGCAGGGCGAATCCTTTATTAGAAGAAACTTCCGCTAGCTATGGGGGATCAAACTGGTACCAAAAAAAATTCAATAGACGGAAACACTTCGTCTAGAATAACTGGGCAATCTCTGCCTACTTGCCAATCTTACAGGACCTCCCGTCTGGAACACCCTCGCTCCAGCCACGCTAAAAGCGTCGAAACTACGGTGTCAGATCGGTTACCCAAGGTCGCGCCGTTATACCCCAGGCTATACGGCATGGCTAAAACAAATTCCCCCATCCTGCATAAAATTCAATCTATACCTCTTCGTTTCCTCTTGCGAGGAGGAGTTGAGTGGGAAATTCGGCTTGATCCTTGCCTTCCACTATCTCCAAGTCTGAGGGTCGGGATAGGGATCATTTATCCACAATCCTTAGAATTCAAGCTAAACTAAGATAAAAGAAAATCAAAGGAAAATTATACCCCCTTACGAGGGACCTAACAAAAAGGGAGCGAATATTTTCTAACTAGATAGAGTTGTAGTTGTCCTGTTTGAGTCTTCTCGGTCCTAACAAAATTCGAAATAAAAAATAAAATAAAATAAAAATCGATCCTATTAAAGTCCTTAACCCTATTCTAATGTAATTTGGGCTCACAATATAATAGTTTTTAACCTTCTTACACATTCATTACACCAATTCATTCATACACCCTCCCCCCCTATCATTCACGGTGTGCATACAAACTAAAGTTAAAAGCTGCTACAAAGGCCAAAATACTCATTTATCAATATCAATAGATCCTAACAAATAATAACATCTTTCAGGACACAATGTGAAATCAAATAAAATAATAAACTTAAAACAAATTGGGAACTAAAGCCCTATATTACTCAAAAGAAAATGCCTCTGTACAAGCTCTATATATACTAATACTTTATACTCGATAAATGATTGTTAACAATAATTGTTAACAATTCTAAATAATCTGAAAGCTAACCTACTAAAAAAAATCAGTGTAACTTCAAAAACTGCCCTTGCCTTGACACCAAGCGACTTTTCACGACAATTCTATATAAAGACATACACAAATTATAATGGCGAATAAAGGACCATTAAGCGTGACACCTCATAAAAGCGGATTGAGTCTCTCCCCTAGCCACCGTGGGTGAAGTCACTTTCTTCTTACTTCCTCGTGCGTCTGCCCCCTTTGCAGTAGTCCTACCTCAGCACTCTATTGAAAGATGGATTTATAGGGTTTACGATTCACTACCCAACACTAACATTCTCAAGTGCTTTCCAAGGATCGACTACAGTCTGGGCCTACTTAACTTCTACCCCTGGCTTAGGGTCCCTATACTTCACAACTTCACTCTGAGAGATTGACCTTTCATGTTCTCATTAGAAACCTATTTCAAAGCTACTACCTGAAGGCCAGGGATTATAGGGTTTTTGAATTACCCAACACAAGCCATATGATGCCTATTAGGTTTGTTGTTTTAGACATAGCCCCCCTCTAAGTTGTGATTTCCTACACCTTCCTTCACCTGTTACTCCTGATAATAACTAAAATTTCAGATTTACACTAAATAGTTAATTCACAATGGTATACATTATTCTCATTGGTCTTTGAAACTCGGGTTTTAACAAGAAATAGTTTGTATAGAAAAAAAAAAGAATCCTAATGAAGTTCTACTTAAAAAAAAAAAAAAGGTTTTTAAATGAAAAAAAAAAAAGGTTGAAATCTCTAAACTTCTCATTCTATCGAGCTGATTCTCCGTACACACTCCAAAATCCTAGTTAGTGGCGACAGTCTAAGCAGAATTTACACTGTGTGGGCCTTTTCACCCTTGTAGACCTGCGTAAAGTTAAACTGTTCACACTAACTCTGTCAACTTCCCCTCGTCTCATTACTTCTGAGTTCGCTCTGGTTGTCACTTAGCGGTTGTTATTAGAAATTTCCTTCATGTATTTATACAGTATGAGGCATAGTAATTAAAAGGCTGCATTTCCATGAGTTCAATTCTCTCACAACATGCTGAAACGAAATCAAATGTGGTTATAAGATCACTGTCTATGTGGTAACAGGTGCACATTGGATTGGGAAAGGACAAAGTTATTTCGCCCTTTATGATACCAATTGTAACCGGGTTTTCTGTTGAGTTATGATGATATACTGAGAATTTGATAGGGAAATTATTTTGTAGACTTTGTTGCATATCAGGGGTCTTGTTTGTTCCTGGGTTAGAAATTTTATATTATTCCTTACTGTCAGTCTGATAATTACATTCCTGGCTCATGAGATAGGTGTGCAACTTGTATAATTCACTGTGGAAATATATGTGGACATTTAAGAATTTATAGAGGTATATTTAATATGGAGTCGTCACCTCAGCTCGATCCATCCACATTTTGTTCTGGAATTAGCGTCATATTCTAGATGGACTTCACTGCCTCATCTATAGTCCAGGCATATCACCTTAAATGTCAATTTTAGGAAACGTCATCTCGTCCTAGACCTTTCTTTTCTGCATGCTGGCACATCTTCAATGACATTTCCAATGTGGGGAACACACCCTTTTGGCGGTCTATCGGTATCCAGTGATCATAATTGGCAGAAAACGTCGTCAAAGGGGGCCTCCCTCCTTGCGTGTCTAGCCATCTAATCCAATCACGATACCGCCTCACGCCTATAGGTTCCGAATTATATTCAATGTAATATCTTTGCTCGGGTGTCCCGACTTTATCAATCTTTATTCACAGCCTTTAGGTGATTTTACTCCGCACTGGAGGCTCGCATTCCGCTAACTTCCTCATTATATACAAGTGTTAAATCGAGCCTCGATAAACTCTCCTGTCTCCTATACCCCCATTATTAGATAGATCCTGTCTCTAACACAGGTGGCTTTTGCTGCCTTGTCATTAGCTTAAAGCTGTCCAAGCACACCTCGGGATATCTCAGCTGTCTTGTAGACACAAGCTCCAGTCATCTCCTTTCCTTTGAATATTTTAAAAGATTATCCCAGGTAGTTGTCATAAGTTAATAAATAGTTCCACAGTGATTTAAAAGGTACTCGCGCAAATTGGTCACCAGATCTACTCCTTGAGATTCTGCCATTGGAATGTTAAAACCAGATTTCTATCCATTATTGATTTCAAATAAAAAAGGTTTTACGACAATTACGAAGAGAAAAAAAAAAGGTGCGTCTTTCTATGGTGATCAAACTTCTCTCTTCACGGGTACGCTAACTGGATCTTCAATTCTATTTTCACCTTAAGGCTCATATATTTGCCACTCTCCCAATCCACTATGCGTTAAAAAAAAATAAAATCGATTAACTATCATTCAGCATGTTAGCCCTAATCTGGATGCACAGGCTAGTATGATTTGATAGAAAGCGCTATTAAAATGAAGTTAAGATATTTGTATCCAGCAATAATTATCAGAACTCACCTCTGCTGTGAGAAAATTATATCAGAGCTATGTTGAAAAAAAATGCTAAGTCATTTCAGTAGACTACTGTAAAACACTGATCACCGTTCTAAATTTGAACCATGGGAATCCAACCTCATTTCTCATACTGTATATAATAATTTGAGAAAGTAAAATAAAGAAATTGTAATCAATGGTGCTCGCAACAGAATTCAAAATGATTGAGACACCGAACTTTATAAATAATGTCCAGCAAGCAGGATACCAAACCACCTTTATATTACAACATTTCCACAAAAAGTATAACTATCAATAACCCAATAAACAAAACCACAAAATATCTATAGGGCGATATGTTACATTCCATACTCACAAACATCTATAACAATAGCCAACTACTTAAGAAACTCTGGCATCCAAACATATTACTGTAATTCCCCTAACATAGGCTCCACCATAAAAGTCCACTATCTAAAAATAATCCTACTATCATAAAACCCACTAACCAAAACAGAGAATAAAAGGCAATATATTCCGTAGAGTGTAACAGCTGCCAAGCCAAATACGCAGGGGAGACAGGAAGGAGAGTCAGCAATAGAATATATGAACATAGACGCAACGTTATTAATCAAGACAATAGGTCTCTAATTTTCCAATACTGCAAAGGAACAGGTCACACTTTCGCATTAGGAGAACCTAGAATACATTACAATAACATAAACAGCAAATATCAAAGGCTTATAATTGATTCTCTATTATTCAGAAAACACAATAGCATTAATAGAAAATAGATTTGCCCGAAACATATAACACAATATATCCTAGTACCAGCTAATAATATCAACAATAATATAAGTAACTTATATGTAATAGCCAATAACTATTATAAAACTACTTAAATAATAGAATTTCTAACCTATAAGATAATTCATAGAATATAGCAAACAATAGTAGAATATGTATAAAAACAAAAAAAAAAGTGTCTTAAGAAAACAAATAATATGCAAAACTTCCTAATGTATATATATATATATATATATATGTACATAGAATCATAATAGTTTTAGCATCAGGCGGCGTTATATTTTCTTGATATATTGTATATGTTTCTCCTGTAGAAGGGCGGACAAGCTCGAAAGCTTGAGAAGACCAGAATAAAAGATACTCATCCCCATAAACGTTTTACTTTGATATCAGAAATCAATGATAATATTAAGGTTTTGCCACAAACGATGTGAATCGTAAAAGACAGCGGCGAGAGATGCGGTATACACCGCCTCAACATAACTTTCATTGCCTGATAAAATGCCAGTGAAACGGAAAGCATAAATTAAAATTCACGATTTATAATAGACTGTTAATCTCAGGATGCGTGGACTACTTCACCAATACTTAAAAATAGTATGGCTTTTCATTAGGTATATATTTCTAAAGTATAGGGGATGAAACATATACTAAATTCGAGCCCCGCGGCGGGCGACATTGTTGGGTTCCCGGTTTGGATAGATGAAAAGGGAGGATACACGATGTGACTTATTAAAGTTTCCTTACTTAAATATATATATATATATAGCAATTTAGGCCAACAACCCCATGTATATAACCCGCAGCAAGACCTTAATGTTGTATAATAGAAGCACAGCTGTCAATGATGCACTATCGACATATGTCTTTACATCATCACATGTAATGCAATTTGTGCAAACAGGATAAATAAAGAAAAAAAAAAGGGGGGAAACTCTGTAATTGATTAAGAGTTTGAGTTAAAGCAGGGATCGAGCATATAATATTGTCAGAACAAAGGTCTAAAGATGGAAACAACCACGACACTAGTATACAATTTCATCAGACAACCCATGAAATCGTTATTAAATTGGGCAATCTATAAAAGACTCCTTCTGGAGGTTTAGCAACCCACTGAAGACGCTGGGAGCTATTTCATAGAGGAAAATTATAGCAACAGATCTCTATAATTTCTACAGATCAACTGTAAATAGATTCATATTAAGGCATTTTTATAGCCCAAATAACACAAACAATAGTCAAACATACAAATCTGTTTGCATCATGCCGTACCCTCCTAACAGCGTAACAATAGCCCGAGGAATCAGAAAATATGGTATAATGGTAAATATGATGGAATAACGCACTGAAACACATAAAAGTACAAACATTACTAAAACCTGACAGATAGATACCCTCAAAGTAGCCCTAATAAAGTCGTAATTTGCAACTGTCGCTGTGTCAATATATCACAGCAAAGATATAGTACACAACTCTATTCCAACAGAGTCGGTAGTTCTATATTTAGTACAATTTGTGAAATTAAGGTGTGGGGGGTAGTACCATAAAGCAAAAGGAATGAAATATGTATGAGAGGAAACAAGAAAATTTCTCTAGATATTTATTTAAATAAATTAAAATTTGGGAACATGTCTATACTGACGAGATATGCTATTTACATAGTAAAATTTAGATAGAGGTGACCTGAAGTTACTTTATAGCCCTTTAGGGCCCATGCGAAATCTAGGTTGGTTACTACACAAAAAAGGGGGGGGGCGCTAAGTCATAATGACAAATGGCTTACCTTTTCTCGAAAGTGCCGGCAAAGGTCTGGTCTCCCGTCTGAAGACTGTCCTCTCATTGAGCGACTCAGATTGAATCTGCCTTTTGGCAAAGAAACCCTCTTTTATTCTTGTCTCTCTCCGTTTTCATTCGCTGGCCGCGCCCAAAGTTTCTATTCGCTGGCATTTTCATTCGCCGAAAGAAACACCAATCAAAATGGCCAACGGCTCCAGTATACAATTTCATAGACGCCCCAGGCCTCTCCCATCAAAATAGAACATATAGTATTACCAAAACAAAAAAAATCTAAAGAGAGAAACAGCCACGGCACTAGTGTAAAATTTCAGACCCCAGGCCCCCCCTCCACATGGATTGAAATACTATCCTCCCTTTTCTCGGGACGGTATATATATCGCCCCCCGTCTTGGCTAAAAATCGACCCAGGCCCCATTTACCTGGACTGTAATGTGATGCTTCCTTTTTTCGGGAAGGATATTTATAAGGCTTAGTCTTTTAGAAATCTTCCTTCTCCATTTCTTCTTGTCACCTTTACCTAAATTTTTGGTGAGGGGAATATATGTACATATGAAACAACAGTTTCCAGCTCGGATGTCTCTGGATGTCTTCTTCTCCACCAGGCATCAGCTTTCGGCATGGAAGTCTGGTGTCACCAAGTGTCTAAGTTTCTGGGCAAAAAAAATGGTCTATAAGTCTATGTGGGAGGGAAGCCATGTATCCCTTTTTTTTGTTGATTATACATACGCCTTCTGTTGGGGTATGGTTACAAAAACGTGCCCCAACACAGATAGCCCTGAAAAATGGACAGAACTCTACATCAAAAACTACTTCACCAGAAATTAAGAAACTACTGCTCTCAAGGCTTCAAAACATCAAACCAAAATAAAAATTCTTACTACTCATGGTTAAATTCAGGCAGATTACGCAGAGGCAATGAAAGAAGACCCAATTTACCCCCATTTCAAAAGTGAAAGACCAAACCGTGGACCACCTCTTCTTCACCTCTGCTCAACCTTCCAATACCAAAGATTCCTTATGGCCACTCTCTTAGGAATCACCTACCTAAGTCCAGCATCCCTAGAATTGTTCTTTATAGAAATCCACAGTATATAACGTATCTGTATATACAAATTTTTGTAAAGGATCATTGTCATAATATAAACATTGGAATTTTAACATTAAGAAAAAAAAAACTGAGTAATTTTCATATTTTCAGTTGATGATAATAATATGTTAATGAATCATAATTACTACTTTTACACTACATAATAATAATTATGTTTGACAATTATACCGCAAATGTTTCTTTTGAACGAAAAATCTTATAAATAAATCTAGATTTTTTTGTTTAAAAGAAACATTTGCGGTATAATTGTCAAACATAATTATACAATCATAAGCTGCATTATATTATAACATAATAATAATATAATACACCTTTGGTGAAACGATATTTGTTGGACTAACATTCACACTCAGATATTTTATATAACTATACAGAACCAAGACGAAGTTGGGTCATTGGTCAGGATCGTTTGGCTAGAATAAGAAAAAAAAAAAACAACAAAATTGTTTTATATTATCTCATTATTTATATCATTAACATGTCACACTATTTTAATTACTCCAAATTTTATAATGTTCTTTGTAAAATTCATAAAATATTTTATAACTAGAAGCGTGCATACTAATAACTACTAAAATTTATTTTATTCGTTGATATTTCTATAAAATATATCTTGCTCACATTAAATCTGACAACACTATTCAAAACAAAACTTTTCCGCTAATATTTTTAATTAACACCTTTTAAAGAGATGCACTAAATGGAAACTGACGACGTTTTTGAAGTTGAAGCAATCGTGGGCCTCAAGTATGACTCTAAGGTATCAAAACCTTACTAACGAAGAACTAATCGCTTGTTATAAAATACCCGAGTTTCGTTTTAATAACCAATTTATCATAACAAAATGCGATTTTAAATATCGATTTCTATAAAATGAAACAATTTTGATATTTTACACACAAAAATATATCATTAACTATACGCCGTGTGCAAAAATGAAGTCAAATCTTTTACCACTGTATTTCTATTGTTGAGAAAATTGGCAACACTGTAGAAAGAACTATAATCGAAACTAGAAAGTTTGCGAGACTTTTTAATAGTTTTTTTTCTGAGTAGTTATGTCATCAAAAAATGAGTTTTATATAGTTAAATGTATTATTGCCAGGAAATTAAAGAAGGTAAGTGTTTTTAGAGAATATATGAGTTTATAATTTAATGTGCGCGCTTTATATATGTTGTTTATAATTTGTACTATTGTGATATACTTGGGTAGCTGTCTATTTGCACTTCAGGAACTCGTGTAACATCTTTTTTTTTTTCTCTCTCTCTACTTTTGTGATTTTTTCCTTTTATAAAAATAAATTTAATTATTATTTTATTTATTTAGAGTTTTATATATATATATACAGTAGAACCTCCCTTTAGCGGACACCCTGTTAGCAGACACCTCTCCACAAAGGACAGTTTTCACTTGCAAAATTACCATTTTTACAATTTAGCAACTCTCCGGTAAGAGGATACCTCTTCCTAAAGAACACTTTGGCTCTGCAATTAGGTGTCCTTTCCAGGGAGGTTCTACTGTATTATCATATAGTTAAACCTGTCTATAGCGCCTCCCTCTAAATAGCGCCTTCCTCTCTATAGCGCTGATTTTAAACATTGAAATGTAAACATTTTACATTAAAAGTGACCTGTCTATAGCACTCCCTCTCTATAGCACCCAAATTTGGTGAGTCCCAAGAGGGGGTGCTACAGGTTTAACTGTATATCAATTCAAATTTTAAATTTTTTTTTTAGAAAATTCTTTCTTAGATCTCTTGTGATAAGGCACAATTTGGATTATAGATTATAAACACAAGGTAATAAGACCAAATTCAAATAAATAAATAGTGTGTGACGTTTCGGTAACAGCATTGTTATCATCTTCAGCCAAAAGCACTGAATGAGAAATTTTACAACAGCATGGTTTAAATAGTTACTGTTATCAAGTGTGTAAAAAAGATAGCAGATAAGAAGATGATATTTTCTAAGAAACACAACAGATAATTATCTGTTTTATCTTCTTCTTATCTTCTATCTTCTTTACACACTTGATAACAGTAACTATTTAAACCATGCTGTGGTAAAATTTCTCATTCAATACTTTTGTCTGAAGATGGTAACAACACTGTTACCGAAACGTCACACACTATTCATTTGGATTTGGTCTTATTACCTTGTCTTTAGATCTCTTGTAGAATTAGATCTGAGTATAATGATTTCTGTGTTATGTGTGAAGGGAGTTGAACTTTTTAGAGTCCGATGGAAGGGGTTTGGACCGAAGGATGACACCTGGGAGCCCAGAGAAAATCTCCTTACCTGTGAGGACCTTGTGGAGAACTTCTGCAAAAGAAACAAGAGAATAAAAGAGGTACAGATCTTGTCAGGTATTCCTATATATTGCTGGATGGATAGGCTACCTTAGGTATAATGTTATATTCCATGTGGAAGCATTATTATAATACCCATATTCATCTAAAGAGACAAAGGTCGCCTCTCCCGTCAAAATAGATGTCAAAACTAGATGCCATGATGGCGTCTAGTTTTGACGTCTATTTTGACGGGAGAGGCGACCTTTGTCTCTTTAGATCAATATCCTCCCGGCAAAATTTCCACCCATATTCATGACAAAATTGTGAAAAAAGTTTTAAAATTACAAAATATTTTCTCACAATGAGTTTCTTTTTATTAAAAAAAACGCTAGCTTTCAAGCGATAATCGTCCTTCAACGGGCCCAATAAAACATCGACTATATCCTACCAGAAATATTCACAAAAACAAACGCGTGCAGCGTGGATATTATAACTGAAAATTTTAAATTGGTTTGTAATTTAACAATTTTATGGAATATGTATATTTTCATTTCTAGGGCATCTAGAACCCATAAAATTGATCTATTGATTTCTTCTGAGATTATCGCTTGAAGGCTAGCTTTTTTAATAAAAAGAAACTCATTGTAAGAAAATATTTGTCATTTTAAAAATACCCATATGCTGATTTAATATTCCCAACAGAGATTATGTTCAATAACAACAACAACAACAACAAAAAGGCTTTTATTATGGCCCATTGCCCTGTATGGATTTGCCACACAACAACAAAATAATACAGTAATTCCTCTCCCTTTCCCCTTGTGCACGCGAGTCTTTGTTTGAAAAGGGATTTATTTACACATCTGTTCTAAAACTTTCCTCACTACCTCTTTTGTGTATGAATCTATTTACAATTGATCTGTAGAAATTATAGAGTTCTATTGCTATATTTTTCTTTTCCGAAATAGTTCTCAGCGTCTTCAGTGGGTTGCTAAATCTCCAGAGGGTGTTTTTAAGAGTTTTTTTCTCTTTCTTCCCCTAAATATTGGCATTCTGTGAGATTATGTTCAATAAAGATTATTTAATATGTGAAATCTCTCTCTATAACAACATCACCTCTCTCTGGGACCAAGGTTTTATGTTGTTATATAGCCATTAACACAAGGTAATAAGATCAAATTCAAATAAATAGTGTGTGATTTATTTATTTATTTTTGGATTTGGTCTTATTACCTTGTGTAACATTTTATGTTGTTATAACCATGTTGTTTTGCGACCCATGGTTGAAATAATTTTGACTTAAAACATAAGACTTTAGAGTTTTGACCAAGTTGCTGTTATAATGGAGGCTGTTAAAGTAGAACCTCTAAGAGAGAACACTCTCACTAGAGGGCACCACTCTAAAAAGGAAAGTTTTCAGCACCCAAATTACAGTTTGTACTAATTAGCAACTATCTGGTAAGGGAACAACTCTTCCTTAAAGGATACTTTGGCTCTGCAACTAGGTATATTGGAAAGTAATAAATTGTTCTTACCAATTGGCATTGTTTACAAGCGCCGCTGCCACCATGTAACGTCCTCGTGTTTGTTAGTTGACGTTAATCAGCAAGAAGTATCTGGAAGTTTAAAAAGAAAAGTCTTTATTTATTTTTAGACTAACCACAGACATAAGTTTACATAACTCCGCCTTTGCCGGTCCCAAGCCCGGATGAAAAAGGAGGAGGGGGAGCAGTAACAAGCTCACTAAAAAACCTGGGCTTAGCTGGCCCGGCTGATAGTACCCTGTAAGGGCTCCTAATCCAGGGATACAGGATGAGCAGCGTTTGTAATCCATGTTAGGAGTGGCTACACATGGCGTCTGTTCCTCATGTCAGAGGCGGTCATTTCTTTTGGAGCTAAGTCGGCCTGCCACTGAGTAGTGCTCCCAGTCTTAATGACAAAGGCAGACGCATTCTACTTCACCCAATTATGATGGTTGCCAAACACACCATCAAGGGTCACAACTTGATATCCTAATATGTTTGAGTGGAGATAAGGAAGAAGAAGATAAGTTTACATGTGGATATATATTACAACCAGTCAAAAAGACAACTCCACAGAGTACCATCAGTGATGTGCTCATTGATAATTTACTATATATCCTGTAGGCATGCCAGCTGCCGTTACACTAGGTGTTGTCCTTTATAGAGAGGTTCTCTCTACTTTACTAGGTATTTTGAGTGGAAAAATGAGAGAAGTGGATCTTGATGTTTTGTCTCCAGGCCGGGAAAATCAAGTCTGCTGCTCCTACCATCAAGAAAACCATCATAAAGGAGGAGAAGAAAGAAGAGGTAAGTTTGCAGTGTTTGAATAATGTAAAATTTATTCTAGTGATTATTGTAGATCACAGATCCTGGAAAAAAAATCTGTTTCACACTTCTCTCAGTCAGTGATAATAAGACAGTATTTGTATTAGGCTCTGTCAACTATCCCATCTTCTAGCTTGAGTCACTTTGCCAGCTAAACACCTCTTTGACAAATTCATTGAATCTCCTAAAATCAAAGCCCACCTTAGGTTGATAATGAGGGCTATAGCCTGAAATTATCTGTTCCAGAGGGGTGTTCTAAATTTGTCCTAAGCCGGTGCTGTAATTTTGTCGCTGACTTGAGTCTGCTTAGTTTTTAGTAATGGCCAATAGATGGTGCATAGTTTTTGAGTCCATTTTGATAAGAGATGCATTCCTTCTTTTTATAGAACGATTTATCCCAGCAAACAGCAAGCTCCAGAGCCATCCAAAAAGAAACCCTGCCTGAGACCCCCCAAGTCCAAGAACACCGATGATGAGGGGGTCAGTTGTCTTTTATATTCTCATCTAACAGATGTGTCAATAGATTGAGCTTATAAAATGAAAGAATTTTAATGAAATTTGGTAAATATTAGATGAGTCTCTGCGCTGTTCAAACATTGCTATAGTTAAATAATATATAGTCACTGTGAAAGTTTTGCAATGTAAGAAATCTGCCTGCTGTTGGGGCGGGTAACAGCAACAATATATTAAAATATAAACCATCGCTAGATGGCGGGTCAAGTTTGGGTGGCAAAATCCATGACACATGGCCTTGATGAAATAACAGGTGATGAAACACGGATATTTCACAATTTGATCCAAAACAAAAAGACAATCTTTAGTTTGGGTGTTTGAAAATGAAGAACCTCCGACAAAAGGCAAGCGGATGAGGAATATTGGAAGAAGAATGGTAGTAAATATTTTCTCTAAAAGTTATCATGTTGTTACATTAACTTTAGAGAGTGGAAAAACAGTAACTGCCAATTGGTATAGACAAATTTGTCTACCTGAAGTCATCAAAAACTTGAAAGAAAGGAGGCCAAAGACTGGAATCAGAGGAATCCTTCTCTATCATGACAATGTCACAGTCCAAAAACAATCAGTTTTTAATAGAAAAGAGTTTGCATGGAATCAAAATTTACAAGTCCTGATTCCACCGTGGAGTGCTACCTGTAGGTACTTGAAAACATGAGACCAGATGAATGAAAATAAAAATTGTATCCTGGGTTCAAAGGATAGAAAAATGTATTGAGTGTAAAGGTGATTATTTTGAGAAAAAATTAAACCTTTTATCAGTTGTATTGCAAAACTTTTAGAGTAACCCTCATATAATACTAAAATTTATACTGTACGTGCAAATTAATTCTGAGAGGTTACAGTAGTAATCAACCCCACCAGCGAGTGCAAGTAACCAAACGGGGCTCTGGCACATTTGTAAGTGCAAAGTCGAACTGCTTTTCACATGTGTAGACATGTGGTGCGCTTACAGTAAAAGAAGTCGCTAACTACCCACCATGATTATCATGGCCTGTACCACGTGTACTAGGGATAATTAAAAAAAAAAAAAACAGTAGTAATACCAAGGAAATTAGTTTGAAAAATTTTTACTTTTAAACAGATATTTATTCACGTTTAAAATTCTTTTTTTTTTTTTTAATGTAATAACACATGGTTGTTGTGTTAGTGTCCATCAAGTTGAGTTATAGTTTTGGTAACTACAGTAGAACCTTTCTGAAAAGGAAACCTAGTTGCAAAGCCAAAGTGCCCTTTACGGAGAGGTGTCCTCTTACCGGAGAGTTGCCTATTATTAAAAATGATAATTTTATAATGAAAACTATTTTTTTTTATAGAGAAGTGTTTTCTAGTGATAGTGTCCTCTCATAGAGGTTCTACTGTATATGGATAAATATTCCCCTATTTGATTTGATAATAACCATCACACACACAGTTCATTTTGTGATCTTCCGGTAGCTTCCTTGACTCCTTCCAGCCACCTCTTCTTCTTTCAATTTTTCTCAACCTTCAACATCTTTTCTAATCCATTTGCTCTCATTATCTGTCTAAAGTAAGTCAGCCTCTGTTTGTGAATATTTGGGATTCTAGGAACTCCGCCTTTGCCGGTCCCAAGCCCGGATGAAAAAGGAGGAGGGGGAGCAGTAACAAGCTCACTAAAAAACCTGGGTTCAACTGGCCTGGCTGATAGTACCCTGTACGGGCTCCTGATCCAGGGATACAGGATGAGCAGCGTTTGTACTCCATGTTAGGAGTGGCTGTACATGGCATCTGTTCCTCATGTCAGAGGCAGCCATTTCTTTTGGAGCTAAATCGGCCTGCCACTGAGTAGTGCTCTCAGTCTTAATGACAAAGGCAGACGCATTCTACTTCACCCAGTCATGATGGTTGTCAAACAGACACCATCGGGGGTCACAACTTGATACCCTAATATGATTGAGTGGATATAAGAAAGAAGAAGATGGATTCTAGGGATCCACCAGGATTATAATTTCATTTTAGATTGAAATATTGGTTTTTCTTATACATACATTCTGACAAATTGAGAAAAAATCATCTCCTTATTGTGATTACTTTTTCTTAATTTATCCATCTTATTCCAGTAAAATTTCACATTGATACTATTTTTCAAATTCTGACAAATGTTGATTTATGAAGGGTAGATAATTTAGTATAAAACATTTTTTCCCCCTATTTTGACAGAATTTTGAAAAAAATTACTACAAAAGACAATTCAAAGAAGCCATTTTTATCCAAAAGACATGTGCATCCATTAATAGAATGGAAGAAAAAGGAAATATAAATGATATCTACAGATATGCCTTTAATTATATTTATAAAAAAAAATCCACTTTAAATTCTAAGAAGAATATTTCAAGTTGTCTTAAAAAACTATTTTTTCCTTATCTGTTATCTTTATCTTGTTTAAAGACTTGATAACAGTACTATTTAAGAACTTGCTGTGGTGTTTTTTCTCATTTATTCTTTTGTCTGATGATGGTGACAATGTTGTTGCTGAAACGTCACACACTAATAAATTATTTGGGTCTTATTTTCTTTTATTATAATCTATAATTCAAATTGTGCTTTATCTATTCTGACAGAAGTTTGCTATAAAAAAAAATAATTTTTCTCTTATTGAGACCTTAACTGCCGGAAGTAGACTCCACCCACTCTGTATTGCAGGCTCCAGAGCCATCCAAAAAGAAACCCTGCCTGAGACCTCCCAAGTCCAAGAACACCGAAGATGAGGGGGTCAGTTGTCGCTTATATTCTTATCTAACAGATGTGTCAATTGATTGAGCCCACTTGGATATACACTCGTGGACAAAACTTAAGCAAGTTGTACCTTTTAGCATGTATATTGGGATTCAGACAATATCTCTGATGGATATTTGATACACAGTGACCTTTATTGAAGACACGAGATAACCAAGTGTGAACAAAATTGTCTCTGTCTCCTTAAAAAAATGGCAACCCTACGACATCAAAGATGTTCCACTTCCTTAAGTTTTGACCATGAGTGTAAATTGGTGAGCCACTAGTAAGGTTTCCAATCATTTACAGTCAAACCTCACTAGAAATCAACATCACTTGACACCAAGATTTTATGTTTGTTAGAACACACATGATGTTATTATAACCACAGTTAGAACTTACAACCTTAGAATTAAGATATTATAACAAAGTTGCTGTTATAAAAGAGGCTGTTATAACGAGGTTCCACTGTAGCTTCAATTACAGTAAAACCCTTCTATAGCGAACCCCAATGGAACTGAACCTTTAGTTCACTATAACCAGTATAGTTCATGCATCCATTGATGAGCTGTACTCATTCCCAGCAGACACCATCAAAAGTCTCAAGCTCTACAAGCTTGATGCCCTAATATGATTGAGTGGAGATAAGAAAGAATAAGAAGTATAGTTCACTGTATTATAAAATAAAAATGAGATTCATTTCTGGGTCCTTATAAGGAAAGATTGGCTATATCCCTGGTTCATTTTAGCAAGGTTTTACTGTAGTTTTTAAAAGATTGGACCAAGATGTTAAACAAGATATTGGCCTTCGCGATAAATAGTGCTGTCTGTATTGGCAGATTTGCGCTCTAATGCTATCACTACACTCAGCAATGTGGTCCAATTTTTTTTTTTACTCAATATGACCTTTGTCCTAATTCCACTCATTAACAAAATTTAAGGAAGTTTTGAAACAAGAAAATAAGACCTGATACAAATAATTTAATAGTGTGTGACAACACACTATTTATTCATTCAGATTAGGTCTTGTTTCTATAATCTATAATCCAAATTGTGCTTTATTATTATGGAAGTTTCATATAGATGTCCCTGGTCATCTCTCTCTCTATTTTTCTTTAAGGAGACAAAGCAATTTTGTTTACACTTGGTTATCTTGTGTGTCTTCAATAAAGGTCACTGTGTGTATCAAATATCTTTAAGAGTTATTGTCTGAATCCTGATATATATGTTAAAATGGGACAACTTCCTTAAGTTTTGTCCATGAGTGTATTTAAAAGAAATATTAGAGAATTCTATTTTTTTTTATTTTTGTTGAAGTATATATTGTGTGAGAACTACCTCAATTACACCTTTAATTGATATCTCAAAATGTAGAAAATAGGGAAAGACCAACATCAGAAAGAAACAGCATTTTTTATAATGTAAAACAAATTTTAAAATTACAAGAGAGGCAATGAGAGAAGTTTACAGAGTAGCAAAAATTAAAAAATCAAAATTGAAAATATGTTTATAAAATAATACAGTTAAACCTGCTATAGCACCCCCCTCTTGGGACTCATAAAAATAGGGTGCTATAGAGAGAGGGTGCAATAGACAGGTCACTTTTAATGTAAAATGTTTACATTTTAATGTTTGAAATTGGGCGCTATAGAGAGGAAGGCGCTATTTAGAGGGGGGCGCTATAGACAGGTCACTTTTAATGTAAAATGTTTACATTTTAATGTTTAAAATTGGGCGCTATAGAGAGGCAGGCACTCTTTAGAGGGGGCGCTATGGACAGGTTTAACTGTATTTTGCTACACCATAATGGTACATTTCCCATTATTCTGCCTAATATCAAGGTACTAAGACCAAATCCAAATAAATAAACAACTAACTTATTTGGATTTGGTCTTATTACCTTGTGTTTATAATCCAAATTGTGCCTTATCTTCCTAATATCTTATATTTTTTTATCTTAAAAAAAAAAAAACAAACCCAACTCCAACAAATCCAAATAAATAAACAACTTACTTATTTGGATTTGGTCTTATTACCTTGTGTTTATAATCCAAATTGTGCCTTATCTGCCTAATATCTTATATTTTTTTATCTTAAAAAAAAACAAACAAACCCAACTTTGAACATAAGCATCCTCCTCAAAAGAAGTGTAATCCAGAGTGGGGAAGGTCAGGATGTGGTGGTGCTGCAGGTCAAAGCCCAGAAGACTTCCAAGAAGCCCTCCCAGACGACTGAACCAATAGAGGTACGTCTGTCTATCCACATTTTGTCCTGTTGTCTATTTAAACCTCACAATAACAAGATTCCATGTTGTTAAAAAAAAAAATCATGGAAACATAGTTAAAATAATTTGGAGTTAAAACTGGGGAGGACTTTAAAATCATGATGTTATAATCAAGTTGATTTTTTTTAAAGAGAGACATTTTTTTTTACAAGATTCACAATTTAAATATCTTGTTGAGGAAGGAAGTCATAAAGGAAACATAAGGTAACAAGACCAAATCCAAATATATGAATAGTGTGTGATGTTTGGGTAACAGAATTTATTATCATTAGACACAAGGTAATAAGACCTAATCCAAATAATTTATTAGCGTGTGACGTTTTGGCAACAACATTGTCACCATCATCAGATGTGGTATTTTTTCTCATTTACTCTTTTGTCTGATGATGGTGACAATGTTGTTGTCGAAACGTCACACACTAATAAATTATTTGGATTAGGTCTTATTACCTTGTGTTTATAATCTACTAGCGGATGTACCCGGCTTCGCCCGGGTTTTACCCGAGTAAAGGTTTGTCTAACGAATCTCTCGATAAAGTGAACATTTTTTCCGGTCCCTCGAAAAATACTCGATAAGTTGAATAAAATCAATATTAATTGGTTCCCTCGGTAATTGGAAGTTAAAGGAATAGTATCTTGCCTTGGAATTGTATCATTATTCTTGTCTCAAATAAATTGCCGTGTCATCCTGAATTTTGTCTTTCCTAATTTTATACATTACAAAATCATCGTATCATCATGCAGGTCAAAGGCCAGAAGACCTCAAAAAAGCCCTCCCAGACGACTGAACCAATAGAGGTACGTCTGTCTATCCACATTTTGTCTTGTTGTCTTGTCTATTTAAACCTCACAATAACAAGATTCCATGTTGTTAAAGAAAATCATGTAACCATAGTTAAAATAATTTGGAGTTAAAACTGGGGAGGACTTTAAAATCATGATGTTATAATCAAGTTGATTTTTTTTAAAGAGAGACATTTTTTTTACAAGATTCACAATTTAAATATCTTGTTGAGGAAGGAAGTCATAAATATTTAGAGCAGATTGTTGAATTATAACAGATATATTAGAATATTTATCTTGATTATTTTTAGGCGAAAAGTTATTTAAAAAATTTCATTTGCTAGAAACCTTCCCAGTACTATACTAAATAACTTCCCAAAGTTTCATGGCGTTCCAATGAGTGGTTTGGTCAGGCATAAAGGACACACACACACACACACACACACATACATTCATTTTTATATATATAGATAAACCAAATTGTACCTTATCATCATCATCATTAGACAAAAGTACTGAATGGTGTCTGATGATGATAACGCTGTTACCAAAACGTCGCACACTATTTATTTATTTGGATTTGGTCTTGTTACCTTATGTTTCTAATCTTCAATCCAAATTCTACCTTATCACAAAGTCTTGAAGGGTCAATAAAGGAAGGGGTTTATTTAGTGTGGGGGGAGTTCTGATCCAACTAGGTATGTATTTTGAAGGTGGTAGAGGCCTGGTATTGGGGAATTGGCTCTCTGGAAGTTATTCCATTTACGTTAAGGCGGCTGTGGTTTTGTTCACAATGTTATCTGAGGGTCAACAACTGATGCTGATTTGTGGTGAAATATAATGGTCATTTTCTCAGTGATGAAATACAAGGTTTTCCTAAAAGTTTGTAAACACTTGCAAAAAAATTGAAATACCAATCTTCTGGTGTGAGGATACTTCTCTCTAAAGGACACTTTGTCTCTGAAACTAGTTGTTGTCCTTTAGAGAGAGGTAGTTGTACTATAAATAGCCGAATGACCCGGGCAACGCCCGTGTTTTACCCGATTGAATGTTTTGATTCAAATACTATTTGTTACAATTCTAAATTGGCGCCTTAATTAATTGCATATGTTAGTTAATAACTATAGCCTACCGCCCGCCATGCGCGCGCACAGGGAAGTCACGTGCTCGCCGGCAGCCAACGGGCGCGCGCCGCCGGCAGGGGGGGCAAAGGTGGCGTGACCGTAGCCAACCAATAAAAGCAAACGGTGACAGAGTCGGCTGATTGATTAGGAAAGACGCTCGTAACTGTATATAGAATGCTATACACAATGTTGCCATGATTCATCTAAATGTCCCATAGTTTGCTTAGCTAGGTCCCCTATATAAAGGGGATTACTTCCTGTAGCTAGTCTACCTACTGGATCTACATACTGGGAGCTTCCCTTGTTTCCCACAGACTGGATCCTCCAAGAAGAGAAAGAGAAAGAAAGAGCCCACCAGCCAGCCACCTTCCTCAAAGAAGGTAATTCTGATTGTTAACTAGTTGTGCGAAATAAGCTGGCCATTTATAAACAGGCTTTGAAGATCATTTGTTTGTTTAATTTAAGAAAAAGGCATTTCCTGATGGGGCAGCTAAAAGTTGCTGATGCCTGGAAATCAGCGAATAGTTTATATTTATTCCAACAAATGCAGCAAGCCATCAACAACTCTTTGTTGAATGATCAGAAGATGCCTTTTTCTCAATTCATTATCCTGATCCAAATATAATTTCACTTTTGTACTATTTTTCACTAACCTAATTTAAACTATCTGAAACTAGGATTAGCTTCCTAGGATAGTCGGCTCTTGGTAAAATAAAAAAGGCTTACCTATATTGTAGGCGATAAAATTATTTATTTAAAAAATACAATTAAAAAAAAGATACTAAAGAAGAATAGAACATGCAGCTTCGCCAGTTCATACACTCTAGCCTTGTCAGCTCGCCACCTCACTTTTACACTAGCTTAACCTAACCTAGAGCATATTGTTACATTCAGCGGCATGTTGACCCTAGTGGTCCACCACAGAAATAAGTTTCTCGCCATTTTTTGAGGCCAAAACTCAATGGGTGTATAGGTTTGATGTTTGAGTGAGATATATATATATATACATTACAATCATAATTAAACTAGAAGAAAAGTAGCTTGTCATCCTTTCTTAATTCAACTGATTATACTCCTTGCCCTTTTAACTCTCAAATTTTGATTTAATGTACCTTTGGTAGAGGCCACTGCTTATCATAAAGCTCATGGAATTTGTGTAATATTTACACAAGGGGATAATAAACAACAAGAAACATGATTTAATGTTCAAAAGAATATAGAATTGTTATTGAGTTATCTATTTCCCGATGTTTCACAGACTCATCTTTTTTTTATATATATATATTTTTTCAATTATCCCTAGTACACGTGGTACAGGCCATGAAAATCATGGTGGGTAGTTAGCGATTGCTTTTACTGTAAGCGCACCACATGTCTACACATGTGAAAAGCAATTCGACTTTGCACTTACAAATGTGCTAGAGCCCCGTTTGGTTACTTGCACTCGCTGGTGGGGTTGGATTTTTGCAAGAATCGGGAGCCATTGGAGCATTTTTTTTTTAAATCAGAAAAAAGTGTCCAATACGGGAATTGAACCCCGGGTCGTAGTGGTCGAAAACCAAACGGTTTAACCAGCCTTCCACCGACCCCCTCCGACTCATCTTCTTCTTCTTTCTTATCTCCACTCAATCACACTAAGGTATCAAGCTTGTAAAGCCGACTCACCTTCCTCATGGGAATTGAGTAAATATAAAATATTTATATATAATTCTTTCTATTTAACATAAAAAAATTTTCAAACATGTAGGGGAACTTACAGTAGAAGCAGTCACAAATATATACCCAACACCATGATTATCATAGCCTGTACTATGTGTGTAAAACTGGGATATTTTCTCCTAAAATTGGAAAGTAAAAGTTTATAGTTTATTCTTATGCACTGCCTGGAGTATAGGAGTTCCAACTATTCTTCTTTTCTGTGGTGAATCTGTATAAGACTGATGGCCTTAATAAAACTGTATGTATATGTTTATTCTCTTGTAACCTTTGCATTCTCCTACCATTGCTTTTTGGAAGATGATGATATTTGTAGAGCAATTTTCTAGATGGGCCCTTATGTTTCAGGTATTGGAAAAGCCCAGTAAAAAAGGTGGGTCTGAAAAGGACACCTTCTGGTTGGATTTGGCCAAAGGTTGCAAGCCTCCTGCTCAGTACACAGCTGACATGTACAGCAAGGTGAAGGGTTCCAGAAGGATAGGGAATACTCCTTTGTCTTCCAAAAGCCGTAGCAAGAAGCCAAAGAGTGGCAGCAGCTGTAAGTCGGATGAGGCCATGCCCCGGGATAATGAGAAACCGTCTTTGACAGCTCCACTGGCTGTTAAAACAGAACCCCCAGATCCCTCCCAGGATGTAGTGAAGAAGGATGTGGCTCCAAGGACACTCATCTCTTCCTCCAAGAGAAAGCATTCTAAAGCCATCACTGTTAAACAAGAACCAATGGAATTTGCTCTCACCTCTATCAAGCAGGAGAATGCCAACTCTGAGGATGGGGCCCTTCTAACTGGGATTCCTGATGATGTTGATGTCTATATTGAGGAAGAGGAAGAAGATGAGACCACGGCTGCACCGCCAGCAAAGGCTGCAAGGAAGGAAGAACCCCTGCCTGCAGACAATGATCAAGCTGGCAACTCTCAGAGCACAGAAATCAAAGCTGGACATTGCAAGGAAAAGAAGGACAGCAAGTGTGTTGGGACTGATTCAAAGCCACCTCCTGAAGCTTCCTCTGAAAACCTCCCTGAAAAAAGGAATGCTTCTAGCGGAATAGAACCTGGGCATCTATCCAAAGAGCCAACCAGTAAATCCCATGAAGAAGCTGTTAGAACCCAGGGACCAACTGATACCTCCAGAGCAGGGCTGAAGGAGGCCCCAGTCCCCATCATCCAGGTAAGGAGGAACCATGGCACCTGAATGTCTGCAGTAGCTGAGTGTGATTGTGGTGGTATTGCAGGCCAAACTTCCAAGTAATGTCCCCATCCTGTGTTGGTCAAATGGGACCTAGCCTCTGTTGTACAGTGAGTGGGATGACCCCACCCCCATTTGGGGGAAAGAGTAGATGTTGTAAGGTATTATACAACAGTGGAACCTCATTATAACAGAAACCTGGTTATAGCATCATAATTCTCTAAAGTCCCAAGTTTTAAGTATTACTCAACTACTCATCCCCATCAGACACCATCAAAAATCTCAAGCCCTAAAAACTTGATACCCTAATAGGTTGAGTGGAGATAAGAATGAAGTTTTAAGTCTTAATTATTTTAACTGGGAATATAACAACATAAAATATTGGTTTCATTAAAAATAATTGTTAAAGGTTATTCAAAAATTAATAAAAAAAAAAAGATTTTGTTCATTTATTTATATTAATTTTTGAATACAAATCTAGGTCCTAAATGTTATTGTTATAGTGAGGTTCAGCTGTGTCAAGTGTGTTATCTCTGGTTTCATAATCAAGGTTCACTTTGCCATATAAAGAGATTTTTTCTTCAAATTTGAATAATCTTCTCTCCTCAAAGATATTTAAACTACATATTTTATAATACCTAGGCCAAATCTTTGATAAAAGAGCTGCCAGATTTCAGGCCAAATTGTATCTAAGACTGTTTCTACTAGAATGAAAACATATCAGGATCTGAACCATTAGCTCTTAGTTTCATATGCGACAGTTGAAAAGATTTTTACACCCTAATCAAAAGTTAGCGCCAGCATTAGACTGCCATACACGTATACATCGAAACACAACTACTGACCTTGTTTGCAGATTTAGCATTTAAATAAAATCACACTTTACAAACCCCCGTCAGGAACAGGGTTATGAATTTCAAGCTGGATTGATTTCAATACTGAATTGTATTGGAAAGGACAAAGGATCCCTGTGCAGAGAACCAAGAAGAGTTCTTGAACTTCTTTATGAGCACAACCTTCAAGTTCTTGTCTAATTTAGACTAATAAAAGGATAAGTAAAAAAAAAAAAGCTGGAAAGCGGCCATGAGCAGCCCCCACAGATCTTATATAGGAATTTTACATAAATTAGCATAGAAAATAAAATAATCATCAAGCTTGACTTTCCCAAATAACTAAACAAACTTTCTACTGTGATGAGAAAATATTGGAAGGGCTTGGCTCATCATTAGGTAACCGTTCTAATCATTTTGCCAATTTAATCCACCAGACCACTTTTAGAATTCTAATACTGTATTGGACAATTTTACTTTTAAATAAAACACTCTAAAGGGCAGAATATCTTAGCTCTATGATATTTGAACAACCTATGGAGATATAAGCTATAATTATTTGACATATTTTTAATTCTTCATACATAGACACCCTGAACAACAAAAAAATTAAAAAATAGTGAGAGTAATGTAGTTTTTTTTTTTTTTTGCTTATCCGTAGTACACGTGGTACAGACCATGATAATCATGGTGGGTAGTTAGCGACTGCTTTTACTGTAAGCGCACCACATGTCTACACATGTGAAAAGCAGTTCAACTTTGCACTTACAAATATGCCAGAGCCCCGTTTGGTTACTTGTACTCGCTGGTGGGGTTGGACTTTTGCAAGAATCGGGGGCCATTGGAGCATTTTTTTTTTTTTAAACAAAAAAGTGTCCAATGCGGGAATCGAACCCGGGTGGTAGTGGTCGAAAACCAAACAGTTTAACCAGCCTTCCACCGACCCCCCAGTAATGTAGTGGTTACCACCAAATGTGGAGTACTAGTTAGCCAGCAATAACTACCACGTGATTGATTAGCTGACAACTTTCTTAATTTTTTCAAGTTCCCCAGCCAGTCGAAGAGGAAGATGATTTCAACTTGCCTCAGTTTGATTCAGCAGAATGGCAAAACCTGGTGAGTAGTCTTATCTTAATATACACAATAGAACCTACCTCTAAAAGACAGCATTTAGTTGCGGGGCCAAGGTGTCTTCTTACTGGAAAGTTTCTAAATAGTAAAAAGTAGAAATTTTGATGATGAAAACTATCCTTTGTAGAGGTGACTTCCAGCAAGAATATTCTCTCATGGTTGGTATACAGGAATTTAGTACAGTTAAACCTGTCTAGAGCGCACCCTCTTGGGACTCACCAAAATAGGGTGCTATAGAGAGGGGGTGCTATAGACAGGTCATTTTTAATGTAAATCGCATCGTACTACGTATTTAAAATCAGTCGCTATAGAGAGGGAGGTACTATAGACAGGTTTAACTGTACTTTTGAATCAAGGATTCAGAAAATTATACCCAGTAGGGAGTTGTGCTGCACATTCAGCAAATCAGAATGATCCAAGTGAATCACAGATACTGTGTTAATATGAATAGCTTGGAATCATTTGATATAGGAATTTCTCACATCATAATATATTGATGAGATAGAGATGAGGATGTAGGTCTCAGAGGGTTTATAATGGTGAGTAAATTAGTCTGATGGGCCACAGTTAGGGCCTGGTACATTGCTGGGTTCCAAGTCTGGAAATGTTGCAATTAAAAAAAAATTAATTGATTTAATGTAAATGTTGAATTATAGCTGGTTGAATTGAAGAGGTTCTACTGTATGTAATCTAAATTTATGTTTTTTTTTTTTTTTTAGAAAAAATGCAAATTTTCTAATAAATGCAGTTAAACCTGTCTATAGCGCCCTCTCTAAAGCACCCGATTTTAAATACGTAGTATGATGCAATTTACATTAAAAGTGACCTGTCTATAGCACCCCCTCTCTATAGCACCATATTTTGGTGAGTCCCAAGAGGGGACGCTATAGACAAGTTTAACTGTATAAAGAATACTGATATCAAAAAGGTATGAGTAGGTACTGTTATCTGTGAGTGCTGACATATTGACAAGTATTTTGTTCCCCTTCTTTAGCTCTGTTCCTGTAGGAACCAACTTGTGTGCATGTGCAGAAAGCCAAGTTCAGGGAGGACCAAGTTAGTGTTCCCATCAGTTTTGGTAAGTCTGTTGAATAAGATTATTGGGGAAACCATGAAAATAGTGTTTTGTGTCTTGCATGGAACTTAGCCCTGTTCAACTGAAAATTCTGATCCTAGGGGGTGTTTAATTAAAGAAATTAAACTTTACTTAATTTTAGATTAATAGAAAAATTCTATGTTATTAAAATTTCATTTATAGCTCATGTATTTTCTTTGATATTCATCTTTGTAATCTTATTTAAAAAAGAAGTCTAGTGATGCCATGTACAGCTGAATCTTGCTATAACACCAGTGATGCCATGTACAGCTGAATCTTGCTATAACACCAGTGATGCCATGTACAGCTTAATCTTGCTATAACACCAGTGATGCCATGTACAGCTGAATCTTGCTATAACACCAGTGATGCCATGTACAGCTTAATCTTGCTATAACACCAGTGATGCCATGTACAGCTGAATCTTGCTATAACACCAGTGATGCCATGTACAGCTTAATCTTGCTATAACACCAGTGATGCCATGTACAGCTGAATCTTGCTATAACACCAGTGATGCCATGTACAGCTGAATCTTGCTATAACACCAGTGATGCCATGTACAGCTTAATCTTGCTATAACACCATTACTTGTTATCATTATACAAGAAAATAAGACCTAATCCAAATAATTTAATAGTGCGTGACGTTTCAGCAACAACATTGTCACCATCATCAGACAAAAGAATAAATGAGAAAAAATATCACGGCAAGTTCTTAAATAGTACTGTTATCAAGTGTTTAAACAAGATAAACAGATAAGGAAAAATAGGTTTTTTTTTTATAACAGTACTATTTAAGAACTTTCTGTGATATTTTTTCTCATTTATTCTCTTGTCTGATGATGGTGACAATGCTGTTACCGAAACGTCACACACTATTAAATTATTTGGATTAGGTCTTATTTTCTTGTATTATAATCTATAATCCAAATTGTGCTTTATTATTGATATCAACATTTTATGCTGATATTGTCATAACCAAAAGTGTACATAGCCTGTAACTGTAAATAATACATCAGCAGCTCGGTGAGTGTTATGTGCCTAAGCCCTGATAGGTGGCGTGCTGGAAGCTCGGCAAGTGTTATGTACCTAAACTCCAATAGATGCTGTGTGCTCTAGATGGGAAGTTTGTAAACATTAATCGCCATCTTTGGGGTGTGGCTGATTGTTAGCTGTTTGGGTCTTTGAAGTTACTTCCTTAATTAATAATTATTTTTATCCATTTAACTTTGTGTTATCTCCCAAACTATTTAACTATTTAAGCTCATCTAATAACATATTATTTTATTCCACCCAAATGACTCATCACCTTTATTACTGTGACAATATAAACATGGTTAAACAAATTGGGGCTTAAAACTTAGGACCAATATCATGGTGCCATGATCAATGAAAGCTGCACCCCTACACCCCATTCCATGAGATCAACCTGCCCAAAATGTAACTTGGCACATACAGCTCCAGAACACATTTTGGCTTGCATTAGATGCACTAAACAGGACCTTTGGGAGAGGCCACTGCTTATTATAAAACAGCTCACGGAGCATGAACTCATGGAGATAGTGTAATCTTTACACAAGGGAATAAGAAACAACAACATGTTATAAACACAAGATAATAAGACCAAATCCAAATGAATAAATAGTGTGTGATGTTTTGGTACAGTGTTGTTACCATCTTCAGACAAAAGTACTGAATGAGAAATTTTACCACAGCATGTTTTAAATTGTTACTGTTATAGAAACGTCACACACTATTTATTTATTTGGATTTTGTCTTATTACCTTGTGTTTACAATCCATAATCCAAATGGTGCCTTATCAACAACAATGTTATAAAAGAGGATGTACAGTAGTTACATGTCAATGTTAAGTGAATGTGGGTGTAGAGGAGCTGGTGAAGGCAGTGAAGAGGGGGGACAAGCTGAAGGTGGTGCGGGCCCTGAGTCGAGCCCCCCATCACCATGACCTCAACCTGGTGGTGGAGGGCAACACCCTGCTGACCCTGGCAGTGGCCCGGGGCTACGACGAGATAGCGGAGGTCCTCATCCTGGCTGGGGCAGACCCCAATCTGGCCCTGGCTGCTGGCAGGACCTCGCTCATGGTGGCTGTGGAGAAGGTACTTCTGCTTCTGATGCTTCACATTGTTTGAGGGATAATTGTAGCTCATATGACCTACACAGAAGGTATTTCTGCTTCTAATGATGTATCTACCCTTTCATCTCATTGTTTGAGGGCTAATTGTAGTTCATTTGACCTACACACAAGGTAATATGGTTGGACCTCTCTGGACCTCTCTCATGGGGGCTGTGGAGAAGGTATTTCTACTTCCGATGATGTGTATCTCATTGTTTGAGGGCTAATTGTAGTTCATTTGACCTACACACAAGGTAATATGGTTGGACCTCTCTGGACCTCTCTCATGGGGGCTGTGGAGAAGGTATTTCTGATGGTGCCTATGGCTTTACCTTGCCACACCCTATCATCAAATTGTATGAGAGATAATGGTAACACGTAGTAGAACTCAAGATAACAAAGTTGTAAGATAATGTTCCAAGGTTGTTTGATGACACGATCTATAAAAAAATTGTAAAAATAACAGTAAAAAGTGTTTCTTTAATAAGATATTATCTGTACTATCTGCTATACCTTAGATGGTGAGTGAGTGAGTGATCTTACAGAGCCAAGTACAATGTGTGGCCCTGCTGGTGGAAATGGGGGCCCTGCTCAACAGCCAGGACAATGATGGCAACTCGGCACTCCACCTGGCCTGTCGTCTGGGTTACCGGCCCTGCATTGAGCTGCTGCTGCAGCTGGGGGCCAACTTTGGGCTGGCCAACCGCTGGGGGGTGGACCCCTTTGGTGTGGTGGCTCCCCTCGACCTGCTCCACTCCCATATCTCTGTGTGAGTTCCTGTATATATAGAGTGGCATTGATAAGGCACAATTTGGATTATATATATATTTCAAAATTCAAAACTATTTTAAAGGCGTAAGATTCTTTTTGATATTAAACAATTTCTACAGCCCTTACTGCAATGGAAAAAATTAATGAGAGGGCCTGGCTCATCAGTGGTGAACCCTCTCAGCGGTTTCGCCATACCGCTGTTATATTGCATTTTTGGAACTTCCTTTTATAGTGATACTGTTGATAGACTCTTTGAATGGGTTCACCACTGATGAGCCAGGCCCTCTTATAAATTTTTCCATTGCAGTAAGGGCAGTAGAAATTGTTTAATATCAAAAAGAATCTTACGCCTTTAAAATAGTTTTGAATTTTGATAACAGATGGCGCGCTAGTGCATCATATATATATTTTTGCCCAAAATTAAAAGGTGATATTCTGTGGTGACAGTTTTATTGGAATAACTAACCTTTCTCTCTACATGGATCTAAGACTTAACTGCTCTCTGAGTGACACTAGTGTAGCTAGCTAGATCATTAACAGTGTAGCAACGTGATGCAGTCTCACAGAGAACCTAGAGTTCACCATCAACCACTGCAGCCCACATATGAAACTCTTGAAGCCTCTCTTTCCCCTCCAGCTCTTGTCTATCAAGGAAGGCCCACTTTTCATCATCAACTTCCCCTTCCATCTCCGCTATGAGCCACGTAAATCTTCCTCTTTTATATATATATAACTTAGGTATAAGATATAATTTGGATTGTAGATTAGAAACATAAGGTAACACAAGAGACCAAATTCAAATAGATTGTGTGGGATGTTTTGGTAACAGCATTGATACCATCTTTAGACTGAATTGATCAATACTTTTGTCTTTAAAGGTGGTGACAATGCTATTACTGTAACGTCACACACAATTTATTGAATTTGTATTTGGTCTTGTTACATTTATGTTCCCTTTTGCTTAGTTTTGTTAATTAATGTAATGTTTGTTTTCTCTCTCTTTCTTTCTAGATTCTAGACTGCCTGCCAACCAGAGATGGATGAGAAAATGTTAAAAACTCATGCTTTCATTCAAGAAAAACTTCAATTTATTCCTGTAGCAGCATCAATGGGAAGGAAAAGGTTGTCTACTATATAATGCTAGTTTCCAGGAAGATAGTACTCATGTACCAAAAGGGAACCCTCTCTTGGTACTTTTGTCTGAAGATGGTAACAACGCTATTACCGAAATGTCACACACTATTTATTTATTTGGATTTGGTCTTATTACCTTGTGTTTACAAAGTTGGCATTGTAAGCCTTGCATTCTTCACAAGAGGTGATAACCAAAAGGCATTATGTTTTAATATATAAAGGTGCCCCTTTTTCGGTAGATTGCTATATAATTTAATCTTTATGAGTATATTGTCACCATAGATTTTTTTGTGCTTATCCCTAGTACACGTGGTACAGACCATAGTAATCATGGTGGGTAGAAGTAGGCAACTGCTTTTACTGTAAGTACACCACATGTCTACACATGTGAAAAGCAGTTCAACTTTTGCACTTACAAATGTACCAGAGCCCTGTTAGTTACTTGCATTCGCTGGTGGGATTGGACTTTTGCAAGAAACGGGAGCCATTGGAGCATTTTTTTTTTTTCAAATCAGAAAAAAGTGCCCAATGCGGGAATCAAACCCGGGTTGTAGCGGTCTAAAACCAATGGTTTAGACCATCCTTCCATCGACCCCCTGTTACAGTAGTAATGATGAGGAGTCATTTAATTAAGACAAACACAAGATGTATTTATTTATAAATATAGATAATACAAGTTATACAGATCTCAGATCAAAAATCATCCACAATAATAATTATAAAAAAGGTACATAAAATAGCAGAGGGGCCTATTCGATTTATGGGCAGTTCAATTTCTTTAATCTCAGTGATAATATATTATTCAATAAATTTTTAACTAACAATATTTAATTTCTTTAAATCCTTCAAGGGTTCCTTATATTGATAAGGCACAATTTGGATTATACCAGGTCTATTAGTATGAAACGCGAAAATGGCTGCCAGAGGGCGCTGTGCAACTTTATTTGAGCCGACGGTGGCCCTGTTGAAGGCATTTTGTTTTTTGACTCACGTGGCATCAGCATGCGTGGAGTTTTAGAAAAATTCAATTCGTGGAAAATTTCTGGAGCCCGTGGAAAATGGTGATTTCCAGCCAAAAAGTGCCCATTTGCGGGAAGTTTTGTTGTTCGCCTTCAACTGGAAGAAAAGTGCCACTGAAGCCCACCGAATGCTCGAGGAAGTTCACGGCGACCACGCTCTGAGCAAATCGCAGTGTTACAGGTGGTTTAAAAAATTCCAAAGTGGCGATTTCGAACTTGATAATGAACCACGTGGAAAACCGCACCAAAAGTTCGAGGACGCTGAACAGCAAGCTTTGTTGGATGAGGACAGTACCCAAACGCAGTAAAAACTCGCGAAACAGCTCCAGGTGTCTCAAGGTGCTGTTTCCCTACGTTTAAACAGCCTCAGAATGACCCAAAAGCTTTCCAGATGGGTCCCCCACGAGTTGAGCGAAAGGCAGCAAGAACGGCGTCTGGTAACCTGCGAAGGGCTGCTCGCCAGGCATGAAAAGAAGTCATTTTTGCACCGAATCGTAACTTCTGATGAGAAATCGATCCACTTTAGCAATCCTATGCGCCAAAAGTCATGGGGCCTGCTCGGCCAATTTCCAGAACAGAAGCCTAGGCCCAATCGCCTAGGAAAAAAGGCAATGCTTTGCGTATGGTGGGACCAGACCGGCGTAGTATATTTCAAGCTCCTGAAACCTGGCGAAACGGTCGAAAACTAGTCGCTACGAACAACAAATGCACAGTTTGAGAGAGGCATTGAATGAAATAAGACCGGAATTGCGTGAAAAGCACAACAAGCTGATACTGCAGCATGACAACGCTCCAGCCCACAACGCTACAGTGGTCAAAAACACCATAAAAGACTTGGGCTGGGAACTCTTACCCCACCCGCCGTACTCACCAGACTTAGCGCCGTCGGACAACCACCTTTTCACATCTTTAGGACACGCCCTAAAAAACCAGGAATTTTCGAACTCAGACATACTCCGAAAATGGCTTGTTGACTGGTTTGACTCAAAAGGAATAGAATTTTTCAGACAAGTAATTCGAAAATTGCCTGAAAGGTGGTCTGAGTGTATAGCTAATCAGGGCAATTACTTTGAATAAAAAATCTTTTGTTGTATGGAATTGGTGAACTTTTGAATTCACTGAAAATTTTTGCGTTTCATACTAATAGACCTGGTAGATTATAAACACAATGTAATATTGCTGTAATATTTTTCTCAATCAGCACTTTTTACTGAAGATGGTAACAACGCTGTTACCGAAACATCACACACTATTTATATACAGTTAAACCTGTCTATAGCGCCCCCTCCTAATAGTGCCTCCCTCTCTATAGCGCCCGATTTTAAATACGTAGTATGATGCGATTTACATTAAAAGTGACCTGTCTATAGCACCCTATTTTGGTGAGTCCCAAGAAGGGGCGCTATAGACAGGTTTAACTGTATATGGATTTGGTCTTATTACCTTGGGTTCCTTATATTGAAATGACTTAGAATACTATAATGACAGTATTTTTTTTTCCTGGCTGTGCAGAGCAGCTATGTTTGTTGTTCCTGGCTCCCACGGACTCCAGCCTGATGCATCGGATGAAGTCCGGGATGGATGGGTCCTCCAGTCCGGTACTCTCAGTTATCCTCAATGACCGGCCTCAGAAGTGCATCTCTACTGTAAGTAACGCTGTTGTTCATTGCCCCTAGTGGGATGTGTGAGTGTGACAATTAAAAATAGTTTATTGATGTATAGTCAACAGTCAAAAAGAGAGTTTACAGAGTTTAAAATAGTAGAGAAAATATATACAACAGATGGAGCCTTTTCCGAAGGGACATCTGGATCCTATCAGGAGCTTAAGACCTCCTTGAGTTTGGACAGGCCCTTGCCAATTCTGGAATCCTTGTCCCTAACATGCTCGATGACAGTATTGAGGAATTTGACAAGAATAATCTTGTGTTCAGGCGAGAGTCTTTCGTTGAGATAATCCCTTTGATCGCGGTGTAGAACCGTGAACATAATTTCTTCCCTGACAAGCTCATATAGGGGGCTCAGGGTGTGGTGTGCAGGATGGCCCTTACATCTTCTGTCTTATCAACCTCATCTCTGGCAGCAACCAGATCATCCTCCATACCAAGAATTTGCCCAAGTCACAGGTATCATTTTCTGCAGGACTCACTGCTTATATTACAATTACAAGTCTTTACATTTTATTTTTAATCTTTACTTATTGTGAAAGTTAATAAGCTGAAGTACATGATAAAGCACAATTTGGATTATAGATTATAGCTACAATGATAAGGCACAATTTGGATTATAGATTATAGCTACAAGAAAATAAGACCTAATCCAAATAAATTAATAGTGTGTGATGTTTCATTTATTATTTTGTCTGATGATGATAACAATGCTGTTACCGAAATGTCACACACTATTATTTGGATTGGGTCTTTTTTTTCTTGTAATTATAACTACAAGAAAATAAGACCAGATCCAAATACATTAATAGTGTGTGATGTACGTAGTGTGTGTTGTTGCCAAAACGTCACACACTATTAATTTATTTGGATTTGGTCTTATTTTCTCGAAGCTGAAGTACAGTAAAATCCCTCTATAGCGAACCCCAATATGACCTTATATGTGGTTCACTATAGCCATAGTTCACTGTATTATAAAATAAAAATGGAAATTATTTCAGGTTCACTCTATAAAGAAAGGTTCACTATATCCCTGATTCGTTTTAGCAGGGTTTTGCTGTATTTCACATTTTATACAGAAATTCTTTGAACTTTCTGAACTTGTGACATACATACAGTAGAACCTTGTTATAATAGCAACTTGTGGTTATAACATGATAATTTTAAAATCTCAAGGTGTTTGAGTCCCAATTGTTTCAACTATGTGGTTATAGCAATATAAAAGCTTGAGTCCCATGATAAGGCACAATTTGGATTATTCTATATACAGTTACGAGCATCATCAATTCTTCATCTCTTAATTCTTCATCTCTTAATCATTCACCTCTGTCACCGTTTGCTTTTTTTTTGGAATGGCGCCCTCCTATTGGTTGGCTACGATCATGCCACCTTTGCCCGGCGTTGCCCGGATCATTCGGCTAGTAGATTATAAACACAAGGTAATAAGACCAAATCCAAATAAATAAATAGTGTGTTACTTGATGCTTTTTGCAGGATTTAAGAAAATAGATGTGAGAAAAAGAACTTACCCTTTTAATCCTGTGTTTTCTCAACTTCTTGAAATAGAGGAGAGCTTCAGATCCTGAATTCTTTTACACACTATTTATTTATATGGATTTGGTCTTATTACTTTGTGTCTTGAATCCCATGTGATGTTGTTATGATGAGGTTAGACTATATGAATTCTCCAGATTGTTTCCAATGCTCTCCCCCAGCATGAAGAGTAATTTGCCTATGGAAAGAGGGCCTATGGATAAATCCTGCTGTCAGCCATGTGGTGGTGTGTCCAGGAGAAGCTCCTGGTACGAGGCTACAAGGTGCGAGTACAGCTGGAAGCCTATCCTCCACTGTTGGTGGCCACATAATAAATCTTATTTGGATGTTTCTATCTCTCTGTGTGTGTGATCCATTTCACCACCAGTTGTGGGAATAGACACATTGTCAAATAACATGATAGGGCACACAATTTGGATTATAGATTAGATACACAAGGTAATATGACCAAATCCAAATAAATAGTGTGTGACATTTCGGTAACAGCATTGCTACCATCATCAGAAAAAAGTACTTTAAAAAAGTATTTCAGTACTTTTCTCTCAAGATGGTAACAATGCTGTTATTGAAATGTCACACACTATTTATTTATTTGGATTTGTTCTTATTACCTTTTGATTTTTAATAAGGTTGTAGCATTGAGACAACTCTATGTGTATTATAGTGTTATGTTTCTACAGACAATGCTGGATTCAACAGGTATGAATTTACAGAGTTTAGATTAAAAAAAAAAAAACTTATAACTCTGCCTTTGCCAGTCCCAAATTTGGATGAAAAAGGAGGAGGGGGAGCAGTAACAAGCTCACTAAAAAACCTGGGCTCAGCTGGCCCGGCTGATAGTACCCTGTAAGGGCTCCTAATCCAGGGATACAGTATGAGCAGCGTTTGTACTCCATGTTAGGAGCAGCTGCACATGGCGTCTGTTCCTCATGTCAGAGGCGGCCATTTCTTTTAAAGCTAAGTTGGCCTGCCACTGAGTAGTGCTCCCAGGCTTAATGACAAAGGCAGACACATTCTTCTTCACCCAATCATGATGATTGTCAACAGACACCATCAAAAGTGTCAAGCTTTACAAGCTTGACATCCTAATATGATTGAGTGGAGATAAGAAAGAAGAAGAAGGAAATACTTATTCCAAATACACACACATGGTAGAGACCATAATAAAGGTGGGTAGATAATAAGTTCTTTTTCCTATAAGTAGCCACATGTCTATACATTGTAGAAAGAAGATAAGGCACACAATTTGGATTATAAATTATAAACACAAGGTAATCTCCAATGTTGTTACCGAAACATTGTGATTGTAAAAAGAAATTTGGCTTGTATACTTACAAGTGTGCCAGAGCCTTACTTGCATTCACTGGTGGGGTTGGACATGTGTCATTGAAGCAGAAACAGTACACACAATGCATGATTGGGTCATCATTGTTGAAAATTGACCATTTGTGTACTACTTCAACACCAATTCCTGAGGTGGGGAGTTAAGAGGATTGTCTAAATTTAAAAAGAGCCACCAAAAGATATTTATTGCACAAATTTATTTCCGAGTAATTTGTGTATCTACCATAGAATTTGATATACCTTAGATAGATCATGAGCCGACTGTAATTTGTTCGCTGGGAAAGTTGCCACTCATGAAACAAGCCTTCCCAAACATTTTCATCTTCAATTAATTAATTGTAGAAATTTGTTCCATACAATTGAAAAGAAGAATAGCGTTGAATAATCCATCATCCATAGGGCGCTATGTGCCTCAGTTATCAGCCCAGACAGTATCCTTAAACAGATCCAATCTGTCCTCACTATTCGGAGGAACCACACACAGTTGATCACCACCTTTTCAGCTACCCAGATTTCCTGTAACAGGATGCAAACATAGGTTGGGTAATCACCCGGATCAGTATTTTGTCACGGCAATGTCAGTAACAATACAGTTAAACCTGTCTATAGCTCCCTCTTGGGACTCACCAAAATAGTGTGCAATAGAGAGGGGGTGCTATAGACAGGTCACTTTTAATGTTAAATGTTTACATTATGATGCAAGATTCTCTTCAGATATGATGTCCTGTAGAAGGGTTATTGACCCGAAAGCTTGGCTTTATTAAAACTTATAAGAAACGCATCCTCGTTCGCTTTAAATCTATCACTTATATTCTTTAGAGGGGGGATTTCAACCTTCTTTATGTTTACATTTTAATGTAAAAAATCGGGCGATATAGAGAGGAAGGCGCTATTTAGAGGGGGCGCTATAGACAGGTTTAACTGTATTATAAAAAGTAGAAATAGAAAGAAGAAAATCGCGATGCGAAGAGTCATACAAAAATCTCTTCGCCTCGCGACTTTCTATAATAGACAAACAGCTATCTTGCTTCGACTCACCCCCTCCAACCCTACATCGATGACCAGACTCAACCTCAGTATAGAACTTCAATGTCAACTGGTTCTGCTTAGTAACCCACTCAAGACGCCATTATAGGTGCTTTTCACTAGTCTACTGCTGAGCTGGACAGCATGGGTAGTCGGGTGTTCTACGCTCCTGGAACCTGGGTTATAAATATATCTCTTTTCTGCTCTGTGAATTGTTCGCCCAATACTATACACAGAGACAATAAATAGTTTAGTTATTTTATTCAGGACTTGTCATAACACTCGCACTCTACGAGGTTCTTGCAGTAACCGCCGAAACGTCCATGTTTCACACAAAGACCGTAGCAGAAGGAGTCGTTGTCGCTGCTACAACCGGGGAACTCGTTGACAGCCAGCGCTGCGACATCAGGTCAGGTTTTAACACTTTTTTCGGAAAATCTGACAAGCTAGATTTTGGAAAATTCTAAGGAAGGCAAACAATATCATAATTTACCTTTTTAGATCGTAGCTTAAATGGCTATGTCCTTTGATATTTTGAGGTGCTTGCTCAGACATACAACTTCTAGCCATAATCATGTGGCGGAACCAACTCTTACATTTCTCGTCCGATGTCACATTTAATATAGGGATTTACATTACATTCATGGACAAAACTTAAGGAAGTTTCATATTTTGATTCGCCGGCGTCTGTTTTGTTGAAGGACACAGAAGCAATTTTGTTCACACTTGGTTATCTCGTGTGTCTTCAATAAAGGTCACTGTGTATAAAATAACTTTCAGAGTTATTGTCTGAATCCCGATATACATGGTAAAAGGTACAACTTCAAGTTTTGTCCATGAGTGTAGATGTGTGGACTTACCAGAAATGTTTACGAATTAATTTTCTACGATATTTGAGTTTAACAGACACTTTTAACTAGGCACATCATCAGGAAATGGCAGAAAAATATCGTTTATAGAATCATTTACCTGCAGAAACGAATACCAGGACTACAAATAAGCAGAATACAACTCTCATCTTGAACATCTGAAAAACAGGATAAAAGTTAGAATATTGTAAATTTTAAAGTAGAATATATATCTTGAAAACTGCTCTCTTTTACAAATATTAGTATTTGCTATAATTGATTATAAATTTCCATTAACAGGTGGCGCGTTAATACATCATGTTTATAATTTATCGAATAAAAGTAAAGGTCACCTCTCCCGGCAAAATGGACGCTAAAACTAAGCATCATTTATTGACCGTCTCCGCAAACTAGCGGCCTCAGGTCGGTGACAAAGCCACAAAACTATCTCTGGCAAACTGAGAAGCGTCTATCTAGAGACCATGGTTTTACGCTAATGGCCTTCGTCAGTCTAGAGCGGACTTTATTCCATGAGAGATTCACAAGGGATCAAATTAAATCTTCACAATCCGCCAAAGAGGTATTAAGCTTGTAAAGTGGCTAGGCCAAATCTATGACCAAAATATAGATGGAAATTTTGCCAGGAGGAAATTGATATATAAAATAAAGATCACATCTCCCGGCAAAAAAGACGCTGAAACTAAACGCTATCTATCTTTGTAAGTGTGTGTAATATAATTTACGTATCACATAAATTGAACACAAGGCAATAATCATGAAAGCAAGATTTTTGTTTTCAAATTAAGCACATTTCATACTGTCCTAAACTGCTATGAAAAAATATTTAGAGAGCCCTGCTCATTATTGGTGAACACTCCCAGCGGTTTCGCCAGTTTAATTTACCATACAGCGCAATACTATTGTACTATTTACTTTGTTAATACATTTATGTGTTTATGAAATATAGAATCTATATATACACTCATGGACAAAAACTTAGGGAAGTTATACCTTTTAGCATGTATATCGGTATTTAGACAATAACTCTGAAAGATATTTGATACACCGTGACCTCTATTGAAGACACACGAGATAAGAAAGTGTGAACAAAATTTCCTCTGGCTTCTTCTTCTTCTTCTTCAAAAAATGCGACGACTGGCGACATTAAAATATGAAACTTTCTTAAGCTTTGTTCATGAGTGTAACTTACAAAATAGTCGATTTTTTTTGTGAAATTTTAAGAAAATACGTAGAGTTGATTGGTTAAGGAGACAAATTATCTTAGTTATAATTTGAGTCAAAAGGCGATCCATCAAATAATTTTATGCAAAACGACACTTGAAGTTACACCGCATGAGTTTCTTTTCAATGAAAAATCAAAATTTTATTTCAAGGTGAAATATTGACTATTTTAAACCCTATTTGAATGAGGTATGAAAGGGTGAATTATGAAGAGTAATGATGAACGGAAAAATAAAATTTTGATTTTTCATTGAAAAGAAACTCATGCGGTGTAACTTCAAGTGTCGTTTTGCAATCACAGGCCGCAGTGTATTATATTGTAAAATAAGTTTATATAACAAGGGCGTACCTGGATCTGTAAAGAAAAAAAAAATCAAAATATTTCGAGAGATTGCGAGATTATTGTGCAATAAATTGATAAAAAGGAATAAACTCTCGAAATATTTTGAAAAAAAAATTATTTACAGATCCAGGTACGCTATTTTTTATTTATAAACTTAGTGATTATGTTACATCAATATAGGTAGAACTTCCATAGTGGACAACGGACAATAGGAGCGACAGTATTTCTGTCAGAACTTCTCACTTACCAAAGCAGGGACTTCTATGGTGACATTGCCTGGACATCTGTCATTTATAGTGACACCTGGCCTCGTCCCAGAGTCCTGCTGATAAAGTTGTTCTTGCTTTACGATAACAATTAGTGCTCAAGGTCATTTTAAACTCTATTTAATGGCGCATATACACAGAGAGTGAATGCAAAGTAATCGTTCTTTTGAAGATAACGGATTTAAAATAAAGGCTCTTTGATATTTTAACGCTGTTCCACACGTATATTTTTTTATATCTGTTTCAAGCACGCCCTCGATAGGTTATTGCAATTATACTCATAGACAAAACTTAATGAAGTTGTTCCTTTTAGCATATATATAGCGAGATTTAGGCAATAACTCTGAAAGATATTTGATACACAGTGATATTTATTGAAGACACACAGATAACCAAATGAGACAAAATTGCCTCTGTCTCCTTGAAAAAAAAAAAAAGTGACCGGCGATATCAAAGACTTTCCAATTCCATTTTTTTTGTCCACATGAGTGTATATATATATTCTTTTTATTATTTACTAGCGGACGTACCCGGCTTCGCCCGGGTTTTACCCGAGTAAAAGTTTGTCTAACGAATCTCTCGATAAAGTGAACATTTTTTTCCCGGTCCCTTGAAAAATACTCGATAAGTTGAATAAAATCAATATTAATTGGTTCCCTCGGTAATTGGAAGTTAAAAGAATAGTATCTTGCCTTGGAATTGTATCATTATTCTTGTATGGATGTACCCGGCTTCGCCCGGGTTTTACCCGAGTAAAGGTTTGTTTAACGAATCTCTCGATAAAGTGAACATTTTTTCCCGGTCCCTTGAAAAATACTCGATAAGTTGAATAAAATCAATATTAATTGGTTCCCTCGGTAATTGGAAGTTAAAGGGATAGTATCTTGCCTTTGAATTGTATCATTATTCTTGTCTCAAATAAATTGCCGTGTCATCCTGAATTTTGTCTTTCCTAATTTTCTACATTACAAAATCATCGTATCATCATGATAATATTTAGAGCAGATTGTTGAATTATAACAGATAAATTAGAATATTTATCTTGATTATTTCTAGGCGAAAAGTTATTTCAAAAATTTTATTTGCTAGAAACCTTCCCAGTACTATACTAAATAACTTCCCAAAGTTTCATGGCGATCCAATGAGTGGTTTGGTCAGGCATAAAGGACAAACAAACAAACAGACACACACACATACATTCATTTTTATATATATAGATTCATATCGTTAAATTATAGGTTTAATATAAATTAGAAGCATAATTTGTATATAATTATCGTGCACATTAATGGAAAAAAGGCTTAAAATTATTAGCTGTGCAGTTGAACTGTGGAAAATATATAAGGGAGTTAAAATAAGGAACAAAGACGTTTTCTAAGATTCAATAAAGGTGATACTAGTTTCGCTGATGAACTTGGAGAGTTGGAAGACCCTCCACTATGGATTCTGTAACATTGCGCCACATCGTTGAAGCCACTCCTACAACAAATACGCGCGCAGGCTATTTAATTAACTGAAATATTACAAGAAAGCGTGATTCAAATCCTACCCAAGTTGGGAAAAGTGAATAGGAGCTGTAGAAAGGAGTAAATTGACACTTGCTAAATATCTGTGCAGGGTTGAGACCTGCAGTCAATTGCTGAATTAAATAATGGATGATCGTTTCATCAAGAGAATTACAATATTGTCCCAAAAGTTCGTAAACACTTGCAAAAAATAGAAATACCATTATTATTTACCATAATATTATTCGCCGTTATGTATAATGTCTTTGTATTATGTATAAAGTAATTGTCAAAATTCGAAACTATTTTAAACGCGCAAGATTCTTTTTGAAATTAAACAATTTCTACTGCCCTTACTGCAATGGAAAAAATTAAAGGTAGGTCCTGGCTCATCAGTGGTGAACCCTCCCAGAGGTTTCGCCAGTTTAATCTACCATACCGTGGTTATATTGCATTTTTGGAACTTCCTTTTATAGTGATACGATGCTAGACTCTTGGAATGGGTATTTTAGAAAAACTATGGACATAAGCTTTGAGAACATTTGATAATTAAAAGTTCATACATTCTTTCAATTTGATGGATTAGCGCGCCATCTGTTTTAATAAAATGAAACTATTTTATACGTGTATGATTCTTTTTTAAAATTAAACTGACGAAACCGCTGGGAGGGTTCACCACTGATTGCAGTAAGGGGGAAGTAGAAAATTGTTTAATTTTAAAACAGAATCATACGCGTCTAAAATAGTTTCAATTATATATATATTTTTTAAATTTGAGTGTGTGTTAAGAATATATCTTAACGGTTATTTCCCGACCATTAGGAATCATTTCTACCGTAAGTGCACTTGACTTTAAAAATTTCCATACAAACGTATGACATCACCCTGCATGTATTTGTCCCTTCCATGTCTAACCACTTTTTCTTAAAGCTTCCCTGGGTTCAATCACTTATTTCACATGTCGGTTATTTTTTACTGAATATATTTCACATCGTACAAAATATAAGGTTATCCAAAAGTTCTTGTTTTCTTAAAACGTTGTTTTTCTTATTACTTGGCGAATAATTTTATTACGCTTATGTGTCCATTGTCTTCAAAGCTTATGTCCATAGTTCTTCTAAAATACCCATTCCAAGAGTCTAGCAACAGTATTACTATAAAAGGAAGTTCCAAAAATGCAATATAACAGCGGTATGGTAGACTAAACTGGCGAAACCGCTGGGAGGGTTTACCACTGATGAGCCAGGCCCTCCGTTTAATTTTTTCCATTGCAGTAAGGGCAGTAGAAATTGTTTAATTTCAAAAAGAATCTTGTGCGCGTTTAAAATAGTTTTGAATTTTGATAACAGATGGCGCGCTGGTGCATCATATTATAAAGTAATTGTATCCACCGTGTTATAATACTATTCGCCAAGTAATAAGTAATACTGCCCTTACACCAATAATATATTAATAGGAGGGCCTGCCTTATCAGTGGTGAACCCTCACAGCGGTTTCGTCAGTTTAATTAAAAAAAAAAGAGAAACATACGCTTCTGAAATAGTTTCATTTTATTATAACAGATGGTGCGCCAATGCATCAAATTGAAAGAATGTATGAACTTTTAATTATCAAAATACCCAGCCGATATAGAGTCAGCCGAAAACGGATGTTACTCCAGCAACTATGTGCTCCGTCTCACACGTCGCGTTTAACCATGAATAAAAACAGGGATTTGGACTTCTGTCCACCCAGCATACTCCCCTGACCTTTCTCCATCGGGTTACCACAATTTAATATCGATGCTACATTTCCTTAACGGAGGACACATCCTTTGCAAAGAAGTATTAAATGCAGTTTAGCATATATTTATTCATAAGAAAAGCCAACCACATTAGTATTGTTAATTTCAATTCCATATTGGTATTCTATGGGTTGAATTGGCAAAACCATTGATAAACTGGAATACGGGCGATCGCCACAATCCCTTCCACTATTTTAATATCAGTAGGGGAATAGTAGAAGCTATCAGAAATAACATCAAAGTGTTTCAAATAAAATATCATACGGTAATTATAGTTTGTTGTTGCTTTAAAGTTGACTTGTTGTTCTTTGTTGTAAATACGATTTGAGAATTAATTATGAGAAATTTCTTTTCCTCCAATTTACCCAGGCTAATATATTTATTAGCTTGATTGTCTTAATTAAGTTTTCCTGTATAGAATTTTAATAATACGCTTAAATGTAATTAGCTTTAAAAAATAACAATAATAACATTTGTAACAAATAAATTTACTGGCAATGTGTTTAATAATATCATCAAATATTATCTCTACAGACTCTATTTGAAAAGAAACACATTGCCAGTAATTTTTTTTGTTAGAAATTTTATCGATAAATAGCAATTAAACTTATGAATCAAATAAAAACATTGCGTGTTATTCCTGTTATTCCTGCATGTATCCTACATTTCTGTGCTCGGAGAATCTGTATAAGACTAAAAGGTTATAATAAAGCTTTTTATTGTTGTATTGTATTGATTTGAGAATTGTTCGCTTAAATATGATTGTTTGTTGATATTTTAACTGACATCAATGTGATTTTTGACCATTTTATTGTAATAAAATAATTATTGAGAGTGACGTTATCTGGCGTGCCTGGGATTGGCCAAGGAAGTCGCGCGTGTTGAGGACGCCACCACTATCAGATTGGCTGGCAGATGGCAGTCTCCACGGCTGGCGATATAAGAAGACGACAAAGTTTCTGTAGAAAACATATTCGAACAAGACAGGTGAGACATCTTTAGAACTTTTTTAGATTATACAATACATAGCTACGTAGTTTTATCCAGATAAGGTCAATTTATTAAGCAATGCTGTAAGCAATGACTGTTCTAGATGTTAAAACCATCTGGAAAAATAAAAAATACATCGCTTTTTCAGTATCTCTTTCTCACCAAGAATGTTGGAGACAAAAATTGGGCAATAAGCAAAGGCCCGTCTATACTCAGGGCGGCTTGTAGCACCTGATAAGATCCAGACGTCCCTTCAGAGAAGGCTTCGTCTCTGGTGTAAATATTTTCTATTTTTATTACAATACTGTATTTTAATTTTACTCAAAATCTATTATTTGCTGTTAACTAGGTGTCAATAAAGTTTTTAATTGTTAATTGTATCATCAAGAATAATTAAGCTCTTTATATGAAGCGTCTATGATTCTTTTTTATTCTACTGCCCTTACCGCAATGATAAGGAGGGCTTTATCATTACAGTAAGGGTATTAAAGAAAAATTATTTAATAAGAAGCATATACCCGCGTATTATAAATATTTCAAGTTTCCAACAACAGATAAAACGAGAATGCATTATGTATAAGATATTGTTACGACGCTTCTCAGCCGTCGGTGTTTGCGTGCAAGGTTTACTGAGAAGACAATGTGAGTTCGTTTAGGATACAGCTTAGTGCGGTATATTTATTATAAGAACTTAAAAAGGGATATTAATAACTATACATGGGAGATAAACACTTGCCTTTAATGCCGCCCCAGGTAGGTTTCTCCTCGTCCTCCACTTGTTAATCCACACAGTCCCTGAAGGAGCCCCTCATACATGGGAGGTAAACATTTGCCTTCCAAAGCCGTTCCAAACTGTTCTTTTCTTCCCTCGCGCGGGCGTGCCTTGCCTCCCTTGGCCTTCCCACTTCTTCTCTTCTACTTTTCTGCATCGCTTCACTGCCCCCTTCTCAATCCTTTTCGTCCCGAAAAGGCTGATTTCACCAGAGGCGCTGATCGGCGGCCCTTTGATCTCCCTGACGTCTCTGGCCACATGAGGGTCGTCAGCCTTCCGGAAGCGTAGCGGCAGGGCCAACACCAACCCTTGCCTGCAGAACCACTTCTCAACTCGCGCTTTCTTTCCACTCTTAACCAGTGCCGACACCATTGATTGGTCTCGCTGTCCAGCCCAGGGCGGTGGTTCTCCACAAGATGGCGGCCATACCTCACTGCCCACGATGCTTCCATCTGATATCTTGAATTCTCCTTGTGAGCACTCTGTAGCCGCAATGTACAAAGGGTTGTGATCGTTTGTATTGCGCTTTCGCCGCTTCCCTCCACGACGGGGCTGTAGATGGCCGATCTTTACAGTGGATTCGTCCACCTGATCCACGCTGTCCATTTCGTGGCCTCCCTTTTCTTCTCTAGGTTTCCCATTCGCTTGCTCTAGAGGCTCTCTTTTTCCTAACCCTTCAAACCTGGGCTCCCTAGTGCCGACCACGCACAGGGCTGTGAATTTCTCAAACCCTCTGGAGGTGTCGGATCCCGTGGCAGTCCCAAGGTCGGCAGAACTCCTCCCAGGCGGTGGCTGCTTGATCTGCACCTTTTCGGGCGAAGGAACGAAGATGAATGGTGCACATTCTTGGCACATCTTTTCAGCTTGCATTGCAGACGACGGCGCTGACACATTGCGCGCGACTTCCGCGTCACAGACAGTGTCGTCGGACTTCCATAGAGCGTCCAATGCTCTATCCCGTTCAGTCGGGTTGCCGGCTCCAACTTCAGGGTGCTTCGACCATCTAGCCTTGTCGCACTTCCACGGAGCATCCAGTTCCGTCCCGTCCAGTTGGATCGCCGCTGTAGTCCCTGACAGTCTGACACTGTCGCTGAAGTCAGCCACGCTGTCGCACTGCAGCTCGCCAAGATCGTTGCTGTTCTCATGGAGTATTTCAGAAAGAATCCCAGGGGTTGAATTTTCGCACTGTATATCACCTGGAGGGCACTCTCCCTCCGTCCGCTTGATTTGGTTCGAATCACTCGTGCCACAGCCGTTGTCTGAGGCGATCAGCTCGTCCTCCTCCGCTACACAACCAGTCTTGATCATTTCCTGCTGTCGACACTCTTCGGACTTCTGTATCACGGGAGAATCTTCCAGCGTAGATTCTGACGGTTCACTTACGACGTCTCTCGACGTGATGGTCCCTGTTGTGATGGTCTTGTCGGGATCTTCATCACCTGGGATCGTCTTTTGTCCCCTCCGACATTGAATACGTGGGCTATTGGTTGCTGTGATTGTTTTTGAAAAGCCATCAGGATTTTCTGGCGGTAGTACATTGAGTGTGGCAGAACGTTTGACATTCCGAATATGCTCGAGTCGGCTCAATCGAGAATCCCAGTTTTCTCCGAGCACATCTAATTTCTGGCTTATCTGACTGAGCAATTTTGTGAATTTTTCGATTTCGGGGTCGGTTAGTTTTTCCATTTTTCTTTTTAAATTAGCACAAAATAAAATCTTCAATTAAAATTAACTAAGCTGTATCCCACTTCTGACACCAGTTGTTACGACGCTTCTCAGCCGTCGGTGTTTGCGTGCAAGGTTTACTGAGAAGACAATGTGAGTTCGTTTAGGATACAGCTTAGTGCGGTATATTTATTATAAGAACTTAAAAAGGGATATTAATAACTATACATGGGAGATAAACACTTGCCTTTAATGCCGCCCCAGGTAGGTTTCTCCTCGTCCTCCACTTGTTAATCCACACAGTCCCTGAAGGAGCCCCTCATACATGGGAGGTAAACATTTGCCTTCCAAAGCCGTTCCAAACTGTTCTTTTCTTCCCTCGCGCCGGCGTGCTCGCGCGGGCGTGCCTTGCCTCCCTTGGCCTTCCCACTTCTTCTCTTCTACTTTTCTGCATCGCTTCAATATATTTAATCACATACAAATGTAAAAATCTAATCATCAATATGTATTTGTGTGTTTGAAGGCAAACATCTTCAAGTAAAAATGAAGGCAATTTTTAGTCTTCTATTAATCACCGTCTTCCTCACAGCTTTTGGTAAGAGTTTGCGATATTCCTTTTTAAAAATCATATATTCTTTTAAAAAAGATAAAACCTAAAAATGTTTGACATTCTTTATAATTTTGAAGAAGGATTCAAAGCTAACGGCCACGAGTTTCTTTATTAAATACTAGCGGATGTACCCGGCTTCGCCCGGGTTTTACCCGAGTAAAGGTTTGTCTAACGAATCTCTCGATAAAGTGAACATTTTTTCCCGGTTCCTTGAAAAATACTCGATAAGTTGAATATAATCAATATTAATTGGTTCCCTCGGTAATTGGAAGTTAAAGGAATAGTATCTTGCCTTGGAATTGTATCATTATTCTTGTCTCAAATAAATTGGCTTGTCATCCTGAATTTTGTCTTTCCTAATTTTCTACATTACAAAATCATCGTATCATCATGATAATATTTAGAGCAGATTGTTGAATTATAACAGATAAATTAAAATATTTATCCTGATTATTTTTAGGCGAAAAGTTATTTCAAAAATTTTATTTGCTAGAAACCTTCCCAGTACTATACTAAATAACTTCCCAAAGTTTCATGGCGTTCCAATGAGTGGTTTGGTCAGGCATAAAGGACAGACAGACAAACATACATTAATTTTTATATAGATAGATTCTCTTGTAAATATATATATAGTACAGTAGAACCTCCATGTAAAGTACGGCTAATTGCAGAGCCATACTGTACTTTAGGGAGATGTATCCTCTTACCGGAGAGTTGCGAAATAGTAATAATGGTAATTTTGCAAATGAAAACTGTCCTTTGTAGAGAGGTGTCCACTAAAGGGAGGTTTTACTGCATATTTTTCGAATATAAAAATATTTTTGAAGAAACAGAGAGATATATATGGCTTCATACATTGTCTTTAACATTGAAATATGATTTCTTTTGTTGAAATGAAAGATGGAACATTTCTAGAAGGCGTTACAAAGATATCCCCAATTTAAAAAGAACGGTAAAATATAATCAAATGTTTGATTTGTAGGACAGGCAATCACACTCTGTGACATCTCTTTGGCAGAGTTTCTGTTCGTTTGAATTAATTAAATATCTGGCAGAATATCGGTTGTTCAAATTGATAAAATCTCTTTGCCACGGTCTCTGATAGTTTTTGAATTGATGAAATCTTTGGCATAGTTTCTGTTAGTGTTTAAATTGAAAATATCTCTTTTTAGCGAGGTTTTTGTTAATTTTAATTCATGAAATTTCTGACAGAATTCCTGCATGGTATATCAAATCGGGAAAAATACGATAAGTATATAAAAAAAATAGTATACAATAGGAAGACAAGTAGCAAACAAGAAGTAGATAAGAAGTCTAAATGACTCGGAACAAGAGAAGGTTCCATGTTTCATACTTTAAAACGTAGTAAATAGATATAACCATGAAGAGGAGGGTCCAGGGAGGGATCCATCCTAGTGTCAAGAGGCGTAGCTCCGCGAAACGCCGTTTTGATCCAGTTTATACAATAGAGAGTTGAGACAATAAGAGACCTGTAAGAGATGTGTGTGGTGTTATGTGGTGCAGTGGCGTGGGAGACGGCAGAAGCCTACCCGTTCCCCGGCTGTCCGGATGACGACACCGAGTGCATGAGCATGTGCATCTCCCGTGGGAAGCCTGGAGGAAGCTGCCATAATGCCGCCATGTGCCGATGTTTCGAAGAACGACCTTGAAACACTTCCACCGCCTTTTATAAAATGGCCAAATAAAGATAGAAAGAAGTCGCTTTGAAATCTTTATGTTAATTGCTATATGTTTGGTGGAAATTTTAAAAAGTCAAGTGCACTTACGGTAGAAATGGTTCCTAAAGGTTGGGGAATAACCGTTGAGATATATTCTCAACACACACAAATTGAAAAAAATAATAAGAAATTGAAACTATTTTATACGCGTATGATTCTTTCTTTAAAATTAAACAATTTTCTACTGCCCCCTTGCTGCAATCAGTGGTGAACCCTCCCAGCGGTTTCGTCATTTATTCTAAAAAAATAATCACACGCTCCTAAAATAGTTTCAATTTCTAATAACAGATGGCGCGCTGATGCATCAAATTGAAAGAACGTATGAACTTTTAATTATCAAAATACCCAGCCGATATAGAGTCAGCCGAAAACGGGTGCTACTCCAGCAACTAAGCGCTCCATCTCACACGGCGCGTTTAACCATGAATAAAAACAGGGATTTGGACTTCTGTCCACCCAGCGTACTCCCCTGATCTTTCTCCATCGGGCTACCACAATTTCATATCGATGCTACATTTCCTTAACGGAGGACACATCCTTCGCAAAGAAGTGTAAAAGTGGGAGATTTTTTATTTCTAAGAAAAGCCAACCATACGTTAGTATTGTCAATTTCAATTCCATATTGGTATTCTAGAGATTAAACTGGAAAAACCATTGATAAATTGGAATACGGGCGATCGCCACAAGTCCTCCCACTATTTTACAATATTTTGTAATATCAGTAGGGTTCTCTCTAGAAGGGGATAGTAGAAGCTATAAAAAATAACATCAAAGTGTTTCATATTAAAATAAGATACGATAATTATAGTTTGTTTTTGCTTTAAAGTTGACTTGTTGTTCTTTGTTGTAAATACGATTTTAGAATTAATTGAAAGAATTTTTTTTTCTCCAAAATTTACCCAGACTAATATATTTATTAAAATGTGATGTGTGTGTGTCTTAATTAAGTTTTCCTGTATATATAAATTTCATATTACCATTAAATATAATTAGCTTTGAAAATAATAATAACATTGCTGCAATTATTGGTGGTGGTGACTTGTCCACATGGAAAGAGGGGATGCCATTGCCCTGTTAGTCAGCCACATTTCAGAGTTCCCTGTAGGCCTTTACGGTTACCGTAGCGACTCAGGGCTCACGACACCGTACTTCATCCTACAGGGCAGTCCCTTTCTTGTGCTGCTTCTCCCGCCCGCCACGTAGAGGAGGGGTTTGACTTCTAGGCAGGGAGATTATTGGTACTATTACTGTTATTCCAGCATGTACCTTACATTTCTGTGCTCGGAGAATCTGTATAAGACTAAAATGTTATAATAAAGCTTTTTATTGTTGTATTGTATTGATTTGAGAATTGATCGCTTAAATATGATTGTTTGTTGATAATTTAACTGATATCAATGTGATTTTTGACCATTTTATTGTAAGAAAATAATTATACAACAACAACAACAAAAGCCTTTATTGAGGACCTCTCGTCCTATAAAGGATTCGCCAGTTTACAGTGTAATTGAAGAGAAGAGAACTAAGAATACAGAGAGAAACCTATAAATAGTAGGTATAGTGTAGTCTTTTCTACACTGTAACTATATACAACAGCAGCAACAAGCCTTTTACTGGAATCAAAGTCCCATACATGATTCGTCATTCTAGTCCTGACAAAGATTATTTACATATAATTATTTACATAAATTAGATTATGTATATAGCTTCCTTTTCTCTTCAGCCGTCTTCAAAAATTTGAACAACGCAAACGCTCCAGCTCTGTTTCTCACCACCTCATTCAACAGGAGCTCCAAAGAGAGTCCCTCAAGGCCTATTTCACTGAGGAGCACTTCTCGTTCGTCTTTCAGCCCCATACATGAGAGTATATGGTGATGTAGCCCCGGCTCCATTCTTGTCCCGCAAATATTGCATGTCCAACCGTCTGTTTTAAATATTCTGGGGCGATCATCAGTAAAGAGCACCGAGAGTATTCTCAGTCCGGCAATACACCGTTTGACCCGGAGCGGGAAATCGCTGGACAGATAGTGTTCCGGTAACGGAGTTGAGCAGATGTTTTTATAGTGGGGGTATAGTCTTGAATTTATTATTCTTGTGTGATCCTTTTGCAGAGATTGATCTATTGCAGTCCTGATTATGTAGGGAATTTCTCTTTGTAATGTTCTATAGTCTGTGCAGAAATTCAGCCATTGAAATCCGGTGGTGTTTAAAATATTAACTATACTTCCTGTGAAACCTATATATTTTTTCGTTGCGTTTGAGATATAGGAAAATAATTATTATTGAGAGTGACGCTATCTAGCGTGCCTGGGATTGGCCAAGGAAGTCGCGCGTGTTGAGGACGCCACCGCTATCAGATTGGCTGGCAGATGGCAGTCTCCACGGCTGGCGATATAAGAAGACGACAAAGTTTCTGTTTAAAACATATTCGAACAAGACAGGTGAGACATCTTTAGAACTTTTTTAGATTATACAATACATAGCTACGTAGTTTTATCCAGATACGGTCAATTTATTAAGCAATGCTGTAAGCAATGACTGTTCTAGATGTTAAAACCATCTGGAAAAATAAAAAATACATCGCTTTTTCAGTATCTCTTTCTCACCAAGAATGTTGGAGACAAAAATTGGGCAATAAGCAAAGGCCTGTCCATACTCAGGGCGGCTTGTAGCACCTGATAAGATCACGACATCCCTTCAAAGACGGCTTCGTCCTGTGAAATATTTTCTATTTTTATATATATTACAATACTGTATTTTAATTTTACTCAAACTTGATTATTTTGTTGTTGACTAGAAGTCAATAAAGTTGTTAATTGTCAATTGTATCATCAAGAATAATTAAGCTTTTTATATGAAGCGTATATGATTCCTTAAAAAAAAAAATTCTAATGCCCTTAATGCAATGATAAAAACAAAGGGTGGGCTTTATCATTACAGTGAGGGTATTAGAGAAAAATTATTTTATTTAATAAGAAGCATATAGGAATGTCTCATAAATATATCAAATTTTCAATAGCAGATGGCACTCTATAATGCATCATGTTTAAAATATATTTAATAACACAAATGTAAACATCTAATTATCAATATGTATTTGTGTGCTAAAATACCAAATTTATTATAATTCGTTTTATATACTCATTAAGAAGAGTTGCTATATAGTAAAAATGGTAATTTTAGGCCATGAAAACTGTCCTATATAGAGAGGTGTGTCCTTTAGCATGAGTGTCCTCTCATGGAGTATGCTGTTATATCAGGTTTATTTGTGTGTGTGTGAAGGCAAACTTCTTCAAGTAAAAATGAAGGCAATTTTCAGTCTTCTATTAATCACCGTTTTCCTCACAGCTTTTGGTAAGTTTGCGATATTCCTTTTTAAAAAAATAATAAAAAAATAATATATTTTTTCTTCTATAATAGAATACTATGGTAATAAAAAGCAATCAAATAGATAAAAACTTCAAATTGTTTGGCATTCTATACAATTTTGAAGAAGGAATCAAAGCTAACGTCGACGAGTTTCTTTATTAAATATTCTCTTGTAATTCTATATAGTACAGTAGAACCTCCCTGTAAAGGACACCTAATTGCAGAGCCAAAGTGTTGGAAGGTTTTTGAAGACAACTCTCAGATTTATAAAATTAATTTATTAAACTTTAAACATTTTTAGATATAGAGAGAGAAACGAGTTAATTACCTCGTATTTAAGGCAACAAAAGAATCATCTAATTTACATACATCGTTCTAACCAGATTCAACTTGTGCAAAACAGACGACAAAGCAAAAAATAAACAAATTAATACTAGAGGGTAAGCTCCTATTTTTTTCCAAGCTTTCACACTCAAAGAATGATCATTTTCTTGCTTCACAAAGTGTCCTTTAGGGAGAGGTGTCCTCTTACCGGAGAGTTGCGAAATAGTAATAATGATAATTTTGCAAATGAGAACTGTCCTTTGTAGAGAGGTGTCCGCTAGCGGGGTATTCGCTAAAGGGAGGTTCTACTGTATATTTTTTTCGAATATAAAAATATTTTTGAAGAAAAGAGAGATATATTTATGGCTTCATACATTGTCTTTGTCACAGTGCGCATAGACTCGTGTGCATATTTCAAGTCTTATTAATTAGGCAGCGCGTTCTTTTTGTTCGAAAACTTTTCTAAATAAACGAAGTGTGTTTTTGCTTTTCCTGGCTGTAATTTTAGATAAGATGATAAATAGGAAGTAGGCCCTAAATTAAAAAAAACCTACACTCTTTAACATTTGAATATAATTTGTCTTGATGAAAGAAAAGATGGAAAATTTCTAGAAGGCGTTACGAAGATATTCACAATTTAAAGAGACTGGTAAAATATACTTAAATGTTTTATATGTAGGACAGGCAATCACTCTCTGTGATATCTCTTTGGCAGAGTTTCTGTTAGTTTGAATTAATTAAATATCTGGCAGAATATCGGTTGTTCAAATTGATAAAATCTCTTTGGCACGGTTTCTATTAGTTTTTGAATTGGTGAAATCTTTGGCAGAATTTCTGTTAGTTTTTAAATTGATGAAATCCCTTTGGCAGGGTATCTGCTAGTTTAAATTGATGAAATTCCTTTGGCAGGGTTTCTGTTAGTTTTTAAATTGATGAAATCCCTTTGGCAGGGTATCTTCTAGTTTAAATTGATGAAATTCCTTTGGCAGGGTTTCCGTTAGTTTTTAAATTGATGAAATCTTGGGCAGAGTTTCTGGTGGTTTAAATTGATGAAATCTCTGGTAGAATTTCGGTTGTTCAAATTGATAAAATCTCTTTGGCAGGGTTTCTGTTAGTTTTTAAATTGATGAAATCTTTTCCAGGTTTTTTTTTCTGTTAGTTTAAATTGATAATATCTCTTTTAGCGAGGTTTTTGTTAGTTTTAATTCATGAAATCTCTTTGACGGAATTCCTGCATGATATATCAAATCGGGAAATATACGATAAGTATATATATAAAGAGAAGTATACAATAGGTAGACAAGTAGCATACACGAAGTAGTTAAGAAGTCTAGATGACTCAGAACAAGAGAAAAAAGGTTCCATGTTTCATATTTTAAAACATAGTAAATAGATATAACCATGAAGAGGAGGGTCCAAAGGGGATCCATTCTACTGTCAAGAGGCGTAGCTCCACGAAGCGCCGTTTTGGTCCAGTTTATACAATAGTTGAGACAATAAGAGACCTGCAGGAGTTATGTGTGGTGTTATGTGGTGCAGTGGCGTGGGAGACGGCAGAAGCCTACCCGTTCCCCGGCTGTCCGGATGATGACACCGAGTGCATGAGCATGTGCATCTCCCACGGGAGCTCTGGAGGAAGCTGCCATAAGGCCGCCATGTGTCAATGCTTCGAATAACGACCTTGAAACACCTCCACCGTCTTTTATAAAATGGCCAAATAAAGATATAAAGAGAAGTCGCTTTGATAGATTTATGTTAATTCCACACTGATTCCACACACCCACCCACACATACATACATATGCACGCACGCACACACCGCATACACAATTACGAACGCACATGCAAACAGATACACACCAGAGTCCAAAAAGCAGTCAAAATAGTGGACAGATCCGGGTGTAAGAGCCCCAAAGAAGATAAATGCTGTTGTGTCAGTTGGAAAGGTGATGACCACTGCCTTTTGAGATTCCCAAGGAATAATTCTAATTGACTACTTGAAAAATGGAAAAACAACAAAGGATAGTATTATGCAACACTTCTGGTTCAATTAAAGAAAGAAATGTGAGCTAAACTTCCGAGATTGGCTCGGAAAAAGGTGCTTTTTACCATAACAATGCTCCATCCCATAGGTCGAATATAGCAGCTGCCAAATTGTTCGAATTAGGTTTCCAATTGGTCTCTTATCCACCTTATTCCCCAGATTTTTCCCCGTGTGACTTCTTTCTTTTCCCAAATCTAAATAAATACTAGGAATTTTCATCAAACGAAGAGGCTATCGATTATATAAACGGATACTTTGAGCTTGTCAGTTCATTTTGTCTGGAGCCAGTCCAGTTCCCTCTTACAAGGAGGTCGTCATTGGTTTAATACAAGTAATGGTTCAGTCAACGGTCCCCTTTTTCTGTTTGACCGATATGAACCACCGAAAACCGACTCCTCAAGAGCAGTAGGACTTGACTCAACCTTCACGTCAGATGCGTACCTGAAATACTAAACACCAAAGATACAAACAGAATGCTTAAATCATCAAATCTCTCTGAATGATTATATTTTTTATCAAATAAAATGGCGTTCACAGGTTTCTAAATCACTAATTTATAAATTACACATTTAGTAGTATACTACATTACTATGCGACTTGATTTACATCAATGTAAGTAATTAATAAATTACTTTAGAATATAATTTATTGTAAATAGCTCAACTTGATCAACTTTCTTTCTCCACGATATTATTACACATAACTTCATTAAATCAACTTCCATCATTGCGCAACATTTGTAAATAACTACCTTGTGGTTTTGTCTATCTGCTTATGTTGTTTCTTATTTGTTTAATGTATAGGTTTATATAATGCTCTTTTTCTTAATTGTGTATTTTATTTTGATAATTCTGTTACCTACTATACTACAATATGAATTATTGTAAATAGTTTCACGCGCAATTATCCAGATCGGATATAGCGTGTCTTGTTTGCAACTGGTAATAAATAAATTTATAAATACTTTCATTGAAATTTTAAAGATTTGTGTAATGGAATCAAGAACAATAATCAAATCATATATAATATTACAATATTTTTTAATTGACAAAGAAATATGAAAAAGATTTCATGAGCAGAAGAAGAAAACTATTTCACAAAAAAAGAGTTGTACAAATCTAAATAGAAAATAAGATATGCATTCCGAATCAATGTGAAATTACACAATATAAAGAAGGCCTTTTTGACAAATTTATTTTCAGGCTATTCATCTATTTCTGTTTGCGATTCACGGAGATGGAAAAATGTTAAAATTCGATTGAACACTTTTTGAATTAATCTAGGTTCTTTTTGAAGTTCAGGTTCAACAGAATCTCTTTCGGCTTCATGTAAACGTTCAGTTTTCATTGAGTTCAAAATATCTTGTACAGCTCTATAAAGAGCAATGCATCTTGGACTTCTTCTAACTGTTACAGTTACATCCTGAAAACGAAAATCATAGGACTTATATAATCCACACATTATAGCATAGAGCTGAAAAACTTGGATAGCGTTGGTATGAGGAGCAAACGGTCTGGCATAAACATCATCATCATCCCTTCTAATATTTGAAATCCCAAAGTCGATAATCTTAGCATTATAACTGAAGGTTGGGATTTCGAACTCTTGTTCTTCCACTTTGTAGATTACAGAGTGTTCTGTAGAATGAAGAATCAGAACGTTATTAGCATGAAGATCATTGTGGACGAATTCAATATGTTCTTCGGCGTGAGCAAGAACTAGACAAAGCTGGCTGAAGATACTTAGCATATGATGTGGACCAAGATCCGAAGAATTCAATACCTTTTTAAGAGTTTCACCCCCATAATCAAGACGGAATACTACAAAGAGACTATAGATTCCTGATTTAACCACTTTATTACATCTAAAGAAACTTTTACTTTCACAGAAAAAATCTTGAAAGTTTTTAAATTTATCGATATCATCATATACAATCCAGAAACTATCAGGATAACATAAATTAATTTGTCCATATGGTAGCGTTCTTAAGGCATCATAAAGATCCAATTCATCTTCGATATTTTTGATGGTAAATGTTCCAAAGCTTTCATCGTCATAATATTGTTCCTTTTCAGGATCTCTTAAATCAGATATCTTTACAATTCTATAAATTGAAGGTTGATGGCTTATCCTTTTCTCTATGAAACATTGAGCATATGCACCTTCTGAATTTGGATTTATTTTCTTACCTCGAAATATATCTCGGAACTTATACAGTGTGTGTCCAGTACAGCGAGCCAGAAGATTCTGAAGTTCTTCATGCTTTAGTAGCTCTCTTACATTCGCCATAAGCGTCAAACTTCTACCTTTTTAAGA
>CP092864.1:25729847-25802733 GCA_030710605.1 Cordylochernes scorpioides | reverse complement strand
CATCACACACACAGCTCATTTAGTGATCTTCTGGTAACTTCCTTGACTCCTTCCAGCCAACTCTTTGGAGGTCTTTCTCTCTTCTTTTAATTTTTCTCAACCTTCAATATCTTTTCTAATCCATTTTCTCTCATTATATGTCTAAAGTAGGTCGGCCTTTGTTTGGGAATATTTGGGATTCTAGGAACTCCGCCTTTGCCAGTCCCAAGCCCGGATTAAAAAGGAGGAGAGGGAGCAGTAACAAGCTCACTAAAAAACCTGGGCTCAGCTGGCCTGGGTGATAGTACGCTGTACGGGCTCCTAATCCAGGGATACAGGATGAGCAGCGTTCGTACTCCATGTTAGGAGCAGCTGCACATGGTGTCTGTTCCTCATGTCAGAGGCGGCCATTTCTTTTGGAGCTAAGTCGGCCTGCCACTGAGTAGTGCTCTCAGTCTTAATGACAAAGGCATTCTACTTCACCCAATCATGATGGTTGTCAAACAGACACCATCGGGGATCACAACTTGATACCCTAATATGATTGAGTGGAGATAAGAAAGAAGAAGATGGATTCTAGGGATCCACCAGGATTATAATTTCATTTTAGATTGAAATATTGGTTTCTTATACATTCATTCTGACAAATTGAGAAAAAATCATCTCCTTATTGTGATTACTTTTTCTTAATTTATCCATCTTATCCCAGTAAAATTCCACATTTCTACTATTATTTTTCAAATTCTGACAAATGTTGATTTATGAAGGGTAGATAATTTAGTATAAAACATTTTTTTCCCTCCTATTTTGACAGAATCATGAAAAAAAATTACTGCAAAAGACAATTCAAAGAAGCCATTTTTATCCAAAAGACATGTGCTTCAATTAATAGAATGGAAGAAAAAGGAAATATAAATGATATCTACAGATATGCCTTTAATTATATTTTTTAAAAAAATCCACTTTAAATTCTAAGAAGAATATTTCAAGTTGTCTTAAAAAAACTATTTTTTCCTTATCTGTTATCTTTATCTTGTTTAAACACTTGATAACAGTACTATTTAAGAACTTGCTGTGGTGTTTTTTCTCATTTATCTTTTGTCTGATGATGGTGACAATGTTGTTGCCGAAACGTCACACACTAATAAATTATTTGGGTCTAATTTTATTTTATTATAATCTATAATCCAAATTGTGCTTTATCTATTCTGACAGAAGTTCGCTATAAAAAAAATAATTTTTCTGCTATTAAGACCTTACCTGCCCGAAGTAGACTCCACCCACTCTGTATTGCAGGCTCCAGGGCCATCCAAAAAGAAACCCTGCCTGAGACCTCCCAAGTCCAAGAACACCGAAGATGAGGGGGTCAGTTGTCTTTTATATTCTCATCTAACACATGTGTCAATTGATTGAGCCCACTTGGATATACATTCATGGACAAAACTTAAGCAAGTTGTACCTTTTAGCATGTATATTGGGATTCAGACAATATCTCTGATAGATATTTGATACACAGTGACCTTTATTGAAGACACGAGATAACCAAGTGTGAACAAAATTGTCTCTGTCTCCTTCAAAAAATGGCAACCCTACGACATCAAAGATGTTCCACTTCCTTAAGTTTTGACCATGAGTGTAAATTGGTGAGCCACTAGTAAGGTTTCCAACCATTTACAGTCAAACCTCGCTAGAACAACATCACTTGGCACCAAGATTTTCTGTTTGTTAGAACCATGATGTTATTATAACCACAGTTAGAACTTACAACCTTAGAATTAAGATATTATAACAAAGTTGCTGTTATAAAAGAGGCTGTTATAACGAGGTTCCACTGTACCTTCAATTACAATAAAACACCTCTATAGTGAACCCCAATGGAACTGAGCCTTTGGTTCACTATAACCAGTATAGTTCACTGTATTATAAAATATAAATGAGAATCATTTCCAGGTAGGGAAAGGTTGGCTATTTCCTCTCCTCCTTTCTTATCTCCACTCAATCATATTAGGGTATCAAGCTTGTAAAGCTTGAGACTTGGCAACCATCATGACTGGGTGAAGTAGAATGCCTTTGTCATTAAGACTGGGAGCACTACTCAGTGGCAGGCCGACTTAGCTCCAAAATAAATGGCCGCCTCTGACATGAGGAACAGACACCATATGCAGCCGTTCCTAACATGGAGTACAAACGCTTCTCATCCTGTGTCCCTGGATTAGGAGCCCTTACAGGGTACTATCAGCCGGGCCAGCTGAGCCCAGGTTTTTTAGCGAGCTTGTTACTGCTCCCCCTCCTCCTTTTTCATCCAGGCTTGGGACCGGAAAAGACGGAGTTGGCTATTTCCTGCTTCATTTTAACAAGGTTTTACTGTAGTTTTTAAAAGATTGGACAAAGATGTTAAGCAAGATATTGGCCTTCGCCATGAATAGTGCCGTCTGTATTGGCAGATTTGTGCTCTAATGCTATCACTACACTCAGCAATGTGGTCCAATATTTTTTTTACTCAATATGACCTTTGTCCTAATTCCACTCATTAACAAAACTTAAGGAAGTTTTGAAACAAGAAAATAAGACCTAATACAAATAATTTAATAGTGTGTGACAACACACTATTTATTCATTTAGATTAGGTCTTATTTTCTTGTTTCTGTAATCTATAATCCAAATTGTGCTTTATTATTATGGAAGTTTCATATAGATGTCCCTGGTCATATCTTTCTATTTATTTTGAAGGAGACAGAGGCAATTTTATTCACACTTGGTTATCTTGTGTGTCTTCAATAAAGGCCACTGTGTATCAAATATCTTTAAGAGTTATTGTCTGAATCCTGATATATATGTTAAAAGGGGTACAACTTCCTTAAGTTTTGTCCATGAGTGTATTATAAAGAAATATTAGAGAATTCTATTTTTTTTTATTTTTGTAGAAGTATATATTGTGTGAGAACTACCTCAATTACACCTTTAATAGATATCTCAAAATGTAGAAAATAGGGAAAGACCAACATGAGAAAGAAACAGCATTTTTTATAATGTAAAACAAATTTTAAAATTACAAGAGAGGCAATGAGGGAAGTTTACAGAGTAGCAAAAATTAAAATTGAAAATATGTTTATAAAATAATAAATATAGTTAAACCTGTCTATAGCACCCCCCTCTTGGGACTCATAAAAATAGGGTGCTATAGAGAGAGGGTGCAATAGACAGGTCACTTTTAATGTAAAATGTTTACATTTTAATGTTTAAAATCGGGCGCTATAGAGAGGAAGGCACTCTTTAGAGGGGGCGCTATGGACAGGTCACTTTTAATATAAAATGTTTATATTTTAATATTTAAAATTGGGTGCTATAGAGAGGAAGGCGCTATTTAGAGGGGGGCGCTATAGACAGGTCACTTTTAATGTAAAATGTTTACATTTTAATGTTTAAAATCGGGCGCTATAGAGAGGAAGGCACTCTTTAGAGGGGGCGCTATGGACAGGTCACTTTTAATATAAAATGTTTATATTTTAATATTTAAAATTGGGTGCTATAGAGAGGAAGGCGCTATTTAGAGGGGGGCGCTATAGACAGGTCACTTTTAATGTAAAATGTTTACATTTTAATGTTTAAAATCGGGCGCTATAGAGAGGAAGGCACTCTTTAGAGGGGGCGCTATGGACAGGTTTAACTGTATTTTGCTACACCATAATGGTACATTTCCCATTATTCTGCCTAATATCAAGGTACTAAGACCAAATCCAAATAAATAAAATAACTTACTTATTTGGATATGGTCTTATTACCTTGTGTTTATAATCTATAATCCAAATGGTGCCCTATCTGCCTAATATCTTTTATATATTTTTAATTTTTAAATTTATTTTCAAATGTTTTAATAGATACAGTAATCCCTCGTTATCACGAACTCGGATTATACGAACTCTCGGTTTGCGCGAACCGTTTCTTTTCCGTTTATACATTTATTCGGTTTATGAATTCGGTTTATACGAATTCGGTATATATTCTTTTAAGACGAAAAGGGCATTTCGTTCCCCCGTTGAGTTCGTCTTAACGAGGGATTACTGTACATACATTTTTTACATTTATCTCTTTATGAGTTATTAATGAATTATTTTTATGTACTTATTACAATTTTTTAAATATAAGATAGAACTTTTTTCCTTTTATATTTTAAGATATTTTACATTTTTGATTGCATTTTTTATAATAATTTTTCATGCACAAATTTCTCCCACCTACTCTGTATTTTAATTGATTTCAACTGTGATATTATAACACTATGCGGCGCTGAGTTTGTGTATACAAAAATTTAATGCCTTGATAAAGGTTGGCGTTCAGCCAGCCGAAATATTGGCAAAATAAATATTTTATTAAATCCAATATATGTCTTTTATTATCTAATGAATCAAATATGGATTGCTCTATTTTCAAAACAAATATTTTTTTATCTTAAAAAAAAAAAAAACAACTTTGAACATGAGCATCCTCCTCAAAAGAAGTGTGATCCAGAGTGGGGAAGGTCAGGATGTGGTGCTGCTGCAGGTTAAAGGCCAGAAGACTTCCAAGAAGCCCTCCCAGACGACTGAACCAATAGAGGTACGTCTGTCTATCCACATTTTGTCCTGTTGTCCAGTTGAACCTCACAATAACAAGATTTTCTGTTGTTTAAAAAAAAATCATGTAACCATAGTTAAAATAATTGGAAGTTAAAACTGGCGGAATTATGATGTTATAATCAAGTTGCTTTTTTTTTTTAAAGAGAGACTCTTTTTTTTTTACAAGATTCACAATTTAAATATCTTATTGAGGAAGGAAGTCATAAAAGAAACATAAGGTAATAAGACTAAATCCAAATAAATAAATAGTGTGTGATGTTTGGGTAACAGCATTTATTATCATCATCAGACAAAAGTACTGAATGGTGTCTAATGATGATAACGCTGTTACCAAAACGTCACACACTATTTATTTATTTGGATTTGGTCTTGTTACCTTGTGTTTCTAATCTATAATCCAAATTGTACCTTATCACAAAGTCTTGAAGGGGGTTAATAAAGAAAGGGGTTTATTTAGTGTGGAGGGAGTTCTGGTCCAGCTTGGTATCTATCTTGGAGGTGATAGTAGCCTGGTATTGGGGAATTGGCTCCCTGGAAGTTATTTGTTTACGTTAAGACGACTGTGGTTTGTTTCACAATGTTATCTGAGGGTCAACAACTGATGCTGATTTGTGGTGAAATATAATGGTCATTTTCTCAGTGATGAAATACAAGGTTTTCCTAAAAGTTTGTAAACACTTGCAAAAAAATTGAAATACCAATCTTCTGGTGTGAGGATACTTCTCTCTAAAGGCCACTTTGTCTCTGAAACTAGTTGTTGTCTTTCAGAGAGAGGTAGTTGTACTATATTGCTATACACAATGTTGCCATGATTCATCTAAATGTCCCATAGTTTGCTTAGCTAGGTCCCCTATATAAAGGGGATTACTTCCTGTAGCTAGTCTACCTACTGGATCTACATACTGGGAGCTTCCCTTGTTTCCCACAGACTGGATCCTCCAAGAAGAGAAAGAGAAAGAAAGAGCCCACCAACCAGCCACCTTCCTCAAAGAAGGTAATTCTGAATGTTTACTAGTTGTGCATGCAATTCTCAACCTGCAACCCCAAAACACATTATTGACTGTATTGACTCATCCATTGATGAGCTCTACTCTTCCCCGGCAGACACCATCAAAAGTCTCAAGCTTTACAAACTTGATACCTTAATATGATTGAGTGGAGATAAGAAAGAAGAAGAAGAAGACTAGTTGTGTGAAATAAGCTGGCCATTTTTAAACAGGCTTTGAAGATCATATTGGTTGGTTTAATTTAAGAAAAAGGCATTTCCTGATGGGACAACTAAAAGTTGCTGATGGCTGGAAATCAGCGAATGGTTGATATTTATTCCGACAAATGCCACAAGTTATTAACAACTTTTAATTGCATAATCAGGAGATGTCATTTTCTTAATTCATTATCCTGATCCCAGTACAATTTCACTTTTGTACTATTTTCACTAACCTAAACTATCTGAAACTAAGGTTAGCTTCCTATGATCATCGGCTCTTGGTAAAATAAAAAGGCTCACTTATATTGTAGGCAATACAATTATTTATTTAAAAAATACAATTAAAAAAAAAGATACTAAGGAAGAATAGAACATGCAGCGTCGCCAGCTCATACACTCTAGTCTTGTTGGCTCGCCACCTCACTTTTACACTAGCTTAACCTAACCTAGAGCATATTGTTACATTCAGCGGCATGTTGACCCTAGTGGTCCACCACAGAAATAAGTATCTCACCATTTTTTGAGGCAAAACTCAATGGGTATAGGTTTGATGTTTGAGTGAAATACATTGACATTACAATCATAATTAAACTAGAAGAAAAGTAGTTTGTCATCCTTTCTTAATTCAACTGATTATACTCCTTGCCCTTTTAACTCTCAAATTTTGATTTAACGTACCTTTGGTAGAGGCCACTGCTTATCATAAAGCTCATGGAATTTGTGTAATATTTACACAAGAGGATAAAAAAACAATAACAAGAAACATGATTTAATGTTTTAAAAGAATATAGAACTGTTATTGAGTTATTTCCCCGATGTTTCACCGACTCACCTTTCTCATGAGAATTGAGTAAATATAAAATATTTATATATAATTCTTACTCTATTCAACACAAATGTTTTATTCAAACATGTAGGGGAACTTACAGTAGAAGCTGTCACAAACTTATACCCAACACCATAATTATCATGGCCTGTACTATGTGTGTAAAACTGGAATATTTTTTTCCTAAAATTGGAAAGTAAAAGTTATATAGTTTATTCTTATGCGCTGCCTGGAGTATAGAAGTTCCAACTATTCTTCTTTTCTGTGGTGAATCTGTATAAGACCGATGGTCTTAATAAAGCTGTATGTGTGTGTTTATTCTCTTGTAACCTTTGCATTCTCCTACCATTGCTTTTTGGAAGATGATGATATTTGTAGAGCAATTTTCTAGATGGGTCCTTATGTTTCAGGTATTGGAAAAGCCCAGTAAAAAAGGTGGGTCTGAAAAGGACACCTTCTGGTTGGATTTGGCCAAAGGTTGCAAGCCTCCCGCTCAGTACACGGCTGACATGTACAGCAAGGTGAAGGGTTCCAGAAGGATAGGGAATACTCCTTTGTCTTCCAAAAGCCGTGGCAAGAAGCCAAAGAGTGGCAGCAGCTGTAAGTCGGATGAGGCCATGCCCCGGGATAATGAGAAACCGTCTTTGACAGCTTCACTGGCTGTTAAGACTGAACCCCCAGATCCCTCCCAGGATGTAGTGAAGAAGGATGTGGCTCCAAGGACACTCATCTCTTCCTCCAAGAGAAAGCATTCTAAAGCCATCACTGTTAAACAAGAACCAATGGAATTTGCTCTCACCTCTATCAAGCAGGAGAATGCCAACTCTGAGGATGGGGCCCTTCTTACCGGGATTCCTGATGATGTTGATGTCTATATTGAGGAAGAGGAAGAAGATGAGACCATCGCTGCACCACCAGCAAAGGCTGCAAGGAAGGAAGAATCTCTGCCTGCAGACAATGATCAAGCTGGCAACTCTCAGAGCACAGAAATCAAAGCTGGACATTGCAAGGAAAAGAAGGACAGCAAATGTGTTGGGACTGATTCAAAGCCACCTCCTGAAGCTTCCTCTGAAAACCTCCCTGAAAAAAGGAATGCTTCTAGCGGAATAGAACCTGGGCATCTATCCAAAGAACCAACCAGTAAATCCCATGAAGAAGCCGTAGGAACCCAGGGACCAACTGATACCTCCAGGGCAGGGCTACAGGAGGCCTCAGTCCCCAGCATCCAGGTAAGGAGGAACCATGGCACCTGAATGTCTGCAGTAGCTGAGTGTGATTGTGGTGGTATTGCAGACCAAACTTCCAAGTAATGTCCCCATCCTGTGTTGGTCAAATGGGACCTAGCCTCTGTTGTACAGTGAGTGGGATGACCCCACCCCCATTTGGGGGAAAGAGTAGATGTTGTAAGGTATTATACAACAGTGGAACCTCATTATAACAGAAACCTGGTTATAGCATCATAATTCTCTAAAGTCCCAAGTTTTAAGTACTACTCAACTACTCATCCCCATCAGACACCATCAAAAATCTCAAGCTCTACAGGCTTGATACCCTAATAGGATGAGTGGAGATAAGAAAGTAGAAGTTTTGAGTCTCAATTGTTTTAAATGGGACTATAACAACATAAAATCTTGGTTTCATTAAGCAAAATTGTTAAAGGTTATTTGAAAATTCTATAAAATAATTCCTTGCGCGTGCGCGCATAAATATTGAGTAAAATCAATCATTCCTCCAGGGAAAAGTGTCTTTTCAAAAACATTTTTATTGTTCTCTAGCTTTCGGGCATGGACGTCCTTCTACAGGAGAAAACCTGGTATAAGGTTTTCTCCTGTAGAAGGACGTCCATGCCCGAAAGCTAGAGAACAATAAAAATGTTTTTGAAAAGACACTTTTCCCTGGAGGAATGATTGATTTTACTCAATATTTGAAAATTAATAAAAAAAAGATTTTGTTCATTTATTTATATTAATTTTTGAATACAAATCTAGGTCCTAAATGTTATTGTTATAGTGAGGTTCAGCTGTAATGAGATGGGATATCAAATGTGTTATCTCTGGTTTCATAATCAAGGTTCACTTTGCCATATAAAGAGATTTTTTCTTCGAATTTAGAATAATCTTCTCCTCAAAGATATTTAAACTACATTTTTTATAATACCTAGGCTAAGTTCTTCATGCAAAACCTGCCGGATTTCAGGTCAAATTGTATCTAGACTGTTTCTACTAGAATGAAAACATATCAAAATCTGAACCATTAGCTCTTAGTTTCATATGCAACAGTTAAAAAAAATATTTACACCCTAATCAAAAACACAAGGTAATAAGACCAAATAAATAAATAATGTGTGACGTTTCAATACTTTTGTCTGAAGATGGTAACAACGCTGTTACCAAAACGTCACACACTATTTATTTATATATTTGGTCTTATTACCTTGTGTTTATAATCTATAATCTAAAATTGTGCCTTATCACCCTAATTAAAAGTTAACACGAGCATTAGACTGCCACACACGTATACATCTAAACACAACTACGGAACTTGTTTGCAGATTTAGAATTTAAATAAAACCACACTTTACAAACCCTTGTCAAGAATGGGGTTATGAATTTCAAGCTGAAAAGCAGTCATGAGCAGCTCCTACAGATCTTATATGAAAATTTTACATAAATTAGCATAGAAAATAGAATAATCATCAAGCTTGACTTTTCCAAATAACTAAACAAACTTTCTACTGTGTCTTTAATGTGATTTGAAAATATTGGAAGGGCTTGGCTCATCATTAGGTAACCCTTCGAATGGTTTTGCCAATTTAATCCCCCAGACCACTTTTAGAATTCCAATACTGTATTGGACGATTTTACTTTTAAATAAAACACTCTGAAGTGCGGAATCTTAGCTCTATGATATTTGAACAACCTATGGAGATATAAGCTATAATTATTTGACATATTTTAATTCTTCATACATAGATACCCAGAATGACAAAAAAGTTAAAAAGTAGTGAGAGTAATGTAGTTTTTTTTTTTTTTGCTTATCCCTAGTACACGTGGTACAGGCCATGATAATCATGGTGGGTAGTTAGCGACTGCTTTTTACTGTAAGTACCCCACATGTCTACACATGTGAAAAGCAGTTCGACTTTGCACTTACAAATATGCCAGAGCCCCGTTTGGTTACTTGCACTCGCTGGTGGGGTTGGACTTTTGCAAGAATCGGGGGCCATTGGAGCATTTTTTTTTTTAAACAGAAAAAAGTGTCCAATGCGGGAATCGAACCCGGGTCGTAGTGGTCGAAAACCAAACGGTTTAACCAGCCTTCCACCGACCCCCCAGTAATGTAGTGGTTACCACCAAATGTGGAGTACTAGTTAGCCAGCAATAACTACCATGTGATTGATTAGCTGACAACTTTCTTAATTTTTTTTCAAGTTCCCCAGCCAGTCGAAGAGGAAGATGATTTCAACTTGCCTCAGTTTGATTCAGCAGAATGGCAAAACCTGGTAAGTAGTCTTATCTTAATATACACAATAGAACCTATCTCTTAAAGACAGCATTTAGTTGCATGACCAAGGTGTCTTCTTACTGGAAAGTTGCTAAATAGTAAAAAGTGGAAATTTTGGCGATGAAAACTATCCTTTCTAGAGGTGGCTTCCAGAAAAAATATTCACTAATGGAGGGTATACTGTACAGGAATTTAGTACAGTTAAACCTGTCTATAGTTCCCCCTCTTGGGACTCACCAAAATAAGGGTGCTATAGAGAGGGGGTGCTATATACAGGTCACTTTTAATGTAAATCACATCGTACTACCTATTTAAAATCTGGCGCTATAGAGAGGGAGGCACTATTTAGAGGGGGCGCTATAGACAAGTTTAACTGTACTTTTGAATCAAGGATTCAGAAAATTATCCCCAGCAGGGGGGAGGTGTGCTGCACATTCAGCAAATCAGAAATGATCCGAGTGAATCACACATGCTGTGTAAAGATAAATACCTTGGAATCAATTGATAAAGGAATTCCTCGCATCATATAACATATAGATGAGATAAAGGCGAGGATGTAGGTCTCAGAGGGTTTATAATGGGGAGTAAATTAATCTGATGGGCCACAGTTAGGGCCTGGTACATTGCTGGGTTTCAAGTCTGGAAATGTTGGAATTAAAAAAAAAATTTGATTGATTTAATAAACACAAGGTAATAAGACCAAATCCAAATAAATAAATAGTGTGTGACGTTTCGGCAACAACACTGTTACCGAAACATCACACACTATTTATTTATTTGGATTTGGTCTTATTACCCCTTGTGTTTATAATCTATTATCCAAATTGTGCCTTATGATTGATTTAATGTAAATTTTAAATTCTAGCTGGTTGAATTGAAGAGGTTCTACTGTATGTAAATATACTTTATGATGCATTAGCATGCCATCTATTATGAAAATTCTTAACTATTATAGACGCGTCCAAGAGTCTAGAATCAGTATCACTATAAAAGGAAGATCGAAAAATGCAATATAACAGCTGTGTGGTAGATTAAACTGGCAAAACCGCTGGGAGGGTTCACCACTAATGAGCCAGGCCCTCCCATTAAATTTTCCATTGCAGTAAGGGCAGTAGAAATTGTTTTATTTTTAAAAGAATCATATGCGTCTATAATAGTTTCGAATCTAATATGTTTTTTTAAGAAAAAATGTAAATTTATTAATTTATACAAAGAATGCTGATAATAAAAAGGTATAAGTAGGCACTGTTATCTGTGAGTGGCTGACATATCAATAAGTATTTTGTCCCCCCTTCTTTGGTTCAGTTCCTGTAGGAACCAACTTGTGTGCATGTGCAGAAAGCCAAGTTCAGGGAGGACCAAGTCAGTGTTCCCATCAGTTTTGGTAAGTCAGTTGAATAAGATTATTGGGGAAACCATAATAATGTATCTTGCATGGAACTTAGCCTTGTTCAACTGAAAATTATTATCCTTTGGGGTGTTGAATTAAAGAAGTTAAACTGTGTATTTTAGATTAATAGAAAGAAAGCTGTGTTATTAAAATTTTATTTATAGCTCATGTATTTTCTTTGATATTCATCTTTGTAATCACAATCTTATTTAAAAAAGAAGTCTAGTGATGCCATGTACAGCTGAATCTTGCTATAACACCAGTGATGCCAGGTACAGCTGAATCTTGCTATAACACCAGTGATGCCAGGTACAGCTGAATCTTGCTATAACACCAGTGATGCCAGGTACAGCTGAATCTTGCTATAACACCAGTGATGCCATGTACAGCTGAATCTTGCTATAACACCAGTGATGCCATGTACAGCTGAATCTTGCTATAACACCAGTGATGCCATGTACAGCTGAATCTTGCTATAACACCAGTGATGCCAGGTACAGCTGAATCTTGCTATAACACCAGTGATGCCATGTACAGCTGAATCTTGCTATAACACCAGTGATGCCATGTACAGCTTAATCTTGCTATAACACCCTTACTTGTTATCATTATACAAGAAAATAAGACCTAATCCAAGTAATTTAATAGTGTGTGACGTTTCAGCAACAACATTGTCACCATCATCAGACAAAAGAATAAATGAGAAAAAATATCACAGCAAGTTCTTAAATAGTACTGTTATCAAGTGTTTAAACAAGATAAACAGATAAGGAAAAATAGTTTTTTTTTTTTTATACCAGTACTATTAAAGAACTTTCTGTGATATTTTTTTCATTTATTATTTTGTTTGATGATGGTGACAATGCTGTTGCCGAAACGTCACACACATTCGGCGGTACATATACTAAAATTGGAACAATACATTAAATTATTTGGATTAGGTCTTATTTTCTAGTATTATAATCTATAATCAAATTGTGCTTTATCATTGATATCAATATTTTATGCTGATATTGTCATAGCCAAAATTGTACATAGCCTGTAACTGTAAATAATACATCGGCAGCTCGGCGAGTGTTATGTACCTTAGCCCTGATAGGTGGCGCGCTGGCAGCTCGGCAAGTGTTATGTACTTAAGCTCCGAAAGATGCCGCACACTCTAGGCGGGAAGTTTGTAAACATTAGCTGGGGTGTAGCTGATTGTTAGCTGTTTGGGTCTTTGAAGTTATTTCCTTAATTAGTAATTCTTTTTATCCATTTAACTTTATTTATTCTCCTTTGTGTTATCGCCAAAACTATTTAACAATTTAAGCTTATCTAATAACATTTTATTTTATTCTACCCAAACGACTCGTCACCTTCATTACTGTGACAATATAGATGGGGTATGGGGCTTAAAACTTGGACCAATATGGGATCATGGTGCCACAATCAACGAAAGCTGCACTCCTACACCCCATTCCATGAACTCAACTTGTCCAAAATGTAGCTTGGCTCCTGAAGCTTTAGAACACATTTTGACTTGCATTAGATGCACTAAACAGGACCTTTGGGAGAGGCCACTGCCTATCATAAAACAGCTCGAGGAGCATGAACTCATGGAAATCCGTGTAATCTTTACACAAGGGAATAAGAAACAACAACATGTTATAAACACAAAGTAATAAGACCAAATCCAAATAAATAAATAGTATGTGACATTTCGGTACAGCGTTGTTACCATCTTCAGACAAAAGTACTGAATGAGAAATTTTACCACAGCATGTTTTAAATAGTTACTGTTATCGAAACGTCACACACTTATTTATTTATTTGGATTTTGTCTTATTACCTTGTGTTTACAATCCATAATCCAAATGGTGCCTAATCAACAACATGTTATAAAAGAGGGTGTACAGTAGTTACATGTCAATGTTAAGTGAATGTGGGTGTAGAGGAGCTGGTGAAGGCAGTCAAGAGGGGGGACAAGCTGAAGGTGGTGCGGGCCCTGAGTCGAGCCCCCCATCACCACGACCTCAACCTGGTGGTGGAGGGCAACACCCTGCTGACCCTGGCAGTGGCCCGGGGCTACGACGAGATAGCGGAGGTCCTCATCCTGGCTGGGGCGGACCCCAATCTGGCCCTGGCTGCTGGCAGGACCGCGCTCATGGTGGCTGTGGAGAAGGTACTTCTGATTCTGATGCTTCACATTGTTTGAGGGATAATTGTAGCTCATTTGACCTACACAGAAGGTATTTCTTCTTCTAATGATGTATCTACCCTTTCATCTCATTGTTTGAGGGCTAATTGTAGCTCATTTGATCTACACAGAAGGTATTTCTTCTTCTAATGATATATCTACCCTTTCATCTCATTGTTTGAGGGATAATTGTAGCTCATTTGATCTACACAGAAGGTATTTCTTCTTCTAATGATGTATCTACCCTTTCATCTCATTGTTTGAGGGATAATTGTAGCTCATTTGACCTACACAGAAGGTATTTCTTCTTCTAATGATGTATCTACCCATTCATCTCATTGTTTGAGGGCTAATTGTAGCTCATTTGACCTACACAGAAGGTATTTCTTCTTCTAATGATATATCTACCCTTTCATCTCATTGTTTGAGGGATAATTGTAGCTCATTTGACCTACACAGAAGGTATTTATTCTTCTAATGATGTATCTACCCTTTCATCTCATTGTTTGAGGGATAATTGTAGCTCATATGACCTACACAGAAGGTATTTCTGCTTCTGATGATGTATCTACCCTTTCATCTCATTGTTTGAGGGCTAATTGTAGCTCATTTGACCTACACACAAGGTAATATGATTGGACCTCTCTGGACCTCTTTCATGGTGGCTGTGGAGAAGGTATCTCTGCTTCTGACGATGTATCCACCCTTTCATCTCATTGTTTGAGGGCTAATTGTAGCTCATTTGACCTACACACAAGGTAATATGATTGGACCTCTCTGGACCTCTTTCATGGTGGCTGTGGAGAAGGTATCTCTGCTTCTGACGATGTATCCACCCTTTCATCTCATTGTTTGAGGGCTAATTGTAGCTCATTCGGCCTACACAAGGTAACAAGTTTGGAACTAGCACTGAACCTCTCTCATGGTGGCTGTGGAGAAGGAACTTCTGATGGTGCCTATGGCTTTACCTTGCCACACCCTATCATCACATTGTATGAGAGATAATGGTAACACGTAGTAGAACTCAAGATTTAAAAGTTGTAAGATAATGTTCCAAGGTTGTTTGATGACTACGATCTATAAAATAATATGAAAACTAACAGTGAAGAGTGTTTCTTTAATAAGATATTATCTGTACTATCTGCTGCCTTAGATGATGAGATAAGTGAGTCTTCTTCTTCTTCCTTATCTCCACTCAAACACATTAGGGTATCAAGTTGTGACCCTTGATGATGTCTGTTTGAAAACCATCATGACTGGGTGAAGTAGAATGCGACTGCCTTTGTCATTAAGACTGGGAGCACTACTCACTGGCAGGCCGACTTAGCTTCAAAAGAAATGGCTGCCTTTGACATGAGGAACAGATGCCATGTGCAGCTGCTCCTAACATGGAGTACAAACGCTGCTCATCCTGTATCCCTGGATTAGGAGCCCTTACAGGGTACTATCAGCTGGGCCAGCTGAGCCCAGGTTTTTTAGCGAGCTTGCTACTGCTTCCCCTCCTCCTTTTTCATCCGGGCTTGGGACCGGCAAAGGCGGAGTTAAGTAAGTGAGTGATGTTACAGAGCCAAGTACAATGTGTGGCCCTGCTGGTAGAAATGGGGGCCCTGCTCAACAGCCAGGACAATGACGGCAACTCGGCCCTCCACCTGGCCTGTCGTCTGGGCTACCGGCCCTGCATTGAGCTACTGCTGCAGCTGGGGGCCAACTTTGGGCTGGCCAACCGCTGGGGGGTGGACCCCTTTGGTGTGGTAGCTCCCCTCGACCTGCTCCACTCCCATATCTCTGTGTGAGTTCCTGTATATATAGAGTGGCATTGATAAGGCACAATTTGGATTATATATATTTTTCAAAATTCAAAACTATTTTAAAGGCGTAAGATTCTTTTTGATATTAAACAATTTCTACTGCCCTTACTGCAATGGAAAAATTAATGAGAGGGCCTGGCTCATCAGTGGTGAACCCTCTCAGCGGTTTCGCCAGTTTAATCTACCATACCGCTGTTATATTGCATTTTTGGAACTTCCTTTTATAGTGATACTGTTGATAGACTCTTTGAATGGGTTCACCACTGATGAGCCAGGCCCTCTCATTAATTTTTCCATTGCAGTAAGGGCATTAGAAATTGTTTAATATCAAAAAGAATCTTACGCCTTTAAAATAGTTTTGAATTTTGATAACAGATGGCGCGCTAGTGCATCATATATATATTTTTGCCCAAAATTAAAAGGTGATATTCTGTGGTGACAGTTTTATTGGAATAACCAACCTTTCTCTCTACATGGATCTAAGACTTAACTGCTCTCTCAGTGACACTAGTGTAGCTAGCTAGATCATTAACAGTGTAGCAACGTGATGCAGTCTCACAGAGAACCTAGAGTTCACCATCAACCACTGCAGCCCCCACATGAAACTCTTGAAGCCTCTCTTTCCTCTCCAGCTCTTGTCTATCAAGGAGGGCCCACTTTTCATCATCAACTTCCCCTTCCATCTCCGCTATGAGCCACGTAAATCTTCCTTTTTTATATATAGAACTTAAGTATAAGATATAATTTGGATTGTAGATTAGAAAAAAAAAAAAAACATAAGGTAACAAGAGACCAAATTCAAATAAATTGTGCATTGGTAACAGTGTTGATACCATCTTTAGGCCGAATTGATTCAGTACTGTTGTCTCAAAATGGTGACAATACTGTTACTGTAACGTCACATTATTTAATTTGTATTTGGTCTTGTTAATGTTCCCTTTTGCTTAGTTTTATTAATTGATGTAATGTTTGTTTTCTCTCTCTCATTTCTCTCCAAATTCTAGATTCTAGACTTCCTGCCAACCAGAGATGGATGAGAAAATGTTGTGTATAAAAGTAGGCCTTGTATTTGAAATGATAAGGTATGGATTGATTCTAAATGTTTTAATTATCTAGGAATGAGATTACATAATATAACATACAATAAAGATAAAGTTACATACTTGAGGTGAGACATTGAAGGCGGTAAACAAAGCTTATTCGATTACATCTTATTATTTACAACACAACGTTGTCGAATCTATTTCTAACATTATTAAAAATACATAACAGTCTCCCCTACTTTAGATAAGACACTTAGGGATAGTTTCTTGTTTTATATTTCTGGTTGTGTAGACATAGTCCTCAAGATGTCGCGGGGGACGTCTTGGGCGTTGTGATCTGCGTAGGGGTGTATCAGGCATGGATGTAGGATCCTGATCAGATGTCTGGTCGGGGTCATGATGCTCCTGTTGATTCGGTTCAGGCTGTGAAACAGTGTATTGGATCGGATCAAAGTCTGGTGATGACTGGCTTGGTTTCGATTGGTGATGTATTGTAGATTCATCAAAAGTGACTTGTTTCTTTTTAATTTCAACTTTTTGAAGTTGGTTTATGTGACGTTTCGGAGATTTTCCTTCATCTAATTCAATGATGTAGTGAAGATTTCCAAGCTTTTGTTTAATAGTTCCATTTTTCCAAAACGGTTTGTTGCTGATGAAAACTCTTGCTTGAACTCTTTCTCCTACCTGAAGACATCGTGTACGCGGTTGAATTTGCTGTTGGGACTTTTCTTCCTGATAAGGTCGCATAGCATCTAGTTTTATGCGAATTTGCCTGTTCAGATACATTTCTGATGGTGATCTCCCACTTGCTAATGGAGTTGCTCGATAACGAAGGAGTATCTTTTGAATCTTCTGGTGTATTGGAACATTTTCGTTTATCATAGATTTTAGTTTGTTTTTCAAGGTTTGAACATTCCTCTCAGCGAGTCCATTTGTTGCTGGGTGTCCGGGCGCTATGAATTTTTGTCTGATCCCGTTTTCAAGACAGTAGTTCGAGAAGATATCACCGGTAAATATTGATGCGTTGTCAGAAACCATAACAAAAGGGTATCCATGGGTTGAAAAAATGTCATTTAAAAGTTTGATGGTGTTGAGGGATGTTGGAGGTTCACTGATGGCTTTGATCTCGGCCCAGCGAGATTTTGCATCAATTAGGACTAAGTAATAATATCCCTGGAAAGGTCCTGCGTAGTCGAGGTGAATGCGCTCCCAATTAGTTGATGGAGGATCCCAATGATGTACAGGTGCTTTTGGAGGATTGTTTTGAGTAGATAAGCAATCTTTGCATGATTTTACAAGATTTTCGATATCCTTGTCAATATTCTTCCAAGTGCAGTAACGTCGGGCAAGTTGTTTCATCTTCACGATCCCAAGATGTGTTGAATGAAGGTCTTTTAAGACTTCCAGTTGAAGACTTTTTGGAACTACTACTTTATCATTCTTGAACAAGATTTCTCCATTTATTGTGTAATCACTCTCGATGGAATTTGATTTGATGTCTCGTTTTAGCTTTGACAGCTCTTTGTCTTTGTCTGTCTCTTTTACAATTTCTTCCACTGTTAAGGTTTTCGTAGAAATTTCGAACACCGTTGAGGAGCATATTCGATGTACCTCCTCGTTGATAATCATGTCGGTGGTAACATAACCTTGGGCAGTGGGTGCTCGTGACAAACAGTCAGCAATTTGATTTTCAGTTCCTTTCTTGAATGACACGACGTAGTCGAAACCTGCTATAAATGAAGCGTAACGTAAGAGATGGGCAGATGTCATTTTTGGAAATTTTGATTTAGGATGAAAAATTCTGGTCAAGGGTTGATTATCAGTAATTAGTGTAAATTTATGTCCGAAAAGATAATAAAAAAAATGGTCTACTCCGAACACAATTGCCAGTGCTTCTCGATCTAGTTGAGAGTAGTTTTGCTCTGCATCTGTTAGTGAACGTGAGGCAAAAGCAATTGGGTGTTCTACCTTATTGATACCATGAGACAATACTGCAGCGATTCCAACAGGGCTTGCATCTGTTGTTAGGGTAACAGGCAAGTTTGTATCGAAAGGAATTAAAACTCTGTCACTCGCAACTTCATTCTTGAGTTTGATAAATGCTGCTTGGCATTGGGCTGACCAAAAGAAATTTTTATCTTTCTTAAGTAACCTTCGAAGTGGATAAGTTATTGTTGAAACATCTGGTAGAAATCTAGAATAATACGTTATCATCCCCAAAAATCTGCGTAAGTCGGCTATATTCTTTGGTTGTGGCATGTCGATGATAGCCTTTACCTTTGAAGGAGATTTTGATATTTTGTTATTTTCTATTACATGTCCAAGATATTCGATTTTAGTTTGAAAATAAATGCATTTATTTTTGTTGAGGTGTAAGTCATACGCGCGTAATCTTTCTAAGCAAGCAAAAAGATTTTCCTTGCATTCTTGTTTTGATTTGCCATGTACTAGAATATCATCAAAATATGATATAGTCTTGTTTAAGCCTTGAAGAATTTGATCGATAACGCGATTGAATTCTGCAGGAGCAGTTTTGATCCCGAAACTCAACCTGTTCATTCGGTAAGTTCCTCTGTGTGTCGATATGGTCTGGATGATGCTACTTTCTTCATCTGTCCTCAGATGTAGATAGGCCTTGTAGAGATCCAAGCGGCAAAAATACTTGGAATCCTTTAAGCTGTTTAAAACATCTTCAATTCTTTTGATTGGGTAACTTGCATTTACCAACTGATTGTTAACACCAACCTTATAATCAACACAAAGCCGAACTGTTCCGTCGCCTTTTGGAATGACTACAAGTGGTGATCCCCAGTCACTGGTAGCTGCTTTTGATATTATACCTTCTGCTTCCAGTGTGTCCAATTACTTTTCCACCTTCTCCCGGAGGGCATAAGGTACATTCCTTTCAGGTGTAAAGCTTGGTTTTGCTCCTTGACGGAGTTGAAGTGTGATGAGAAAATCAGGCACGCAACCAACTTTTTGAGTATAAATTTCAGGGAATTCTTTTTCGATATCATAATCATCATTTATGGATGACACTTTTAGTTCCTTGATTTGATTTAGATTTTCTTGATCAATTTCTTCTAGATTTATTTTTAGATGCCTGATCCAGGTTCTTCCTAGAAGAGGATCATATTTATTAGGAATGATAAATAATTCTTCAATAGATGTACGATCTTTGAATTCTACTTGGACTTCCACTTTCCCAAGAGAATTGAAAACATTTCCAGTATATGATCGGAAAACAATGTTAGTTGGTTGAACCTTATTTTTGGTATTTAGCTTTTTAAATTGATTCTCGGGCATTAAGGTGTAACCCGCTCCAGTGTCTACCTCAAACTTTTGATTGAAACCTTCAATTTTAATTGAAACATAATACTTTGTTGTATCTTGTGAAGCGTTCAGCAGGGGTTGATCATAAATGTCAATAATTCTGTTTATTCCGAAGTCTTCATAATTATCGATATGATTTGTCTGAGTGTTATTTGACTTATTATTGAGGAGAGTTTTGATGCATATTTTTGACACATGACCTGTTTTATGGCATGATGTACAAGTCAATTTTGATGGGTCTGTTCTGCAATTTTTCGATAGGTGGTTGTTTCGACCACAGCGGAGGCAAACATTGTTGATGCCAAGTTTCTCATAATCGATACGGCCTCGTGATTTCGATCGAGCATGTTGATTCTCACGGGTTTGATTTGATCTGGGTCGGTTTTGACTTGGACTCTTATAATTGTCCTTCCTTGATCGATAATTGTGTCGAGAAACTTTGTGGACTTCATCTGTCACATTGATAGTTGTGGTTGATGGTCGTGCCTTTGATAATTCGTGGCAATCAGTCTTCGATGCTTCAAGAGCAATAGCCTTCGTTAAAATATCATTAAATGCGTAGATTTCAATTGTAGGATTTGTTCCTTTATCCAGTTGTCTTTTATACCTCGGATAAACTGTGCTCTCAGGAAAATTTCTGATGCTGAAACATCTTTTCCACATTTGCATTGTGCCTTGAATTCACAGTCAGCTATGTCACGTCTTAATGATGCTACAAAGTCTGCAATTGAATCCTTATCTTGTTGATATGTTGATAGAAAATAATGTTGAGAGACAAGGGTGCTTCTTCTTGGCGCTAAATGTTTTTCCAATTCTTCGATGAGTTCTTCGTAATCAAGTTCTCCCGGAGTTGTTGGGGCTCACAAGGCTGCTAAGATGTTATAATTTGAAGCACCTATCGAATTCAATAACATTTGAGCACTTCTCTTTTTATCTTGATAAATGTCTTTCATTTTGATGTAATTTTCAAAACGCTGGCGATAATATTTAAATATTACCTTATTTGGATCAAAATTTTCAAAGGGTGGAGCATGAGAAATGTTTACAGGGGTGGGTTGATTTTCTTTTATATCAGTTCCATCCCTAGGTTGAGTTGTTTTTGATAACAAAGTATTGATTAGCTGTTGTTGATTTCGATTCATGGCTTCAATGAGGGCCTGAAACTGTTGTGGATCCATTTTGTTTAAAATATTTTGAATTTTACCTCGATGAAAATTAAAATAAATAAATATTGATATGCGAAAAATTGCTTGTTTTAAAAATTGGTTGTTATGAATTTAATAGAATTAGGATTGTCTATATGAAGTTAAATTGCTAATAAAATTGATATACACTTGGTTCTTTTTTTATGCGGTAGATGCGTTCCAGGGGAATCCGCATAAAAAAAAATCGCACAAAAAAGACATACATTTATATGTAAAATGATGGATACGTTCCATTTATTAAAAAAATCGCATAAAACCTAAATAATGTTTTAAAATGCACCAGAAATCGCATAAAAAAAGATTTATAAATAATAAGATTTAATTTTTTTCTCATCATATTTTAATAAATGGCACATATGTGTGTTAATAACAAAAACAAAACTTAATATGTAAAAAAAAAACATAAACAAAACTTTATTTAAAATCATATTAAGAATGTTTTCATCATTATTCGCTGTCTGATAATGTGCGAACCCGTTTGTGGATTGGTGCAAGATCACTTTCATCACTTGACGATAAAATTACGTCATCAGATCTACATGGTAATGCTTCTTTAGGAACTTCAGTGATTTTTTTTTTCTTTGACAAGGTAGTCAGTAATCAAACGCTGTGATGGCTTGACTAGTTCTTTGTAGAGTTCTCTGTAGCCAGACATACAAAATTTCAGATCACGTTGGAATTTTAAGGCGCGTTCTACATCATTATCATTTTGAATAAAAAAAATTTCCAATTTACCGGAAAGTTGAAGGCCTTCCCGAAGTAATTTTTCGTCCAGTGGAGTAACATCTTCCAGTTCGCTATCTACTGTTTCGAAATCTTTAGTAGCATCTACCATACTTTCCAAAATATCATCATCATTTAGGGCTTCGTCCACAAGCAATTCTTCTATATCATGCTCGCCAAAATCATCAAAACCTTCCCCACCTATTTCCTTAGCAATTGAAATAATATCTGATGTTACTATTGTTGTTCTATTTGATTCATTTCTCTTTGATACGCATTCAGGCCAAGCAGCTTTCCAACATGCATTTAAAGTTTGTGATTTTATCTCGGCAATTGCTAACGCAACATGATCTACACAGTTCAAGATATTAAATTGTTTCCAAACTTCAGTAACTGTTATTGTATCGGATTCCAGTTTATCGAAAATGAATTGGAAAGTGAATTTTACATAATATTTTTTAAATGTTGAAATAATTCCCTGATCTAATGGTTGAATTAGGCTCGTTGTGTTTGGAGGGGAAAAAACTACCTTTATATTTGGATGTTCTAAGTTTGGATGACCTGGTGCATTGTCAAGAATTAATAAGATCTTAAATTCGAGACCCATCTCTTTCATATAATTTTCTACTTCGGGTACGAAGCATTTATTGAAACATTCAGTGAAAATAGCCGTTGTTACCCAGGCCTTCTTGTTTGCCATCCAATGTACGGGCAGTGTATTTAAGTCTTTTCCTTTTAATGCACGTGGTTTTAAAGATCGATTTACAAGCAGCGGTTTTAACATTCGATCGCCAGATGCATTGCTGCACAGCAATAAAGTAACTCGATCTTTAGCAGCTTTAAAACCACTGGCATTTTTTTCGGACTTTGCAATGTAAGTACGGGTTGGCATTTTTTTCCAAAACAATCCTGTTTCATCAGCATTGAAGATTTGATGGGCACAATATCCTCCATCTTTAATAATTTTAGCCAACTTTTCAGGATATTTTCTAGCAGCTTCTTCATCTGCAGAAGCCACCTCACCTTTTATTTTTAGATTATGAAAAGAATGTCTTTTTATAAAACCAGTTAACCACCCTGTGCTGGCAGAGAATTGTGGATTACTTTCACGTGAAGATGTAGATGGCTCTGATTCTTTTAACTCCTTGTAAAATTTAAGGGCTTTCATCTTGATTAAATGTCCATCTAACGGAATTCTTTTTTGAGTTAAATCTTCAATTCAAATGACGAGAGCCTTTTCTGTTTTTTCTATTAAAGTGCCTCTTGAATATGATGAAATTTTAGAACTCAAATTTGTACCAGATCTGACTGATCTTATTGCCGCTTCATTTTTTTTATTGCTCTTATAGTAGATTCGCCTAAATTATAACGTTTACCTATTGCTGTTGATCTTTCTCCTTTCGCCAAGCAATCGAGAATTATAATTTTGGTTTCTAGCGAAATTGCACTTCTTTTTTGTTTTTTATTATTGTCACACATTTTCTTTAAGAGGACTAAAAATTATAGAAAAAACTTAATGTACAATTACGCACTAAAATTATTCAAAAAAACTTACAATTCACTTGAGTAAATTTATCTTCCGGTTTTCGGTAGTAACCTTCTTTCACAAAGTTTTATTTTCTAATGCTTTCCAATATGCAGGCTTTTTTAATTAGTTTCATACAAAAACAAAATGCAGCATAAAAACACGCAATTTTAACGAGGTATTTTTGTTTTTGTCTCTTTTGTTTTTAAGAACAAATCAAGAGAAAACATGTCAATAAAAGAAAAAAGAAATTTGTAACGGCAGCTGGCACGCCGGCGGGTTTTCAGTTTTGATTTCGGTTTTGCACGAGTTGTGTAAGACACCGGCAGGCGCGGAATAAAAGACATTGGAACTTCCCCTCTACTGTTTGTTGGATAACTTAACATACAACCAGGACGTTACAAAATTCTTTCTTTGTATTGATTGCGTAATAGTAGAGTTGTAGTTGTTATTCTTATTCATTTTCAGAAAAAGTGAATCACCAAAAAAAAAAAAATTCGAAATTCGAATAATTTTTTTTTCTTGCACCGCATAACTCCAAAACCGCATAAAAAAAAAACCGCATAAAAAGAGAACGAAGTGTATATTATATTATGAATATTTGATATTTGATAAAGTTTGATTTAAATATTTTTGCTAGAATACGTTGTCGTTTTTAACCCTCGTCGCCAATTTCTGTTGTGTATAAAAGTAGGCCTTGTATTTGAAATGATAAGGTATGGATTGATTCTAAATGTTTTAATTATCTAGGAATGAGATTACATAATATAACATACAATAAAGATAAAGTTACATACTTGAGGTGAGACATTAAGGCGGTAAACAAAGCTTATTCGATTACATCTTATTATTTACAACACAACGTTGTCGAATCTATTTCTAACATTATTAAAAATACATAACAGAAAATGTTAGAAAACTCATCCATTCATTCAAGAAAAACTTCAATTTATTCCTGTAGCAGCATCAATGGGAAGGAAAAGGTTGTCTACTATATAAATGCTAGTTTCCAGGAAGATAGTACTCATGTACCAAAAGGGAACCCTCTCTTGGTACTTTTGTCTGAAGATGGTAACAACGCTATTACCGAAATGTCACACACTATTTATTTATTTGGATTTGGTCTTATTACCTTGTGTTTACAAAGTTGGCATTGTAGCCTTGCATTCTTCACAAGAGGTGATAACCAAAAGGCATTATGTTTTAATATATAAAGGTGCCCCTTTTTTGGTAGATTGCTATATAATTTAATCTTTATGAATATATTGTCATCCTAGTTTTTTTTTGCTTATCCCTAGTACACGTGGTACAGGCCATAGTAATCATGGTGGGTAGAAGAAGGCGACTCCTTTTACTGTAAGTGTACCACATGTCTACACATGTGAAAAGTAGTTCCACCTTGCACTTACAAATGTGCCAGAGCCCCGTTTGGTTACTTGCACTTGCTGATGGGGTTGAACTTTTGCAAAAATTGGGGGCCTTTGGAGCATTTTTTTCTTTTTTTTTTTTAAATCAGAAAAAAAGTGCCCAATGCGAGAATCAAACCTGGGTTGTAGCGGTCTAAAACCAATGGTTTAGACCATCCTTCCATCGACCCCCTGTCACAGTAGTAATGATCAGGAGTTGTTTAATTAAGACAAACACAATATGTGTTTATTTATAAATAAAGATAATACAAGTTATACAGATCAGATAAAAAATCATCCACAATAATAATTATAAAAAAAGGTACATGAAACACCAGTGGGGCCAATTTGATTTACTGACAGATTAATTTCTTTAATCTCAGTGATAATTTATTATTAATTAATTATTCACTGAAAATATTTTATTTCTTCAAGGGTTCCTTATATTGATAAGGCACAATTTGGATTATAGATTATATACACAAGGTAATATTGCTGTAATATTTTTTCTCATTCAGCACTTTTAACTGAAGATGGTAACAACGCTGTTACCGAAACATCACACACTATTTATATGCAATTAAACCTGTCTATAGCGCCCCCTCTAAATAGCGCCTCCCTCTCTATAGCGCCCGATTTTAAATACGTAGTATGATGCGATTTACATTAAAAGTGACCTGTTTATAGCACCCTATTTTGGTGAGTTCCAAGAGGGGGCGCTATAGACAGGTTTAACTGTATTTGGATTTGGTCATATTACCTTAGGTTCCTTATATTGAAATGACTTAGAATACTATAGTGACAGTATTTTTTTTCCCTGGCTGTGCAGAACAGCTATGCTTGTTGTTCCTGGCCCCCACAGACTCCAGTCTAATGCATCGGATGAAGTCCGGGATGGATGGATCCTCTAGTCCAGTGCTCTCAGTTATCCTCAATGACCGGCCTCAGAAGTGCATCTCTACTGTAAGTAACTCCACTGTTCCTAGTGGGATGTGTGAGTGTGACAATTAAAAATTGTTTATTGATGTATAGTCAACAGTCAAAGAGAGAGTTTACAGAGTTTAAAAATAGTAGATAAAATATATACAACAGACGGAGCCTTTTCCGAAGGGACATCTGGATCCTATCAGGAGCTTAAGACCTCCTTGAGTTTGGACAGGCCCTTGCCAATTCTGGAATCCTTGTCCCCAATATGCTCGATGACAGTATTGAGGAATTTAACAAGAATAATCTTGTGTTCAGGCGAGAGTCTTTCGTTGAGATAATCCCTTTGATCGCGGTGTAGAACCGTGAACATAATTTCTTCCCTGACAAGCTCATATAGGGGGCTCAGGGTGTGTGTGGTGTGCAGGACGGCCCTTACATCTTCTGTCTCATCAACCTCATCTCTGGCAGCAACCAGATCATCCTCCATACCAAGAATTTGCCCAAGTCACAGGTATCATTTGCTGCAGGACTCACTGCCTTTATTGCAATTACAAATCTTAAAATTTTTGCTTTTCTTTACTTATTGTGAAAGTTAATAAGCTGAAGTACATGATAAAGCACAATTTGGATTATAGATTATAGCTACAATGATAAGGCACAATTTGAATTATAGATTATAATATAGTCACGACCGTCTTTCCTCCTCAATTCCTCATGTCACGGATGCGCGCACATCATCATTATGATCATTATCATTATCTAATGATAATAATAATAATAATAATTATTATATTATTATTATTATTATCAACATATATAGTCACCACCGTCTTTCCTCAATTCCTCATGTCACGGATGCGTGCGCATCATCATTATGATCATTATCTTCTATAGAAGCTTCTATCTTTATAATTATGTATATTTACAAAAAGTCAATTCGCTCGCGCCTCTAGCGGTGAAAATGAGGGGTAATACCAGCTGACCTAATGTACATGTAAAGTTTGGAGCGGGACGTTTCACAAGAGTGACATCCACGGCTCCAATTTATAATTGTAACAAATAGTATTGGAATAAAAACATTCAATCGGGTAAAACACGGGCGTTGCCCGGGTCATTCGTCTAGTAGATTATAACTACAATGATAAGGCACAATTTGGATTATAGATTATAGCTACAATGATAAGGCACAATTTGGATTATAGATTATAGCTACAACGATAAGGCACAATTTGGATTATAGATTATAGCTACAAGAAAATAAGACCTAATCGAAATAAATTAATAGTGTGTGACGTTTCATTTATTCTTTTGTCTGATGATGATAACAATGCTGTTACCGAAATGTCACACACTATTAATTTATTTGGATTGGGTCTTTTTTTTCTTGTAATTATAACTACAAGAAAATAAGCCCAAATACAAATAAATTAATAGTGTGTGATGTGTCAGTAACAGCATTGTTGCCAAAACCTCACACACTATTAATTTATTTGGATTTGGTCTTATTTTCTTGAAGCTGAAGTACAGTAAAACCCCTCTATAGCAAACCCCAACGGGACTGAACCTATGGTTCACTATAGCCATGGTTCATTGTATTATAAAATAAAAATGGAAATTATTTCAGGTTCGCTATAAAGAAAGGTTCACTATATCCCTGGTTCGTTTTAGCGGGGTTTTACTGTATTTCCCATTTTATACAGAAAGTCTTTAACTTTCTGAATTTGTGATATACATACAGTAGAGCCTTCTTATAACAGCAACTTGGTTTTAACATCCTAATTTTAAAATCTCAAGGTGTTTGAGTCCCAATTGTTTCAACTATGTGGTTATAGCAATATAAAATCTTGAGTCCCATGATAAGGCACAATTTGGATTATAAACATAAGGTAATAAGACCAAATCCAAATAAATAAATAGTGTGTTACTTGATGCTTTTTGCAGGATTTAAGAAAATAAATGTGAGAAAAAGAACTTACCCTTTTAATGCTGTGTTTTCTCAACTTCTTGAAATAGAGGAGAGCTTCAGATCCTGAATTCTTTTACACACTATTTATTTATTTGTATTTGGTCTTATTACTTTGTATCTTGAATCCCATGTGATGTTGTTATAATGAGGTTAGACTATATGTATTCCCCAGATTGTTTTCAATGCTCTCTCCCAGCATGAAGAGTAACTTGCCTATGGAAAGAGGGCCTATGGCTAAATCCTGCTGTCAGCCATGTGGTGGTGTGTCCAGGAGAAGCTCCTGGTACGGGGCTACAAGGTGCGAGTACAGCTGGAAGCCTACCCTCCACTGTTGATGGCCACACAATAAATCTTATTTGGATGTTTCTTTCTCTGTCTGTGTGATCTTTTCACAACCAGTGGTGGAAATAGACACATTGTCAAATAACATGATAGGGCACACAATTTGGATTATAGATTTGAAACACAAGGTAATATGACCAAATCCAAATAAATAGTGTGTGAGATTTCTGCAACAGCATTGTTACCATCATCAGAAAAAAAAGTATTTCAGTAATTTTGTCTCAAGATGGCAACAATATTTATTTATTTGGATTTGTTTTTATTACCTTTTGATTTTTAATAAGGTTGTAGCATTGAGACAACTCTATGTGTATTATAGTGTTATGTTTCTACAGACAATCCTGGATTCAACAGGTATGAATTTACAAATTTATAAACACAAGGTAATATCCAATGGTAACAGTGTTGTTATCGGAATGGTGTGATTGTAGAAAGTAATTTGACTTTTACATTCACAAGTGTGCCAGAGCCTTACTTGTACTCACTGGTGGGGTTAGACATGTACAAGGGTCAGTGAAGCAGAAACAGTACACAATGCATCATTGGGTCGTGGTTGTTGAAAATTGACCATTTGTGTATTACTCCAACACCAATCCCTGAGGTCGGGAGTTAAGAGGGTTGTCTAAATCTAAAAAGAGCCACCAAAATATATTTTTTGCACAACTTTATTTCTGAGTAATTTGTCTATCTACTGTGGAATTTGATATATCTTAGTTACTGATCCTTTCTTTAGTAGATAGTCATGAGCCAACTGTACGCTGGGAAAGTTGCCACTCATGAGCCAAGCCTTCCCAAACATTTTCATCTTCAATTTACTATTTGTTGAAATTTGTCCCAAACAATTGAAAATAAAAATAGTGGTGAATAATTCCATCATAATGATACAGAGGGTGCTATGTCCTTTAGTTATCAGCCCAGACAGTATCCTGAAACAGATCCAACCTGCCCTCACTGTTTAGAAGAAGAGCCTCACACAGTTGTGCTATCACTACCTTTTCATCTTCCCAACTTTCCTGAGACAGGATGCAAACACAAGTTGGGTAATCGCCTGGATCAGTATTTTGTCAAGGCAATGTCAGTGACAATATTATATAAGTAGAAAATCACGAGGCGAAAAGTTTCTTGGAAGACTCTTTGCCTCACGATTTTCTACTTTTTATAATAAGCAAACATCTATCCTGCTTGGACTCACCCACCCCAACCCCCAGCCTCAACCTCAGCATTGAACTTCAATGTCAACTGGTTCTGCTTAGCAACCCACTCAAGACGCCATTATAGGTGCTTGTCACTAGTCTACTGCTGAGCTGGACAGCACGAGTAGTGCTGATGACAGACGATGAGTTCTGCGCTCCAGGAATCTGGGTTATAAATATATATCTCTATTTTCTGCTAAGAAAGCTGTGAATTGTTCGCCCAATACTATCTTTAGTGTAACACTACAGAGACAATAAACAGTTTAGTTATTTTATTCAGGACTTGTCATAACACTCGCACTCCACGAGGTTCTTGCAGTAACCACCGAAACGTCCATGTTTCACACAAAGACCGTAGCAGAAGGAGTCGTTGTCGCTGCTACAGCCGGGGAACTCGTTGACAGCCAGCGCTGCGACATCAGGTCAGGTTTTAACAATTCTTTAGGAAAATTTGACATGCTAGATTTTATCAAATTCTAAGGAAGACAAACTGTATATTATACTCTACGTTTTAAGATCGTAGTTTAAACGGTTGTATCCATTGATATGTTGAGGTGCTTGCTCATACGTGCAACTGCCAGCCATAATTTATGTGGCTGAGCCAACTCTTACATATATCTCGTCTGATGTCACATTTAAAATAGAGATTTACATTAAATTCATGTACAAAACTTGACAAAGTTTCATATTTTGATTGGCCTGTCCTGGCTTGGCTGTCGAGGTCTTTATAGGTACTGTAGGTAGTGTTATTTCCGTTCACCATTTAATGCACTCATGGAAAAAAGGAAGTGGAAAGTCTTTGGTGTTGCCCATCATCTTTTTTTTTTATAAGGATACAGAGGCAATTTTGTTTACACTTGGTTATCTTGGGTATCAAATATCTTTCAGAGTTATTGTCTGAATCCCGATATACATGGTAAAAGGTACAACTTCAAGTTTTGTCCATGAGTGTAGATGTGTGGATTTTCCAGAAATGTTTACGCGTTTATTTTCTACGTTATTAGAGTTTAACAAGCACTTTTAACTATGCACATCATCAGGAAATGACAGAAAATATCATTTATTGAACCATTTACCTGCAGAAACGAATACCAGGACTGCAAATAAGCAGAATAGAACTCTCATATTGAACATCTGAAAAACAAACAGGATGAAAGTTAGAAAATTGTAGATTTTTAAAGTAGAAAATGTATTTTGAAAACTGCCCCCTCTCTTTTACAAATATTAGTATTTGATATAATTGATTATAAATTTCCATTAACAGGTGGCGCGTTTATATATCATGTTTATAATTTATCGAATAAAAGTAAAGGTCGCCTCTCCAGGCAAAATAGACGTTAAAACTAAGCGCCATCTTTTGACCGTCTCCGCAAACTAGCGGCCTCAGGTCGGTGACAAGGCCACAACACTATCTTTGGCAAACTGAGAATCGTCCACCTAGAGACCATGGTTTTACTCTAATGTCCCCCGTCAGTCTAGGGCGGACTTTATTCCATGAGATCCACAAGGGATCAAATGAAATCTTCACAGTCTGACAAAGTGGTGTTTAGATTGTAAAGTGGCTAGGACAAATCTATGACCAAAATATAGATGGAAATTTTGCCGGGAGGAAGTTGATATATAAAATAAAGATCACATCTCCCGGCAAAATAGATGCTAAAACTCAATGCTATCTATCTTTGTAAGTGGTGTGTAATATAATTTACGTATCACATAAATTTAACACAAGGCAATAATCATGAAAGCAAGATTTTTTTCAAATTAAATACATTTCCTAATGTCCTAAACTTCTATGAAAAAATATTTGGAGGGCCCTGCTTATCATTGGTTAACACTCCCAGCGGTTTCGCCAGTTTAATTTACCATACAGCGCAATACTATTGCACTATTTACTTTGTTAATACATTTATGTGTTTATGAAATATAGAATCTATATATACACTCATGGACAAAACTTAGGGAAGTTATACTTTTTAGCATATATATCGTGATTCAGACAATAACTCTGAAAGATATTTGATACACTATGACCTTTATTGAAGACACACGAGATAAGAAAGTGTGAACAAAATTTCCTCTGGTTTCTTCTTCTTCTTCTTCTTCAAAAAAAAAAAAAAAAAAATGCGACGACTGGCGACATTAAAATAGGAAACTTCCTAAAGTTTTGTCCATGAGTGTAACTTACAAAATAGTCGATTTTTTTTTGTGAAATTTTAAGAAAATACGTGAAGTTGATTGGTTAAGGAAACAAATTATCTTAGTGATTATTTGAGTTAAAAGGCGATCCATCAAATAAATTTATATAAAAAAGGGTGTACCTGGATCTGTAAAGAAAAAAAAAAAAAACAATTTTTTCTTAAAATATTTCGAGAGATTGCGAGATTATTGTGCAATAAATTGATAAAGAGCGGGGCAAACTCTCGAAATATTTTGAGAAAAAATATTTTTTCTTTACAGATCCAGGTACGCCTTTTTAAAAATATAAACTTATTGATTATGTTACATCATATAGGTAGAACTTCCATAGTGGACAATGGACAATAGGAGCGACCGTATTTCTGTCAGAACTTCTCACTTACCAAAGCAGGGACTTCTATGGTGACATTGCCTGGACATCTGTCATTTATAGTGACACCTGGCCTCGTCCCAGAGTCCTGCTGATAAAGTTGCTCTTGTTTTACGATAACAATTAGTACTCAAGGTCATTTTAAACTTTGTATTTTATGGCGCATATACACAGAGAGTGAATGCAAAGTAATCGTTCTTTTGGAGATAACGGATTTAAAAAGGGGGCTTTGATATTTTAACGCTGTTCCACACGTATATTTTTGATATCTGTTTCAAGCACGCCCTCGATAGGTTATTGCAATTATACTCATGGACAAAACTTAATGAAGTTGTTCCTTTTAGCATATATATACCGAGATTTAGGCAATAACTCTGAAAGATATTTGATACACAGTGATATTTATTGAAGACACACAGATAACCAAATGAGACAAAATTGCCTCTGTCTCCTTGAAAAAAAAAAAAAAAAAAAGATGACCGGCGATATCAAAGACTTTCCAATTCCATTTTTTTTGTCCACATGAGTGTATATCTATATTCTTTTTATTATTTATTCATATCGTTAAATTATAGGTTTAATATAAATTAGAAGCATAATTTGTAATTATCGTGCACATTAATGGAAAAAAAGGCTTGAAATTATTAGCTGTGCAGTTGAACTGTGGAAGATATATAAGGGAGTTAAAATAAGGAACAAAGACGTTTTCTAAGATTCAATAAAGGTGATACTAGTTTCGCTGATGAACTTGGAGAGTTGGAAGACCCTCCACTATGGATTCTGTAACATTGCGCCACATCGTTGAAGCCACTCCTACAACAAATACGGGCGCAGGCTATTTAATTAACTTGAAATATTACAAGAGAGAAAGCGTGATTCAAATCCTACTCAAGTTGGGAAAAGTGAATAGGACCCGTAGAAAGGAGTAAATTGACACTTGCCAAATATCTGTGCAGGGTTGAGACCTGCAGTCAATTGCTGAATTAAATAATGGATGATCGTTTCATCAAGAGAATTACAATATTGTCCCAAAAGTTCGTAAATACTTGCAAAAAATAGAAATACCATTATTTTTTACCATAATATTATTCGCCGTTATGTATAATGTCTTTGTATTATGTATAAAGTAATTGTCAAAATTCGAAACTATTTTAAACGCGCAAGATTCTTTTTAATATTAAACAATTTCTACTGCCCTTACTGCAATGGAAAAATTAAAGGGAGGTCCTAGCTCATCAGTGGTGAATCCTCCCAGCGGTTTCGCCAGTTTAATCTACCATACCGTGGTTATATTGCATTTTTGGAACTTCCTTTTATAGTGATACTGATGCTAGACTCTTGGAATGGGTATTTTAGATGAACTATGGACATAAGCTTTGAAGATATTTGATAATTAAAAGTTCATACATTCTTTCAATTTGATGCATTAGTGCACCATCTGTTTTAATAAAATGAAACTATTTTAGACACGTATGATTCTTTTTTAAAATTAAACTGACGAAACCGCTGGGAGGGTTCACCACTGATTGCAGTAAGGGGGAAGTAGAAAATTGTTTAATTTTAAAGAAAGAATCATACGCGTCTAAAATAGTTTCAATTTATTATATTTTTTTCTAATTTTGTGTGTGTTGAGAATATATCTTAACGGTTATTTCCCGACCATTAGGAATCATTTCTGCCGTAAGTGCATGTGACTTTTTAAATTTTCCATACAAACGTATGACATCACCCTGTATGTATTTGTCCCTTCCATGTCTAACCACTTTTTCTTAAAGCTTCCCTGGGTGAAACCACTGATTTCGCAAGTCGGTTATTTTTTACTGAATCTATTTCACATCGTACATAATATAAGGTTATCCCAAAAGTTCTTGTTTTTCTTAAAACGTTGTTTTTATTATTACTTGGCGAATAATTTTATTACTCTTATGTGTCCATTGTCCTCAAAGCTTATGTCCACAGTTCTTCTAAAATACTCATTCCAAGAGTCTAGCAACAGTATCACTATAAAAGGAAGTTCCAAAAATGCAATATAACAGCGGTATGGTAGACTAAACTGGCGAAACCGCTGGGAGGGTTTACCACTGATGAGTCAGGCCCTCCCTTTAATTTTTTCCATTTCAGTAAGGGCAGTAGAATTTTTTTAATTTCAAAAATAATCTTGCGCATTTAAAATAGTTTTGAATTTTGATAACAGATGGCGCGCTGGTGCATAATATTATAAAGTAATTGTATTCATCGTGTTATAATACTATTCGCCAAGTAATAGGAAAAAAAAAAACGTTTTAAGAAAAACAAGAACTTTTGGGACCACCTTATATTATGTACGATGTTAAATAGATTCAGCAAAAAATAACCGACATGTGAAATCAGTGGTTGAACCCAGGGAAGCTTTAAGAAAAAGTGGTTAGACATGGAAGGAACAAACACAGGCAGGGTGATGCTATATGTTTGGTGGAAATTTTAAAAAGTCAAGTGTACTTACAGTAGAAATGATTCCTAATGGTTGGGGAATAAGAAATATAAGAAATTGAAACTATTTTAGATGCTTAGGATTCTTTCTTTAAAATTAAACAATTTTCTACTGCCCTTACTGCAATGATATATTAATAGGAGGGCCTGGCTCATCAGTGGTGAACCCTCCCAGCGGTTTCGTCAGTTTAAGTTAAAAAAAGAATCATATGCGTCTTAAATAGTTTCATTTTATTATAACAGATGGCGCTAATGCATCAAATTGAAAGAACGTATGAACTTTTAATTATCAGATACCTAGCCTATATAGAGTCAGCCGAAACGGATGTTACTCCAGCAACTAAGTGCTCCGTCTCACACGTCGCGTTTAACCATTAATAAAAACAGGGATTTGGAATTCTGTCCACCCAGCATATTCCCCTGACCTTTCTCCATCGGGTTACCACAATTTCATATCGATGCTACATTTCCTTAACGGAGGACACATCCTTCGCAAAGAAGTGGAAAATGCAGTTCGATAGATTTTTATTGATAAGAAAAGTCACCTACGTTAGTATTGTTAATTTCAATTTTATATTGATATTCTAGGGATTGAACAGGCAAAGCCATTGATTAACTGGAATACGGGTGAGCTCCACAATCCCTTCCACTATTTTAATATCAGTAGGGGGATAGTAGAAGCTATCAGAAATAACATCAAAGTGTTTCAAATAAAAATATCATACGGTAATTATAGTTTGTTGTTGCTTTAAAGTTGACTTGTTGTTCTTTGTTGTAAATGTAATTTGAGAATTAATTATAAGAAATTTATTTTCCTCCAATTTACCCAAACTAATATATTTATTAGCTTGATTGTCTTGATTAAGTTTTTCCTATATAGAATTTTAATAATACCATTAAATGTGATTAGATTTAAAAAATAACAATAATAACATTTGTAACAAATAAATTTACTTGCGATGTGTTCAATAATATCATCAAATATTATCTCTACAGACTCTATTTAAAAAGAAACACATTGCCAGTAAATTTATTTGTTACACATTTTATCGATAAATAGCAATTAAACTTATGAATCAAATAAAAACATTGCGCTGTTTGAGAGAGATTACTGTTACTATTACTGTTATTCCTGCATGTATCCTACATTTATGTGCTCTGAGAATCTGTATAAGACTAAAAGGTCTTTATAAAGCTTTTTGTTATTGTATTGTATTGATTTGAGAATTGATCGCTTAAATATGATTGTTTGTTGATCTTTTAACTGATATCAATGTGAATTTTGACCATTTAATTGAAAGAAAATAATCATTATTGAGAGTGACGTTATCTGGCATGCCTAGGATTGGCCAAGGAAGTCGCGCGTGTTGAGGACGCCACCGCTATCAGATTGGCTGGCAGATGGCAGTCTCCACGGCTGGCGATATAAGAAGACGAAAAAGTTTCTGTAGAAAACATATTCGAACAAGACAGGTGAGACATTTTTAGAACTTTTTTAGATTATACAATACATAGCTACGTAGTTTTATTCAGATATGGTCAATTTAGTTGGCAATGTTGCTAGTAATGTATACTCTAGATGTTAAAACCATCTGGAAAAATAAAAAATACATCGCTTTTTCGGTCTCTTTTTCTCACCAAGCATGTTGGAGACAAAAACTGGGCAATAAGCAAAGGCCTGTCCATACTCAGGGCGGCTTGTAGCACCTGATAAGATCACGACATCCCTTCAAAGAAGGCTTCGTCTGGTGTAAATATTTTATATTTTTATTACAATACTGTATTTTAATTTTACTCAAAATCTTTTATTTGCTGTTAACTAGGAGTCAATAGAGTTTTTAATTGTTAATTGTATCATCAAGAATAATTAAGCTCTTTATATGAAGCGTCTATGATTCTTTTTTATTCTACTGCCCTTACCGCAATGATAAGGAGGGCTTTATCATTACAGTAAGGGTATTAAAGAAAAAATATTTAATAAGAAGCATATACGCGCGTCTTATAAATATTTGAAGTTTCCAATAACAGATGGCACGCTCTAATGCATCATGTATAAGATATATTTAATCACATACAAATGTAAAAATCTAATCATCAATATGTATTTGTGTGAAGGCAAACATCTTCAAGTAAAAATGAAGGCAATTTTCAGTCTTCTATTAATCACCGTCTTCCTCACAGCTTTTGGTAAGTTTGCGATATTCCTTTTTAAAAATCATATATTCTTTTAAAAAAAGATAAAACCTAAAAATGTTTGACATTCTTTATAATTTTGAAGAAGGATTCAAAGCTAACGGCCACGAGTTTCTTTATTAAATACTAGCGGACGTACCCGGCTTCGCCCGGGTTTTACCCGAGTAAAGGTTTGTCTAACGAATATCTCGATAAAGTGAACATTTTTTCCCGGTCCCTTGAAAAATACTCGATAAGTTGAATAAAATCAATATTAATTGGTTCCCTCGGTAATTGGAAGTTAAAGGAATAGTATCTTGCCTTGAAATTGTATCATTATTCTTGTATGGATGTACCCGACTTCGCCCAGGTTTTACCCGAGTAAAGGTTTGTCTAACGAATCTCTAGATAAAGTGAACATTTTTTCCCGGTCCCTTGAAAAATACTCGATAAGTTGAATAAAATCAATATTAATTGGTTCCCTCGGTAATTGGAAGTTAAAGGAATAGTATCTTGCCTTGGAATTGTATCATTATTCTTGTCTCAAATAAATTGCCGTGTCATCCTGAATTTTGTCTTTCCTAATTTTCTACATTACAAAATCATCGTATCATCATGATAATATTTAGAGCAGATTGTTGAATTATAACAGATAAATTAAAATATTTATCTTGATTATTTTTAGGCGAAAAGTTATTTCAAAAATTTTATTTGCTAGAAACCTTTCCAGTACTATACTAAATAACTTCCCAAAGTTTCATGGCGTTCCAATGAGTGGTTTGGTCAAGCATAAAGGACACACACACATACATTCATTTTTATATAGATAGATTCTCTTGTAAATATATATAGTACAGTAGAACCTCCATGTAAAGTACGGCTAATTGCAGAGCCATACTGTACTTTAGGGAGAGGTGTCCTCTTACCGGAGAATTGCGAAATAGTAATAATGGTAATTTTGCAAATGAAAACTGTCCTTTGTAGAGAGGTGTCCACTAAAGGGAGGTTTTACTGCATTTTTTTCGAATATAAAAATATTTTTGAAGAAACAGAGAGATATATATGGCTTCATACATTGTCTTTAACATTGAAATATATATTTTTTTTGTTGAAATGAAAGATGGAACATTCCTAGAAGGCGTTACGAAGATATCCCAAATTAAAAAAGAACGGTAAAATATAATCAAATGTTTGATTTGTAGGACAGGCAATCACACTCTGTGACATCTCTTTGGCAGAGTTTCTGTTCGTTTGAATTAATTAAATATCTGGCAGAATATCGGTTGTTCAAATTGATAAAATCTCTTTGCCACGGTCTCTGATAGTTTTTGAATTGATGAAATCTTTGGCATAGTTTCTGTTAGTGTTTAAATTGAAAATATCTCTTTTTAGCGAGGTTTTTGTTAATTTTAATTCATGAAATTTCTGACAGAATTCCTGCATGGTATATCAAATCGGGAAATATACGATAAGTATAAAAAAAAAATAGTATACAATAGGAAGACAAGTAGCAAACAAGAAGTAGATAAGAAGTCTAAGTGACTCGGAACAAAAGAAGGTTCCATGTTTCATACTTTAAAACGTAGTAAATAGATATAACCATGAAGAGGAGGGTCCAGGGAGGGATCCATTCTACTGTCAAGAGGCGTAGCTCCACGAAGCGCCATTTTGGCCAGTTTATACAATAGTTGAGACAATAAGAGACCTGCAGGAGTTGTGTGTGGTGTTATGTGGTGCAGTGGCGTGGGAGACGGCAGAAGCCTACCCGTTCCCCGGCTGTCCGGATGATGACACCGAGTGCATGAGCATGTGCATCTCCCTCGGGAGCCCTGGAGGAAGCTGTCATAAGGCCGCCATGTGTCAATGCTTCGAATAACGACCTTGAAACACCTCTACCGCCTTTTATAAAATGGCCAAATAAAGATATAAAGAGAAGTCGCTTTGATATCTTTATGTTAATTCCACACTGATTCCACACACCCACCCACACATACATACACATGCACGCACGCACACACCGCATACACAATTACGAACGCACATGCAAACAGATACACACCAGAGTCCAAAAAGCAGTCAAAATAGCGGACAGATCCGGGTGTAAGAGCCCCAAAGAAGATAAATGCTGTTGTGTCAGTTGGAAAGGTGATGACCACTGCCTTTTGAGATTCCCAAGGAATAATTCTAATTGACTACTTGAAAAATGGAAAAACAACAAAGGATAGTATTATGCAACACTTCTGGTTCAATTAAAGAAAGAAATGTGAGCTAAACTTCCGATATTGACTCGAAAAAAGGTGCTTTTTTACCATAACAATGCTCCATCCCATAGGTCGAATATAGCAGCTGCCAAATTGTTCGAATTAAGTTTCCAATTGATCCCTTATCCACCTTATTCCTCAAATTTGGTCCCGTGTGACTTCTTCCTTTTCTCAAACCTAAATAAATACTAGGAATTTTCATCAAATGAAGAGGCTATCGATTATGTAAACGGATACTTTGAGCTTGTCAGTTCACCTTGTCTGGAGCCAGTCCAGTTCCCTCTTACAAGGAGGTCGTCATTGGTTTAATACAAGTAATGGTTCAGTCAACGGTCCCGATATAAAATACCAAAAACCGACCCCTCAAGAGCAGTAGGACTTGACTCAACCTTCACGTCAGATGCGCACCTGAAATACTAAACACCAAAGATACAAACAAAATGTTTAAATCATCAAATCTCTCTGAATGATTAAATTTTTTATTAAATAAAATGACGTTCAGGTTTCTAAACAGTAATTTATAAATTACACATTTAGTAGTATATCACATTACTATGCGACTTGATTTACATCAATGTAAATAATTAATAAATTACATTCGAATATAATTTATTGTAAATAGCTCTACTTGATCAACTTTCTCTCTCCACGATATTAATTATTACAGATAACTTCATTAAATCAACTTCCATCATTGCTTAACATATTGTAAATAACTACCTTGTGGTTTTGTCTATCTGCTTATGTTGCTTAATGGATATGTTTATTCAATGCTCTTTTTATTAATTGTGTATTTTATTTTGACAATTCTGTTACCTACTCTACTACAATATGAATTATTGTAAATAGTTTCACGCGCAATTATCCAGATCGGATATAGCGTGACTTATTTGCAACTGGTAATAAATAAATTTATAAAAACTTTCATTGAAATTTTTAAGATTTGTGTAATGGTTTCAAGAACAATAATCAAATCATATACAATATTTTTTTAATTGACAAAGAAATATGAAAAAGATTTTATGAGCAGAAGAAGAAAACTATTTCACAAAAAAAGAGTTGTACAAATCTAAATAGAAAAGAAGATATACATTCCGAATCAATATGAAATTACACAATATAAAGAAGGCCTTTTTGACAAATTTATTTTCAGGCTATTCATCTATTTCTGTTTGCGATTCACGGAGATGGAAAAATGTTAAAATTCGATTGAACACTTTTTGAATTAATCTAGGTTCTTTTTGAAGTTCAGGTTCAACAGAATCTCTTTCGGCTTCATGTAGTCGTTCAGTTTTCATTGAGTTCAAAATATCTTGTACAGCTCTATAAAGAGCAATGCATCTTGGACTTCTTCTAACTGTTACAGTTACATCCTGAAAACGAAAATCATAGGACTTATGTGATCCACACATTATAGCATAGAGCTGAAAAACTTGGATAGCGTTGGTATGAGGAGCAAACGGTCTGGCATAATCATCATCATCATCCCTTCTAATATTTGAACACCCAAAGTCGATAATCTTAGCATTATAACTGAAGGTTGGGATTTCGAAATCTTGTTCTTCCACTTTGTAGATTACAGAGTGTTCTGTAGAATGAAGAATCAGAACGTTATTAGCATGAAGATCATTGTGGACGAATTCAATATGCTCTTCGGCGTGAGCAAGAACTAGACAAAGCTGGCTGAAGATACTTAGCATATGATGTGGACCAAGATCCGAAGAATTCAATACCTTTTTAAGAGTTTCACCTCCATAATCAAGACGGAATACCACAAAGAGACTATAGATTCCTGATTTAACCACTTTATTACATCTAAAGAAACTTTTACTTTCACAGAAAAAATCTTGAAAGTTTTTAAATTTATCGATATCATCATATACAATATAGAAACTATCAGGATAACATAAATTCATTTGTCCATATGGTAGCGTTCTTAAGGCATCATAAAGACCCAATTCATTTTCGATATCTTTGATGGTAAATGTTCCAAAGCTTTCATCGTCATAATATTGTTCCTTTTCAGGATCTCTTAAATCAGATATCTTTACAATTCTATAAATTGAAGGTTGATGGCTTATCCTTTTCTCTATGAAACATTGAGCATATGCACCTTCTGAATTTGGATTTATTTTCTTACCTCGAAATATATCTCGGAACTTATACAGTGTGTGTCCAGTACAGCGGGCAAGGAGATTCTGAAGTTCTTCATGCTTTAGCAGCTCTCTTACATTCGCCATAAGCGTCAAATTTCTACCTTTTTAAGAAACTTATTCTTCTGCAAAATATCCTTTATTACTAAAATATCGCATCTCTAATTGATAACTCTTATATGAAAATTAACAAAAAGAAGATATATGACTTTAAAAATGCAAATTTTGTCTTTTATGAAAGAAGTTAGACAATTCTTGGCTTTTAGAAATGTATTTTTAAATAAATATATAGATATTCTATATAATAGTTTTTGAATTCAGTTTAATAAATATATATGAAGAATATATATATATTATTAAATTGTATGGCATATATCACAACAAAGTAAAAAATATATTTCAAAAATATACATATATTGTGACAGAATTGCAAAATTTTGTTTACCTTTCAAAAATGGAAAAATTCAATAATTGCTCAGCATCACGAAATATAAATTTATATTTTGAAAAATGAAATTAAATATCTTAAATAACATATACAGTAGAACCTCCCTTTAGCGGACACCTCTCCACAAAGGAGGGTTTTCATTTGCAAAATTACCATTTTTACTATTTAGCAACTCTCCGGTAAGAGGATACCTCTCCCTAAAGAACATTTTGGCTTTGAAATTAGATCTCCTTCACAGGGAGGTTCTACTGTACGCTATAAATTACAGAAAAAATGCAGTTATTTCAACCTCTAAAATTTCTACTAACATTCAAGTGGCGACATCTCTCTCTCTCTCTCTCTCTCTCTGCGTGACATAATACAGCAACCACCCGACCTGCAGGGCTACTGGCTCTTCGGTCAAGGGCTGGATGACGACACCATCCTCGCGTCTGCCAAGTCATCAATTCACAGGTTGTTTCTGAGCCTTGAGATGAGGGGAGAACGTGACTTACTGTCTGGAGGAGGACTCTTTGTCTCCTGGACTTTACATAACTGTATATAGTTTGCTCTTTTTATTCTATCTTTTCCATATATCCCTCTTTTTATGATTATTTTATAATACCACCATTGACTTGTGTATGATGTCAATACAATATTTTAAAATCTCTCTCTGCGTCTGGCCCTCCACGTCTAACCCTATCCTGACCATCCTGTCTCGAGACGTGTCACCTGTGCCTTGACGGTAGAGGCGACCTTTGTCTTTGCAGATCAATATCCACCCAGCAAAATTTCCATCTATATTTTAGCTATAGATTTGGCCTAGCCATTTTTCTAGCTAAATACCTCTTTGGCAGATTGTAAAGATTCCATTATATCCCTCTTATTACGCACAAAACAAACAAAAAAATAGTCGGTGGACGAGTGGGTAACACGCTCGATTCCCGACAGTCATGAACCGGGATTGAATACCGCGTTAAAATTTGGTTTAATATGTTAATAACTTTCCCATATATTATTCACTGTTTCAATTATCATGAACTAGGTTGCTCTTGCTGAGCGGTACCTATTAATGTGATTTGAACCAGACAACACAAACATAATAACATAAAAGTCGGTGGACGAGTGGGTAACACCCTCGATTTCCGACAGTCATGAACCGGGATTGAATCCCGCGTTAAAATTTTGTTTAATATGTGAATAACCTTCACATATTATTCACTGTTTCAATTATCATGAACTAGGTTGCTCTTGCTGAGCGGTACCTATTAATGTGATTTTGAACCGACAACACAAACCCACAGTATATTGTAAATATGTTGATATAAGTTGCTATTTTTGAGCGGCACCTAATAAAGTTATTTGGAACCCCGGGATTTTTCCTTCAAGGAAGCTACAAACTACACAACACAAACAAACATGAATCGGTGTACGAGTAGGTAAAACCCTCGATTACCGACAGCCATGAACCGGGATCGAATCCCGCGTTAACATTTTGTTTTAATATGCGAATAACCTTTACATATTTAATTAATAGACTAATCCCTTAATTGAATGTTCAAATCTAAAAGCTTGAGGGATGAGTTTCTTTTGCAAATAAATTTATTTCGAGCTTTCGGGCAACGCCCTTCTACAGGAAAATTAAAAATAAAGTAAATGAAATTATATCTACTTATATATTTGCCTTATTCTGTCTGTTTGTCTGTTTGTTTGTCTGTAGCTCACGGATGGGATTTTTCATAACCATCGGTGGTTCAGTGGTAGAATGCTCGCCTGCCACGCGGGCGGCCCGGGTTCGATTCCCGGCCGATGCATTTTTTTTTTTTTTTTACAATTTTTAAAACTCATTTATATATTATACAAGAATGACATCCACGGCGCCAATTTATAATTGTAACGAATAGTATTTGAATAAAAGCATTTAATCGGGTAAAACCCGGGCGTTGCCCGGGTCATTCGTATATAATAATTGTATAAACGAATGCAAGACAAAATCACCGCGAATGTTTCTTTTTTTTTAAGGCAATTATCGTTATTTATCGTTAATTTTTGTTTCGATTTTATTGAAAAAAAAAAAAACGATATGGTGCCTTTAAAAAATGATCTTTATTACTATGCAGTTTTCTATTTAGTCAATATACCTAAGTTCATGTTGCAAATGTAATTATCTCTATCGATTTAGTAGGTGAAATGCAAAAAAAAAAAATCGACATGATGAAATCTTTATGAAAATTCACATTTTTATTTTTATATTTTCAAGACACACACAGTTTGGGGCGGGACGTTTCACAAGAGAGACATCCACGGCGCCAATTTATAATTGTAACGAATAGTATTTTAATTAAAACATTTTAAAAACACACAGTTTGGAACGGGACGTTTCACAAGAGTGACATCCATGGCGCCAATTTATAATTGTAACGAATAGTATTTGAATTAAAACGTTTTTAAAATATATACGCACTCGGGTAAAACCCGGGCGTTGCCCGGGCCATTCGTCTAGTCTACTTATATATTTGCCTTATTCTGTCTGTTTGAAGCTCACGGATGGGATTTTTCATAACCATCGGTGGTTCAGTGGTAGAATGCTCGCCTGCCACGCGGGCGGCCCGGGTTCGATTCCCGGCCGATGCATTTTTTTTTTTACAATTTTTAAAACTCATTTATCTACTTATATATTTGCCTTATTCTGTCTGTTTGTCTGTTTGAAGCTCACGGATGGGATTTTTCATAACCATCGGTGGTTCAGTGGTAGAATGCTCGCCTGCCACGCGGGCGGCCAGGGTTCGATTCCCGGCCGATGCATTTTTTTTTTTTTTTTTACAATTTTTAAAACTCATTTATATATTATACAAGAATGACATCCACGGCGCCAATTTATAATTGTAACGAATAGTATTTGAATAAAAGCATTTAATCGGGTAAAACCCGGGCGTTGCCCGGGTCATTCGTATATAATAATTGTATAAACGAATGCAAGACAAAATCACCGGGAATGTTTCTTTTTTAAGGCAATTTCTTTTTAAGGCAATTGTCGTTATTTATCGTTAATTTTTGTTTCGATTTTATTGAAAAAAAAGCGATATGGTGCCTTTAAAAATGATCTTTATTACTATGCAGTTTTCTATTTAGTCAATATACCTAAGTTCATGTTGCAAATGTAATTATCTCTATCGATATAGTAGGTGAAATGCAAAAAGAAAATCGACATGATGAAATATTTATGAAAATTCACATTTTTATTTTTATATTTTCAAGACACACACAGTTTGGGGCGGGACGTTTCACAAGAGAGACATCCACTGCGCCAATTTATAATTGTAACGAATAGTATTTTAATTAAAACATTTTAAAAACACACAGTTTGGAACGGGACGTTTCACAAGAGTGACATCCATGGCGCCAATTTATAATTGTAACGAATAATATTTGAATTAAAACGTTTTTAAAATATATGCGCACTCGGGTAAAACCCGGGCGTTGCCCGGGCCATTCGTCTAGTATATTATACAAGAATGACATCCACGGCGCCAATTTATAATTGTAACGAATAGTATTTGAATAAAAGCATTTAATCGGGTAAAACCCGGGCGTTGCCCGGGTCATTCGTATATAATAATTGTATAAACGAATGCAAGACAAAATCACCGCGAATGTTTCTTTTTTTTAAGGCAATTTCTTTTTAAGGCAATTATCGTTATTTATCGTTAATTTTTGTTTCGATTTTATTGAAAAAAAAACGATATGGTGCCTTTAAAAAATGATCTTTATTACTATGCAGTTTTCTATTTAGTCAATATACCTAAGTTCATGTTGCAAATGTAATTTTCTCTATCGATTTAGTAGGTGAAATGCAAAAAAAAAAAAATCGACATGATGAAATCTTTATGAAAATTCACATTTTTATTTTTATATTTTCAAGACACACAGAGTTTGGGGCGGGACGTTTCCAAATAACTTTATTAGGTGCCGCTCAAAAAGAGCAACCTAGATCATCATATTTACAATATACTGAGGGGGGTGGTTATGTACAGGGGTTCATTTACAATTATAATTTATAATGATGTCGTTGGGTCCGGATTCTCAGGTCCTTGGGGATATTTTTCTTGAGAAGGTTTTTTTCGGGCTTGTTTGATATTCAAGGTGGGTTTGTTTTTCCTTTTTTTCCACTTTTCGTCATTCTGGCTTAATTGATGGAGAATTTGTCTAGGTTTCAAATTTCTTATTTTCCTTTTTCCGCATTTGTAGTTTGTGGCTTCCTTAAAGGTGGGATTTTCTATTTTTTCGGATTTTTCGTAAAATTTAAATGATTGTCTAATAATGTAGTCATTGATGTTTTCGATATTTAGATCGTTCCTGAGGATTGTGTTCCGAACGAACCAGGGTGGAGACATGATTTTTCTGATCATTTTATTTTCAAATACTTCTAGCTTTTTAAGGATGGTCTTATGTGCTGTCATGAAAATTGGGTGGCCGTATATGAGTATTGGTCTTATTATTGAAGTGTAAATGGTTCTTTTGCAATGAAGGGATAATTTGCTTTTTGGTCCTAGAAGTAGGGATAGTCGGTGTTGGGCAGCTTTCGCCAAATTAATTCTGTTTTCGATGTGTTTTTTGAAGGTTAGGTGCTCGTCTAGGGTCATCCCTAGGTATCGGATGTTCTCTTTCCATTTAATATTGTCTTCGAAGACAAAAAGTTCGTCTAAAGGTTTCTTAATTTTATCTTTTTTTCTGGAAAAAATGATTGCTTCACTTTTTTGGGGGTTCATTGTGACTCGCCATTCCTTACACCAGAGCGTGGAAAAGATGCAGGCCTCTTGGAGTTTCATGTGGAGATTGTCGAAGTTATATGTTGAGGCTAAAATGGCGGTATCATCGGCAAATAGGTGTAAAGAGGTGTCTTCAATACAGGGGAAGTCGTCTATATATATGTCAAATAAGGTTGGTCCTGTGACTGATCCTTGGGGGACCCCGGCAAGGATGTTCCTAGCTGTTGAAAGTTCATTTTTGACTCGTACCTTGAATGTTCTATTTGTTAAGAAGTTTTGCGTTATTTTTATGATGTCTCCGGGAAGGTGCTTTTTGCACATTTTGTAGAGAAGGGCTTCGTGCCAGACTTTATCGAATGCTTTGGCGATATCGAAGAATACGGCTCCTGTTATTTGGCCTAGGTCCATGGCTTTTCTTATTTTTTCAGTGACAACTACTAGCTGGTGCAATGTTGAGTGTTTGGCTTGGTAGCCAAATTGTTCGGGTCTGAGTGGATTCTTTTCTTCGAGGGATTTTCTGAGTCTTCTTAAAACAATTCTTTCGAATAGTTTTGAGATGGCAGGTAGCAGTGAGATGGGCCTGTAGCTTGTTGGTTCATGGATGGATTTTCCTTTTTTAAGTATGGGACAGATAATGGACGTTTTCCATCTGTCAGGGAAGTGGGCAAGCTGCAGTGAGGCGTTAAATATTTCGGTTATTGATGCTAGTATATGATTAGGGAGCAGTTTGAGAGCTTCATTAGGTAATTCGTCGATTCCGGGAGCTTTTTTATTTGGTATATATTCAATAATCGCTTTTATTTCACCAATGTTTGTTGGTTCTAGTCCTGTTTCTTTATTTTTTTTCATGTATGAATTCACACGTTTGATGTATGTACGAGTAGGTTTGGAGTGGGATGTATAGGGATTGGGGGTGAACTGTTTTTCATAGTTGTTGGCAAATGATTCAGCTGCTTCTTCTGTGGTTAGTGTCTGCCCATTGTTTGTCTTCAGTGTTATTTCTTGTTTTTCAGAGTTGGATAATCGTTTGATGGCTTTCCATATGGTTTGGTCCGTGACTTTCAAGTTTTCGATAAAGTGGTCCCAGCTGGTGTTATCGTGCTCTCTTGTAAGTTTCTGTGATTCTCTCCGGGCCGTCATGTAGGCTGATTTATCTCGGGGGTCGCAAGTATTTTTCTTTTTTTTCTTAGTCTGTTGGTGGATCGTATTTTTTCTTTAATGTGAGGTGGATATCTTCGTTCTAGTTCCGGGTCCTTATATTTTGTTGAATCTTTCAAATTTTGCACCATTTGTTCTTCAATGTGTGTAATGGCCTCGTCTATTTTTGAAGATGTATCTAGGATCAGTTCAGGAGGTTCAGCGATTTCCATTTTGTACTTGAATAGGGCCCAATCTGTAATTTTTATTTTTGTATTTGAGTAGGAGATTTTGAAATCCTGTAGCACAAGTAGTACTGGGAGATGATCAGAGGTTAGTTCGTGCAGGACTTTAGAGTATACGCGCTTTGGGAGATGTTTTTGTGCACGGCGATATCAATGATGTCTGGAGGTGAGTCATGAGTAGGTTCGTCGGGGTAGCTCACATCTAGGTCCATAACGTTGATTGCGTTTTGGAGCCTTCTCCCGCTTGGGTTAGTGGTGGTGGAACCCCAGGCAGGATGTTTGCAGTTTAGGTCCCCTGCTATGATGGTCGGTGTTTCCGTTGAAAAATGTTATAGATATCGGTTTGATCTAGATAGGTGTTTGGTGGTTTGTAGCACGAATACAGGTTCATATTTAACCCGTTTTTGTTTTTGATTGAAATTCCTGTTGTTTCCAGGCTTGAGGTGGTGGCATGAATAGGTGCATGGCTGTACTTCTTGTGGATGAAAATGGCAGTTCCACCACCTTGTCCGGTTAGTCTGTCGTTGCGGAGGGTGATGAAGTTTTGAATCCTCATTTTATGGCACGGCTTAAGCCAGGTTTCTGACACTAGTGCGATGTCGATGTCGTGGTCGTTCAGGAATTCTGAGAATTGTTGTTTTTTGTTTCGGAGACTGCACGCGTTCCAGTGAACGATTCGAAGGCTATTTTTATACATATTTTTGTTATTCATTTACATCTAAAGGTGTCTACAACGTTCTTCATGATGTTTTCTATTATTGCGGGGTCACTGAGAGCCTTTTTGATAGCGCTCTCTAGTTGGTTGACCTTAGTGGCTGAAGGAGGATTGGGACGTTCTTTTTTGACATATGGAGTTTTATTCTTGTTTTGAGTGGGTTGGGGAATTTCAGAAGGGTTTGGACCTGTAGGGTTGGATTTTTCTTTTTCTGTATTGGGGTTTGGTTTCTTATTAATTTGGGTTTGGGGCACTCTATTTATTTTTCTGTATAGTGGGCAACCACGCCAACTTGCTGTATGCTGACCCTGGCAGTTTGCACATTTAGGTGGGACTTCTTTTTCTTTGGCGCATTCGGATGTGAAATGATTTTCTCCACATTTTACACATTTGGGAGTTTCCTGCATTCAAACTGAGAGTGCCCAAAGTTTTGGCACCTATGGCATTGTCCGGGGCCTTTGGGAGCCCTGTAAGCCTCGACGTTGCACTTCATGTCGCAGAGATCTGTGATATTGTAGATTTCTATATTCCTTGCAGTCTTGGGAAGGGTTACCTGGATTAGTGGGAGCTCCTCCTTTGTTCTTGAATTTCGTAGTCTTGCAAGTTTAGACATCTCGAATCCCTTGTTTTCCAGATCTTCTTGTATTTCGGGGATAGTGATGCAGCGGTCGAGACCTCTGACGACGACTCTAAGGCACTTTTCGTCGTCCAGGATCTTGAAGTGGAAGGTGTAGTGGCGATCTTCCAACCACTTGGTAGCTATCCGGTAGTCCGATGTTGTGTGAGTCTGAACGTTGATGTATCGGCCTGATGTGTAAAATTCTGGCTTTTGTTTTGTACAATTGACAAGACCATCTCTAAGGCCTGACCATTCCTTTACTCCGCTTATTTTAATTGGTGGTATTCTGATCTTGGGGTTAGGGGTGGGATTGTTAGGTTTGTTATTCAATGTTTCGTTAGGTTTCTTTGATGGGTTAGAGTTTTTATGGTTTTGTTCGTGATTTGGCATTTTTTTTGGTGTCACTTCGATTTCCATTTCGACTGTTTTTGCTTCGTTAGGTTTTTCAGGCTGTTTAGATTGTAATTTTGGTTCAGGATTACCTTGTGACCTTTGGTTGGAGCACCAGGTTGTTTTTTGCGTTGTTGTTTCTTTTGCGGCTACTGGTGATTTTTCTCTTGGGCGCTTCGCGGGGGCTTTTGTAGTATTGTGTTCTAGATAGTTGGAGCGCAGTTCGCACAGTTCCCTTTCGTAAAAGTCAATAAAATTTATCAGCTCGGCAAAGGTGGTTTCGACCGCGCTGGAGTATTTTTTCAAGGCTTGAGAATCTTCTTCATTTTTTAATTCTGGGCATTCTGGAAGTTTCCAAATTGAATATTTACGGGTACCTACTGGGTATTTGGGGTTGGTAAAATTAGTTTTGGGGGCTTCTGGTGCAGGGAGGTCTTCCATGGTTCGGGTTTTTCGCGTGGGACTCATGGCGGGACGTTTCACAAGAGTGACATCCACGGCGCCAATTTATAATTGTAACGAATAGTATTTGAATTAAAACATTTTAAAAACACACAGTTTGGAACGAGACGTTTCACAAGAGTGACATCCACGGCGCCAATTTATAATTGTAACGAATAGTATTTTAATTAAAACATTTTAAAAACACACAGTTTGGAACGGGACGTTTCACAAGAGTGACATCCACGGCGCCAATTTATAATTGTAACGAATAGTATTTTAATTAAAACATTTTAAAAACACACAGTTTGGAACGGGACGTTTCACAAGAGTGACATCCATGGCGCCAATTTATAATTGTAACGAATAGTATTTGAATTAAAACGTTTTAAAAATATATGCGCACTCGGGTAAAACCCGGGCTAGTCTAGTTACATTATAATACATTTGCCTCGCTTAATCTCAGTGTAATATAATTTTTTACAACAACAACAAAAAGCCTTTATTTAGGATCACTGACCCTATACAGGATTCACCAGAGGTATGCATAAGAACAAAGCAGTGAGACAAAGGAAACAAGGATATAGACAGAAGAAAAAGAAAAAAAAAAAAAGAGAAAAAAAGTGCAATATAATTTAACTAGCGGACGTACCCGGCTTCGCCTAAAGAGTAAAGAGTCTTTACCTTTAAAGGTTTGTCTAACGAATCTCTCGATAAAGTGAACATTTTTTCCCGGTCCCTTGAAAAATACTCGATAAGTTGAATAAAATCAATATTAATTGGTTCCCTCGGTAATTGGAAGTTAAAGGAATAGTATCTTCGCCTTGAATTGTATCATTATTCTTGTCTCAAATAAATTGCCGTGTCATCCTGAGATAATCTTACTTTTGATAAATAATCTTTAAGATAATAAATTATAGATTAAAAAACTTATAGATAAAAAAACTTGTTATCATCGTCGCAATGGTGGTGCTGCTTGCGAGTTAAATCTACAAATCTGCAAATAACTCTAAGGATATTCAAGATATTCAAGAAATTATTTTTCAAAAACCTTCCCGGGGATGTACCTAATAATATCCCAAAATTTCACGGGGATTGGATGTATGGGTTTTGAATCTATAGAGTACACACAGACAGACATTCAATTTTATATATATATATAGATTTACTTTATTTTTAATTTTCCTGTAGAAGGGCGTTGCCCGAGAGAGCTCGAAATAAATTTATTTGCAAAAGAAACTCATCCCTCAAGCTTTTAGATTTGAACAACCTTTACATATATTATTAATTGTTGTAAATTATCATAAACTAAGTTTCTCTTGTTGAGTGGTACCTAATAAAGTGATTTTGGAACATGGAACAACACAAACAGAATTGAGAGAATCACCCTTAGAAGAACAAATAAAACTGATTAAACATACAAACTAACAAACACACATTTATTTATCGGGATATCATTATCGGGATTTACTGGCCACGCCTTGTATATCAACTTTTATTTTATATAAAAATTATATTTACATATATGAAAAAAATAGTACAAATGTAACATTGTACTGGGATAAGGTGCATAAATTATGAAAAAGAAAAAGGCATCTCCTTATCGTGCAACTGAAAGTTGCTGATGGCTGGCGCCATCTATCGGAATAAATATCAACTATTCATAATTTTCATAATTTATGCACCTTATCCCAGTACAATGTTACATTTGTACTATTTTTTCACATTGTGTAGCGTCCTCACGCAATTCTGGCCTTAACTACCCGTTTCATGATTTTTCAGGATGCCTTAATGACCAATTTTTTTGGTCTTTGAGGTACAGCTTGCACCACGCTGATGAGGGCCAACAGCCCGAAACGCGTCCGTGGTTAGCTTTTCTTGATTAATCAAGAATGGGTATTTGGCCAATTCTGGAATAATTAAAAATCAACGAGAATAGTTGATATTTATTCCGATAGATGGCGCCAGCCATCAGCAACTTTCAGTTGCACGATAAGGAGATGCCTTTTTCTTTTTCATAATTTACATATTTGTATGAAAAAATGAACAAAAAAAAAAAAAAAGATAAAAAGATCAGGTGTTGAAATCAAAAATAAAAATGGCATATCCTGACCAGGCCAAATATCAGGGAACAGGCTAAATCAATGTTTAGTTGATTTCTGTTCCACCAGATGGCGCTCTGCCTTCTGTAAAGCACATTTGCTCCTGGTCAGGATATACCATTTTTATTTTATACTAGCCGAATGACCCGGGAAACGCCCGGGTTTTACCCGATTAAATGTTTTTATTCAAATAATATTCGTTACAATTATAAATTGGCACCGTGGATGTCACTTTTGTGAAACGTCCCGCTCCAAACTTTGTGTCTGAGAAGCGATATTTTTATAGAAAGATGATCTGGCTTTTGTTTTCTGCTCGAATGAATGTTTTTCTGCTAGAATTTTGTTCCTGCGTACAAAATAATGAACTGGTTTCACCCGTGGTCTCTGCTTTTTGGAATTTTTCCCGATATAATTATGTATCTAATAATCAAACATGATACAGCAATATCGTCATTATCATTTTCTGACAAAAAATATATAGTTTTAATAATTGATTTATATATATTTTTAAAATAGCCTATCGGCTTCCCCGTATTTTTTTACCTATGTATGGAAATTTTGGTTTGAATTAGTGAACTACTGCGAATTTGTATACCGGACATACAAACAAACATACAAACATTCATTTTTATATATATAGAAGAAGATATTTACATTTATATATATTAATTAAAAAGGCATATATTGGATCAAAATATCATTTATTTTACCAATATTTCAGTTGGCTGAAAAAAAAAATTGAAAACCAAAATTTATATAAGTGTAAATACGTATGAATTTGTTGTTTATTATATTGCCTTTTCATAAACACTATCAGGGGGCCAGGAGTATTATCTCCAGTAGTAGAAACGCCTATAGAAGAACGATAAACTTCGAAAGAACGTTGACGATTTCTGTTTTGTTAATGAAACTCTTCACTCTAAAATATTAACGATTGTTTATTGATCTTAGGATTGTTTCCCCCAATATTTAATGAACACGATCGAACGAATGCATCTATTTAATCGTTTCTATAGAAAAAGAGTAGACTTTGGATCTTCCTCTATTAGAATCTCCCATGAGAGATCACTCAAAACATGATAAACCCAGTTTCTCCTGAAAGTGGTTTCTTATCAGGAACTCCGTCATCTCAAGTCAAATCATGAGGAGTCTTTTAACCGAAATTGTCACTGATGAGCAGTTTTAGGCAAAATGTAATAATTACAGTCGAACATGGATAATTTGAAGGCCAACAGAACAAAAAAAAATCCAACAATTTGAATTAAAAACAGAAATTCTAGGGACCAAGATATATATTAGAAATAAAGACTTTTTGAATTAAACACGTTAGAATTGTCCAAGTTCTACTGTGTAATGATTCCATATGCAGATTTTATTCTTGGAGAAAAGTGCAGCATATATGTAAATGTGGTAATATATCCTGTCGACTTTCAATATAGCTGTGATATTATGCTATGCTGGGAAACCTTACTCTTGGGGTTGAAGATTGTTGAAGTGGTGGCGCAGTCGTGATGTCTGAATGGTAAAGGTTTTCACACAAGAGAAATAAGCCAGAACACTTGATGGGTTGAAATAAAAGGCAACTGGTTTGGAGGAAAGAAAGCTTGAGAAAGCGGAGCGATTTTGACTATTAACTATCGGATCACATGGTGATGATCGACTTGACTATGGGATGAGTTGAGAGAGAGATCTCTATAGCAGATGTTACCTTGGTGAGAGCGAGTCGAAGACTGATCCGAACTCGGTGGGAGCGAAGCGACTACTGATTATCCTAGGTTCTCGATTTAACACCAAGAGTTTTCTTCTTTCCCATTGGCGGGAAGCTGTCACGTGGGCTTTTTTCTATTGGTTGACCTACTTAGGTGTTGTTTCCTAATTGGTAGGAAGATGTCACATGGCCGTTTTCTATTGGTTGACCTACTTAGGTATTGTTTCCTAATTGGGTCTTGCGGATTTCTTTGGCGGAAGATATGGCCGGCCTTGCCCAGGAAATACTGGTCGTTAAACTTAGCTTTTATGATTTCCGGGGTCGTAAGGTTGACTGTGACTTTATTAATAGTTGTGTTCTCTTCTAAGCCTACTTCCTAGGTTTTTCTCTAAGGCGTTCTATCCTCCAGTTACCTTTGTTCTTTTATTAAATCTTTTTAAAACATACATTGTACATACATAGTAGGTCGGAGGTGCATACAGTTATATACAAATTATGACAGATGCGCCCCCTACATGTGAAGAATTCAAGAAGGGGTTAGCCTGAGAGAATTCTGTAAAGGGAAAAATAATTTTGTGGGAGAATTAGTTGTGGGTATTGAGAGGCTATATACAAGCATTGGTGGTGATATAAGAGGTAAAATAGAATGGTGTGGATGATATAGGTTGAGTATAATTAATAGAAATCAAAAATTTTTTAATTGTAAGAAATCAAAATGAATGCTATGGTACATAGTGGGTTAAAAAGAAAAGAAAATGCGCCTAAACGATATTCTACTCGAGATTGGAAATAAAATCGAGGGAGTTCTATTAGGGCTTTTAAGAAATCAAAAAATAAAAATAAAAAGTTGGAAGAAATCAAAGTAAATGCTTGGTTGCATGGTGAGAAAAAAAAATGCTTTGTTGCATGGTGAGAAAAAAAAGAAAAGTGCTTGTTGCATGGTAAAAAAGAAATGCCTAACTATATTCTACTCGAAATTGGGAATGGAAATCGAGGGATTTTTATTAGGGCTTTTGAGAAATCAAAAATAATATAAAAATTGGAAGAAATCAAAGTGAATGCTTGATGCATGGTGAGAAAAAAAAGGAAAAATGCCTAACCATATTCTATTCGAGATTGAGAATGAAATCGAAGGAATTCTATTAGGGCTTTTGAGAAATCAAAAATAATATAAAAGTTGGAAGAAATCAAAGTGAATGCTTGATGCATGGTGAGAAAAAAGGAAAAGGCTTTTTGTAAATCAAAATAAAATATAATATCTAATTTTAAAAGAAAACCAGTGAGTTTTCGTTGATTTGAAACTACGATAATATAAACTAAGTGGTAAATAAAATGATAATTAATAATTAAAAGTGATAATAAATTGAATAAATTGCTAAATTGATTAAATCTTTTAATTTTAATTTGGAAAAAAAAGAAATAGTGAAAATGGTTTATATCAACAATAAGGTGTATTGGTTTGAACCTGTTGTGTATCTACATGCCCTGATCTAAATGTTTTAATTGCTCAATTATGCCCTATAAATTTTTTGTCTCATCTGTAGCGACACTTAGGTGGAAACGTGATCCTAGCCCTCAAGTGCGCGTTTATGCTATGTATACAGGAGACATGGAAATCTATATAACCTTTATGTGTATTTTTGTCTTTGTGTATATTGTGAAAAATGTTAGAAGTCTTTTGTGTAAGAAATGTGTGAGCGAATTCTATGTGTTGTCGAGATCCTAAGGTCTGTGATATCTACGTGTAGGTGGAATATGTAATGTTTTTTTTTTGGAAGTCTGTAAAGTAATTATGATTAGTTATAATAGGGATGGGAACTCATTTAGAATGTTTGTGTGTGTACCTTGTTTAATTTTCTTGTGATAAGGCGATTGGACTACATTTTGCAAAAGTCGGTACGCAGGCTCGAATTGGAATCCAAGATTGGTGGCATAGAGGAATCCGTGGATGGGAAAAGCGGTGACCTATTTTTATGTGTCGGCCAAAAGAGAGGGAATGAAATTGGATGACATGTAGAAGTTCTCAGCTTGACCTCGATTTAGCTGCTGGTCGAGGGAGGTGGTAATTAGAAACCGGACATGGGGACTTCCACCCCCCTGTTTGCATACGGCTGGTTGCTCGAGTTTATGGCCTCGCGGAACTACGTTTCCTGTCCGCCTAATTGATTTTGTGTGCGACTTGAATCTTCTACTTGGCACTGGTTTTGTTAATTTTCTGGCCTCCTCTATCTGGGAAGAATGATGTAAAATCGTTTTTGTTTGTCGTAGGTGGTGTAATTTCGGTATTGGTTGTATTGTGTGGGCGACATATTTTGTGTACGAATTGTTTTATTTGTGGGTTGGGTCGGTGTTTTACGTAGTGTTGGTTGGATTCGTCGATACTTCTAGAGAATCGGCAGGTGGGACAGGTTTTTACCTGTTTTTGTATTGTCGTGTGTTATGTTCTGCTCATAACATTGTGAAGAGATGAGTGGGTGTAGTTTCGACGTTATTTGTATTTTGAAAATCCGGATAATGTATCTATGGATATTAAATCGAATGGTCGTTGTGACTTTAATAAAAAATGTTATTCAGTGATATTAGAGTGGAATTGAGTGAAAATGAGGCTTACGACGTGAACACGCTTTGAGTGGAGACGTGTCACAGGCGTGGTGAAAGGCGTCTGTGGCCTGAAATGAAAAGTTTTGTGGGGTGACCTGTGACACGAGTCGAAAAAAAAAATTGTGAATGAAAAGGTGTCACGCGAAGTCCTTGTTTGTACAAAATCTAACCTGTTCTCACTATGAACAACAAATTTATTAAAGTCATGGGTGCTGGTTGTACGAACATATATCGAAATTTCTATTGTTAGTGTATATGGCACCTTTTAATGTGAACATTTTTTTAGTGTTTTGGGTAGACGAGATGATTGTTACTAACGGCTGTGCATGCGTTTGTTGGTTGTTGTCGTCTTTTGGCGCGCGTGTTGCGTTTGTTGTGCGGGTTGTGCGTGTTTGTTGCGTGATGACGTATGGGAGCGTGTGTTGTTAGCGTGAAAACCGTCCTTTGGATGGATGTTGTCGGTGTATTGTTGTTGCGAATGCCGTGGTTGTTGCTAAGTACGTTTGTGTGATTGTTGTGAGGTACATTTGCGTGATTGTGGCGTGACGACGTATGGTTACGTATGAACTTTGTGGTAAGTGTGTGAGCTGTACTGACACGTTTTTTTTTGGGCATGGTGATGGTTGAAGCCTTGTGGCTTGTGTTTGAGGGCATATAGTACTGGTAATTGGGTTGAGTGATAAACATTGTGGTGGGGTCAATGAATGCAGGCAAGGGTTGTCCTGTGTGACAAATTTGGTTGCAGTGTAAGTCCTTTCGGACAGGTTTGGCCTAGCCTGTGCGTGCATTCATTGAGTACAAGGTTAGATACATGATTAAAGGGGTAGGTAGGGTGAGATATAAGTCCAAAGTCAATTTCTTGACGCCATAGGGTGGGTGCCTACCTAAGTTCAACAGGTCTCCTCTGGGACGCCTTGGCTTGGGATGGTTGGCTTGGGGCTCGGGACTGCTCGCACCGTCCGCGAAATGGAAGTGAAGTCCGGTACTGGAATATCGTTTTGGGACCGTCTGTACTGTCCCGGGTCGCGCGGATTAGTTTCGGGTGCGGTGTACGGCGTGGCGGTGGATGACTCCTCGGTGGTCGGTGTCCGGCCTCGGTGACACTCGCCTGGGGTTAGCGGGGGTTGTGTCCGTCATCCTCCCCGGGGGATGGCGCTCCGGAACTCCGTCTCACCTTGCGGGGCGTTGACTCGTCGGAGGGCCACGGTCATCTGCCATATGATGGCCGCTAGAAGGCGCCTGGTCGCCTCGCTTCTTGCCAGCTTCTTTCCGCTCGTTGCCAGTTTCTTCCTTCTCGGTTTGTCATTGCCGTTTGTTTTGCTTGCGTCCTGGTTACTTTCCACCATGATCCTGTCGACTTTCAATATAGCTGTGGTAATATATCCTGTCGACTTTCAATATAGCTGTGATATTATGCTATGCTGGGAAACCTTACTCTTGGGGTTGAAGATTGTTGAAGTGGTGGCGCAGTCGTGATGTCTGAATGGTAAAGGTTTTCACACAAGGGAAATAAGCCAGAACACTTGATGGGTTGAAATAAAAGGCAACTGGTTTGGAGGAAAGAAAGCTTGAGAAAGCGGAGCGATTTTGACTATTAACTATCGGATCACATGGTGATGATCGACTTGACTATGGGATGAGTTGAGAGAGAGATCTCTATAGCAGATGTTACCTTGGTGAGAGCGAGTCGAAGACTGATCCGAACTCGGTGGGAGCGAAGCGACTACTGATTATCCTAGGTTCTCGATTTAACACCAAGAGTTTTCTTCTTTCCCATTGGCGGGAAGCTGTCACGTGGGCTTTTTTCTATTGGTTGACCTACTTAGGTGTTGTTTCCTAATTGGTAGGAAGATGTCACATGGCCGTTTTCTATTGGTTGACCTACTTAGGTATTGTTTCCTAATTGGGTCTTGCGGATTTCTTTGGCGGAAGATATGGCCGGCCTTGCCCAGGAAATACTGGTCGTTAAACTTAGCTTTTATGATTTCCGGGGTCGTAAGGTTGACTGTGACTTTATTAATAGTTGTGTTCTCTTCTAAGCCTACTTCCTAGGTTTTTCTCTAAGGCGTTCTATCCTCCAGTTACCTTTGTTCTTTTATTAAATCTTTTTAAAACATACATTGTACATACATAGTAGGTCGGAGGTGCATACAGTTATATACAAATTATGACATAAATATGTATTAATTTTCTGATAGAAAATTAATTATGTAAAAATGATTGGATATATATAGAGTGTAAGAGGAGAGTGAAGGTATCCCATTTTATAGAAATAAATATCTTATACCGTATAGTGTTCCTCAACTGCTATTTTGTTAGGTAGAGAACACGACATACTGAATTACATTTTCTATAATTACAATCACAAGTAATTGATAAGTTCTGCGCTCCATGAACCTGGGTTATATCTCTCTTGATAAGATACAATTTGTATTATAGATAAGAAATACAATGTAATTATATACAATGAGAAATTATTAATTTGTTCTTACTACATTGTTTTATAAACAAATAATACCTTACTTGCAATTGTAATTATAGAAAATATGGTCTCTCTTCTGATGTAACCCGGATTCCTGGAGAGTAAAACTGTAATCATGATTATTGGTTCTATTGTGTTTGAAATTGCAGAAAGTTATTTTAAACAGTTAAGACCTTTTGCGAAGTAGTTAAGTACAGTAGAACCTCCCTGTAAAAGACAACACCTAATTGCAGAGCCAAAGTGTCCTTTAGGGAGAGGCGTCCTCTTACCAGAGAGTTGATAAATAGTAAAAATGGTAGTTTTGGGAGATGGAAACTGTCCTTTGTAGAGAGTGCAGTTCGCTAGCAAGAGTGTCCTCTCACGGAGGTTCTACTATATTTAAAATGATTATTTATGATTGTAATTATATAAAAACTAGCCGAATGACCCGGGCAACGCCCGGGTTTTACCCGATTAAATGCTTTTATTCAAATACTATTCGTTACAATTATAAATTGGCGCCGTGGATGTCATTCTTGTATACTATATAAATGAGTTTTAAAAATTGTAAAAAAAAAAAAATGCATCGGCTGGGAATCGAACCCGGGCCGCCCGCGTAGCAGGCGAGCATTCTACCACTGAACCACCGATGGTTATGAGAAATGGCCATATTTGGGTATTTATTCCATTCACAAAGCAAACGGTGACAGAATTGATAAAGAAATAATTGATTATGACGCTGATAACTGTATATATTAATTGCAATCATGATTACATATTGGCTAACACTGCTGTTGAGAAGCCATCTCTAGGAGAAACCAGGTTAAGTTTAGTCAAGACAGGCTCTCATAGGAGACGCTACTGTATTGGACATCTTTTTCGCAATATATGCAACTTTCAAATAGAGATAAATATTTATAACCCAGAGAGATATTCCATAATTACTGAATACGGACAAATAATTTTTTTTTTTTGCTTATCCCTAGTACACGTGGTACAGGCCATGATAATCATGGTGGTAGTTAGCGACTGCTTTTTACTGTAAGCGCACCACATGTCTACACATGTTAAAAGCAGTTCGACTTTGCACTTACAAATGCCAGAGCCCCGTTTGGTTACTTGCACTCGCTGGTGGGGTTGGACTTTTGCAAGAATCGAGGGCCATTGGAGCATTTTTTTTTTAAACAGAAAAAAGTGTCCATTGCGGGAATCGAACCCGGGTCCTAGTGGTCGAAAACCAAATGGTTTAACCAGCCTTCCACCGACCCCCTACAAATAATTTTAAACGCTAATAGCCATATGTTTTCCACACCTAAGAGAACAAGTGTCCCTTGTTACTAAGTGATTTCTGTCAATGAGTTAGTTTCAAATATAAAACACAATTTGATATATCAAGGTATATTCTTTGTACTTCGGATTAAATTTTATTTCATATTTGCTTGACTTATAAATTTCTATATAATTTCAAATTTACATTTTTATGAAACAAAATTGTACAAAAATAAAATTATAAGTATTACCATTTTATTATATTTAGGATTTATTTTTAATTTATGTGAGTATGTAACTTTATAATTTTTTTTACAAACATATAATTAATATTAATAATCAAAACTTATTACTCTGATAAATGTTTATCAAATTGTTATTGTCAGCATATTAAAGATATTATTATTGTTTTGAACAAGAGAATGACAAAGTAACATTGAATGGTATAACACTACTAAAAGGAAGACTTGCACAATTTGATGCCAATTTCACCAAATTCTGAAATAATACATAAAAAATAAAACTCGATGGAGAACAGGGTCAGTGTTTCCTCTCTCCCCGCCCCACCAATGATGTACGCCCATTTGTACACAGATGAGAACATTGAAAGAGGCTTGGTTCCACCTCCTCCAGCTCCACTCATGGAACCTTGTTCCTCTTTCGGGATAACTCTCAAGTTAGACGACAAAATCCTACCTTCCCTAGAAGATCAGGAATTTCGAAGAATTTACTCTCTAAAGAGAAGCTATAAGAAAGAATTAAAGAAACTCAATGTCTCCATTTGTACTAACTACCTTGAATTATTAGATATCCTTGTTCAATGCCCAGATAGCCCCAGTAAACTAGAGAAAATGGAAAACATCAAACTTCTCTTCGTCAACATGCACCACCTTGTCAACGAGATGAGAGTACATCAAGCTCGGGAAGCTATTCGCATCAAGTTGATACTACAGAAACAAGAGAACGACAAGGTAATCGCCAATTTACAGAAGGTAATAGATAAAATGAAAGAATCACTCAGCAATGTAATCTTTAGAAACCTCAACGCACCGAAGAATCAGGATTATGTCCTACAATCTTTTGCTGAATATCCAGTAATTGCAGTCAAGAAATATAAGCCAGTTGAACTGAACAGTGGCCTCCAGTCAAGAATAGAACATCCAATCATTTCAGTCATGAAAGATGAGCCAATAGAACTGAACGATCTCTTTCAATCTAGAGCTCAACCTCCAGTAACTGCAATCAAGAAACATGAGTCAGTTGAACTAAAGGATAAGATTCTATGTGACATGATTGATTGAATCGAGGATTGTTGATATTTTTTGTATTTTAATTGTTGACATAATAATTTAAAATGTATATTTCAAATAAAAATTATAGATATAATATATACTAGCATGTTTCGTTATTTTAACCTTTTTTGTCTCTAGTATGTTAATGGACATGATTAGTTCGTGTTTTTAGAAAACTTGAGAGGGTATCTTTTCCGTCTCACTATCTCGGAACTCTTTGAGAGATTTGGCTAAATTCGAAATTGAAAACCTAACCTGAACCAAACCAACTTAACGTAAACAAACGTGAAAATTTGACCACATCAAGTTGGGCTTAATTTAGGATTTGGTCAAATTTCTACATTTCTACTTCTCAATCCCTCTCTTGATGTACCAACCCCAGGACAGACTCTTAGAACGTACAGAAGTCATCGGTTCCCAGGTTGATCCTTGAACTTCTAAATAACACAACGGCTAATAGAACTCACGTTCCTGGAGCGCAAATTGTCAACTACCCGATGTAAGTATAACAATATTTACATATATCTTATAATCAATCAATAGTAAAAGCCAAGTCATTCTCAGGATAGCGAAATTCTACAGATGAAAAAGATTTTCACATATATCACGTGTCTTCATATCTAAGATTGCTCCAGAATTAGTAAAAATAGTAAAAAGTTTTAATTTCATAAATTTTCTTTGTCAGGACTAGAATGACGAATCCTGTATGGGACTTTGATTCCAGTAAAAGGCTTGTTGCTGCTGTTGTATATAGTCACAGTGTAGAAAATACTATACTATACCTACTACATAGAGGTTTCTCTCTGTATTCTTAGTTCTCTTCTCTTCAATTACTTTATAAACTGGCGAATCCTTAATAGGACGAGAGGTCCTCAATAAAGGCTTTTGTTGTTGTAATTTCATAAATTTAAGGTCCTTAGCACAAATTTTGCATATCAATACTGTACATACGAAATTTACGTTTTCATTTTTCTCTTTCTTTATTTTTATAAATACTATATTTTTTCTCTCGTATGCAAAAATATCTTATTAAAACTAATCTCATTTTTGTTTAGTTATCGAAAAAGCCTGTAGAAAGACGTCCGAAAGCTTGCTAATAAAATTCGCACAAGATACTTCTCTTCAATCTCTATTTTATTTTTCTATTACCTATATATGTTATTTATCTAAGATGCTTCTGTAGACAATAGTTGATATGTAGCGCAGTGTCCATTATAGGATCCATTTTCTTTGTATCTAGGGGTAGTTTCTCTTTATCTCGTGGAGTTTAAACCAAACCTATGGTTGCAGTAAATGAAATGCCTTGCAGTAAATGAAATCTACCAACTATATTAATACTACTTCTTTTTTGAGAATACAATTTGTTTAAAATACACCTATCCCCCGATTTACACGGTAGATACGTTCCTGAGAAAAACGTGTAAATCGGGGGATAGGTGTACACAAAAATAAAATGCATTGACAGGTTAAAATATGTAGTCAGCACATAAGCTCGGTATTCCTCGTGAGATGTGTACACAGCGCATGTGTTCAATCACAGTAGCATTTAGTATAGTGCGATAAAAACAAAAAAAAAACTTATTTGGAAAACCGTGTAGAAGCGAAAACGTGTAAAAAAAGTACCGTGTAAATCGGGGGATAGGTGTATAATGTTAGTCATTTTACACAAACGAAAAAAAAGCTAATTTACCTACCTAGTTTATTCTTAAATAATAAAAATAAATATTAAAATTTATATTTTCTCAAAAAGAAGAAGCGGATTCTATATTTTGAACGAATTAGACTTTCAGAGATTAAAATTCAAAATAATGTCTTTTCAAAATGAGATAGGTTCAAATGGAACAATTTTTCTAATCTTCAAGATAGAAGTTGCCTGTCCGGCATTCATAGTTCTTTAAAAAATACACTTCGGCCAGAAAATTGTTTCATTTTTTATTGTATTATTATTATTATTATTGTTATTAGCGAATAAAGAAAGGTTATATCTTCAACGCGAAGAAATGGGAAGAGGGTTGGTGAACTTGGTCCAAAAAAACGAACGAATTCTTCTGGGCCTCTATAGATTTATATTTGGTGGGGTGGCCACAAAAAGGAAGAAAGTTATTAAGACGTGTGAACAGGGCGAAAATACAATGCTCGCACACATCCAACTGAATATTGAAAACAATTATAATATGGAAAACCAAGACATCACAATGAAGACTCTAAAAGAAAAACAGATTGAAAATCTAAGAGAAATCATTGGCCCGAAAAAAAAATACACCGAACATTCTTCAAAAATGAAGACCAACCGCTATTGGACATGACATGGCTCAAAACAGGAAACAACACACCACAAAATGAAGGTTTCTATATATTCATACAAGATACGTGTTCCCGAAGGATAGAAACCTAAAATGCCCTCACTGTGAAAAGGTACAGAGGACGGTGGACCACCTTGCTACAAACTGTGGAAGATTGCTTCCTTACGATTACACTGAAAGGCATAATGAAGTGGTGATGTGCGTCCACTTCAATCTGTCAAGAAAATATAATTTCACTGAAAACAATATAATTTCACTGAAAACAACAAGATAAAGCTCCACAAAATAACAACTAAAATTGAAAATTCCTACGCCAAAATGATAACGGACCTGCCAATGATAAGCGATATCAATATCAGAGCTTACAAACCTGATATAATAGTATACGACAAAATAAAAAAATACATAACAATTATAGAGATAAGCATTACCTCCCAAGGCAATATCCAAACTACGGAGCTAACAAAGAAAAGAAAATACCAGCTACTGGCGAGGGAAATGACTCAAACCGAAAAAATGCCCGTAAAAGTAGTGCCGATAGTCTTAACATGGGATGGAATAGTAACCAAATATAACAAACAATATAGGAAGGAAGTAAACATAATAAAAAGGGACTTCGCATATATTCAATCCTTGGTCCTAAAAAAAAAAAGACTATGGAAATTATCTCAACAGAAAAGAAGAATGAACCTCACGATAAGTCCTAGAAAAATAAAGAAATAGAAGCCATGGATAGATTGTTGGAACGATGTAGGTAGCTGGCGTGTGAAGACGAGGAAGGTGGAACACCGGACATGGACCACAGGGATACGACGACCATAGAAGAGATCCAGGAGAACGACCTAGAGCAGATGACTGGAGACCTGACAGACAAGAATGGATCGAGGACAGGGGACCATTTTATCGAGGAGCCACCAGGAGAGGCCATAGAAAGACTGCTGGAGAGCTGCAGGACATCAGGGGACCATATCTGCGAGGGCCACAGCACTGAACAGGAGTCAAGATAGTAAATGTAAATATCTTTGTTCACTTTTACAGTTATTATTTATTGAAGTTGTAAATAAAAAATTGTAAATAGACTGACCATTCGTTACACTTTTTAGAGAAAAACTTGTAACCTTTTTGAAAAATAAAGTTATTATTATTATTAAAAACAATTTTCATAATATTCTCATTGTTTGTGCATTGAAGATAGTATCAAATTAGCAGCAACACATAAAATTCTGAGGATAAGTTTCTTTTATTTAAAAAAAAATATCTTGAGCTTTCGGGCGTAAACAGCCCTTCTTCAGGAATATTGGAAACAATTTCTACTTGAAATTGTTTCCAATATTCCTGAAGAAGGGCTGTTTACGCCCGAAAGCTCAAGATATTTTTTTTTAAATAAAAGAAACTTATCCTCAGAATTTTATGTGTTGCTGCTAATTATACACCAGAGGATTCCACCTTACGATAGTATCAAATTACTTGATAAATAGAACTTTCATAGATTCATGCTTCATAATAAATTGTTATTACACTTTATCAATCAACAGCACTACTATAAGGGGGTCGGTGGAAGGATGGTCTAAACCGTTGGTTTACGACCGCTACGACCCGGGTTCGATTCCCGCATTGGGCACTTTTTCTGATAAAAAAAAGCTCCAATGGCCTCCGATTCTTGCAAAAGTCCAACCCCACCAGCGAGTGCAAGTAACCAAACGGGACTCTGGCACATTTGTAAGTGCAAAGTCGAACTGCTTTTCACATATGTAGAAATGTGGTGCACTTATAGTAAAAGCAGTCGCCTACTTCTACCCACCATGATTATCATGGCCTGTACCACGTGTACTAGGGATAAGCAAAAAAAAAAAAAAAAAACAGCACTACAGACTTGTGCCATATTTACATAGGTTGATCTTCTGCATCTTCTATATCTGGCAGTGCGAGATGAATTTGCCTTTAGGGATAAATATTATGGGAAATATAATGGCATTTATCGTAAATATAATTTTTAATGAGTAATGGCAAATCCAATAACATTTTAAACACTAAATTTTCAATAAATCCTCTCTTATAGTTTTGAACATCACGGGTGAATGGTGAAAAAGGGATAAACAAGGAAGTACCGCGCTAGCCCTGGGGCAACAAGAAGATTGAGAATATATTAGCAACAATATATTCAGTTAGCAGTTGTTTCTCAGCTTGGAGTTAGCGATTAGCTGATTCAGAAGGGTTAGAGGAGCAAAACAGTACGGCTGGACTTTACGGAGAAGATTGCTCCTTACGAGTGGACACCGGAGTTTGTTGGTCGGTAGCGGATCAGACTACAAGTCAGCGTGATCTTCTACAAGTATGTCCTCTGCTTTTCTAGAACACCCAATCTCTACAATAATCGAATATTTGAAATGCATAAGATGTAATTTAATTAAGGATTTCACATATTGAAGCTGTTGATTTGTCTTTTCAGGAGAGGTATTTGATATATTATTATCTCTTATATTCTTCTATATTTATATAATACAATGTATATGCAAATACAATGACTTGTAGCCTGATCCGCTGCCAACCGACACACTCATTCCGGTGTCCATTTTCAAGGAGCAATCCGCTCCGTAAAGTCCAGAAAATAAAATTAATCAAATTATAGACTAATTTAATTTTTGGAAACTAGGAAATGATTATAATAATATATATTTCTGCATTTGAGTTGCTCTTCAATAAAATTTGACATTTTTACTGCTAAATTTTGAACCGTAGATTTTCATTTTTCCAGGGTAGCTTGTTATCTGTTTACAATTAATTTTTACAAATTCATTTGTCATTCTCTATAAAAAAAAAAAAATAAAAAATGAATAAATAAATTTGATATTTTATTTTTCAAGCTATTTTTAAATGTATGTTTTTGTCCGCAAATCTTGCAACGTTAATTTGAGTCATATACACTGTATTGATTTAGCTGACATTTTGAAAGCTGAAAATTCATATTGAAGAAGTGCAAAGAGAAATTCGTTTATTATTTTTCAAACATATAGAGAATAATTTAAATAGTTGAGTTAGCACACACAAGTTTAATATATAATAATAACATAAAAATTAACTTGCTAATTCAGGTTTGCCAACAAGTTTTTGAATCAATTCTATTACATATACTAGCCGAATGACCCGGGTTTTACCCGATTAAATGTTTTTATTCAAATACTATTCTTTACAATTATAAATTGGCGCCGTGGATGTCATTCTTGAGAAACGTCCCGCTCCAAACTTTGTGTCTGAGAAGCGATATTTTTATAAAGAGATGATCTGGCTTTGTGTCTTCTGCTCGAATGAATGTTTTTCTGTTAGAATTTTGTTCCTGCATACTAAAAATGAACTGGCTTCACCCGTGGTCTCTGCTTTTTGGAATTTTTCCTGATATAATTTTGTATCTGATAATCAAACATGATACAGCAATATTACCATAATCATTTTCTGACTAAAAAACAACTATTTTTCCCAGAACCTGTCAATTTCAACTTTCTTGGCTTTTCTCTATGTCTTGTTAAAACACGTTTTACATGTACATTAGGTCAGCTGATATTACCTCCCATCTTCACCGCTAGAGGCGCTGCTTGCGAGCGAAATGGCAAATTTGCAAAGCAATTTGCAAATAACTTGAATAATATTCAGGATAGAGACCTGAAACTTTCACTATAAGTTTTTCCAGATTTTATTCTATATAATGTTAAAATTTCAGTCAGATTAGTTACGTATTGTGGACGTGTATAGCCGACATAGGAACAAACACACACACATACACTGACTATTATATACACATTACATGTACTATTACATACACTGACTTTTATATATATAGGGATTATATATAGATATTTAAATATTTAAATATCTCTTATAAACTTACGATAAAATTAACAATTCGTGTGTGCGTTTCTTTTTATAAGAGTAAAATAAGCCAATAAGCATAAAGAAAAATCTTAATTTTTCACATACTTGCAGACCACCTAGAAGCCTGAAAATTCCTCACTGGTTAATCTTGATGACAATGAAATTGTACAAAATTTCAAATATTTTTGTCTAATAAATAAAAATAAAGTTTTGGAAAAAAAGTATATCAAAAGAAAATCGAGGAAAATATATAAATATAGTAACTTTATTTAAAAAGGAAAGAAAGTAATAAAAAGTTAACATGGGAATGAAGTGATAAGAAATTGTCAAAACAAATAAATAACGTATTTAAAAGGGGAGCTACGAGAGCCATCCAATAAATAAGTTTCCCTATTTTTTTTTTCTGCGAACGAAACGTTGTAAAAATTAGTTAGTAGTGTAAGAAATGGTCACTAGGATACGTTGGAAGTGCGTGACCTTCAAAATCATGCTACTCGTACGCGCAAGTCCGTAGCGCTTCAGTTTCCATGGAGCTACCACTGCTGAACGTGTCCACCTGCGAACTCCGTTCTGTAATTCGTTTTTTTCACGGCGATAAATGAAACTGCGGTCAATATTCACCGCAATTTAGTGTCAGTGAATGGTGAAGGATGTATGAGCATCCAAATGGTTCGCCGATGGCGTTCATGGTTCTTGGAAGGACGGCAAAACGTGCATGATGACGAGCGAAGAGGCAGGCCCGTTACTGCTACCGACAATGCAGCCGTTGCTGCTGTTCGGAATGTGGTGGAAGCAGATCGCCGCGTCACCATTGACGAAATAATGATTCGACTGCCTCCTGGAACCGAAATTGGACGCTCTTCGATTGGAACAATCATGTTAGATGTTTTGAACTTTCGCAAAGTCTGCGCAAGATGGGTCCCGCGTTTGCTCTCGGAAAATCACAAGCAATAACGAAAGGAGGCAGCCCGAGCTTTCCTGGAAATGCATCGAAGAGATGGATATCAACTGTTTTCCCGTATTGCCACTGGAGATGAAAGCTGGGTGCATCATTCAACTCCAGAAACAAAACGACAAAGCATGGTGTGGAAGAAGCCTGAGGAAAGTGCATCAAAAAAGGCGAAGGTCACAATCTCTGCAGGCAAAGTTATGGCTATCGTCTTTTGGGACTGTAAGGGTGTTTTATTGGTTGACTACCTGCCCCCAAACACTACGGTTAACGCTGCGAGGTACTGCGAAGTTCTCACTAAACTCAGAGCTGCAATAAAAAGTAAACGTCCTGGACTTTTGTCTCGGAAAGTGTTACTCGTCCATGACAATGCTCGCCCTCACGCAGCTCGAACGACCCAAACGTTGCTGGAAAACTTCAAATGGAAAATTTTCACACATCCACCTTATTCTCCGGATCTTGCCCCAAGCGACTTCCATCTTTTTCCAGCACTAAAGTTGCACCTTGGAGGCAAGCACTTTGCGAATGATGAAGAAGTGCAGGCGGAAGCGAACCACTGGCTACGAAGACAGGACACGGCTTGGTACAATAGTGGTATCAAAAAATTGCTACAACGGTACCAAAAATGTTCGGACAGAAATGGTGATTATGTAGAGAAGTAGTCTATGAGTTGTATAATGAAAATAAAATAACTGCATAATTGTAAATAATGTTGTTTATTTGTTAAAAAATAGGGAAACTTATTTATTGGATGGCCCTCGTATATCTGGTGAATTAGGGCGAGTGGGGAAATAGAGGAAAATGCTTCTCGAATTTTTCTCCTCTATCTATCAACATGGGATAAACATTTTATAATTTTTTATTTTCGAGTGAATAAAGATAAGTAGAGATAAGATACGCGTTTCTTGAGCACAGAACGGCAGCTATTGTCATTAACATATATATAACCCAGGGAGTGTATCCATAGATCGCCAACTACACGGGTTGTCATGTAGTTTAGGAGTCTTGGTAGACTTAATGAACCAGTTCACCAAATGTTTCCAGGCCGATTTGTTTCTTCGTAGATCCAATAAGGCAGTGTCATTGAATGTGGGCAGTCCAAGAAGTGTAGCCTTCTGGAATCTCTGTAGTTGAAATGCTCGGCAGCTGAAGCGTCAACTATCAGAGAAACATACTCTGATATCATATGGAAATAATAAATTAAAAAGTTTTTTATTCGAACTCCTAGAGAGAGAGAGAGAGAGAGAGAAAGACAGTTTTAAATGAACCAGTCATTTACATAGAACATTTTCATTTTGGAAATTTGAAAAAAAAAGTGAATAATTAAATAGTTGTGAAGTCTGTGACGTGATAGCAATATAAAAATATTGATCTTTTTGATTGCTCTAGTTTTGATTCCAAAATTCTAGCATACATTTATATTTATATTCATGAGTGATATGTTAAAAAGCTTATTTGAATTTTATATATGCTAAAATCAAATTTAGAAGTTCTAAAAATTTTTTAGTACAATATTAATTTGGAAACGAAGAGAGCATATTGTGATGGTCTTCTTAAGAGGTAGGTTGTTGATTTCAGCTCTTTGTGTTGTTATTATATTTTGTATTACAATATGTGAGAACTACGGTGTAGAAAACATTAGATCACATTCATTTTAATATATGTGAAATTTTTATACTGCGCACTATTCTAAGCTATTATATAAAATGCCCTCTTTAATCTTAGCAAAACCATAACTCCGCCTTTGCCAGTCCCAAACCCGGATGAAAAAGGAGGAGGGGGAGCAGTAACAAGCTAGCTTAAAAACCTGGGCTCAGCTGGCCCGGCTGATAGTACCCTGTAAGGGCTCCTAATCCAGGGATACAGGATGAGCAGCGTTTGTACTCCATGTTAGGAGCGGCTGCACATGGCGTCTGTTCCTCATGTCAGAGGCGGCCATTTTTTTTTTTTTGGAGCTAAGTCGGCCTGCCACTGAGTAGTGTTCCTAGTCTTAATGACAAAGGCAGACGCATTCTACTTCACCCAGTCATGATGGTTGTCAAGTCTCAAGCTCTACAAGCTTGATACCCTAATATGATTGAGTGGAGATAAGAAAGAAGAAGAGAAGCAAAACCATTCTTCATATAATTTGTATATTATTTATTTAACTTTATATACACATTTAAAAATAATACACAACACTAAGATATTCTCTATCCGAGTTTACCTAGCATTTTTCTCTAAAGTGTATCCAATAAAAATTGTGTGTTATTTTGAGCTTTACTGAAATTGTGGTCTTGAATGGTCTCTTTGTTGAAAATGCGCAGTATTACCCATATGCCTATGTAAAATATGGATTATATGGATAATTCATTATGAATGATTTTGGAAAAAAAAACTACTAAAGTAGAACCTCCCTGTAAAGGACACCTAATTGCAGAGCCAAAGTGTCCTTTAGAGAGAGAGGTGTCCTCTTACTGGAGAGTTGTTAAATAATTCAGTTTAGATCAAAGCATCACTTGCACATCCTAATTATTCATAATGAACTTCAAATTAGTATTCTTTTTCATATATATTACCTACTGTGTCTTAAAAGATTCTATTAAGAAGGAATATTTGTATATATTGATAATATAAAAAATGCAAAGTAGAAATAAATAACTACTTTATCATTATGCTTTATTTTTCTCTTATATGTTTGAATTTTTGGAAGCAAACTAAAACGAAAAATAAATAAACGAACAGGCAAAAAACATTCAAAGGTTTAATATGTTACATGGAAAATTTGGGCAAGAATTGATTTAGTTGTTTGATATTTTGCCAAACCGACACACAGGCATTGAAATTCCGAAATATTATATAGAAAAAGATGAGGTAAAAAATGATGATTATAAAAAAATCATTATCATCAAATATTATCATTTAAGATAAAAATATTGAAAAAATGGTTATAAGAATAAAAAAATTGTTAATTATTATCATAATCATTTTGAAGAAATCTGGAAAATAAGTGAAAAGATTAATCATTAAATTCATCATTATTTTAATATTCATCATTTTTATCAAACAATTACATTGTTTTGAAAGAACATTAATAGATATTTATATACGTATCAAATATCTATTGATATTTTTGTGAAATTTCGTTCTTTAATTTATATAAGTATCTAGAATATAGGTGATATTTAAAATTTATAAAGAAGGGAAATGAAAGAAACTTTTATTAAATTTACCAAAAATGATAAAAAATATACAATTAAACCTGTCTATAGCGCCCCCTTTAAATAGCGCCTTCCTCTCTATAGCGCCCGATTTTAAATACGTAGTACGATGCGATTTACATTAAAAGTGACCTGTGTATAGCACCTTCTCTCTATAGCACCCTATTTTGGTGAGTCCCAAGAGGACAGATTTAACTGTATATCTAATTTTAGTCATTGTTAAATATACAAAGCAATTAACAAACCTTCACAATCCTGTCTTCTTGTCTGCTATATATTTCCAAAATCAATTCATTTTTATTCTTTGGAAGGATATTTATCAATATATTTTAATTTATAATTTGTATATTGTTTACCTTCGGTGACATTAAAACAAATTCAGGATATGCTTAATTTGTTCTTAATATCACAACACCTGACCTTTTTTATTTTTTAAATTGATTTTTTCCACATAAATGTGTGAAAAATAGTACAAATGCGATATTTTACTGGGATAAGGTGCATAAATTATGAAAAAGGCATCTCCTTGTCGTGCAATTGAAAGACATGTCTTAGAAAGACACGGGAATTTATTTGATGCAAAACAAATTTAGATGTTAATCTATTGACCGACGACTGAATTCTATAGGTAAAGACTCAGAGCTTTCTTCTTCTATTTTGTCCCTAGAAAACAACTTGCACAGTATAGCTTACATTTGCTGTTTTTTTTTCTGAACAGCTTTTAGTTGCACGATAAGGAGATGCCTTTTTCATAATATATGTGTGTGTATTAGTGGGCAAAAAGAGTATATCTTTCGTTTAAACACATAAAACCAATCTTTACAAAATTAATATATGTATAAGTCGTGGATTCAGCCAAATATATCCTTCAACAAGAGGTTTTTAGAAATTTTAGAAAATATTGTTTTTATATCACGATTACAACGATAGACTTTATCAACATCAGAGCTTTTCAACATTCCAATTTCCTGAAATAAGAATTGAGGATTTGATCAAATTTACATACGAATTGTATAAGCGAATAAATGCCCCCAGTTTCTAGAAATGATTTGAATTTCACATGAGAATTTAACAATCTCACTAAAATAATACAACTACCTACTTAGAGAGCTATCTGGATAAAAACATTTAAATCTTCAATATTGATATACGCTGTTCAGGGGAAAAAAAAACAAACAGCAAATGTAAGCTATGCTGTGAGACTAATGAAAGTGGTTTTCTAGGGACAAAAGAGAGAAAGAAAACTCTGAGAGTCTAACTAGAGAAGTCAGTTCTCAGCCAATAGATGTTATAAATTTGTTTTGCATCAAATAAATTTCCGTGTCTTTCTAAGGTATGTCTTTCCTAAATTTCTACATGACAATATCAATATAATAAGAAATGACAAACGTCTTTCGATTGATTCATTTAGAATAAGACAATTTTTTGGTCAAATAAAAGATCTAGGCTATCCAGAGAAATCATGAAATGTAGAATACAAACTCATTTTCCATGTTGATGGTATTTCTAGGAACAAAAGAGAAGAAAGAAGCTCTGAAAGTCTACTTGGAGAATTCAGTTGTCGCTGGAATTCCTCAGATGTGCCAGATCCGAAGGAT
>CP092864.1:25269479-25729747 GCA_030710605.1 Cordylochernes scorpioides | reverse complement strand
AACTTATTCTTCTTCAAAATATCCTTTATTACTAAAATATCGCATCTCTAATTGATAACTCTTCTATGAAAATTAACAAAAAGAAGATATATGACTTTAAAAAAAATGCAAATTTTGTCTTTTATCAAAGAAGTTAGACAATTCTTGGCTTTTAGAAATGTATTTTTAAATAAATATATAGATATTCTATATAATAATTTTTGAATTCAGTTTAATAAATATATATGAAGAATATATATATATTATTAAATTGTATGGCATATATCACAACAAAGTAAAAAATATATTTCAAAAATATACATATATAGTGACAGAATTGCAAAATTTTGTTTACATTTTCAAAAATGAAAAAAATCAATATTTGCTCAGCATCACGAAATATAAATTTATATTTTGAAAAATGAAATTAAATATCTTAAATAACATATACAGTAGAACCTCCCTTTAGCGGACACCTCTCTACAAAGGACAGTTTTCATTTGCAAAATTACCATTTTTACTATTTAGCAAATATCCGGTAAGAGGATACCTCTCCCTAAATGACATTTTGGCTTTGAAATTAGATGTTCTTTACAGGGAGGTTCTACTGTACGCTATAAATTACAGAAAAAAGCAGTTATTTCAACTATTAAAATTTCTACTAAAATTCAAGTGGCGACATCTCTCTCTCTCTCCCTCTCTCTCTCTGCGTGACATAATACAGCAACCCCCTGACATGCAGGGCTACTGGCTCTTCGGTCAAGGGCTGGATGACGACACCATCCTCGCGTCTGCCAAGTCATCAATTCACAGGTTGTTTCTGAGCCTTGAGATGAGGGGAGAACGTGACTTACTGTCTGGAGGAGGACTCTTTGTCTCCTGGACTTTACATAACTGTATATAGTTTACTCTTTTATTTTATATTTTTCATATATCCCTCTTTTTATGATTATTTTATAATACTACCATTGACTTGTGTATGATGTCAATACAATATTTTTAAATCTCTCTCTGCTTCTGGCCCTCCACGTCCAACCCTATCCTGACCATCCTGTCTCGAGACGTGTCACATGTGCCTTGACGGGAGAGATGATCTTTGTCTTTATAGATCAATATCCACCCGGCAAAATTTCCATCTATATTTTAGCTATAGATTTGGCCTAGCCATTTTTCTAGCTAAACACCTCTTTGGCAGATTGTAAAGATTCCATTAGATCCTTCTTATTACGCACAACACAAACAAACAAAAGAGTCGGTGGATAAGAGGGTAACACGCTCGATTCCCGACAATAAATCGGTGGATGAGAGGGTAACACGCTCGATTTCCGACAGTCATGAACCGGGATTGAATCCCGCGTTAAAATTTTGTTTAATATGTGAATAACCTTCACATATTATTCACTGCTTCAATTATCATGAACTAGGTTGCTCTTGCTGAGCGGTACCTATTAATGTGATTTGAACCAGACAACACAAACACAAATATCGGTGGATGAGTGGGTAACACGCTCGATTCCCGATAATAAATCGGTTATGAGAGGGTAACACGCTCGATTCCCGACAATAAATTGGTGGATGAGAGGGTAACACGCTCGATTCCCGACAATAAATCGGTGGATGAGAGGGTAACACGCTCGATTCCCGACAGTCATGAACCGGGATTGAATCCCGCGTTAAAATTTGTTTTAATATGTTAATAACCTTCACATATTATTCACTGTTGCAATTATCATGAACTAGGTTGCTCTTGCTGAGCGGTACCTATTAATGTGATTTGAACCAGACAACACAAACATAATAACAAAAGTCGGTGGACGAGTGGGTTACACCCTCGATTCCCGACAGTCATGAACCGGGATTGAATCCCGCGTTAAAATTTGTTCAATATGTGAATAACCTTCACATATTATTCATTGTTCAATTATCATGAACTAGGTTGCTCTTGTTGAGCGGTACCTATTTATGTGAATTTGAACCAGACAACACAGACAAAAAAATAGTCGGTGGATGAGAGGGTAACACGCTCGATTCCCGACAAGAAATCGGTGGATGAGAGGGTAGCACGCTCGATTCCAGACAGTCATGAACCGGGATTGAATCCCGCGTTAAAATTTGTTTTAATATGTTAATAACCTTCACATATTATTCACTGTTTCAATTATCATGAACTAGGTTGCTCTTGTTGAGCGGTACCTATTAATGTGATTTTGAACCAGGACAACACAAACCCACAGTATATTGTAAATATGTTGATATAAGTTGCTATTTTTGAGCGGCACCTAATAAAGTTATTTGGAACCCCGGGATTTTTCCTTCAAGGAAGCTACAAACTACACAACACAAACAAACATGAAACCGTGTACGAGTAGGTAAAACCTTCGATTCCCGACAGCCATGAACCGGGATCGAATCCCGCGTTAACATTTTGTTTTAATATGCGAATAACCTTCACATATTATTCATTGTTGTAAATTATCATAAACTAAGTTTCTCTTGTTGAGTGGTACCTAATAAAGTGATTTTGGAACTTGGAACAACACAAACAGAATTGAGAGAATCACCCCTAGAAGAACAAATATAACTGATTAAACATACAAACAAGCACAATTATATTTATAAACTCTGCTTTTATATGATTTATACAAGGTTGTCCCAAAAGTTCGTAAAAACATTCAAAAAATTTATATGTTATTTATACAAATATTGCAGTAGAACCTCCCTGTAAAGGACACCTAATTGCAGAGACAAAGTGTCCTTTAAGGAGAAGTGTCCTATTACCGGAGAGTTTCTAAATTGTAAAAATGGTAATTTTGAAAATGAAAACTGTCCTTTGTAGAGAGGTGTCTACTGTATAAATAATATTTTAGTTGAAAATTTTAAAAATGGTATCGAGATTTACTGGCTACGCCTTGAATATCAACTATGATTTTATATAAATTATATTTACATATATGTATGAAAAAATGAAAGAAAAAAAAAAAGATAAAAAGATCAGGTGTTGAAATCAAAAATAAAAATGGCATATCCTGACCAGGCCAAATATCAGGGAACAGGCTAAATCAATGTTTAGTTGATTTCTGTTCCACCAGATGGCGCTCTGCCTTCTGTAAAGTACATGTGCTCCTGGTCAGGATATACCATTTTTATTTTATACTAGGCGAATGACCCGGCTTCGCCCGAGAAATCCCTTGGGTGCAATTTCCTTCATACTAAAAGTATATCAATAATCAATATTAGAAGTGCCATAGAATAGCAATACAGAAGTAACACATAAACTACAGGAAAAAAGTGTGTGTGATGGCAAAAATTGTATTATATTAGTGTTTAGGTATTTGATTTAATTAATATAGTTGATATAATAATATATATGAGTTTTAAAAATTGTAAAAAAAAAAATGCATCGGCCGGGATCGAACCCGGGCCGCCCGCGTGGCAGGCGAGCATTCTACCACTGAACCACTGATGCTTTAAAAAAATGGCCATATTTAGATATTCATTCCATTCCGGATTAGTCCGCGTAAAAAAAAGTTCTTCAAATGAAAAAAAGAAATAGCCAAAAATACTAATCAAAATGCAGCCGAAAATTTTCCTCAGGTTTATAAAAAGCGACATGCAAAATTTGGTACCAATTGGTTCAGTAGTTTTTGAGTTTATCGCGAAACAGACAGACAGAAATTGACTTTTATATATAGAGAAAGATATATATTTAAAACCAAAATTTATATAAGTGTAAAGACGTATGAATTTGTTGTTTATTATATCGTCTTTACATAAACACTATCAGGGGGCCAGGAGTATTATCTCCAGTAGAAGAAACGCCTATAGAAGAACGATAAAGTTCGACAAAACGTTGACAGTCCTGTTTTATTAATGAAACTCTTCACTCTGAAGTTTTAAGCGATTATTTATTGATCTTAGGATTGTTACACCTCAATATTTAATAAAACACTATCGAACGAATGCATCTATTTAACCGTTTCTATAGAAAAAGAGTCGACTTTGGATCTTCCTCTATTAGAGTCTCCCATGAGAGATCACTCAAAACATGACTAAACCCAATTTCTCCTGAAAGTGGTCTTTTATCAGAAACTCATGTCAGGCCAAGTCAAATCATGAGGAGTCTTTCAAACGAAATTGTCACTGATAGCAGTTTTAGGCAAAATGTAATAATTACAGTCGAATTTGGATAATTTGAAGCCCAACGGAACAAAAAAAAAAAAAATCCATCAATTTGAAGTAAAAACGGAAATTCTAGGGACCAAGATATATATTAGAATTAAAGACTTTTTGAATTAAACACGTTTGAATTATCCAAGTTCTAATGTATTACATTTTCTATAATTACAATCACAAGTAATTGATAAGTTCTGCGCTCCATGAACCTGGGTTATATCTCTCTTGATAAGATACAATTTGTATTATAGATAAGAAATACAATGTAATTATATACAATGAGAAATTATTAATTTATTCTTACTACATTGTTTTATAAACAAATTGTACCTTACTTGCAATTGTAATTATAGAAAATATAGTCTCTCTCCCCGATATAACCCGGATTCCTGGAGAGTTAATAGTAATCATGATTATTTGTTCCATCGTGTTTGAAATTGCAAAAATTATTCTAAATACTTAAGAAACCTTTTGTGGAGTAGTTATTTATATACAGTAGAACCTTCATGTAAAGGAAACCTAATTGCAGAGCCAAAGTGTCCTTTAGGGAGAGGTATCTTCTTACCAGAGAGTTGATATATAGTAAAAATGGTAATTTTGGAGATGGAAACTGCCCTTTGTAGAGAGGTGTCTGCTAGCAAGAGTGTCCTCTCATGGAGGTTCTACTATATTTAAAATGATTATTTATGATTGTAATTATATAAAAACTAGCCGAATGACCCTGTCAACGCCCGGGTTTTACCCGATTAAATGCTTTTATTCAAATACTATTCGTTACAATTATAAATTGGCGCCGTGGATGTCATTCTTGTATACTATATAAATGAGTTTTAAAAATTGTAAAAAAAAAAAAATGCATCGGCTGGGAATCGAACCCGGGCCGCCCGCGTAGCAGGCGAGCATTCTACCACTGAACCACCGATGGTTATGAGAAATGGCCATATTTGGGTATTTATTCCATTCACAAAGCAAACGGTGACAGAATTGATTAAGAAAGAATTGATTATGACGCTGATAACTGTATATATTAATTGCAATCATGATTACATATTGGCTAACACTGCTGTTGAGAAGCCATCTCTAGGAGAAACCAGATTTAGTCAAGTTTAGTCAAGACAGGCTCTCATAGGAGACGCTACTGTATTGGACATCTTTTTCGCAATATATGCAACTTTCACATAGAGAGAAATATTTATAACTCAGAGAGAATTTCCATAAGTACTGAATACGGACAAATAATTTTAAACGCTAATAGCCATATGTTTTCCACACCTAAGAGAACAAGTGTCTCTTGTTACTAAGTGATTTCTGTCAATGAGTTAGTTTCAAATATAAAACACAATTCGATATATCAAGGTATATTCTTTGTACTTTTGGATTATATTTTATTTCACATTTGCTTGACTTATAAATTTCTATATAATTTCAAATTTACATTTTTATGAAACAAAATTGTACAAAAATAAAATTATAAGTATTACCATTTTATTATATTTAGGATTTATTTTTAATTTTTGTGCGTATGTAACTTAAAAAAATTTTTTTTTTAGAATCATATAATTAATATTAATAATAAAACTTATTACTCTGATAAATGTTTATCAAATTGTTATATTGTCAGCATATTAAAGATATTATTATTGTTTTGAACAAGCATGACAAAGTAACATTGTATGGTATAACACTATACTAAAAGAAAGACTTGCACAATTTGATGCCAATTTTATTAAACTGAAATAATACATAAAAATAAAACTCGATGGAGAACAGGGTCAGTGTTTCCTCTCTTCCCGCCCCACCAATGATGTACGCTCATCTGTACACCGATGAGAACATTGAAAGAGGCTTGGTTCCACCTCCTCCAGCTCCACTCATGGAACCTTGTTCCTCTTTCGGGATAACTCTCAAGTTAGACGACAAAATCTTACCTTCCCTAGAAGATCAGGAATTTCGAAGAATTTACTCTCTAAAGAGAAGCTATAAGAAAGAATTAAAGAAACTCAATATCTCCATTTGTACTAACTACCTTGAATTATTAGATATCCTTGTTCAATGCCCAGATAGCCCCAATAAACTAGAGAAATTGGAAAACATCAAACTTCTCTTCGTTAACATGCACCACCTTGTCAACGAGATGCGAGTGCATCAAGCTCTGGAAGCTATTCGCATCAAGTTGATACTACAGAAGCAAGAGAACGACAAGGTAATCGCCAATTTACAGAAGGTAATAGATAAAATGAAAGAATCACTTAGCAATGTAATCTTTAGAAACCTCAACTCACCGAAGAATCAGGATTATGTCCTACAATCTTTTGCTGAATATCCAGTAATTGCAGTCAAGAAATATAAGCCAGTTGAACTGAACGGTGGCCTCCAGTCTAGAGTAGAACATCCAATAACTTCAAACAAGCAATATGAGCCAGTTGAACTGAACGATCTCTTTCAATCTAGAGCTCAACCTCCAGTAACTGCAATCAAGAAACATGAGTCAGTTGAACTAAAGGATAAGATTCTATGTGCCATGATTGATTGAATCGAGGATTGTTGAGATTTTTTGTATTTTAATTGTTGACATAATAATTTAAAATGTATATTTCAAATAAAAATTATATATAATATATACTAGCATGTTTCGTTATTTTAACCTTTTTTGTCTCTAGTATGTTAATGGACATTATTAGTTCGTGTTCTTAGAAAACTTGAGAGGGTTTCTTTTCCGTCACTTTCTCACCTCTCGGAACTCTTTGAGAGATTTGTCTAAATTCGAAATTGAAAACCTAACCTGAACTTAACCTGAATCAAACCAACTTAACGTAACCAAACGTGAAAATTTGACCATATCAAGTTAGGCTTAATTTAGGATTTGGTCAAATTTCCGCATTTCTACTTCTCAATCCCTCTCTTGATGTATCAACCCCCGGACAGACTCTTAGAACCCACAGAAGTCATCGGTTCCCAGGTTGATCCTTGAACTTCTAAATAACACAACGGCTAATAGAACTCAGGTTCCTGGAGTGCAAATTGTCAACTACCCGATGTAAGTATTACAATATTTACATATATTATATACTAGCGGACGTACCCGGCTTCGCCCGGGTTTTACCCGAGTGAAGGTTTGTCTAACGAATCTCTCGATAAAGTGAACATTTTTTCCCGGTCCCTTGAAAAATACTCGATAAGTTGAATAAAATCAATATTAATTGGTTCCCTCGGTAATTGGAAGTTAAAGGAATAGTATCTTGCCTTGGAATTGTATCATTATTCTTGTCTCAAATAAATTGCCGTGTCATCCTGAATTTTGTCTTTCCTAATTTTCTACATTACAAAATCATCGTATCATCATGATAATATTTAGAGCAGATTGTTGAATTATAACAGATAAATTAGAATATTTATCTTGATTATTTTAAAGCGAAAAGTTTTTTCAAAAATTTTATTCGCTAGAAACCTTCCCAGTACTATACTAAATAACTTCCCAAAGTTTCATGGCGTTCCAATGAGTGGTTTGGTCAGGCATAAAGGACAAACAGACACACACACACAAACACATACATTAATTTTTATATATATAGATTCTATCAATAGTAAAAGCCAAGTCATTCTTAAGACAGCCAAATCTTACAGATGAAAAAGCAGATATATCACGTATCTTCAATAGTAAAAGCCAAGTCATTCTTAAAACCGCGAAATCCTACAGATGAAAAAGCAGGTTTATCACGTATCTTCAATAGTAAAAGCCAAGTCATTCTTAAGACAGCCAAATCTTACAGATGAAAAAGCAGATATATCACGTATCTTCAATAGTAAAAGCCAAGTCATTCTTAAGACAGCCAAATCTTACAGATGAAAAAGCAGATATATCACGTATCTTCAATAGTAAAAGCCAAGTCATTCTTAAGACAGCCAAATCTTACAGATTAAAAAGCAGGTTTATCACGTATCTTCAATAGTAAAAGCCAAGTCATTCTTAAGACAGCGAAATCCTACAGATGAAAAAGCAGATATATCACGTATCTTCAATAGTAAAAGCCAAGTCATTCTTAAGACAGCCAAATCTTACAGATGAAAAAGCAGATATATCACGTATCTTCAATAGTAAAAGCCAAGTCATTCTTAAGACAGCCAAATCTTACAGATGAAAAAGCAGGTTTATCACGTATCTTCAATAGTAAAAGCCAAGTCATTCTTAAGACAGTCAAATCTTACAGATGAAAAAGCAGATATATCACGTATCTTCAATAGTAAAAGCCAAGTCATTCTTAAGACAGCGAAATCCTACAGATGAAAAAGCAGATATATCACGTATCTTCAATAGTAAAAGCCAAGTCATTCTTAAGACAGCGAAATCCTACAGATGAAAAAGCAGATATATCACGTATCTTCAATAGTAAAAGCCAAGTAATTCTTAAGACAGCCAAATCTTACAGATGAAAAAGCAGGTTTATCACGTATCTTCAATAGTAAAAGCCAAGTCATTCTTAAGACAGCCAAATCTTACAGATGAAAAAGCAGATATATCACGTATCTTCAATAGTAAAAGCCAAGTCATTCTTAAGACAGCGAAATCCTACAGATGAAAAAGCAGATATATCACGTATCTTCAATAGTAAAAGCCATGTCATTCTTAAGACAGTCAAATCCTACAGATGAAAAAGCAGATATATCACGTATCTTCAATAGTAAAAGCCAAGTCATTCTTAAGACAGCCAAATCCTACAGATGAAAAAGCAGATATATCACGTATCTTCATATCTAAGATTGCTCCAGAATTAGTAAAAATAGTAAAAAGTTTTAATTTAATAAATTTAAGGTCCTTAGCACAAATTTTGCATATCAATACTGTACATACGAAATAGTAAAAGCCAAGTCATTCTTAAGACAGCCAAATCCTACAGATGAAAAAGCAGATATATCACGTATCTTCATATCTAAGATTGCTCCAGAATTAGTAAAAATAGTAAAAAGTTTTAATTTAATAAATTTAAGGTCCTTAGCACAAATTTTGCATATCAATACTGTACATACGAAATTTACGTTTTCACTTTTCTTTATTTTTATAAATACTACTATATTTTTTCTCTCGTATGCAAAAATATCTTATCTTATTAAAACTAATCTCATTTTTGTTTAGTTATCGAAATAGCCTGTAGAAGGACGTATGCGCCCGAAAGCTTGCTAATAAAATTCGCACAAGATACTTCTCTTCATTCTCTGTTTTATTTTTCTATTACCTATATATGTTATGTTATTTATCTAAGATGCTTCTGTAGACAATAGTTGATATGTAGCAGTGTCCCTTATAGGATCTATTTTCTTTGTATCTAGAGGTAGTTTCACGTTCTCTCGTAGAGTCTAAACCAAACCTATGACCTTGCAGTAAATGAAAACTATCAACTATATTGCTACCACATTTTTTATTTGAGAATACAAATTTGTATAAAAGATAATGTTAGTCATTTTAAACAAACGAAAAAAAATGCTAATTTGCCTACCTAGTTTATTTTTAAATAATCAAAATAAATATAAAAATTTATATTCTCTCAAAAAGAAGAAGCGGATTCTATATTTTGAACGAATTAGACTTTCAGAGATTAAAATTCAATATAATGTCTTTTCAAAATGAGATAGGTTTAAATGGAACAATTTTTCTAATCTTCAAGATAGAAGTTGCCTGTCCGGCATTCATAGTTCTTTAAATATGACACTTCGGCCAGAAATTTCTTTCATTTTTTATTGTATTATTATTATTTCTTAGCGAACAAGACAACTCAGCTTTTAAATAAAATAGGCTTAAAAATTAACCCGACAAAAACAGCGACAAACTCCACAGAAATTCAGGAATTTGGGACACTAACAGAAAAAGAAACATATAAATATTTAGGTGTTCTAGAGGATAACACCAGCGCAGTCGTTCCAGAAAACAAAGAGAGAATAAAAAATAAATAGTAGCCAGAATGGAATCTTTAGCGGAAACCAAGCTGAACGCTAAAACCTCTTTGCTGCCCTCAACGAGTATTCGCTCTCGCTCATAAACTACTACGTTGGAATTGTGGAGTTTAGTGAGCGAGAACTAGAAATGTTGGACCAAAAAGTGAGAACAACGCTGAAAAAATATAAAATCCACCTTAAGCCAGCGAATAAAGAAAGATTGTATCTTCAACGCGAAGAAATGGAAAGAGGGTTGGTGAATTTGGTCCAAAAAAACGAACGAATTCTTCTGGGCCTCTACAGATATATATTTGGTGGAGAGGCCACAAAAAGGAAGAAAGTTATTAAGACGTGTGAACAGGGCGAAAATACAATGCTCGAACACACCCAACTAAATATTGAAAACAAATATAAACTGAAAAACCAAGACATCACAATGAAGACTCTAAAAGAAAAACATATTGAAAATCTAAGAAAAATCATTGGCCCGAAAAAAAATACACCGAACATTCTTCAAAAATGAAGACCAACCGCTATTGGACATGACATGGCTCAAAACAGGAAACAACACACCACAAAATGAAGATTTCTATATATTCATACAAGATACGTGTTCCCGAAGGATAGAAGCCTAAAATGCCCTCACTGTGAAAAGGTACAGCGGACGGTGGACCACCTTGCTACAAACTGTGGAAGATTGCTTCCTTACGATTACACTGGAAGGCATAATGAAGTGGTGATGGGCGTCCACTTCAATCTGTCAAGAAAATATAATTTCACTGAAAACAATATAATTTCACTGAAAACAATATAATTTCACCGAAAACAACAAGATAAAGCTCCACAAAATAACAACTAAAATTGAAAATTCCTACGCCAAAATGATAACGGACCTGCCAATGATAAGCGATATCAATATCAGAGCTTACAAACCTGATATAATAGTATACGACAAAATAAAAAAATGCATAACAATTATAGAGATAAGCATTACCTCCCAAGGCAATATCCAAACTACGGAGCTGACAAAGAAAAGAAAATACCAGCTACTGGCGAGGGAAATGGCCCAAACTGAAAAAATGCCCGTAAAAGTAGTGCCGATAGTCTTAACATGGGATGGAATAGTAACCAAATATAACAAACAATATAGGAAGGAAATAAACATAAGAAAAAGGGATTTCGCATATATTCAATCCTTGGTCCTAAATAGACTATGGAAATTATCTCAACAGAAAAGAAGAATGAACCTCACGATAAGTTACAGAGAAATAAAGAAATAGAAGCCATGGATAGATTGTTGGAACGATGTAGGGAGCTGGCGTGTGAAGACGAGGAAGGTGGAACACCGGACATGGAGCACAGGGATACGACGACCATAGAAGAGATCCAGGAGAACGACCTAGAGCAGATGACGACTGGAGACCTGCCAGACAATGGATCGAGTACAGGGGACTATTTTATCGAGGAGCCACCAGGAGAGGCCATAGAAAGACTGCTGGAGAGCTGCAGGACATAAGGGGACCATATCTGCGAGGGCCACAGCACTGACCAGGAGTCAATATAGCAATTGTAAATATCTTTGTTTACTTTTACTGTTGTCATTTATTATAGTTGTAAATAATGTAAGTTTAAATTCGTTACACTTTTTAGAGAAAAACTTGTAACCTTTTTGAAAATAAAGTTATTATTATTATTATTAAAAAATAATTTTCATAATATTCTCATTGTTTGTGCATTGAGGATAGTATCACATTACTTGATAAATAGAACTTTCATAGATTCATGCTTCATAATAAATTGTTATTACACTTTATCAATCAACAGCACTACTATAAGGGGGTCGGTGGAAGGATGGTCTAAACCGTTGGTTTACGACCGCTACGACCCGGGTTCGATTCCCGCATTGGGCACTTTTTTCTAAATAAATAAATGCTCCAATGGCCCCCGATTCTTGCAAAAGTCAAACCCCACCAGCGAGTGCAAGTAACCAAACGGGACTCTGGCACATTTGTAAGTGCAAAGTCGAACTGCTTTTCACATGTGTAGACATGTGGTGCACTTTCAGTAAAAGCAGTCGCCTACTTCTACCCACCATGATTATCATGGCCTCTACCACGTGTACTAGGGATAAGCAAAAAAAAACCAGCACTACTATAAAGACTTGTGCCATCTTTACATAGATTGATCTTCTGCATTTGCACGAGCTGGCGGTGCGAGATGAATTTGCCTTCAGGGGTAATATGGGAAATATAATGGCATTTATCGTAAATATAATTTTTAATGAGTAATGACAAATCCAATAAATTTTTAAACGTTAAATTTTCAATAAATCCTCTCTTATAGTTTTGAACATCACTTGGTGGTTGGAAGTTTGAAAAGATACAGCTACACAATCTTTTTTTTTATTTTCTTTCTGACGTTTCAGTGACTTTCTGTCACTCTCCACATTGAAGAGTCAACAAAACTTCGGGAATAAAGATTGTTTGATGTAGATGTATCTACAACAACAACAAAGAGCCTTTATTTAGGGTCACTGACCCTATACAGGATTCACCAGAGGTATGCATAAGAACAAAGCAGTGAGACAAAGGAAACAACGATATAGACAGAAGAAAAAAAAAGAAAAAAAAACAAGAAAGAGAAAGAGGGAAGCAAGAAAAACAACACAAAAAGAGTAGCAGTAAGAAAGTGAGTGTAGATGTATCTTTGAAAAAAATCTTTCTTATTGTTAATGAAATAGAACGAAGGGTGATGGGATCGTTAAATGGGATAAAGTGAAATTCGTAAGGCCATCAAGTATCTTTGAAAGGAAAATCATCGGGAAATTCCTAAAGCCATGATGCAAGTACTTCGATAAGAAGTCCCTGGTAAAGTCAGACGTTTATTTAGATTGAGATTAGAGAAGTACTGATGACAATCTTGACTAGGAAGGATTCAGTCATTAAAGAAAATATCGAGAGAGACAATTTTCATGATTTAATCATGATGGAGAGAAAATGGTGATTTTACAAACAGGAGATACTTCAAGTTATCCAAGTCCAATATTTAAATGAGTCTAATCAACAGTCTATATATGTCAGAAATCTCAATTCAATCTTTTCCAAAATGCCAAGCCTATTCTTTCCTTTAAGTGCCACTAGAGACCCGCTGGCGAGATTATCCACGAAATCTGCTGTGGTGGCAAAGTAGCCATGTACATATCCATTGTAAATAGCATATATATATCTAAGTATTCTATCCTTACAGCCAAGACGACGGGGGTGAGTGGAGAAAAAAGGGATAAACAAGGAAATACCGCGCTGGCCCCGGGGGTGACAAGAGGATCCCTATATATAGTCACGACCGTCATGGGCCGGTTCTGTCACGGATGCGCGCGCATCATCATTATGATCATTATCATTATCTAATGAAAATAATAATAATAATAATTATTATTATGTTAGTTGAGAATCCGGGCTAATTGGCCTACAAAAATGGGTCTTCTAGCCCTACTATGGCTGCAGATCGCGAACTGGTGGGAAGGGATCCAATGATCTGGCAGTGGAGGTGTCATCGCAGGGGGGAGAAGCTGGAGAGGTCAGGGAAACAGCGCCTTGAAGGGTGAGAAGCCAGGATGGAGGCCGGTTAAGGAGGCAGGAGGTCCTGGAAGCCTAGAATTTGAGGGCTCTAAGCTTCAAGGTGGGGCAGCTTGAGGCTCTCGCCTCGTGCTTGTCTGCAAGGCCCTTGGCACAGCAGTTGGCGCACTTGGAAGTGTGCCGGTCAGCAACAGTGGGGCAGGAACGGCCTTCATGGCCGCCTTCACAGCAGTGGAAGCACTTGGGGCCTCTGGTGCATTGGGCAGAGTTGTGGCCGAAGCCACAACAGCGGAAGCAGATTCGTGCGCGGATGGACTCCTCGAAGTTGAGGATCACTCCATCCACCACGATCCTTCCGCGGTTGCCCAGAGCTCTGAAGGTCGTGAGGTCCACCTCGATGAAGGCGGTGCAGGCCCCGTTTCTGGGTGCGGAGCGGTGCGCCACGCGCACCACCTTGTCCCCAGGGAGTTGGCTGACAGCAGGGGTTTCCAGCAGCGTCTCTTCAATGGTGGAGTTGGAAGTCTCCTCATCCACTTTGAAGAGGCAGATACGAGGCAGGATCACCTTCTGTTGGCGGACCTTCATGCCATTCAGCTTGTTGGCCGGGGAGGTGGTGACAGCTGGGATGGTATCGGGGTTGCTGGAGTGGAGGACAAGCTTCCCTTTGGTTCTCAGGGAGGCCCAAACGCCTTGGGGTAGAGTGTGGGCAGCGCGGACAGCTTTGAGCATGGCTCTTGGGTCGGCCTGTGGGTCATCAGAGATGACCACTGTGTGGGCCGCCGATTTTTCCCCATGGAGGACCACTTGGGCGGCCGCAGGCTTGGTGGGGCGGGAAGGCGCAGGTTTTGCGGGACCTCTGAGGTTGGTTCTCTTTGCGGGAGGGTTGGGAGCCTCGATCTGCTTCCTTTTGGTAGGAGCAGAAGTGGCGGGCTTGGTAGGGTCAGTCTGGGAGCTGGTTTCCTTCATGCAGAGAGCAGGGCTTGTTTGGGTGCTGTGGCAGTCAGTCTGGGGCTTGTTGGCATCTTCGTCCAGCTCCTTAAAGGACGCGAGGATGCCAGAGAGGCTCTCCACCTCAGCAAGGAGGGCATTGATCTGCCCGGTCCGCAACTTTATGAACTTGTCCATTTGGGAGTACAGTCTCAACGCGTAAGCAGGATCAGAGGACCTTGAGGCATTATAGAAGGGTAGCATCGCCTCCTGGTTCTCTATTTCCATTTGGGCGAGGGTTACGAGGGGCTTCTCGGCATTCTCGGCCTCCTTCTTTTTCTTCCTAGAGGGAGCCATGGCAGGAGCAAGAGTAAGAGAGCAAAGGTGTGCACAGGTAGAGAGCTAGCTGCGAACTGGAATATTATCCCTATATATAGTCACGACCGTCATGGGCCGGTTCTGTCACGGATGCGCGCGCATCATCATTATGATCATTATCATTATCTAATGATAATAATAATAATAATAATAATAATAATTATTATTATCCCTATATATAGTCACGACCGTCATGGGCCGGTTCTGTCACGGATGCGCGCGCATCATCATTATGATCATTATCATTATCTAATGATAATAATAATAATAATTATTATTATATTATTATTATTATCCATTATTTATTTTTATTTATTTATTTATTTATTTATTTATTGTTACATAAGCACACGAAGTCCAAAGGACTATTGTGCTGTGCTAGTATTATTTACATATATATGATTAAATATTTACACGATGGATTAGTATTGTTTTGTAAATTATTGTACAAATAGTTCTAAACTTAACAAAGTTCTCATAAGATAGAGTATATACACAAAGAGAATTTGGTAATGTTTCAAAGTATCTACATACAATTTGGTTAGTCAGAGGGCAAGATAAAAGAAGATGCTCTGGTGATTCAACATCCAAGCGGCATTCACATGTTGGATCATTGATAGCATTCAGTTTGAATAGGAAGCTTAAGAAGGGTCCTTTGCCAGTTAAGAATAAAGTAGTGAATTTATCAGAAGAAATGAAATTTGGGACAGCAATTGGAAAGAATTTCTTGAACAGTTCATTAGATTGAGAAAGATAAAACTTAAATTTTAGATCCAGATATAGTTTGTTTAATTCTTTTTGAAGGGTTTTTTTGAGTGTTCGATCTGTGAGAGAATTTGTCATATTATACTTTGTTTGTAATAATTCAAGATAATCGGACAGTAAAGGGGTTTTCGCTAGTATATGTGTGATGTAAGAAGATGAAGTCCTATAAGCATGAATGCATCTAATAAGAATTTGATATTGTATAGAATTCAACTTGGATCTTTTTGCTGCAGTGATAAAAGGAAACCAAATATTTGATGCATAGCTTATTGTAGAGCGTATCATAGCTTTATATAAGATCAATCTACGCCGAGTATCAATGCCCCAAGTACGTGCACATAATGAGAATAATATATTCTTAAGTTTCGTAGCTTTCATAATTATATTGTCAACATGTGTTCCAAAATTAATCTTATTCCTTTGTCTATGATTTTTAAAAATAACTCCCAAAATTTTAACAGTTTCTGATGGTTGAATTATTTTTCCATCAAAATTAATGGGCAATTTTTCATAGTTATGTAGATAGAGTATACCTGTTTTGTTTGGACTTAGTGAAAGTTTTACCTTTTCACACCAGGCTTTGATTTTTATTAAACATTTGGTAATATTATGCTGAAGATCATAGATGTTTGAACTCCATACCACAAATGTCACATCGTCCGCGAAAGCAATTACTCTAGCAAAACTTTCGTTAAAAGATAAGTTGAAATCATTAAGTAATATATTCCAAAGAATAGGAGAAATAATACCACCCTGGGGACATCCCTTATTTATCTTTTTTATACACTTTACATCCATCCATTATATATATAGTCACGACCGTCATGGGCCGGCCGGTTCTGTCACGGATGCGCGCGCACAGGGAGGTCACGTGCTCGCCGGCAGCCAACGGGCGCGCGCCGCCGGCATTACGTCATAGATTATAAACACAAGGTAATAAGGCCAAATAAAAAAATAGTGTGTGATAAGGCACAATTTGGATTATCTACTTATATAATTGCCTTATACTGTCTGTGTGAAGTTCACTGTGTGAAGTTCACGGATAGATTTTGGTCAGAAGGGATAAAATAAAAAAAGTGTCAAGGGATGGGAATCGAACCCACGACCTTCCGCTTACCGGGCAGATGCCATGACCACTAGGCTACCCTGGACATATTTTTCCGTTCACATTTTATTTTTATATTTTCAAGACACACACAGTTTGGGGCGGGACGTTTCACAAAAGAGACATCCACGGCGCCAATTTATAATTGTAACGAACAGTATTTTAATTAAAACATTTTAAAAATATATACGCACTCGGGTAAAACCCGGGCGTTGCCCGGGCCATTCGTCTAGTTGAGAATATATTAGCAACAATACAGTCAGTTAGCAGTTGTTTCTCAGCTTGGAGTTAGCGATTAGCGGATTCAGGAGGGTTAGAGAAGCAAGACAGTACGGCTGGACTTTACGGAGCAGATTGCTCTTTGAGAGTAGACACCGGAGTGTGTTGGTCGGCAGCGGATCAGACTACAAGTCAGCATGATCTTCTAGAGGTATGTACTCTACTTTTCTAGAACACCCAATCTCTACAATCATCGAATATTTGAAATGCATAAGATGTAATTTAATTAAGAATTTTACATATTAAAGCTGCAGATTTGTCTTTTCAGCAATTATTAAAAGAGAGGTACTCGGGATATTCTTATCTCTTATATTCTTTTATATTTATATAATACAAGGTATATGCAAATACAATGACTTGTAGCCTGATCCGCTGACACCGACGCACTCATTCCGGTGTCCATTTTCAAGGAGCAATCCGCTCCGGAAAGTCTAGAAAATCAAATTAATCGAATTATAGACTAATTTAATTTTTGAAAGTCAGGAAATGATTATAATAATATATATTGCTGCAATTGAGCTGCTCTTCAATAAAAGGTGACATTTTTACTGCTAAATTTTAAACCGTAGATTTTTCATTTTTACAGGCTAGCTGTTTACAATTAATTTTTACAAATTCATTTGTCATTCTCTATAAAAAAATTCTCAAAATGAATAAATAAATTTGATCTTTTATTTTTAAAGAGTTATTTTTAAATGTATGTTTTTGTCCGTAAATCTTGTAACGTTAATTTGACTCATATACATTGTATTGATTTACCCGACTTTTTGAAGGCTGAAAATTCATATTGAAGAAGTGCAAAGAGAAATTCGCTTATTATTTTTCAAACATATCGAGAATTATTTAAATAGTAGAGTTAGCACACACAAGTTTAATATATAATAATAATAGCAAAAATTTAACTTGCTAATTCAGGTTTGCCAACAAGTCTTTTAATCAATTTTATTATATATATTATATACATGTATATAGATATTTAATTATTTAAATATATCTTATAAACTTACGATAAAATCAACAATTCGTGTGTGCGTTTCTTTTTATTAAAGCAAAATAAGCAAATAAGCATAATCTTAATTTTTCACAAACTTGCTGACCATCTAGAAGCCTGAAAATTCCCCACTGCTTAATCTCGATGACAATGCAATTATACAAAATTTCAAATATTTTGGTCTAATAAATAAAAAAAATGTTTTGACTGAAAAATAAAAATATATATCAAAAAGAAAGATGGGGAAAATAAAGATAGAAAAGTATTTAAAAAGGGGAAAGGAAAGTAATAAAAGTAAACACATGAATGAAGTGATAAGAAATTGCCAAAACAAATAAATAACGTATTTAAAAGAGGAGCTATATCTGGTGAATTAGGGCGAGTGGGGAAATAGAGGAAAATGCTTCTCGAATTTTTCCTCCTCTATCTATCAACATTGGATGAACATTTTCTAATTTTTTATTTTCGCGTAAATAAAGATGAGTAGAGATAAGATACGCGTTTCTTGAGCGCAGAACGTCAGCTATTGTCATTAACATATATATAACCCAGGGAGCGTATCCAGGTCGTCATGTAGTTTAGGAATCTTGGTGACCTTAATGAACCATTTCACCAAGTTTTTCCAGACCGATTTGTTTCTTCGTAGGGTCAATAAGGCAGTGTCATTGAATGAGGGCAGTCCAAGAAGTGTAGCCGTCGGGAATCTCTGTAGTTGAAATGCTTGGCAGCTGAAGCGTCAACTATCAGAGAAATATACTCTAACATAATATGGGAATAATAAATTAAAAAGTTTTTTATTCGAACTCCTAGAGAGAGAGAGAGAGAAAAAAAAAAGGCCGTTTTTTTTTTAAATGAAACAGTCATTTACATAGAACATTTTCATTTTGGAAATTTGAAAAAAAGTGAATAATTAAATAGTTGTGGACTCTGTGACGTGATAGCAATATAAAAATATTGATCTTTTTGATTGCTCTAGTTTTAATTCCAAATTCTAGCATTCATCTATATTTATATTCATGAGTGAGATGTTAAAAAGCTTATTTGAATTTTATATATGTTAAAACTAAATTTATAAGTTCTAAAACATTCTTTTAGTACAATATTAATTTGGAAACGAAGAGAGCATATTGTGATGGTCTTCTTAAGAGGTAGGTTGTTGATTTCAGCTCTTTGTGTTGTTATCATTTTATATTTTGTATTACAATATGTGAGAACTATGGTGTAACAAACATTAGATCACATTCATTTTTGATATATGTGAAATTTTTATACTGAGCACTATATTCTAAGCTATTATATAAAATGCACTCTTCAATCTTAGCAAAACCATAACTCCGCCTTTGCCGGTCCCAAGCCCGGATGAAAAAGGAGGAGGGGGAGCAGTAAAAAGCTCGCTAAAAAACCTGGGCTCAGCTGGCCCGGCTGATAGTACCCTGTAAAACTCCTAATCCAGGGATACAAGATGAGCAGCGTTTGTACTCCATGTTAGGAGCGGCTACACATGGCGTCTGTTCCTCATGTCAGAGGCGGCCATTTTTTTTTTGGAGCTAAGTCGGCCTTCCACTGAGTAGTGTTCCCAGTCTTAATGACAAAGGCAGACACATTCTACTTCACCCAGTTATGATGGTTGTGAAATCTCAAGCTCTACAAGCTTGATACCCTAATATGATTGAGTGGAGATAAGAAAGAAGAAGAGAAGCAAAACCATTCTTCACATAATTTGTATATTATTTATTTAACTTTATATACACATTTAAAAATAATACGCAACACTAAGATATTCTCTATCCGAGTTTACCTAGCATTTTTCTCTAAAGTGTATCCAATAAAAATTGTGTGTTATTTTGGGCTTTACTGAAATTGTGGTCTTGAATGGTCTCTTTGTTGAAAATGCGCAGTATTTCCCATGCACATAGGTAAAATATAGATTATATGGATAATTCATTATGAAAAATTTTGGAAAAAAAACTACTACAGTAGAACCTCCCTGTGAAGGACATATAATTGCAGAGCCAAAGTGTCCTTTAGGGAGAGGTGTCCTCTTACCGGAGAGTTGTTAAATAATTCAGTTTAGATCAAAGCATCACTTGCCCATCTTAATTATTTATAATGAACTTCAAATTAGTATTCTTTTTCATATATATTACCTACTGTGTCTTAAAAATTCTATTAAGAAGGAATATTTTTATATATTGATAATATAAAAAATGAAAAGTAGAAATAAATAACTACTTTATCATTATGATTTATTTTTCTCTTATATGTTTGAATTTTTGGAAGCAAACTAAAACGAAAAATAAATAAACGAACAGGCAAAAACCATTCAAAGGTTCAATATGTTACATGGAAAATTTGGGCAAGAATTGATTTAGTTGTTTGATATTTTGCCAAACCGACACACAGGCATTGAAATTCCGAAATATTATATAGAAAAAGATGAGGTAAAAAATGATGATTATAAAAAAAATCATTATCATCAAATATTATCATTTAAGATAAAAATATTGAAAAAATGGTTATAAGAATCAAAAAATTGTTAATTATTATCATAATCATTTTGAAGAAATCTGGAAAATAAATGAAAAGATTAATCATTAAATTCATCATTATTTAAATATTCATCATTATTATCAAACAATTACATTGTTTTGAAAGAACATTAATAGCTATTTATATACGTATCAAATATCTTTTGATATTTTTGTAAAATTTCGTTCGTTAGTCTATACAAGTATCTAGAATATAGGTGATATTTAAAATTTATAAAGAAGGGAAATGAAAGAAACTTTTATTAAATTTACCAAAAATGATAAAAAATATACAGCTAAACCTGTCTATAGCGCCCCCTTTAAATAGCGCTTTCCTCTCTATAGCGCCCGATTTTAAATACGTAGTACGATGCGATTTACATTAAAAGTGACCTGTGTATAACACCCCCTCTCTATAGCACCCTATTTTGGTGAGTCCCAAGAGGGGGCGACAGGTTTAACTGTATATCTAATTTTACTCATTGTTAAATATACAAAGCAATTAACAAACCTTCACAATCCTGTCTTCTTGTCTGCTATATACAAGGTGTGTCCCATAAGTTCCCGGACTGGGTCCATAAAAAAAAGGTAAGATATTTAAAAAAAAAATTATTAAAACTTTTTAAAGTAATCCCCCCTTGCTTCAACGCACCAGCGCCATCGTTTCCCCAAATTGTCGAAACAGTTTTTATTGAGCCCTTTTGGAATTCCCTTCAATGCCAACAGCGATTTTTCTATTATGTCATCCCTGATGTCAAAATGTCTTCCTTTTAGAACTGCTTTAAGTTTGGGGAACAGGAAAAAGTCATTTGGTGCGATGTCTGGGGAATAGGGTGGTTGAGGTAGGATTTCTTCCCGTTTTTAGCCAAAAAAACTCGTCACCAAGTGCGCTGTGTGAGGGCGGGCATTGTTATGGTGTAGGATCCAGTCACCATTAGGCCATTTTTCTGGCATTTTTTTTCGAATCGCTTCCCTTAGATGGCGAAGAATGTCCAAATACATTTCCTTAATAACCGTTTGGCCTGCAGGAAGATACTCGTGATGAACAATGCCCTTGTTATCCAAAAAGGCGACCAGCAACACCTTGTTTCTGGATTTCAATATCCTGGATTTTTTTGGTCTAGGCTCACCCTGACCTCTCCACTCGGCATATTGACGCTTGGTTTCAGGGTCATAGTCATAGACCCATGTCTCGTCGCCTGTGATTATCTTGTCTTTCCATTCCGGATCCGTTCTTGTCATTTCCAACATGTTCTCACAGGTTGCAAGCCGACACAGTTTTTGCTCATTAGTGAGGAATCTTGGGATGAATTTTGCAGGAGTCTTCAAATCTTGGGTTACGATCCTTCCAATCGTTGTTTTAGAGATGCCTGTGTATTGCTCTAGCTCCAGCAAAGTGGTTCGAGGATTTTCTTTTATCAAATCGGTGATTTTTTGCACATTTTGGGCGTTCTTGCCGAGGATCATCTTCAATAGAAATTCTGCCAGCTTTAAATCTAGAATGTCATTCAAAAACAGTTGTTCTTTTTGGGGGGTCATTGGGGAATGCTTTATTAGGCATTTTAAAAGTTTCGGTTGCTGATATTTGAAGTTTCACACAAATTTCTATGCAAATCCTCTGCTTCAATTTTTGTTCCATCGTAAAATCGCCGCAGCGCTAGGTGTGACCTTTAAATAAATTAGAATGACCTTGGCGCGCGCTAATGTACCGCCTCGATATTGGTACCACCGTGTTCCCAGATATTTTTTCTATAATAAACAGTCAAATTTATTTACATTTTTCATTTATTTATTTTTTTATGGACCCAGTCCGGGAACTTATGGGACATACCTTGTATTTCCAAAACCAATTCATTTTTATTCTTTGGGAGGATATTTATCAATATTTTAATTTATAATTTGTATATTGTTTACCTTCTGTAACATTAAAATATTCAGGATATGCCTAATTTGTTTTTAATATCACAACACCTGACCTTTTTTATTTTTTAAATTGATTTTTTTCCACATATATGTGTGAAAAATAGTACAAATGCGATATTTTCCTGGGATAAGGTGCATTAATTATGAAAAAGGCTTCTCCTAGTCGTGCAACTGAAAGACATACCTTAGAAATACACGGAAATTTATTTGATGAAAACAAATTTATAACATCTATTGACCGACAACTGAATTCTATAGGTAGAGATTCAGAGCTTTCTTCTTCTATTTTGTCCCTAGAAAACCACTTACACAGTATAGTTTACATTTGCTGTTTTTTTTTCTGAACAGCTTTCAGTTGCACGATAAGGAGATGCCTTTTTCATAATATATGTGTGTGTATTGGTGGGCAAAAAGAGTATATCTTTCGTTTAAACGCATAAAACCGATCTTTACAAAATTAATATATGTATAAGTTGTGGATTCAGCCAAATGGATCCTTCAACAAGAGGTTTTTAGAAATTTTAGAAAATATTGTTTTTATATCATGATTACAACGATAGACTTTATCAACATCAGAGCTTTTCAACCTTCCAATTTCCTGAAATAAGAATTAAGGATTTGACAAAATTTACAAACGAATTGTCTAAGCGGATCAAGTGCCCCCAGTGTCTAGAAATAATTTGAATTTAAAATGTGTGTGTGTGTGAGAATTTAACAATCTCACAAAATAATATATCTACTTACTTAGAGCGCTAGCTTGACAAAAACAGTTTAAATCTTCAATATTGATATACGCTGTCCAGGGAAAAAAAAACCCCAGCAAATGTAAGCTATGCTGTGAGACTAATGAAAATGGTTTTCTAGACACAAAATAGAGGAAGAAAGCTCTGAGGGCCTACTTGGAGAATTCAGTCGTCGGCCAATAGATGTTATAAATTTGTTTTGCGTCAAATAAATTTCCGTGTCTTTCTAAGGTATGTCTTTCCTAAATTTCTACATGACAATATCAATATAATAAGAAATAAAAAACGTCTTTCGATTGATTCATTTAGAATAAGATAATTTTATGGTCAAATAAGAGATATAGGCTATCCAGAAAAATCATGAAATGTATAATACAAACTCATTTTCCATGTTGATGGTATTTCTAGGAACAAAAGAGAAAAAGGAAGCTCTGAAAGTCTACTTGGAGAATTCAGTTGTCGCTGGAATTCCTCAGATCGCCAGATCCGAAGGATGGGGATCTCATCTCAAGACATTTTTCTTCCTGTCTTGTTGGGTTGGATTCTTCTACCAGACTTTCTTCTACCTACAGCTGGTGTTCAACCATCCTGTGGTCCTCAATATTGAGGTCGTCTTTTCTGACTTTCAACCTATTCCTGCCCTCACCATCTGTGCTACAAACTGGTGAGTTAGATTTAAAATATATTTCTTTTACGAAATTGTTAAAGGTAATTACTTTCTGATAACTTTAAAATCTGTATTTTTATATATTTGCATTGTCATCGGTATTAAGCATGTGTGCTAATTTTTAAGATTCTAAATGGTCTGGAATTATGTTGAAAATTGGATTACAAGATTTGTAAAAGGGAACACGAAGAAGCAGGTTACATGGATACTTATAAGAATTATATAAAAGGGCGTACCTGGATCTGTAAAAGAAAAAAAAAAACAATTTTTTTCTTAAAATATTTCGAGAGATTGCTCCCTCTTTATCAATTTATTGCACAGTGAATTTAATTTACAATTTATTGTACATCATATGGAATAAATTGATAAAGAGGGAGCAATCTCTCGAAATATTTTAAGAAAAAAATTGTTTTTTTTTTTCTTTTACAGATCCAGGTACGCCCTTTTATATAATCTTAATTAATGGATCGCCTTTTGACTCAAATTATAAGAATTAGTTTCATTCTTAGCTTGATTTATAAACAAAAGTAATATTTTCAATTTCAAAATGATTTGCTAATGAAAATAATAATAAGCCTAGCTCTTTCTTATTTAGAAAGAATCTTTTGAAATCGATAGTCATGTTTGTATATGTATTAGAGTTAAAAATTAAATAGCACCTAATAATTCTATAATCAACATACAGATGACGTTGTTTTCTCTTTACAAATTATTATCAGGTTTGATTTTTAGATCATTTATTTTTTCAGAGAGATTTAATCAGACACGCTAGGTGCTATACCATTTTTCCATCTTCTTGCTGTATACTGTAGAAAATGTTTTGTTATCTTTATTAAACTTGTTGATGAGATCAGGAATATTGTGTCATCTGTGCGTACTGGTGTATTTTACAGTTTTCAGGCTTTGGGAAAAATCTCTCTTTCTTCAATGTTATTAAGAAGTAAAGTTGACCCAGAGTGGTTCCCTGTTAAACCCTGAGGAGCTATCCTGTTTGATTGAAATATTTCCTCTCAATTTGACAATGAGGGTTAGGTTTAACAAGTATTTTTTAGACGTTTTCTATAAAGTTTGTGATAATCTTTTCTTACCATTTATTGCATATTTAGTGTAACAATGTTTCGTTCCAGAAACCCTCTTGTCAAAGGCCTTTAATAGATTTTTAAAAAAATAGTGCATCTATTGGCGATTCTATTATTTGGGTTTTATTCTTTTTTCTTCAATATCCACTGGAAATTGTTGCATAGTCCAACTTCCTTCCCTGTAAGCATATTGTTCGCTTCTTATTAGACAGATACTTTCAAGGAATTTTTCTATATTTTGGATATCAAGGTTTTAAAAATATTTCTACAGGCTGGCATAATCGGCCTGTAGTCTTCAGATCTTTTTGGATACTGGTTTCTTGTTATTGAAATAAAATAGTTTTATTGAAAAATTATGGGAAAATATTTGATGTACATACGTGCTTTCTATATTCCTGTTAGTGTTTTAAAGAATATTTTGTGGGAGTTGATTGACTCTCTTGTTGTTATTGTTTTTAATTTTTACAGGAGCAATGTAATTTATCTACTTGGCAAATTGAGGGATTTCTTTAGGATTTATGAGTGTGCGAGAATATTCTTTTTAATAAAATAATATTTATTTGGGACATAAATAGGAACAAGATGTATAACGCTATTGTCATTATAACTAATACGTGCTCTTTCCTATATTATAACAATAAAATAAACAATTATATATCAGAATCAGAGCATTTATTTATTTATGTATTTAGAAGGCATTTCCTGACCACGAGAACATGTGCTTTTTAGATGGCAGAGCGCCATCTAGTGGAGAAAAAATAAACTAAACGTTTATTTAACTTGCTTCGTGATATTTGGCCAACCCAATTTCTTGATAAATCAAGAAAAGCCATCCACGAACGCGTTTCGCGCTGTTGGCGCTCGTCAGTGTGGAGTAGGCTGTACCACTGCGACCAAGAAACCAAGAAATGGGTATTCAAGGCCAAATTTGCGTATATACGCTTAACACATGAAAAAAAAAAACAATTAAAAAAAATAAAAGATTAGTGGGTCAGGTGTTGATATTAAAAATAACGAAGGCATCTCCTGACCACGAGCACATGTGCTTTTTAGATGGCAGAGCGCCATCTATTTTTCTATTGTTTTTTCATGTGTGTTTACGTAGTTTATTTTTGCTCCACTAGATGGCGCTCTGCCATCTAAAAAGCACATGTGCTCGTGATCAGGAAATGCCTTCTTTATTTTTAATATCAACACCTGATCCACTTATCTTTTATTTTTTTCTATTGTTTTTTCCATGTCATTGATTATTCCAAAGATTTTTGGTCCCAGAGGCTTCCTGAGAAATCGAAAAATGGGTATGCGTCTTTACGCAAATTTGACCTTAAATACCCATTTCTTGATATATATATATATATAAAACAAAAAAGGCATATCCTGACTAGGCTCACATGAGCTTATATAGTTGACAGAGCGCCATCTAGTAGAACAAAAATAAACAAAACGGCGCTCAGCCATCTAGAAAAGCTCATGTAAGCCTGGTCAGGATATGGATTATTTGTTTTAATATCAACACCTGACCCTTTTTATATTTTTATTTTTTTATTGTTTTTTTTTATACACACACACATATATATAGTACTAGACGGGTGACCCGGGCTTCGCCCCGGGATTGACCAGTGTGCATATCTACCCGAGTGATATATATTTAGATAAGATTTTTTTATAATTGTTTTTTATTAGCATTATCTATTTGTTTGCATCAGCATAATTTAATCTAATCTTTGATAGAGGGCGCTGTTCGTGAGCTAAGTAGAATAATTTGAATATATAGTATTAATAATTGCTTTATATATATTTTTAAAATAACCTATCGTCTTCCCCGTATTTTTTACCTATGTATGGAAATTTTGGTTTGAATTAGTGAACTACTGCGAATTTGTATACCGGACATACAAACAAACAAACATACAAACATAGATTTTTATATATATAGAAGATATTCTGTCTAATAGAGCGTGGTAATGTATGTGTTTCAGGTTCGACAAGTACAAATATTGTGAAGACAATCCCTCCCATTGTGAAGCTACAGACAAAGAAGATGTTATAGTAATTATTGAAAACGTCTTTTTTTTTCTTTCACATCTATATTCACCTAAAAAAAATCTGAATTAGGAATTTTTAGAAGAATTTAGAAGAATACCCACACACATATATGTCATAATTTGTATATAATTGTTAGCACCCCCGACCCACTATGCATGTACAATGTATGATTTTCAAAGATTTAATAAAGAATAAGGTAACTGGAAGAAAGAAAGTAGCAACAAGACATAGGAAGTAGGCTTAAAGCGGACACCACTATTAATAATTTGTACAGTCAACACTTCCTGACAGGGCCGGACGTATCTGGTGACCGCAGAAGTTATAAAAGTTGAGAGACGCCCAATATTTCCGGAGCAGGACCGGACGTATTTGATAACCGCGGAAGTTATAAGAGTCGAGCTAACACCCAATACTTCCTGACCAGGCCGGGCGTATCTTCCACCAAAGAAAGCCGCAGGGCCAATTAGGAAGCAATAACTAAGTAGGTCAACCAATAGAAAAACGGGCACGTTCCATCCCTCGACCAATGGGAAAGAAGCTAAGTCTTGGTGTTAAATCGAGAAGCAAGAATTGTCAGTTGCTCCTTCGCTCCCAACGAGGTAACATCTGCTCTCGAGACCTCCCCGCTCATCCCATAGCTAAGTCAATCACCGCCATGTGATCAGATAATTAATAAGTCAAAATCGCTCCGCTCTTCTCAAGCTTTCTTTCCTCCAACCCAGTTGCCTTTTATTTTCAAACCCCATCACGTGTCCTGATTATTCCTAACTGTATGCTTCAACTTCCACTCAAACGACTGCGTTTCAATCAAGCCTCACCATTCTCATCGAACAACAAGAAATTCCGCAACGATATTGTCACAGAACGGTTAAGTCGACAGGATAAAGAGATGGAGATTAATCAGGATTTAATAAGCGTAAAAACGGACAACCCTACGAAAGAAAGAGGGGAAGAAACTGGCAACGAGCGGAAAGAAGCTGGCAACGAACGAAGCGACAAAACACACCCTGGCGACAATAATTTTGCAGTTGACCGCCACACTTCAAGGAGCAAGGTCCACTCAACTACAGACGACGTTCCGTAGCGCCACCCCCGGAGCAGCCCACACCCCCCGCCGACCGAAAGGCGAGATGAGCGCGGCAGCCGACGCACGTGCCACCACCCCAGGCAAGTGTCACCGAGGCCGGACACCGACCACCGAGGAGTCATCCACCGCCATGCCGTACCCGTACCCCGCACTCGAAAGTAATCCGCACAAACCGGGACAGTGCAAACGGTCCCGAAACGACATTCCAGTACCGGACTTCACTCCAATTTCGCGGACGGTGCGAGCAGTCCCGAGCCCCAAGCCAACCAACCCAAGCCAAGACGTCCCAGCCGAGCCGAACTTTCGAGACTAAGGTAGGCACCCCCCCCTATGGCGTCAAGAATTGACTTTGAACTCTTATCTAACCCTACCTACCCCTTTAACCATGTATCTAAACATGTACCAAATGAATGCAAGCACGGGCTAGACCAAAACCTGTCCCAAAGGGCTCGCACAGCACACAAAGCTTTCACACATGGAAACCCTTGCCTGCATTCATTGCCCAAACCCCAAATATTTACATGCCACCATTCTAATCTCACACCACGCAACCTTTCATGCCCACAACATATAAAGCCACCAAGACTTCAACCTACAATTCCAATAATGCCCAAAAAAGTGTCCGTACACCGACACAGCTCACCCACTTACCACACAAAATCCATACATGACCATACATCGCCACGCCATAATCACGCAAATGTACCTCACAACATACACGCACCCATACGTCATCACGCAACAAACACGCACAACCCGCACAACAAACGCAACACGCGCGCCAAAAGATGACAACAACCAACAAGCGCATGCACAACCGTTAAGAATAATACAATCATCCCGTCTACACAAAACATAGAAAAAATTCACGCCACCAAACAACCACACAATCGAAAAACATTGCGATCTTTCCTAAAAGCTGTGAACGCCTATAAAGAGTTCATTCCGGACCACGCCCGCTTGCGGACGCCACTTGTCAACCTTCTAAAAAGGGATGTCGTGTGGGTCTGGAGTGACGAATGCCAGAAAGCGTTCACTAACCTGAAAGCCTTACCACACACCCCACATTATACCTTTACCAAGAAGGTCTGCCATGCCAGGTGTACTGTAACACCTCAACATTCGGCATTGCAGGCATTCTTAAACAAGTCTACCCTGATGGGAAGACATACCCAGTTCAACATTTCAGCCGCTCTCTGCGTGGTCACGAGCGAAATTATTCAGACTTGGAACTACAATGCCTAGCCATTGTGGAAAGTGTGGATAACTTCCGCGCCTGTCTAATGGGCAGAAAGTTTACAATACTTTCTGACCATCCTGCATTGCAGTGGTTGAAAGAGATCAAAGCCCCGTCAGGCAGATTGTTTCGATGGAGGTTAAGACTGTCAAGATACGAATATGAGGTCCGTAGCATAAATGGAGTACAACAATATGAAACGGGCGTTGTAACTCGTATCCCATTTTGTGGCTTTCTAGATGCGCCACTCATAAAGAGCCAACAGTCTTCTCCACCGGGAAAAGCTCGCGTGACTATGGATCACAATGAACTGCGCACCGTCTCCCGAAAAGGAGTACTTAAAACTATAGTCCCAAGTTCACTTACAGCCAGACTTCTTAAGTCCGTACACACACAACACCACCATCCAAACATCTCCAAGATGACGAGACTCATCTCGTCACAATATTATTGGCAGAACATGACACAAGACATCGCAAAACAGGTAAAAACCTGCCCCACCTGCCGATTCGCTAGAAGAATCGATGAATCCAACCAACCTTCACGTAAAAATACCGACACAGGCCCCAAAGCAAAACAAAATTCGTACATAAAGCACAGCGTACACACAACACAAATAATGCCAAAATTACACCACCCACGTCAGAGAAACGATCACATATCTCCATTTAAACCAATTACCGCCGACATATCTCTAATAAAACCATTGACGATCAAACAGGAGAACTGCGAACCTACCAATCATTTAAATTCTACAATTAATAAGGTTCAAGCAAATATTTCAAAATACCCATTTACAAAAATATGGAAGAACATGGGGCAATACCCTATCTTTCATCTGATTTTTATCCTTTGTTTGTTAGTTCTACCATACAAATATATCCCAAAATTGTACACAAATAAATTTACTGGCAATGCGTTTCTTTTTTTTAAATCTCTACATTACACAAATAAATTTACTGGCAATGCGTTTCTTTTTTTTAAATCTCTACAAAAAAAAAAGAAACGCATTGCCAGTAAATTTATTTGTGTAAAATTTTAACGATAGAGGGCAATAAAATTTAATTTACAAATATATCCCAGTTTTATTTCTTAATTATTTGTTTATCTATACCATGCCCGCTCATAAAATTTTCGAACTACAAGAGGCAGTTTTTAATTTTGGGCAAGCAGTTTTTCATTGTGGACAAGCATTTATAAAACTTCTCATAATTTTAGGAACCATTTTTGCAGAAAATCTAAATAAACTCCGAAGAGATAGAAGTAACTGAAAGTAACAAGATCCGAGTCGCACCCAAAAAACAAATAAGCGGAAGGAAGTGAGAATTTTGAGACGCCGCGACAAGGACGTAACGCCCCAGTCCGGATCCAATTACCACCCCTCATTTCCGGCCAACACACAAAAATAGGACACTGCTTTCCCCCTGCCTCAAACTTCTCCATATCATCCCACTTTTTCATGCCACCGATTTTGGATTCCAGTTCGAGTCTGCGTATCGATTTTTACCATACAATTCCGCACGCACAAGACGTCACACACATTTAAATGAGTTCACATTCCTATTATAACTAATCATAATTACTTTACAGACTTCTAACATTTTTCACAACACACACGAAGACAAAAAATTATACACAAGGTTATATAGATTTCCATGTCTCCTATACACATAGCATAAACGCGCACTTGCGGGCTAGGATCACGTTTTCACCTAAGTGTCGCTACAGATGAGACAAAAAATTTATAGGGCATAATGGAGCAATCCATACATTTAGATCAGGGCATGTAGATACAAAAGGGTTCAAACCAATACACCTTATTTTTCATATTAATCATTTTCATTATTTTTTCTCAATTAAAATTTAAATATAATCAATTTATCAATTTATTCAACTTATCATCACTTTTAATCATTAATTATCATTTTTTTACCAATTAGTTTATATTATCATAGTTTCAAATCAACGAAAACTCATTGGTTTTCTTTTAAAATTGGATATTATAATTTATTTTGATTTACAAAAACATTGTTTTTTTTTATTTTTTTTCCACCATGCAATCAAGCATTCACTTTGATTTCTTCCAACTTTTTATTTTTATTTTTGATTTCTCAAAAGACCTAATAGTACTCCCTCGATTTCCATTCCCAATTTCGAGTAGAGTATAGTTAGGCATTTTTCCTTTTTCTCACCATGCACCAAACATTCACTTTGATTTCTTCCAACCTTTATTTTTATTTTTTGATTTCTCAAAAGACCTAATAAAAATCCCTCGATTTCCATTCCCAATTTCGAGTAAAATATAATTAGGCATTTCTTTTTACCATGCAACAAGCACTTTTCTTTTTTCACCATGCAACAAAGCATTTTTTTTCTCACCATGCAACCAAGCATTTACTTTGATTTCTTCCAACTTTTTATTTTTATTTTTTGATTTCTCAAAGGCCCTAATAGAACTCCCTCGATTTTATTTCCAATTTCGAGTAGAAATTAGTTAGGCGCATTTTCTTTTCTTTTTAATCCACTATGTACCATAGCATTCATTTTGATTTCTTACAATTAAATTTTTTTTTGATTTCTATTAATTATACTCAACCTATATCATCAACACCATTCTATTTTACTTCTTATATCACCACCAATGCTTGTATATAGACTCTCAATACCCACAACTAATTTTCCCACAAAATTATTTTTTACTTTACAGAATTCTCTCAGGCTAACCCCTTCTTGAATTCTTCACATGTAGGGGGCGCATCTGTCATAATTTGTATATAATTGTATGCACCCCCGACCCACTATGCATGTACAATGTATGATTTTCAAAGATTTAATAAAGAATAAGGTAACTGGAGGAAAGAAAGTAGCAACAAGACATAGGAAGTAGGCTTAAAGCGGACACCACTATTAATAATTTGTACAGTCAACACTTCCTGACAGGGCCGGACGTATCTGGTGACCGCAGAAGTTATAAAAGTTGAGAGACGCCCAATATTTCCGGAGCAGGACCGGACGTATTTGATAACCGCGGAAGTTATAAGAGTCGAGCTAACACCCAATACTTCCTGACCAGGCCGGGCGTATCTTCCACCAAAGAAAGCCGCAGGGCCAATTAGGAAGCAATAACTAAGTAGGTCAACCAATAGAAAAACGGGCACGTTCCATCCCTCGACCAATGGGAAAGAAGCTAAGTCTTGGTGTTAAATCGAGAAGCAAGAATTGTCAGTTGCTCCTTCGCTCCCAACGAGGTAACATCTGCTCTCGAGACCTCCCCGCTCATCCCATAGCTAAGTCAATCACCGCCATGTGATCAGATAATTAATAAGTCAAAATCGCTCCGCTCTTCTCAAGCTTTCTTTCCTCCAACCCAGTTGCCTTTTATTTTCAAACCCCATCACGTGTCCTGATTATTCCTAACTGTATGCTTCAACTTCCACTCAAACGACTGCGTTTCAATCAAGCCTCACCATTCTCATCGAACAACAAGAAATTCCGCAACGATATTGTCACATATATTTATTTATAAATATCGTTTTAAAGATTAATAAATATATAATGAACATTTTGTAATTTTAAAAGGAATGAAAACTTTTAGTAATAAGTTTGTTTATCATAAAATCGGGAGCTTTCAAACTTTCGCTTTTCAACAGGCAAACTTATATCTGAGATTGTTTGAATCAAAAGGCGATCCATTAATTAAGATTATAAAAAGGCGCACCTGGATCTGTAAAGAAAAAAAAAATTTCTCAAAATATTTTGAGAGATTGCTCCCTGTGCAATAAATTGATAAAGAGGAAGCAATCTCTCGAAATATTTTGAGAAAAAAAAAAGTTTTTTTTTCTTTACAGATCCAGGTACGCCCTTTTATATAATCAAAACTATATTCCTCACGAATTTTTTTTTCTTTGGCAAAAAATTGAAGGAAATGTGTAGAAAAGAAAAAAATTCTAAATAGTTTTTTTTGTCTATAGATGACATGCTAATTTATTATGCTTATATTAAACTAAAAACGCTTAATACATTATAATATTATGTTTTATAAATTGATTATGGAAGTTTTGAGATTGTAATTTATTTATTTTGATTTAAAGCGCTATATACCCTCAGGGACACTTGCGCTGTCATACATGTATGCTTTTACATTTTTCTTTAAATATTTACAATAATTTTAGGCCGTAAAAATAGTCATATGATATTAACAAGGAGAAAGAGAGAGAGAAAAAACTAGAACAGAGAACTATGTACAAAAGAAAGAAATGTCTGGAAATATCTCCAATCAACATAATATAAATTATCAGTTTCTCTCTCTTAAAATATATTTGTTACTATATAATTCAAAATATATCTAACAAAAGGTATTAAATTTAATATATATTTATTTACTGGAAATGAAGATACTTGGATCTGTTAATATTAAATTATTGTCGATTCTATAGTCCTGAAAAACAGGAAAATCCAATACAAGATTCGGAATATGTGTGCAGATAGAAGACACATATTTTCATCGTCTGAAATTCAATGCTTCAAAATCTGATTTCGCGAAATACGGAAGCAGCATCAATGATTCTCTAGTCTTTGAAATTTCCGGATGGAACCATGGATCATTTATAAAGTAAGTCAAATGTTCGTTTCTTTCAGCATTTATATATGTGGGGATCGGTGGTGTTGGAATATTACACAGAGTAACAATGGCTATAGATGAGCTCGTGTTTGAAAAGGAACTTGTATGTATATAATAATTAACATTTTTGTTGTTTTCATATATAAACATACTAGCCGAATGACCTGGGCAACGCCCGGGGTTTACCCGATTAAATGTTTTTATTCAAATACTATTCGTTACAATTATAAATTGGCGCCGTGGATGTCACTCTTGTGAAACGGCCCGCTCCAAACTTTGTGTCTGAGAAGCGATATTTTTATAGAAAGATGATCTGGCTTTTGTTTTCTGCTCGAATGAATGTTTTCTGTTAGAATTTTGTTCCTGCGTACAAAATAATGAACTGGTTTCACCCGTGGTCTCTGCTTTTTGGAATTTTTCCCGATATAATTTTGTATCTGATAATCAAACATGATACAGCAATATCGTCATTTATCATTTTCTGACTAAAAATATATAGTTTTAATAATTGATTTATATATTTTTTAAAATAGCCTATCGTCTTCCCCGTATTATTTTACCTATGTATGGAAATTTTGGTTTGAATTAGTGAACTACTACGAATTTGTATACCGGACATACAAACAAACATACAAACATTCATTTATATATATATAGATATACCAAGGTTTGTTTTGTATAATTGCTATTAATAATAAATAATATGCAAAGTTAAATTGGTTACGGATTCATCCTTCTTACTTACTTTAATTACATAACAGGTGGAGGGGTGTGGTCTAAACCGTTGGTTATCGACCACTAAGACCCGGGATCGAATCCCGCATTGGGCACTTTTTTTCTGTTTAAAAAAATGCTCCAAAGGTCCCTGATTCTTGCAAAAGTCCAACCCCACCAACGGTGTGATATTGTACTGGGATAAGGTGCATAATATTTGACAATATTAATTGTGCTTAAAATGACGTAATATCACACTTTCACATTGAATGTTTGAGAATGAGATAAGAAAGAAGAAGAAGATGTTTGAGAATGAGATAAGAAAGAAGAAGAAGATGTTTGAGAATTATTATGATAATAATATTTTAAGCAACATTTCGAGTTCTTCTTTCAGGAAAATATATTTTGTCAACATAGATAGGACAATAAAAAATGAAGACATTAAGACGCGAATGTTTCTTTTCACCAATAAACCAAACTTCTGCTGTCCTTACTGCGATGAAAAAATATTGGGAAGGCTCGATTCATCAGTGGTGAACCCTCCCAGCGGTTGTGCCAATTTAATCCTCCAGACCGCTTCTTCAGAGTTCTAATACTGTATTGGATCATTCTGCTTCTATATATATGCTATACTGAAGGGTGGAATCTTAGAAATGCTATTTAATCAAACTATGGAAATTAGCTTTTAGGACAGTAGAAGTTTGATTTATTTGTGAAAAGAAACATTCGCGTCTTAATGTCTTCATTTGTTATATATAGATGGCGTGTTATTGGTTTGTATAGGTAGGACTATTTCTGACAAAGTTTTATTGCAGAGATAACTTCCTGGAGTATCCTATGATGACTGAGACAGGAGAACTTGCCGAATGTCTTATACTGAATCACCAGTTGTTCCAACCTGACCAAGAAGCTGCCAAGATACCTTTAAAGCCAGGTATAAATAGACAGAATTGAACAGACCAATTCTTGCTTTAACATCATAAGTTAATAATTAATAAAAGCATTAAATCACTCACTTGTTTTTTTTTTCGGAATAATTGGCCAATATATTATGGTTTTCTATCCCCCCTAACCCATGGCTGAATGAAGCAAACCGAACGCAAAACCACTAGTGCAAACACCCCAAGAATCAGCTAGCCACCAGCTGAGGGAGCCCAGGAGGGCATTAAATCACGAATGTTTATCTTTCACACATAAAAAAACTTCTACTATTCTCACTGCGATTTAGAAATAATTAGGAAGTATTGACTCAAAAGTAGTGAAACCTCCCAACGATTTTGCCAATTTAATTTACCAGACCGCTTCTTAGAGCTCTAAATACTCTATTGGACGATTCTGCTTATATATGCTACACTGAATGGTAGAATCTTTGAAATGATATTCAAGAAAACAATGAAAATAAGATTTTAGTACAGTAAAATAACATATAAAATAACAGCTTGAACGCGTTCGTGGTTGACTTATCTTGATTTATCAAGAAACTGGGTTGGCCAAATATCACGGAACAAGTTAAATAAACCCTTAGTTTATTTTTGTTTCACTAGATGGCGCTCTGCCATCTAGAAAAGCTCATGTCAGCCTGATCAAGATATGCCTTTTTTTGTTTTTATTATAAATATTTGTGTTTTTATACATATTAATATTATTTATATGCAATTTACTTGTCCTAAAATATTATGCCTATTCACACTTAATGATAAATTATCTACAGATTTTGATGGAAATATTTCGTGATTATTCAGAATCCATGTACTACGGGTATCAACAGCAAGTTGCTCTCATTCTACTCCACAACATCTCCAGGCTGTCCTTCCCTGAACAAGCCCAGCTGGCCATAGCTGTCCATTCTCCATTCCATCTCGTCAACCCCTACTTCACAGGCTACCAGAAACCCCGAGGCTACTGTAGCTTTTTGCATTACTCGACGGTAAATATTAGCATTTATTATTATTAAAAAAAAAATAAACAGACATATATAAAAAGAGAGTAAAATAAATTTGAATTCAATTTTCCAAAATATTTGCATATTCTATTGTAGCATGAAAGGAGTACATAGTAGTTAAATGCATCTTATTCAAGATAAATTGTGAAAAGTGTTTAAAAACAACAAATATTTTTACACAATGAGTTTCTTTTTATTATTTTAAATATTTTTTTAAAAAGAAGAAACCCATTGTGAAAATATATGTTTTTTTTTTCATTATCTTAAGGTGCTTTAAACCTTATGATAAAGAAAAAAATACACTCATAGACAAAACTTAAGTGGAAAGTCTAATGTCGCCAAGTCGTCTAATTTTTTTAAGGAGACAAAAACATTTTTGTTCACACTTGGTTATCTTGTGTGTCTTCAATAAAGGACACTATGCATCAAATATATTTCAGAGTTATTGTCTGAATCCCGATATGCATGCTAAAAAGTACAACTTCCTTAAGTTTTGTCCATAAGTATATATAAATCTAAAATGAATTAAAATTAATTTCGACATTATATACATTTTAAATGCCAATGTTAATCTTTTATAAATTTTATATTTAAATTATAAATAAAACACGTCTGTGTACGATGAGTAAGAATCTCTTAAATTACCTCTATTTAATAATAAATGTATTTTATGTTTTATTTTCAAATATATATTCAATAACTCCATTAGAAAAATTTTAGTATTGTTTTAACTGAATAATTCTCTAATATCTAGCATATTTTCATTATAAAATATTCCTTAAAACCTTTTTTTAATCTGTAAATTGCTTTTCCCGAATAAACACAATACTTTACAATTTGATTTCATTTAACTAAATTTGCATACCAACCCTTTGTACATAAATCAATTGTGTTGATATATATATTTTTTATCTTTTCTTCTAAGTAACTTGCATAATAATTCTGTACATATTTAAAATATCTTTCTTTCTCTTCTTTAAAAATTTTGTTTATGTTTAAAGTGCAAGTGTCCCTAGGGGGACATAGCGCTCTAAGCCGAAATAAAGAAATTAGAAAATAATAACACTTGTCTAAACGTTATTTTCATTGTTGTAAGCACCTTTATAATTCGTTATTTTTGATACCAGCGTCGAACTATTGCGTTTTACGTCGTCTACATAAAAAACGCCTTCCTTTCAAATCCTCTCTCATTCTCGGGGATCTCAGGGACATATGCAAATATGGCGGGTGGATAAAAGTAGTCGGACTTGAACGCAACATTCCTTTTGATTGCGGGTGAGAATTCAAGGCCCAAATTTTTCTGCCACTTGGTACATTCCGAAATAAATGTTCAAAATACGCTTAATTATTTTGTTAATTATTAAAATAATTACCTTGAAGATAGAAGTTGTCTGGAAAGAATTCATATTTCTTTAAAAAATGACACTTCGGCCCGTTTATTTTCTCAATGTTTCAACAAAAATCTTTTGTTTTCGTCAAGAGAAATGAAAATAAAGCATTCGGCAAAGCGTTAAATATACAAATGCTTTATTTTTATTTCTCCTGACAAAGACAAAATATTTTTGTTGAAACGTTAATAAAATAAAACTCTAACTGGTCAAAATGTCTATTTTAAAAAAAAATATGATGATTACGTGGAGAGAAAACGCATATATTCAAACTGTAAATTGACTAAAAACCTTTAAAAGTAAAATAATAAATGTACACACACAATTGTATAATTTCATATATTTTGAGAGATGCACTCATATATATATATATATATATATATATATATATATATATTATATTAAAAATAAGATATATTTTCTGCTTGATTTTTTATTATCGTGAGTATTATATATGGAGTTATTTGCTGGTTCTCCTTAGTACTATATGGTATTGGTTATGCAGTCATGGCCAGAATCTTAAAAGTAAAACAATAAAAATGGTTTTGATCAGATATTGATTTATTTGAGATAAAGTGATATATAAGAACATAATTTGATTAAAGTACTGCCTGGCTTAAGGCGTAAGAATAAAAAAAAAATGAAAAGCGTATTTACATAATGTACAAATGTTTTGGGTCGGCCAACGGGGTAGAGAGAAAATATCTTTATTTACGGGCTACTAACCAAAAGTTATGATTTTTGAGCCCAAACTCGGTGTCAGGTGGCAAGGAACCCTAGGATCTGGCGGCAGGAGATATCTCGCAGGGGTGGTGGAAACGTTGGGCAAGCAGGGGAACAGCGCCAGGGTGCAGTGAGGCGGGTGCGTTGAATAGGCCAGGAATCCAGGAGAAGTGGCAGATGGAATTGGAGGCAGAAGGTACTTGAAGCCTAGAACTTGAGGGCCCTAGATTTCAGGATGGGGCAGCTTGAGGCTCTCGCCTTGTGCTTGTCAGGAAGGAACTATGGGATAAAACAGCCTCTACTATTATTCCGCCTTCTACATGCTATTCTGAGAAGCATTTTAAGGCACCAACAGGCCGCAGAAGGGCGCGAAGCGCCCCGAGGTGGAGGAGGCAGGGGCAAGAGGATCAAGGATCTGGCAGGGGGGGGAGGAAGCTGGAGAGGTCAGGGAAGCAGCGCCAAGAAGTGAGAGAAGCCCGGAAGGTGGCCAGTTGAGGAGGCAGGGGGCCCTGGAAGCCTAGAACTTGAGGGCTCTAAGCTTCAAGGTGGGGCAGCTCGAGGCTCTCGCCTCGTGCTTGTCAGAGAGGCCCTTGGCACAGCAGTTGGCGCACTTGGAAGTGCGCCGGTCGGCAGCGGAGGGGCAGGCGCGGCCTTCATGGCCGCCTTCACCGCAGTGGAAGCACTTGGAGTCTCTGGTGCATTGGGCGGAATTGTGGCCGAAGCCACAACAGCGGAAGCAGAGCCGTGCGCGGATGGACTCCTCGAAGTTGAGGAGCACTCCGTCCACCACGATCCTTCCGCGGTTGCCCAGAGCTCTGAAGGTGTCGATGTCCACCTCGATGAAGGCGGTGCAGGTCCCGTTTCTGGGAGCGGAACGGTGCGCCACGCGCACCACCTTGTCCCCAGGTAGTTGGCTGACAGCGGGAGTCCCCAACAGCGTCTCTTCAATGGTGGAGTTGGACGTATCCTCCTCCACTTTGAAGAGGCAGATGCGAGGCAGGAGCACCTTCTGTTGGCGGACCTTCATGCCTTGCAGCTTGTCGGCCAGGGAGGTGGTGACAGCCGGGATGGTATCGGGGTTGCTGGAGTGGAGGACAAGCTTCCCTTTGGTCCGCAGGGAGGCCCAGACGCCTTGGGGAAGAGTGTGAGCAGCGCAGACAGCTTTGAGCATGGCTCTAGGGTCAGCTTGTGGGTCATCGGAGATGACCACTGTGTGGGCCGCCGATTTATCCCCATGGAGGACCACTTGGGCGGCCGCAGGCTTGGTGGGGCGGGAAGGCGCAGGTTTCGCGGGACCTCTGAGGTTGGTCCTCTTAGCGGGCGGGCAGGGAGCCTCTGGCTGCTTCCTTTTGGTTGGAGCTGGAGTGGCGGGCTTGGTGGGGTCGGTCTGGGAGCTGGTTTCCTTGCAGGAAGGAGCAGGGCTTGTTTGAGTGCATTGGCAGGCAGTCTGTGGCTTGGTTTCTTCCAGATCCTGGAAGGACGCGAGGGTGCCAGAGAGGTTCTCTACCTCGGCAATGAGGGCCTTGATCTGCTCGGTCCTTAGGCTGACGAGGTACTCAATGACTTGGTACAGGTATTGTTGGGAGCTAGGGGGAGGATGCGCTAACGCATTCGCGGAGTCGTCCATCACCTCCTGGTTCTCCAACTCTAGTTGGGCGAGGGTCACGAGGGGTTTCTCGGCGATCTCGGCATTCTTCTTTTTCTTCCTGGAGGGAGCCATGGCAGGGGTGAGCGCAAGAGGGCAAAGATGTTCGCAGGTAGAGAGCTAGCGGCGAACTGAAATTGTCACCGATTCAATTTAATAATGTTGAGAAGTAAAATAATTTATAATAGAGAAAATATGGTTTCACGGGCTACTAAATGAGAAAAAATATCGCAGTATAGGCCAACGGGGTAGAGAAAATATGGTTTCACGGGCTACTAACCAAAAGTTATGATTTTTGAGCCCAAGCGCGAGGTCAGGTGGCAAGGGACCCTATAGGATCTGGCTGCAGGAGATGTGTCGCAGGGGTAGTGGAAACGTTGGGCAAGCAGGGGAACAGCGCCAAGGTGCAGTGAGGCAGGAGCATTGAATTGGCCAGGAATCCAGTAGAAGTGGCAGATGGAATTGGAGGCAGAAGGTCCTTGAAGCCTAGAACTTGAGGGCCCTAGACTTCAGGATGGGGCAGCTTGAGGCTCTCGCCTCGTGCTTGTCAGGAAGGCCCTTGGAGCAGCAGTTGGCACATTTGGAGGTGCGCTGGTCAGCAATGGATGGGCATGCGCGGCCTTCATGGCCGTCTTGACCGCAGTGGAAGCACTTAGGAGCTCTGGAGCATTGGGCAGAGTTGTGGCCGAAGCCACAACAGCGGAAGCAGACGCGGGCGCGGATGGACTCCTCGAAGTTGAGGATTACTCCATCAACCACGATTCTCCCGCGAACGCCCAGGGCTCTAAAGGTCTTGAGGTCCACCTCGATGAAGGCGGTGCAGGTCCCGCTTCTGGGTGCAGAACGGTGCGCCACGCGCACCACCTTGTCCCCAGGAAGCTTTCTAACAGCTGCGGTTTCCAGGAAGGTCTCCTCAATTGTGGAGTTGGATGTCTCCTCATCCACTTTGAAGAGGCAGATCCGTGGCAGGATCTCCTTCTGCTGGCGGACCTTCATTCCATTCAACTTGCTGGCCAGGGAGGTTGTCACCTCAGGGATGGTGTCAGGATTACTGGAGTGGAGGACCAGCTTCCCCTTGGTGTGTAGGGAGGCCCAAACGCCTTGGGGGAGAGTGTGGGCAGCGCGGACAGCTTTTAGCATCTCCCTTGGGTCAGCCTGTGGGTCATCAGAGATGACCACTGTGTGGGCCGCCGATTTTTCTCCGTGGAGGATCACTTGGGCGGCCGCAGGCTTGGATACGCGGGAAGGCGCAGGTTTTGAAGGACCATTCAGGTTTGTCCTCTTTGCAGGCGGGTTGGGAGCCTCAGACTGCTTCCTTTTGGTTGGAGCAGGAGCAGGCAAGGTGGAGGCAGGCTTCTTGGCAGGGAGAGCAGCAGGAACAGGAGTGGCGGGCTTGATTGAGTCAGTCTGGGAGCTGGTTTCCTTGCAGGAAGGAGCAGGGCAGGTTTGAGTGCCGCGGCAAGCAGTCTTGAGCTTGTTGGCCTCCTCAATTTCGTCCAACTCTGCGAAGGACTCGAGGGTGTCAGTGAGGTTCTCTACATTGGTAGCGAGGGCTTTGATAATTTCAGTCCGCGAGGCGATGTTGCGGATCAGGTCCTCATGCAGGGATTTCAGGGCAGGATGGCCAATGGAGCTCAGGATGCTGCAGTTGCGTGAGATCACCATCTCATCTTCCCTCTCCAGGTCGGCGACGTTCACGATGGGCTTGTAGGCCTTCTTTTTCTTCTTGGCAGGATTCATGTATGTCACGTTCGACCAGGCCAACGGGGTACAACAACAATGAGTTTATATAGTGGAAGCGTGACCTCTGGCGGTCGATTTAGCAGAATATTTTTATCTATGAAATATATTTTTAAATAAAACAATCTTAATATAACATTTTAAATAAAACCTTTATATAACATATATATATATATATATATATATATATACTAGCCGATTGACCCGGGCAACGCCAGGTTTTACCCGATAAATGTTTTTATTCAGATACTATTCGTTACAATTATAAATTGGCGCCGTGGATGTCACTTTTGTGAAACGTCCCGCTCCAAACTTTGTGTCTGAGAAGCGATCTTTTTATAAAGAGATGATCTGGCTTTGTGTCTTCTGCTCGAATGAATGTTTTTCTGTTAGAATTTTGTTCCTGCATACTAAAAATAAACTGGCTTCACCTGTGGTCTCTGATTTTTGGAATTTTTCCGTATATAATTTTGTATCTGATAATCAAATATGATACAGCAATATTGTCATAATCATTTTCTGACTAAAAAAACAACAACTATTTTTGCCCAGAACCTGTCAATTTCACTTTTTCTTGGCTAAAAATGCGACAAATATCTCTTCCATATTTTTTCTATGTCCTGTTAAAACACGTTTTACATGTACATTAGGTCAGCTGATATTACCTCCCATCTTCACCGCTAGAGGCGCTGCTTGCAAGCGAAAGAGCAAATTTGCAACTCAAATTTGCAAATAACTCGAAGAATATTTGGGATATAGACCTGTAATATCCAATATAAGTTTTTCCAGATTCTACTATACAAACTGCTAAAATTTTAGTCATATTAGTTACGTATATTACGTAAAAGCATTCCATTCACAAAAGCAAAGATGACAGAATTGAGAGATGACTCTGATACTTGTATATTTTAATAAAATAAATGATTTTTAAAAATTGTAAAAAAAAAAAAATGCATCGGCCGGGAATCGAACCCGGGCCGCCCGCGTGGCAGGCGAGCATTCTACCACTGAACCACCGATGCTTATAAGAAATGGCCATATTTAGGTATTTATTCCATTCACAAAAGCAAACGATGACAGAATTTATTGTTGATGACTCTGATACTTGTATATTTTAATCTTTGTTAATTAATTCACAACCCCCATCTTTGATAAACATTCCATATACGTTTGATCTGTGAATAAATCTTACAGAGAAATTTCAACCAACTTGTGTATGAGAATTCGAAACTATTATAAACGCGTATGATTCTTTTAGAAATTAAACAATTTCTACTGTCCTTACTGTAATTTAAAATAATCATACGCGTCTATAATAGTTTCGAATGCTCATAACAGATGGCGCGCTAATGTATCATATTACAACTTTTGTATATTTAATACTAGCCGAATGACCCGGTCAACGCCCGGGTTTTACCCGATTCAATGCTTTTATTCAAATACTATTCGTTACAATTATAAATTGGCGCCGTGGATGTCATTCTTGTATAATATATAAATGAGTTTTAAAAATTGTAAAAAAAAAAATGCATCGGCCGGGAATCGAACCCTGGCCGCCCACGTGGCAGGCGAGCATTCTACCACTGAACCACCGATGGTTATGAGAAATGATCAAATTTGGGTATTTATTCCATTCACAAAGCTAACGGTGACAGAATTGATTAAGAATTGTTGCTTGATTATGACGCTGATAACTGTATATATTAATTATTTTTAATACATAGAGATTGCATGGAATTTATTTTTCCAGAATTTTAAATTGATTTCTATATCTCATTCGATTTACACTGTTTAATATTGTCAGTGAAACTAATGAATGCGAGGACCAGAACGTTATGTGAAAGTTAGTAGATAGAAACATACACACACAATGAATATATTGAGTAAAGTTTTATTTCTTTCTGATAGTCCTTATAATCAAATATACTGTACTGATATTGTACTGGTAAAGATAGATGCTGCCTGGCCGGCATTCATAGTTCTTCAAATTAAAGATACCTCGGCCAGTAAATCTTGTTTTACTGTCTCGACGTTTCGACAAAAATCTTTTGTACTCGTCAGGAGCGAACAAAAATGAAGAACGCCTTTGCAGCCTTAGAATAATTTTTAACGCCAAATATTTTATTTTTGTTCGCTCCTGACGAGGACAAAAGAATTTTGTCGAAACGTCGAGATAATAAAAATATTTACTGGCCGAAACATCTTTAATTTTAAGTGATATTGTACTATCCTTTGCTAATTTGGGCATATGTTGATCGAGGCAATGCATCACCTTCTTCCTTGGCCGTACAAAACTGACTGCTACGACTACCTGGGGAACTGGAAGAAAACTAGAGGTCCTCTAGACAGAGAGGTTGGTGGGAAATGTGTTATGTATCTTTCTTCTACAATGTGTTCATTTTTTTTTAAAATATTCATTTGACCGCCCCATTTGGTAGAGAAATCGCTACATATTACCTTCTTCTTCTTCCTTATCTCCACTCAATCATATTAGGGTATCAAGTTGTGACCCTTGATGGTGTCTGTTTGACAATCATCATGACTGGGTGAAGTAGATTGCGTCTATCTTTGTCATTAAGACTGGGAGCACTACTCAGTAGCAGGCCGACTTGGTTCCAAAAGAAATGGCCGCCTCTGACATGAGGAACAGACGCCATGTGTAGCTGCTCCTAACATGGAGTAAAAACGCTGCTCATCCTGCGGAATATCTTCAAAAGTATTCATAGTTCTTTTCCCAAATTCTCGTGATACCCATCCCTCTAAAAATAATCTTTCCTGTGAAATATCTCAATATCATTCCAATCTGGCCTATGTCCTGAAAATAATGCATGTTCCCCAATTTTGCTCAACGCCCTTCTTCCCAATAAACCCTGTTGGTGTTCATAAAAAAAAACCGCTGCTCATCCTGTATCCCTGGATTAGAAGCCCTTACAGGGTACTATCAGCCGGACCAGCTGAGCCCAGGTTTTTTAGTGAGCTTGTTATTGCTCCCTCTCCTTTTTTTCCATCCGGGCTTGGGACCGGCAAAGGCGAAGTTACATATTACCTAATTACATAGAGTTAGTAGATATAATCACAGGCCATTTAAAAAAGAATAATCTTTAAGTGATGTTAGGAAATATATATGGGGCTATATCAATCCATTATTTCTTTAGTTCTCGTTGTTTCAGTGACTCGCTTACCCTCTCCTCAGGAGAATGATTCAGACTAACTGAAACGTCGGAAACTAAAGAAAAAATGGGTTGATATAGCCCCATATATATTTCTTAACAAGCCTCCAACCAACAAATGATCTTCAAATTCCTTTAAAATATGATGACTATAGATAAAATTTTAAAATGTTATTAGAGAAAATGCATTTACACGTGCGTGTTAAAACTTGGATTATGGTAACTTCATCAGGAATCTATTTCGGCACGAAAAACTCTATTTGTGATTTAAAAACATATTGAACACCTTAACAATGTAATATAAGAACCTACAGAATCATTTTTCGTTTACACTTAAACAAACAATAATGCTCCTATCAAAGTTTATATGTAAAATATAGCATTAGACACAATAGTTCTATACATTTACACTCATGGACAAAACTTAAGGAAGTTGTACCTTTTAGCATATATCTGGAGTCAGACAATAATTCTGAAAGATATTTGACACACAGTGAAGACACACGAGATAAACAAGTGTGGACATAATTGCCTTAGTCTCTTAAAAAAAAAAAAAAAAAAAACAGACAACAGCCTACATCAAGGAATTTCAACTTCCTTATTTCCATGAATGTAAATTTGCCTTTGTGATATCATTGGATTTTATAGTACACAATTTGAGGTCAGAGAGAGAATCGTATAAAATAATTCAGATTATGCAATTTTTAAATGTTTTAAAATATATATATTAAAACAATCTGAAATAAGTGTTGAATCACATTTACTATTTCTGTGAATAGAAAGATCTATACATATAAAATAAAAGGAATCAAAAGCACGAATGTTTCTTTTATACATAATACAAACTTTTACTACCCTTACTGTGATGAAAAAATATATTGGGAGGGCTTGGCTCATCAGTGGTGAACCCTCCCAGCGGTTTCGCCAATTTAATCCACCAGAACGCTTCTCAGAGCTCTAATACTGTATTGGACGATTCTGCTTATATACGCAGCACTGAAGGATGGGATCTCAGAAATGGGTTTCAAGAAAACTATGGATATAAGCTTATAGGACAGTAGAATTACATTAAAATATTTGCATCGAGAAATACTCTTCCGCAAACAATAAAGACAAGGCCAGTTAGGTATAAATTAAAACAAAAGAATGATCTATACTATCAAGATACTTCCTTTACATTGTCAATTGGGCCTATAACCTAGGTTGTTGTATTGTTCCAGTCTTGTCTCAATGAATGCAGCTTCAATCTTACCTTCTCCCACTGCGGCTGTGTCCCCGCCAGTATTCTACATGTCAACTCCGCCAGGTTTTGTAGAAATGGTGACGTTTTTGATCAAAGATTTTTTACATATCTACACGCAATATGATATAAATTTGATTTTAAATTGGTTTTGTATTTGACCCTTATCATCTCTTGGTTACTCTAAGTCGTTTGTGAGTGTAAATAGATTTATAGCGCAAATAATTTAGCGCCTCCTTTAATGATTTCTTCTACTGGGGGTGGGCCATATGGTCGCTTCATACTTCCTCCGCCATCCTCTTCATAACATTCTACCAAGAATATGTAAATATTAATGTAAAAATTATGTAAATATTGTATAATTAACGTTTTTTTAAAATCACATTAATCGCTAAAAAAAGAGAAGGATACAAATAAAAATCCGAAAAGTTAACATATTTGTATAATTAGTAAAATAGAGTCAAAAAGAGATTACTATGATGGTTCCACTTGCGCCCATCATTAACAGTGGGCGGTTTTGATTACAAAATTACAGCATAGCTTCCAATCCATCTAGTTACTACAAACCAAATGTTCTTCTGTATTTTCAGTGCAAAAGAATATTGAACATCAAGGTTTTCTTGCAGAGGACGAAAAATGCCTGGATCAGATTGACTTGGAGGGTTGCAATTTACATTGCAAAGCCGACTGCCAGTAACTATGCACTTTCTTCTCTAACACACACAAATCTAATGAAATCTCATTCACAATGGTCAATCGTCTCTAAATGTTTTCAGGAAAATTGTTTTCCAATCTGACTCCTCACACCGCACCATCGAGTTTCTGGTAAGTACATTCCAATATACTTCGAATCCTTTATGTAGTATTTTAATGTATATCTTCCTCATATATATGTAAACATTGGATTTTATCAACTTACTAAACATTTTGAAGTAAGTATTATTATTATTTTATATGAGAACTACTTAGGATGTTTGAACTCTTACACATTTTTTTTCTCTTTTAATAATAATGATAATTGAACAATTTTGATGTAAATATTTGATGGATTTTTATTTTTATTTTCTCTTCCATGTTAATATCATATGACTTCTTTACGGCCTTAAATTATTATAAATATATATGTATAGAAAAATGTAGAGGATACATGTATGAGAGTTAAAGTGTCCATGGGAGGACATAGCGCTTTAAATTGAAATAAATGAATACATTTCATATAAGAATTGCCAAAAAATCTCATTTCGAGTGATTTAGAGTCTTTGAAAATATAGAACAGTGGACCTCCTATATAGAACTTTCAAACATTTTTATAATATGAAATTTGATTAAATACTCCAAAATACTATATACAAATTAAAGTGGAATTAGAGGTTACAATATATTATATCAATATTATTATATACTAGCGGATGTACCCGGCTTCGCCCGGGTTTTACCCGAGTAAAGGTTTGTCTAACGAACATTTGTTAAAACAATTCTCTATAAACTTATTAAAAAAAAGATATATTTTGATAATCTGAAACTCATAAATTTGAATCTCTCGATAAAGTGAACATTTTTTTCCGGTCCCTTGAAAAATACTCGATAAGTTGAATGAAATCAATATTAATTGGTTCCCTCGGTAATTGGAAGTTAAAGGAATAGTATATTTGCCTTGGAATTGTATCATTATTCTTGTCTCAAATAAATTGCCGTATCATCCTGAATTTTGTCTTTCATAATTTTCTACATTACAAAATCAGCATTTTATCTATTCTCCCAATATATATGTTGTAGATAAATAATAAAACTAACTTTGACTTGTGCGTAATTAATAGGTAGAGAATCTTGCTTTTGATAAATAATCATCATCATTTATTTAAATCTACAAATCTGCAAATAACTCTAAGGATATTCAAGATATTCAAGAAATTATTTTTCAAAAACCTTTCCGGAGATATACCTAATAATATCCCAAAATTTCACGGCGATTGGATGTATGGTTTTTGAATCTATATAGCAAAGAAAGACAGACATTCAATTATATATATATATAGATATAGATTATATATTTTACACTATTTTAATTTAAAATAATGAAAGTATATCCTAACCAGGAGCACATGTGCTTTTTAGATGGCAGAGCTCTATCTAGTGGAACAGAAATCAACTAAACATTCATTTAACCTGTTACCTGATATTTGGCCAATCTAATTTCTTGATAAATCAAGAAAAGCCATCCACGAACGCGTTTCGCGTTGTTGGCGCTCTTTCAACGTGGAGCAGGCTGTACCACTGCGGAGCAATTATTTTAACTTTTCGCTGTTGCCATGATGTCGCAAAAATAAATCTTAAAATATTTTCAAAAAACATGATGATCAAAAAAATGTTCATTAACATTTTTATTTTCAGCTTCATAGAGCTATGTTCAAATCAATAAGCTTGAGGGATAAGTATCTTTCAAATAAATTTATTTCAAACTTTCGGGCACAACCGCCCTTCGACAGGAAAAATATATTACGTTTTTCCTGTCGAAGGGCGGTTGTGCCCGAAAGCTTGAAATAAATTTATTTGTAAGATACTTATCCCTCAAGCTTATTGATTTGAACATTCTATTAGGGGATTAGCCTATTAATTCATAGAGCTATATTTCTAAAAGAATGTATATTATATTCCAGTTGGAATTTTTTACCACCTTCATGGGAAGAGCGGCTCAATTACCTCTTAGACGTGGATTTGAATTCTTGGCTCACCCTACGTAAGAAACATATTTATTTCACATTAATAAACATTTTAATTCTTAATTTGCTTTAGCGATTCTTACATCTCCGCCAATCTCTTGGTAGAAAAACCCGAAATGACCCATTATGTTTTTAAGCCCAATTATGAGGTAAGTATATATCTCTATTCCTTCTCTGTCTTTTACCCAAAACATTTCTTATGAGGTAGAAGTAGATGTAAAATTAGATAAAATTTATATTTGAAAGCAAATAATGTTAGGATATACCAACAGAGGTAACTTTCCGGTTAAAATGCATTAAAACAAAGCATTTTGGTTTATCAGCCCAGTATAGATAACGTTATGGGTTATGAAGAATATAATGTCCCCCAACATATCACAACTTTAATGAGCCTGGTCAAAAACAAATAAAAAATGAAATGATATATATTTTTAAAAGTCTATTTAAAAAATAGAAAGCTTCAGATACACTGCGGTATATCACATCACGTGATTGCGCGCGCAGTCGATAAATTGTCAGCTTGTAAAAAGAACGCCTTGCATAACAACTTCTAATTTGTAATGGATAGAAAATTCGAACAACGAATTTGTATCAAATTTTGCTACAAAATTGGGAAATCGGCTTCAGAAACTTTAGATTTGTCGAAATAGGCATTTGGAAATGAAAATGTAAATAAGCCCACCACATTAAGATGGTTTTAAAAATGGAATGGAATCGGTGAAAGATGAGAAGCGTGTTGGACGTCCAATTCTGCACAGGAACCCTGAAAAGGTGAGCCAAATTTCAAATTTGAAAAATAAAATTCACGAATAGGGTTACGGGACATTGAGGAAGAAACAGGGATATCAAAATCATTAGTTGGATCGATATTTAAAGAAGACTTGCAGTTAAAGAAGACACCTTCGAAATTTGTCCCTAAAATGCTCACAATCCAACAAAAGGAGAATCGCGTTGAAGTTGCCAAAAAAAAAATGCTTGAAATGGTGGAAGAAAACCCTAATTGGAAGGAAAAAGTAATAACTGGAGACGAGACATGGGTTTACGGGTATGGCCCGGAAACAAAACGCCAATCCATGGAGGGGAAAGGAAAAGATGAACCAAGAACGAAGAAATCCCGACTTTGCAAGTCAAAAACCAAAGTCTTATTGGTCACGTTCTTTGACATAAAGGGAATTGTGCATTATGAATATCTAGAGGAAGGTCAAACAATCAATAAGGAGTCTTATTTAAACATTATGAGACGTGTACGTGAATCCATTCGTCTGAAAAGAAGTGAAATGTGGAGTTCCAAAAATTGGATTATCCATCATGATAATGCACCACCACACACCGCTACATCTGTACTGACTAAACACGGCATCCAAATACTTCAACAACCTCCTTATTCCTCAAACCTAGCTCCAAATGATTTTTTTTCTCTTTCCAAAACTCAAAATGGCTCTAAAAGGAAGGAGATTTGACACTAGAGAGTCCATCATAGCGGATTCGAAAAAGGCCTTGAAGAACATCCCGAAAGATGCCTTTTCTAAATGTTTTAAATCACGGGAGAAGAGATGGAAATTATGTATAGATGCGGGAGGGGACTATTTTGAAAAATACTAGTAAAATTATTTTTTATTCTTCTATTTTTTCTTTATTTTTGACCAGTCTCATTATTTATTGAACACACCTTGTATTTAGCGTCAATATTATATCAGAGGCGATCTTCATTTTTATTTATGATATATGTAGTCAGAAATGATCAGTCTCCTAAAATATCGAGTTTATTTTGCTTTAAATAAATATTTCAATGAAATCTAAAATACTTTCGAGCATTATTCAAATTCCAATTATGGTATGCACTATATTCCTTAAGACATACACATAAGACATATTCCTCAAGACATTCCTCACTATATTTCTCAAGACTACATATAACATAACGTTGTGGGAGTATAAAATCTATGTACCTAAAAGAGGCACCATTCCCTTTAAATATGCATCAGAATGATGCAATATGTTCATCGCTCTAGTAAAAAACCGTACAAGTGGGGTTAAGAAATAAGCCACGACACTATTTTTGATAAATTTAGACAACATTTCTACCATTATACCTCATTCTTTATCATCACTATTAAAGTTTTTACTAGGGTAATAAACAATAATGCTGCTGTCGCGTTCAGCGGCGCAGTGCCCCAGACGTCCAAAGTCTCTATTTCAGGTCCCGGGGGGAGGGGGGGGGGGGGGGGTTGGAGAACACCAACCTATCTCTATCTAGGGAAGAGCGACTCCAAGAAAAAAACTGCGGAATTCCGTTGTCTCTAGGGCAGGTATCTGGCAATGATCGGCCTCTCGAACAAGCCAAGCAACAACACGAGTCAGTGAACTACAACAACTGACTTTATTTCTATATAGTCACGAATACATCTATACATGTAAGTATTTATATATGACAAATCTATTTTAACAAAATGAATTAAATTTACATAGTTTCAAAAGATAGAAATCTATTCCCGAAGAGAAGATTAAGATATTCTTTTCCCGACAAATGTCATAGTTCTGATGTATCAATAAAAGAAGAGGTGCCTATTTAGGTAAATGCATATAATGAGATTGAATAATTATTAGGAATGTATTTGATAATTCTATTTTTTTTATCAGATTAGTAATGACCTGAGCCTTTGAAAATATATACCCTATTTTACATGTTGTATATAAATTTTGTACATAGAAATATTAAGAAAAACCAAGCCTGATGTAACTTATAAATGGCGTAAATTGAAAGAATAAAAAAAAAACGTCGGTGGACGAGTGGGTAACACCCTCGATTCCCGACAGTCATGAACGGGGATTGAATCCCGCGTTAAAATTTTGTTTAATATGTGAACTTCACATATTATTCACTGTTTCAATTATCATAAACTAGGTTGCTATTGTTGAGCGGTACCTAATAAGGTGATTTTGAACCGAAATTGAAAGAACACCAGGAAAAGGTAGGCAAGCATCAATAAAGATGGTATAAAACAGGTCGTTGTCTAAGCAACTCAGGGAGGATGTAAAAATATCGATCATGCTAGCCTTGATTGAACAACAAAATTCGTTCTCTCTGACGTCACCATCAGCATATAAGCTGGTTTTCTTCTGAGCTCACGGCAGACAGATAGGCAGTTTCTGTACAGAAGACAGCGCAGTAGTAGAAGGCTGAGTAGTCAGGAGTTAGGTGCACTCAGATCGTCATGTTACCCGATTTACCAACAGTCCCAAGATTTCCCCTTAGTCCATCTCATCTTCCCGGGCACCGCCCCAAAAACCGAGGTAACCATGATCCTCTGCGTTTCCTTTGTCTTCAGGCTAGTGCGTTTCCACTTCCGACCTATGACTGCAAGTTAGATAAGGAACCTACTGTGACGGTTTCGAATCCACATTTTACAACATATATGTAGTAATGTAGTTGTTGTATCTTGTTGGATGACTGTAGTATAGCATGTTAATTGCAGTCGTGGTGGCCACAATGTTTAGAGTGGGTTCAGGTGTGATTGGGATTACATAAAAGGACTAGGCATGTTGGATATCACCACCTATATATATTTTTAATATGGTACATTCTATCTAGAAATTGAATCTCTGATGTGGAAAATAATCCTTTGTTTATACTTTACAGTATAAAAATTCCATAATTTAGAATGTATATTTGTTTGAAGCAAGAATCCTTCGAAGGATATGGCGCTGCGGTAATTGATAAGTAAATTATTAAATGGATCCCAACTCTGTGAGCAGTTCCACTTGAACTATAAAATAAACAATATTAGTCTAAACTGAAAAGTGATTAGGCCATAATATATATAAAATAACAAATTGAATATACCTATATAAAAGAGAAGTTAAATGGAAATTATCGCTTGTACAAACTTGCAATATAAAGGCTGTTTGATTGCTCAGGCTATATCACTTTAAGTATCTTAAATTCAGAGCATTTAAAAAATATATTAATTATATCAATTTGAACCATTACATGTATAATGTTGTTTGATCCAGGCGGCTGACGTGTTCAGCAATATTGGAGGCTACATAGGTATCTGGCTAGGTATTGCCATCTCCTCTCTAACTGACCTCCTCAAGATTGGAACAGCCTTCATCAAACATCGCCTCCTGGGGCTAGCTTAATCATTTTTATTTATTTTCTTAACACTTTGTGTTATATGTGAAATGCTAGAAATATTTTTCAAATAATTGCGTGTCTTTTTTCACCTTTTAAACACTCTTTAATGCTAATAAAACATAATTTAGTTGAATATTTCTATATAGCTCTTGATTTCCAGTTCTACCTTCTCATAGAACAAATCGGATATATTACATGATTGATAAATATATACACACACTATAATAACTACCTTTTAGAGGAGGTTTTTAGAAAAAATCAGATACTTGGATTGAAAAAATAAAACAAATATAATAATTTACATATAAAATGATTCCTACCCACATATTCCCATGCCCAGAAATGGCAGCATCCCTGCAGAAAATTGATAAGGACCCAGAACAGCTGCTTTACACACCCAAGAGAACATTGCGACTGCTGTGATAGAGATGCATGGAGACATCTGTGGCTCTTCATTGAACACAACAACAACAGAAATTTGATATGGACCCAGAACAGCAGCTTTACACAAACAAGATAGAGGATATTGCGACTGCTGTGATAGAGATGTATGGAGACATCTGAGGCTCTTCATTGGACACAACAACAACAGAAAATTGACATGGACCCAGAACAGCAGATTTACACACCCAAGATAAAGGACATTACGACTGCTGTGATAGAAATGCATGGAGACATCTGAGTTTCTTCATTTGACACAACAACAACAATAAATAAGAATTCTCTTGCATCAACTTATGTATTAGTAAGACATATATGCATTACAATTGAAACAAAAACTTTTTAATACGGATATACTTAGTGGGTCGATAGGTTGAAACATAGTTTAAATTCTAATGCATCGTGTTGTTTAAGACACTTTGAGTGAACCAGACAACTTCCTAGAACATTTTTGTTTTTGAAATATTGATAATAACAAGGACTAATTAAATTGTTTTTCTCACAAATTTGAATACAGTTTGGATAACATGTTTTCAACTTTAAAACTTTATCCGCTCTGCTCTATTCTTACAATTTTGTATTTAAATTATAGGACACACCTCTAAATATTTTATACAGAATTTCATATATTCATATATGGTGAATAATAGATTTGAATATACTACAAATTTTGAAATTCAATTAAGAAGATATCCAAAACAATAGATCAATAGAAGTATAAAGTTGTAAACAATATAGCAAATCAGGATGGTGTTCTTAAGAGGTAGGTGGTTGGTTTCAGCTCTTAGTAATATCAACAACAACAACAGCTTTATTAGGACATTTCAGTCCTGTAAGGACTCGCCATACATCAATTTCATGGAGAAAAGGAAAAATGAAACATAAACAAAGGAGAGAAGGGAAAATGAAAAGGAAATCAAAGTATTCAACATAACTATACAAATTTACTTTGGAAGGAAATTGTTCTGTAATTTTAGTTCTTAGAGACTACCTCTTAGTAATATCATCAACCTCTACAAATGACCCGGCTTCGCCAAAGTATGCAAAACAAAAATAATATGCAAATTTTCCTGTTTTACGACTAATTAATATATTTGTGGCTGATGCTATGACAGTGACTACTTTTAGACATTATTCGATATATTTCCTCTAAGTTTCATCAATATAAATTGAATATTTAATTAAAAAGGCATATATTGGATGAAAATATAATTTATTTACCAATATTTCAGTTGGCTGAACGCCAACCTTCATCAAGGTATTACAACATATCTATGATGTATATGACACACATTAATATGTTATACCTTGAAAAAGTTTGGCGTTCAGACAACTGAAATATTGGTAAATAAATTATATTTTGATTCAATATATGCCTTTTTAATTGAATATCTATTTAGGGATTGCTCTATTTTTTCAAAAAGATAGAATATTGTGAAACAAACAGAATATACCTTTTTTTTCACTCGTTGTTGGACTAATTAGCTATCACAGCGTTGATTTTTTCTGACTTAACTTTGTTTCATTCCAAAGTTTCATCTGTAATGTGCAAATATTGTAGGAATGTATGCGGAACACGAAAAAAAAAAACATGGGAACTTTATTTATACAAAGTAGCTTATTATCCTTAGAAGAATTTGCAATAACTCGACAAAATATTTTTTTTTTGCAAATCCAAAGGAATATATAAGAACCGAGATTAAGAAAATATTTTATTCATTGAAAAATTTATTCCTTTAGCCTTGATGCAAGCCTTCTTCTTCTTCTTTCTTATTTCCACTCAATCACACTAAGGTAAAGCTTGCAAGCCTTGATTAGGCAAAAGTAAACATATCCCTTTTTGATGTAAAAAATGTCCACTGAAATCTCTAATTTATCGTAATGCAATTTTGTAATTTATGCTAAAACTGGGTCTTTTCAGCCGACAGGATTAGAAGTAAAATGTACGTGCAAATATTAATGCCATAATTTGGTTGAACATAGAAAATTTGACTTTTAAATTTTAATATAGACAAATATGTGTGTGATTACTTTTAAAAGACGAGTCAGCTAAAATAATTTTTCCTTCAACATCGGAGTGTAGAAAATTTGTTAAATTGTATTTCTTGTGTCTTAATCCCCCAGGAAGTTTCTAAATTCCCGATGTCCTATACTATAATAAATATTTCATGCAAATTTTAGATTGAAGCTTTCAAAATAATATTAATATTCTTAAAGCGAAAACATCTATCCCAATTCTTTTTCCATCGCCGAAAGGAGACATTAGGAAATTGTTTCAATTTGTAAAAAAAAAATAGAGAGAGAATCTCGCGCTGAAATAGCTTCAAATTTTATGTTTCACTTAATAGAGGAATAAGACATTATTAAGCTCTAATTTTATATTGAGATGTTCAGAAAAAAAAAAAGAAAATAGAGATTTTTATAAAATAAAAAAAAAAAAAGAAAAAGGCATATCCTGATTGTGCAATTAAAAGTTGCTGATGGCTTGCGCCATCTGTCGGAATAAATATAAACTATTCGTTGGTTTTTAATTATTCCTAGTTCAACTTTTAGTTGCATGATCAGGAGATTCCCTTTTCTTAATTTATCTACTTGATCTCAATACAATTTCACTTTTGTACTATTTTTCTCACAGAGATATGTTCAGGTTATATATATACATATCGTAATGCACTAGCGCGCCATCTGTTATAATATAATTGTTCTAATAAATGACACAAATCGATATTTGCGGAAGAGCGATTGCTCGAAGCATATTATATATTTATAATTATATGTAATTCTGCTGTCTTAAAAGCTTATGTCCATAGTTCATTTAAAATACCCATTCGAAGAGTCAAGCATCAGTATCACTATAAAAGGAAGTTCCAAAAATGCAATATATCAGCGGTATGGTAGATTAAACTGGCGAAACCGCTGGGAGGGTTCACCACTGATGAGCCAGGCCCTCCCTTTAATTTTTCCATTGCAGTAAGGGCAGTAGAAATTGTTTTATTTTAAAAAGAATATTACGCGTCTTGAATAGTGTTGTTTCTCTCTCACTTTTGTATTATTTTTCTCACAGAGATATGTTCAGGTTATATATATACATATCGTGTATTCCATGTAAACGGTGTTGTTAGGAACTGAAGAGAGGAAGAATGTCCCTAAGTCCTACCTGGAGAATTCAGTCATAGCTGGGATCCCGCAGATTGCCAGATCCGACAAATGGATATCTCGTCTTAAGACATTTTTCTTCTTGTCTTGTTGGGTGGGATTCTTCTACCAGACTTTCGCCTACCTACAGCTGGTGTTGAACTGCCCCATGGTTCTCAATATCGAGATTGAGGTCTCCGAATCCCAACCTCTACCTGCCGTCACCATCTGTGCGACTAACTGGTGAGTTTAAATTTTTTTTTTATAACAGTAGAACCTCCCTATAACGGATACCTAATCACCGAGCCAAAGTGTCCTTTAAGGAGAGGTTTTCTCTTACCGGAGAGTTGCTAAATACTAAAAATAGTCATTTTGCAAATGAAAACTGTACTTTGTAGAGAGGTGTTTACTAGCACGAGTGTCCTCTCATGGAGATTCTACTGTATTTCCTTTTCTCAAGAACATGTCATCTTCGACTCTTACTAAGAAATTTTAATCCATTATTTTAACAATCAAGGTCAATATTCTCTGTTAGCTAATGGGTAGTCCATCTTATATCCAGACATCTCTCAAGTATTCTTTTTTCCAGTATGTAAATAGTAAAAACAGAATTATATTTCTTTACACATTAATTGTAGAAATTTAATATTAGAAAATAAAAATTAACTAATAGTTATAAATAAATATATTTTTATTTTAACTTTCATATTTTACAATTTTATAGATAACATTTTAAATATATTACTTGAATGCTTCATATTAGAATATGTTTATTTTGGAATATTTTCATTTGAAATAGAAAAAATTAACTCCATATGTGTTACACACATAAGTAATATAGCGACTTATTTAAAATATAAATAAATCAAAATTTTAATTTTAAGAACTCTGAATGCCGGCCAGGCAGCCTCTATATTTACAAAATTTTATTGTTTTCTAAAAAATAAACGTTTTAATATAAATGGCATTTTTACAGTATTTCTAATACACATACAATTATTATCATTATTTATTTATGTTTTATACCGAGCAATCCATATTAAATCATTCGCTAATGAAATAACATATATATTGGATATCAAAAGAGGATATAGTTATCAAAATATCTGTCAGTTTACGTCAACCTTTTCAATATATAAATACAAGTAAATACGTTGTTATACCTTGACAAAGGTTGTCGTTCAACTAACCAAAAATATAATACATTACTCTTCAAATAAAAGATACTTCGGCCAGTAAATCTTTTTATTGTCTCGACGTTTCGACAAAAATCTTTTGCCGAGACAATAAAAAGATACACTGGCCGAAGTATCTTTAATTTGAAGAACTTAAAATGTCGGTCAGGCAGCCTCTATATTTACGATAATACATTACATATACATGTTATATAAATATATTATTTTAAAATTATAATTACTAAAAAAATTGCTCTGTTGAATCGATCGCCAGAGGTCTACTTTCCTTATAAAAACTCATTGTTGTTGTCTTCCTGGCCGACTGTTTTACATTTGGAATTACAGAAATATGATGAAAATGGGTTCCTCCATTTCGGTGACTAAGGAAATCGAAGCACAGGCAAAATGGCTTCACTTCGAACAGCCGCTGCTCGCTCTGTTGTGGCGCGTGATTTTTGAAAATTGGCAGATCTCCAAGCCAAGGGCGACGCTTGCGTTTGCCACAAACCGGGAGAAAATATATTGAGTTTTCAGGATTTTATGAGCAAAGTGTCGAAACCTTTTTATCAGAGTAGTATATTATCCTTTATTTGATCCTAATATGTTTCTGTAACAATTGATTAGAAGAATCAATATAACTGTTTAAATTGTATCCTATAGATGTGTATATCATAGAAGTAAGCATAAAATAACCGCGAAATATATTAGAAATCTAGTTTCAAATTTTGAGTTTAGGTTTGACATCTTTGAAGTCGTTTTCTAAGTGTTGAAATCTGTTAAACCCCCAGAGAAATGATCCTGATTGTACAATCCTTTATTTCTACATATTTTTCTAATTCGGAGACCTATATCTTAGATTTCAGAATGAACTCCATAATCTATAAGTTTTTGCTTAAGCTTCATCTACCCTCACATTAATCTTTAAAATTAAAAAAAAAAAGTTCTTTAGAGAATAAAATATCAACATTATAAAAATGTGTTTGAAATTTAACACATAATATTTTATAATAATACTCGATTATTCTAGTGTTTAAAACATTTAAACTTTTCATAAAGTGAAATATATACATGTGTATTAGTCTAAAGCACAATATTGTGATTATAAATAATATGTTTTAAAAATAAACTTCACATTCTTTTCGAGAAAAAAAAGTTCAAATGTAAAGTTTTGATAAATACTTCTTAAGAAATACTAACCAAGTAAAGAATCTCATGCTTTTTCATATACTTTAACTACAGAACAAACATTTCTGTTTCAAAAATCAAATAATATACACCTATCTCCCGATTTACACGGTACTTGTTTTACACGTTTTCGCTTTTACACGGTTTTCCAAATAAGTTTTTTTTTTGTTTTTATCGCACTATACTAAATGCTACTGTGATTGAACACATGCGCTGTGTACACATCTCACGAGGAATCCCGAGCTTATGTGCTGACTACATATTTTAACCTGTCAATGCATTTTATTTTTATTTCTGTGTACACCTATATCCCCCGATTTACACGTTTTTCTCAGGAACGTATCTACCGTGTAAATCGGAGGATAGGTGTATTAAAAATATATAACTGTATTTGTCTAATTGAGTGTGCGTTTTTGTTTGTGTCAGGTTCGACAAGTACAGATATTGTGAAGATCACCCATCCCACTGTAAAACTACTGAAAAAGGAGAAATTGTAGTAATTATTTTATCATTTAATATATAAAAACACCATCAAATATATTTTTACTAATGACTTCATAAATTTAGAATCATCTTCAGATTCAAAGACTATCTGTAGAATGGCAAGCGTTGAAAAAAAAAGAACTTCATATAAGCAAATTTTTGATTTTATATAAGTAGAATCATAGGCCTCAGAGAAGGTGGAATTTTGACTAGAGAAATTTCTATGAAAGTTGGCTGCAATCGAAATATATTGTTGTAAGGGTTTAGTCTCAGTGGTCAGAGGGAAAATAAAAGTTCAAGAAAACTTGGCTCAGAGAGAGAGAGGTCGCCCTAGAGTAATAACAGAGAGAGAAGATAGAAGTATTCAAAGGATGTTTGTAGCAGACAGGACAAGAACTGCACCAATGATTCAAGCAACTCTACATGTGCAGAAAGAATCTGGACCACCTCTGAACACCATTAATAACTGTCTTATCGAAGCAGAACTCCGTAGGCGCCGGCCTTTATTGAGAATTTAATTCTCTGCCAGACACAGAAGCTCAGCTTGTGTGGAGAGATACCTCTTTGGGCTCGAGAATGACATTCTCTCTTTTTTTATGATTGGGTTCATGACGCGCGGTAGGATACATGTTAGACATAGGCCCCAAGAAAGATCCCAACAGGACTGTATTGTAGAAAGGCATACAGCAAGAACCTCTGCTTCATGATGAAGGGTGGCATCAACTATTAAAGTAGGACCTCTTTAGTCTTATTCAAGGTACATGACTGTTCAGCTATACATTGAAGATGTGTTGCAACCTTTTGTATTACAAATTCTTGAGTAGACTAATAATGCCATTTTATAACAAGATTATGCCTTACCACAAACAACCAACATCTCACGAGCCTTCATTCAAAATGTTGACAGCCTTTCCTGGCCCGTTTGTTCTCCAGATATTTCCCTAATTGGGCATATATGCAACATTATGGGGAGGAAAATTTGGAAATCTTCTAAGCCAAATAATCTTTAATAGCTTTAACAAAAAAATTGAAATGGCATGGCTAGCATCCCACAAGAAAACAAAACCTATAACAGAATGCCTCACCGTGTCGCTGCTTGTATACGTGTCAATGGAGGACACACAAAATATTATTAAAGAGCTATGTATCTCAATAAATTTTCATCCTCTTTGTAAATTTCAGTTATATTTCTCATTACCATTATTTTCTCACCGATTTTCAGATAATTTACCTAAGTATTTCGAGGTGATGCAATTTTTGTTGTGGCCAGTGTATATTTAATAGAGATAATATTATCTTTCTCTCCAAAAATATGCAAATATTGGTACTGATATGCTATAAATGATCATATTAGAACAGAATAAAAATTGTGAAAAATAGTAAATGGGGAAAAATGTGATATTGTACCGGGATAAGGTACATAAAATAAAAAAGAGGCATCTTCTTTTCAGGAAATAGTTACTTTTTTTTTCAAAATGAATATTATTTCAACTATATATTCCTGAATTTACGTTCCTGTTCTACGGTTTATTTCTCTTGTTGCTTATATGCTCTTTATGTTTATTTTCAGTCTCATCAAAGCTTGAATTTTAATATTTTAAAGACTTAATGATATATAAACATTGTCTGAATTGTATTTAGAATATGTTAAAATGAACCTGTATATGTACAGATCAATAAAAAATATTTGCATCATCTGAAATTCCACGCTTCGAAATCCGATTTCGTCAAGTACGGGACCAGCATCAATGATTCCCTTGTCCTTGAATTCTGTGCATGGAATTTTAAATCGTTTTTAAAGTAAGTTCCATATTTAGTTCATCTTTTATATTTTTTCTAGTATTTATTAATATAAAACGACACTAGAAATTACACCGCATGAGTTTCTTTTCAACGACAAATTAAAATTTTATTTCAAGGTGAAATTTCGACTATTTCTAACCTTTTTGGATGAGGTATGAAAGGATGAATTATGAAGAGTAATGACAAACAGAAAAATAAAAGTGTCCAGGGATGGGAATCGAACCCACAATCTTCCGCTTACCGGGCAGATGCCATGTCCATTAGGCCACCCTGGACGTATTTTTCCGTTCGTAAATGATACATAAAGTAACTTATAATACAATATAATGCACTGCGGCCTGTGATTGTAAAACGACACTAGAAGTTACACCGCATGAGTTTCTTTTCAACGACAAATTAAAATTTTATTTCAAGGTGAAATATCGACTATTTCTAATCTTTTTGGATGAGGTATGAAAGGATGAATTATGAAGAGTAATGACAAACGGAAAAGAAACTCATGCGGTGTAACTTCTAGTGTCGTTTTACAATCACAGGCCGCAGTGTATTATATTGTATTGATTAATATATAACTGAAAAGACACTAAAATGCCCACTTTTCACTTTTAAAATAAATAAAGACAACAACTATTTTATAGTGAAACTGATATTCTCTCTCTCTCTCTCTCATGTCCAAAAGGTACAACTTTCAATTTTTAAATAACACAAAATTTTAATGATATTTTTACGTATTAATATCAGTTTCCCTTAAAAATTCAGTACCTAAATTGAATTCTTCTTATTATATCTTCGACACAATATCGAATATTTATATTCTTTAAGTATATATATATTTGGCACACACAGATAAATATGTTAAATTAATAGATTCCTCTCATATAAATATTACATTTTATATTATCAACAATCACAAACAGTATCGTATGTCATTTTTCTTAAATACTTACACTACGTAGAGATATATACAAAATTAAGTTTAAAAACATTTAAAAAGTATACTTGAAGCTAAAAATAAAAAAAATATATATAGGTAAAAATTACAGAATTATCTGATATTTATTCACATAATACAATAATTTGATTCGTATAACTTGGTTGAATGTTTTAACTATATGAGATTTAATCATTCTCTTTATACGAACTTGCTCTGTTTGCACATCATAAATGTTATTCTTTGAATAACTTTCTACATTTTAAAATAAATCTGATATAATGGCTTTATAATACAATATAATGCGGCTTATGATTATAGAACGACATTTGAAAATTATAACTCATGTGTTTCTTTTGAACGAAAAATCGAAATTTATTTTAAGGAGAAATAACGATTATTTCTAACCTTAGGGATGAAGTAAGCTAAGATGAATTGTGAGATTAATGAAAAACGGAAAAATAAAAGTGTCCAGAGATGGGATTTTTCCGTTTATCATTACTCTTCACAATTCTTCCTTTCATACTTCATCCTTAAAGGTTAGAAATAGTCGTTATTTCTCCTTAAAATAAATTTCGATTTTTTCGTTCAAAAGAAACACATGCGAGATAATTTTCAAATGTCGTTCTACAATAATGGCTATATATATATATATATATATATATATATATATATAGTGTAAAAACTATATAATAAAAATATAACAGTGATTCTACATTTAAAGCTTAAGGAGCAAACTGATAAGAATGATAAATCATATCAAGTAGATTTGGTTAGATTAGCAAGCTAAATCTAAATTAATTATAAAAATAAATAGTTGTATAGTTTTATAGTTAAGTATTTTATTAAAATTATCTTCATTAATTTGATTATTTAAATTCAAATTATAAAATTTGTAAAATGTTATTATTTAGAATAGATAGAGAGAAAAAAAATCCTTTACTTCTAAAACATCATCTAGTTAATTATATATTTATAATTAATAACAATAAAATTTAACAACGTAACGTCTTTTGTATCGGCTTTTACACGTCATTTAGACATACTCTAATCCTATATATAGAATAATAGAAGTGAGAATATATATGATAGTTAAAAAAAAGAGAGAAAGACAGAACCATGCACTTTTAATCAAACTAATAATAAGAAAACAAAAGGTTTTGTAAAGAAGGTAGATAAGATTGTTAGTATATATATATATTTTTATAATTTTATATTTTATCCTTTAATGAAGATAATTTTAATAAAATACTTAACTATAAAACTCTACAACTATTTATATATATATATAATAATAAATAGTTATTTAATTTTATAGTCCAGTTTTGTATTAAGATTATCTTCACTATTATGATCATTTAAATTCAAATTATAAAATTTGTAAAATGTTATTAATTTGTAGATAGAGAGAGAAAAAAAAATCCTTTACTTCTAATACATCATCAAGTTAATTATATATTTATAATTAATAACAATAAAAATTAACAACGTAACGTCTTTTGCATCGGCTTTTACACGTCATTTAGACATACTCTAATCCTATATATAAAATAATCGAAGTGAGAATATATATAATAGTTAGAAAAAAGAGAGAAAGACAGAACCATGCACTTTTAATCAAACTAATAATAAGGAAAAAAAAAGTTTTGTAAAGAAGGTAGATAAGATTGTTAGTATATATATATATATATTTTTTTTATAATTTTATATTTTATCCTTTTTTTTTTTTTAAAGATTTTTAAAGTTTTTTTTTTATTTTATAATATGATTATAAATAGTTGTATTTAGTAATATATCTATAGTATGAATTAACATTTGTTATAAGTTTGGATATTATGTTTTGAAACCCTAATGGTAGACCAGACATACACAAAAAACTTTAAATTGAAATTTTCCAATTTATTTCAATTTAAAGTTTTTTGTGTATGTCTGGTCTACCATTAGGGTTTCAAAACATAATATCCAAACTTATAACAAATGTTAATTCATACTATAGATATATTACTAAATACAACTATTTATAATCATATTATAAAATAAAAAAAACCTTTAAAAATCTTTAAAAAAAAAAGGATAAAATATAAAATTATAAAAAAATATATATATATATACTAACAATCTTATCTACCTTCTTTACAAAACTTTTTTTTTTCCTTATTATTAGTTTGATTAAAAGTGCATGGTTCTGTCTTTCTCTCTTTTTTCTAACTATTATATATATTCTCACTTCGATTATTCTATATATAGGATTAGAGTATGTCTAAATGACGTGTAAAAGCCGATGCAAAAGACGTTACGTTGTTAATTTTTATTGTTATTAATTATAAATATATAATTAACTTTAATTAATTAACTTTATTAACATCATGAAACGCGATATCCCAAACTCAGGGATATTTGCGCCAATACATTTCACTGCATTACAGCAATTCGGCTATATACAATCCTGTTCAATTCATTATTTTACATAAATTAACTAAAGAAAATTGTCCAAAGAGAAAAACAAACAACAAAGCAAAACACACAGAGCAAGCATCGCAGTTCTTTTTTTTTTTTCTAAGATTCCTTCTCTTTTTTCCAATTCAAGAGAAAGTTGTATATGTATTTACAAAATTGATCAAAATTTTTATACTTTTCTTTTTTGTCTACAAATTCATCAAGCTGTCCAATACGACCAAATCTATTTTCCCTAAAATCCCGGAAAATTGGGCACTCCAGAAGTAGATGTCTCGCGTCTTGAATTTCACCTCCGCAGAAGCATCCTGGTTCCTTCACGGCGCCGATGGTTGCCAAAAATTTCCCAAAATTGCCATGATCTGTAATGAATTGGATATTATAAAAATTTGGACGGAAAAATCTTGGAATTCCTAATACGAAAAAGCTTCTGAAAATTTCATTAGTGTTCTCAAAAATTTCATTCATTTTTGCGTGTAAGAATGATTTGACTATACTTGGAGCATGGGGTTCGTAAGTAATTAGATCTTCAATGGACATTTGAGCTAGATCAAATTTGATTATTCTGGATTCTATATAATCTGTTAGGAGTGGAATTTTTGCCAAGCTATGCACACAGTTTGATGAAGTGGTTTTGTATGCTCTAACTGCCCATAAAATGATCTGGTACTGCATGGAGTTCAGTTTTTGTTTACAACGATTGTTTGAATATTTGAACCAAATTTCAGAACCGTATGTAAGTACAGGCCTAATGATTGTTTTGAATAAAGTTAACCTCTTTTCAGTGTCTAAACCCCACATATTGCCACTTAGTGAACATAATAAATTTTTCATACGTCCTGCCTTACACAGAATATCATTAACATGCGGTGTAAAGTTAACTTTGTTTTTCCATTTGTGATTAGAAAATTTCATTCCCAGAATTTTTACTTGCTTGACCGGCATTATTATATTGTTATTAACCTTAATAGGTATTTTTTGTCTGTTATGTAGGTATAGAATATTAGTCTTCTCTGTACTGATCGTTAATTTATTTCTATTACACCATTGGATCACATAATTTAAGGTGTATTCACTTGCGGTTTTTAGTCCTTCAATAGTCTTATTCCAGCAAATTATTGTAACGTCGTCTGCATAACATATAATATCTGCATTCATTGAATCAAAATTTATCAACAAATCATTTAGCAAAATATTCCATAGAAGTGGAGATAAAGGTCCACCCTGTGGACATCCTTTAGTTAGTTTCTTATAAAAAGTTTCTGATTCGTATGTAAATTTCACCTCCCTTTCATTATTCAAATAAGATTTTATGATCCGTATTAAATCTGAAGGAACATCATCATTATCCATTCTTTTTATAATAGCAGGCCACCATGCATTGTCGAATGCACCCGCAATATCTATAGCTATCAAGGAAGTCAATTCCTTTTGTTTATGTTTCAATATAGTTTCTATAATTTTATCCATTCCAGTAATTGTTGATCTAGATTTCATAAAACCATGCTGCCTTGAGCTCATTAAATTATTCTCTAAATAATAGTTACTTAATTTATTTTTTATTATATTCTCAAATGTTTTAGATAGATTAGATGTCAATGATATAGGTCTATAACTTTTATTTATTTCATAATTCGTTTTGCCTGGTTTTGGAATTATTTTTAAGAATGATTTTTTCCATTCATCCGGATAATATCCCATTTCTATACATTTATTGAATAATTTATGCAGAATTGAGATTATTTTTATTTTAGCCTGTCTAATCATATTGTTACTAATGTAATCAGGGCCCGGTGCTTTTTTAATATTTGTTTTTAAAATTGTTTCCTCTATTTCCTTAGATTCGATATAAACACTACTTTTATTTTTATATTTAGGCGTATAATTTCTAATCAAAATATGATCATCTTTATCCAAACCTCCAATATCATCCTGAAATAGATCGTTCATTAAACTTTTTATTTTGTCGGTCTTTAAATGATCTGGTAAATTATCTATTAGTGGTAATCCTAAATTTCTATTTTTCGATCTCAATGACTTGAATATCCTATAAGCATTACCAAATGAGTTATTTGAATGACTTTCTTCTATAAAAATTCTCCAACTCGCTCTTTTTGCCTTTTTACTTTTATTTAAATATTTATTTCTCATTGATTTATAGGTCTTTTCAAGGACCTTTCCATGTCGGTAATACAAATTTCTAATATAGTGGAAATCGTTTTTCATTTTCTCCAGCTTCCCATCCCACCAGTATGTATTTGTTTTATGATTTCCGCTTCTTGTCTTGACATTTAGTGACAGATAAGCTGCCTCTTTAATTATTTGTGTGAGAGTCTTTACAATGTTGTCAATATCTTTGATGTTTGACGCGTGGTTTATCATGGTGATAATATTATCTACGTCTTGTATTGCTATTTTTTCGGTAAATGTTTTCCAATCAGCATCTTTTTCTATAAATTTCCATGTTGAGTTTTGAACTGTCCTTTGCCTGTTAAAATTGTGATAAATGTCAAAGGTTATTGCTACGTGATCTGAAATGTGCGTCAATATAGTCGTCTTCCAGTTTTGTACCAAACCTATTGATTTTTTGTTTGAAATCGTAAGATCTATAAAGCTAGAATTTCGGCAGGTGGGTATCTTAAGATTATGAATAAATAGGTTATGTTCATCTATGATGGAGTGGAATTTGAAACCATTGGAGTTTGTTGTCGGATCAAACCAGACTGGGTGTCTAGAATTAAAGTCACCACATAGTATAATAGGTTGTTGATTGTAGGTCTCCAGAAGCTCTTGGATAAATTTTCTATGAGTGTCATTAAATCTATGTGGATGTATATAAAGGTTTGCGATGATAGTATTTGATTTTGCTGAATTTAAAGAAGTGGTTGTACAAAAGGAGTTTGTGAATTTATTGATTTTATTAAATTTTAAACTCTTATTCATAAAGATCGTTGCAGTATAAATTTGTTCATCTGTCGTTGAATGCACTATTTGAGATTCCAAATCGAAAATTACATCTCTATCAATCAGATAAGGTTCCTGTATTAGGATGATATCTGGTGGGTTGTATTTTATAGAAGCTTGAAGCTCATTCAGTGCCAAGATACTTTTTCTTACATTTTGTTGTAAACATTTAATTCCTTTTCCCTGCATGATATTCAAACTAAATAAACAAAAATCTTAGCTGCGAAATTTGCCTAATTGTCGGTTGGATCATATCTCGTTCGTTGGATAATTCTGTCTATCTGTATTTTGTATAGAGGACAGTCCGAGGAATTAGCTCTATGATTCGGCGAGTTTCTAAATTTAGGATGTTTTAGACAGTTATAACAATTGCAAATTTTTGAACAGTCATGAATTCCTTGCGCGCCGCATAATTTGCATATCTCGACGTTAGTACAATCGGCCAATTTATGGTTGGTATTAAATTGAAGGCATTTCTGACATTGTTTTACCAGAATCTTATCTTCCACAAAACAGCGTTCAAAGTCAGTATATAATTTATTATTCATATTTTTAAGGATTCGGTAAACCTTTGGAGAAACCCTAAGAACTATGTTGTGGTGGGGCTTATTCGATTTCATGCTAAACAAAACATGGATATCATTTTCCATTTCGTTCAATTCAGGGTTCATACTGCAGATTGTTTTAGTAAAATTAGCGGTTTCTGTAAGTTTATTAACATTTTTGACTATTACTGTAGGATCTCTTGGTTTGGGGATAAAAATTTTGCTGATATTTGCGAGTTCCTCTGCCCTGCCTAACTCATCATTTAGAGATTCCATGTCTGATTCTGTAGGGGTCTTTATTATTACAGATTTCCTAGCATTTATAATTTTGTTAATCTTTATTTTTTTTCCTTCGTCCCTAAGCTTTTTAACTTTGCCTGATATAGTTTGATACATTTTTGTATTATCTTCCACATTTATAGGTGTTGCCACTATTGTGAACTCCTTATGTAAATTTTTTTTTTTTTAATGTAATCTTGTGATGTTTCTGTACGAGCTACTTGAGCATATGTTGGAGTTGTTTTGACTAATTCATCTTGGATCCCTTTCAGTTTTTGGTCCATAACATCTGTAATTGTTGTTTTCATTAGTTCCAATATATCTTGGTTATTTATTTCTTTTAAAGTTGAAATACCATCCTTGGTTTGCCTAACCATAGTTGACAAAAATGTAATATCATTTTTAGTTAGATTTTTTTGATTTTGTTGAACCTTTTTGTCAAAATAGTTATAAATTTCATCCAACTTATCATTTAATGTTTGAATAATTATTTCCATATTCTATTTTTGCATATTTGTGCGAAAACAACAATTGAAAAGGCTTTCAAAAATGACTAAACTCTTAAACAGCGATTGCCAATTAAAAAAAGGTTATAATATTTTTAATTAAACAATTTATAAAACTTTTATAAATTATACAATAAGTAAAATTAATATTTAAAACAATATTTACCGGAACTAGCGGAGCCTAGCGACGCACGTCCGGTCAGTTTCGCCTCCTGGCGGCATATCCGTTACGTTGTTAATTTTTATTGTTATTAATTATAAATATATAATTAACTTGATGATGTATTAGAAGTAAAGGATTTTTTTTCTCTCTCTATCTACAAATTAATAACATTTTACAAATTTTATAATTTGAATTTAAATGATCATAATAGTGAAGATAATCTTAATACAAAACTGGACTATAAAATTAAATAACTATTTATTATTATAATTAATTTAGATTTAGCTTGCTAATCTAATCAAATCTAATTGATATAAGTTATCATTATTATCAGTTTGCTCCTTAAGTTTTAAAAGTAGAATCACTGTTATAATTTTGTTATATAGTTTCTACACTATATATATATATATATATATATATATATATATATATATATATATATATATATATATATATATATATATAATTCTATTGTAAGAAAGAGGGAAAGAGACAATTGACAATTTACATAATTTTATTTACATCTTGTCAATACAGGTCAAAGTGCACACACAGTCCACGCTATTTAGGTAATGATGAGAAATTTACAATGTAAAAGATAATGATTATTATACGAATATATTTGAAGTATAAAATATATACAATGACTATGTACATACCGCCTCAGCCATTGCAACAGAACTTGGTGGAAGATCGCTAGCGGGTCTTGCGATTAACGAAGAAAACATAGATCGCATGTTTTGCCGCTGAAGAGATGGTGATGGCGTGGTCCTCGAGACCCACCGCGAAGATCCAAGACTGCAGGTCCGATGATGGAGGACACCTCTTGGATGAGAAGGTGGACGGCGCTTCAAGACCAGTATATTGACACAGGAGAATTCCAAATTAAAGTTGCCATATGAATTAATGTTAACAGAAATGTTGTTGGCCAGTTTATGAAAAAATTCACTATAACTGACACCATCACCAGAAGATCATTTATTATCTAAAAGAACTAAACATAAATATAATCTATGATACAATATAATGCGGCTTATGATTGTAAAACGACATTTAAAAATTATCCCGCGTGTTTCTTTTGAAGGAAAAATAGAAATTTATTTTAAGAAGAAATAGCGATTATTTCTAACCTTAGGGATGAAGTATGAAAGGATGAATTGTGAAGAGTAATGATAAACGGAAAAATAAAGTGTCAATCCCATACTTCATCCCTAAGGTTAGAAATAATCGTTATTTATCCTTAAAATCAATTTCAATTTTTCGTTCCAAAGAAACAAATGCGGGATAATTTTCAAATGTCGCTTTACAATAAATATAATCATAATAGAAATATTTGAACTTTTATGGTAGAAAAACTAGATTTAGCGACTACATATATATGCCAGAACAACAAACATTACTTACACCTTAACTACGCTACCCTTTCTTAAGGGTAATACATACCGATAAAAAAAACTTAATATATATGAACATAGAGATGAAAATTAACATAAAACACATTAGAAGCAAGAAAAGAACTTTTTAGCACGCTCATTTTTCATATGAAACCATTCCTTTTGCCTTTATATTTTTACTGTTATAAATCTCTATTCTTTCTATAGATATTTCTATTTCTTAACCAAAAATTCCTCCCAATGTAAGATATAGAAGTAGAATAGTCAAATACAATTTTAAATGCAGATATTCCAAGAATTCACCAGTGATTAGCAGAGAGACCCCTTAATGTATTTTACTTTGCCGGAAGTGTTACATTGGAAAAATAAAATGGCCGTGCGCTAAGAAGCTTCATGGTGGTGGTGGCATCCTGATCACAATACCGGCCAACCGAGGTGCCTTAGTATAAGTCCAACCCCTCTTCTACGTGGCGGACAGGAGAAGCAGTACAAGTAAGGGACTGCCCTGTAGGGTGAAGTATGGTGTTTTGAGCCCCGAGCCGCTACGGTGACCGTGAACAGGGAACTCTGAAATGTGGCTGACTAACGGGGCAATGGCACCCTCACTTTCCATGGAGCAAGAAAATCAGTAGTTTCATTTCTTGTATAACAGAGAAGAAATAACAATGTCTTGCAGAGATCCAATTTGCTGCGAGACTGACCAATTTTTATCGCAGAGACAACTTCCTGGAGTATCCTATGATGACTGAGACAGGAGAACTGGCCGAATGTTTCATACTGAACCACCAGCTCTTCCAACATAACAAAGAAGCAATCAAGTTACCTTTAACACCAAGTAAGATATCAACAAAGATAACTTGAATTAATTCTTCATTCAACAGAATATTGACCAACCTGCTATAGAATTAGGCAGATGAAAATATAGGATTAGACTCTATATTATAAACTTAATTTTGATTCAACATAATATTTCGATGCACTAACGAGAAATTAAGTATAATAAATTATCTTCCTTCTCTTAGGAGATAAAATTGCTATAAAGTATAAAATAAGAATACAAACCGTAGCAATGTGTTTCTTTATACGTGCAAAGTGCTAACTTTCGTATCTTTATAATCTTTCTACATGCATCTTGATGATCCCGAGGCATCCAGATGCCTTAAGAAGGATTATAAATATCCAAAAGCTTGCACTTTGCACGAATAAAGAAACGTATTGCTACGGTTTGTATTCTTATTTTATATCTTCCTTCTCTATATAACTCTAATAATTTTTTTAAATGTTTACGTGTAAAGATGGTTTAAAGGTAATGTGATAGAATGGGTTCTTATATAATTTCAAATCGAACTAGATAACATATCGCTCATGATATTATACCAAAATAGCGAAAATATTTTTTAATAATAAATATCGGTACGAGGGTTTTTGAAAATTTTACTTTTGTGAGTTATGTGAAAAATGTTTTCTATCGGTTATGTTTCAATATTTCTAAATATATAAATGTCATAATTTGTACATACATAGATGCCAATAGTCAATCCAATATGTATAAAATGTATGATTTGTTTCAATAAAAGAACAAAGGTAACACTGGAGGATAGAAAGACTTAGAAGAAAGGCCTAGAAAAGAGGCTTAGAAGTTAGCACAATCATTAGGAAAGTTATACCCCGTTTTATTATCGCGGAACTAATAAAAAGTTGAGTTCAACAAACTATTACTTCATGGTCAAGCTGGGACATGTCTTGAGACAAAAGAAGTAACGTAGACCAATAGGGAACCACCACGTCACACCTTTCCACCAATGGGAAGTAAGAAGGGTTCTCGTGTTAAATCGAGAACCAAGAATTGTCAGTTGTCGCTTCGCTCCCACCGAGGTAACACCTGCTCTAGAGACCTACCCCGTTCATCCTTATCAGCTAAGTCAATCACCGCCATGTGATTAGATAGTTAATAGACAATCCGCTCCATCTTCTCCAAAGCCTTTCTTTCCTCCGACCAGTTGCCTTTTTATTTCAACCCATCAAGTGTCCTGGCCTTTTTCCCCTGTGTGTAAACCTTATCACTCAGCCACCACGACTGCGCCACCACTTCAACAATCATCAACCCCAAGAGTAAGGTTTCCCCGCATATAATATTACGATAGAGTTTAAAGTCGACAGGATAATGACGGAAAAACGGGAGCACTTGACGAACGGAAGAAAGAAGAAGCTGGCAAGAAGCGAGGCGACCAGGCGCCTTCTGGCGGCTATTATATGGCAGATGACAGTGGCCCTTCGACGAGTTGACACCACCCGAGGAGAGACGGAGTTCCGGAGCCCCACCCCCGGGAGGGATGACGGTCGCGCCGCCGGCGTGTATCACCGCAACCTGACACCGACCACCGAGGAGTCATCCACCGCCATGCCGTACCCATACACCGCACCCGAAAGCAATCCACGCGACCCAGGACAGTGCAAACAGTCCCAAACCGATATCCCAGTGCCAGATTTCCCCCTCAATTCCGCGGACAGTGCAAGCAGTCCCGAGTCCCAAGCAGCCATCCCAAGCCAAAGACGCCCCAGAGGAGACCTGTCGGACTGAGGTAGGCACCCCACCCTATGACGTCAAGAAATTGACTTTGGACTTGTATCTGATCCAGGACCTACCCCTTTAACCATTTATCCAACCATGTATCCAATGAATGCACGCACGGGCTAGGCCAAACCTGTCCGAAAGGACTTGCAGTGCAACAAAATTTTTCACACAGGACAACCCTTGCCTGCATTCATTGACCCAACCACAACTCTTTACATGCACCTATCTAACCCCGCACCACACAACTTCTTTCTTAAAACCAATTGTCATTACTAGATGCCCTCAATTCACAAAGCCACAACGGCTTCAACAATCACAATGCCCAAAAAACGTGTCCGTACAACAACACAGCTCACACACTTACCACACAAAGTTCATACGTAACCATACGTCGTCACGCCACAATCACGCAAATGTACCTCACAACAAAACACAGACAACATCCATCCAACAGGACGGTTTTCACGCCAACAACACACGCATCCATACGTCATCACACAACGGTAACCCACACCACCAGCGCAACAAACACGCACAACCCGCACAACAAGCGCGACACTCGCGCCAAAAGACGACAACAACCAGCAAGCATGCACAACCGTTAGTAAATAACAACCACATCGTCTATACAAAACACTATAAAAAAAATCTCACATTAAACGTGCCATATCATTAACAATATAAGAATTCTCGATATCTGTTCGTACAACCAGCACCCCTGACTTTAGTAAATTTGTTGTTCATAGTGAGAACAGGTTAGATTTCGTACAAACAAAGGCTTCACGTGACACCTTTTCATTTACAATTTTTTTTTTCGATTCGTGTTACAGGCCACACCACAAAACATTTCACTTTTCAGGCCAAAGACGCCTTCACCACGCCTGTGACACTTCTCAACTCAAAGCGTGTCCACGTCGAAAGTCGCACTTTCACTCAATTCCACTCTGATATCACTGAATAGCATTTTTACTAAAGTCACAACAACCATTCGATTTAATAAATAGATACAATATCCGGATTTAACATACAAATAATGCCGAAACTACACCAACTCATCTCTTCACAATGTTATTGGCAGAACATAACACACGACAATACAAAAACAGGTAAAAACCTGTCCCACCTGCCGATTCTCTAGAAGTATCGATGAATCCAACCAACACCACGTAAAAACACCGACCCAACCCACAAAACAAAACAAAATTCGTACACAAAACATGTCACACACACAATACAACCAATACCGAAATTACACCACCTATGACAGATAAAACGATTTACATCATTCTTCCCAGATAGAGGAAACTAGAAAATTAACAAACCAGTGCCGAAAGTAAGAGATTCAATTAGCACAAAGTCAATTAGGCGGCAGACAGGAAGCAAGTAGCCCCGCGGGGCGATAAAATCAGCCGTGTGCAAACAGAGGGAGTTTAGTTCCCCCATTTCCGGATCTAATTACAGTGGGACCCCTCTTTTGGCCGGCACATAAAATATAGGTCAAGGCGTTTCCCCATCCGCGGATTTCTCCATGTCACCAATCTTGGATTCCAGTTCGAGCCTGCATATCGACTTTTACAAATACAATTCCACTCACACAAGACGTTACCGACACATCTTAATGAATTCACGCCTCTATTATATCCCTATTATCATAATTACTTTACAGACTTCCAAAAAAAAAAAAAAAAAAAACGTTACATATTCCACCTACACCTAGATCTCAAAGTCAAATATGAACAAAGTTCACGCACACTACCGCTTTAATTGTTAGTTAGTTTTCAAACTTACGTATTCTCCCAAAAGGGATTAAACGACTTTTTAGAAGGATCGAGATTCTCCTCGAATCCTGTATTCAAGGTATTAATATAGGTACTGATACCCAATATATAAAGTGGATATTGGGCGAGCACATCTTAAGTGCCCTAGGGGATCGCATAAAAACCCCTAGAACGCATTAAGGCTTGAGACAAATTAAAATACGACACTCGGCTTTTGAGATCTCAAAAAACAATGACACAAGACAAAAATACATGTAAAGGTTATATAGATTTCCATGTCTGCTGTATACATAGCATAAATTTACACTTGAGGATTAGGATCACGTTTCTGCCTAAGTGTCGCTACAGAAGAGACAAAAAAATTATAGGGCATAATTAATCAATTAAGACATCTAGATCAGGGCATGTAGATACACAACGGGTTCAAACCACTATATATATATTTTTTTTGTTTATATATTAACCATTTTCACTACTTTCTAAAAATTAAAATTAAAATAGTTAACCAATTTACCAACTTATTCAATTTATTATCACTTATTTTAGCCATTAATTACCATTTTAGTTACCACTTAGTTTATTTTATCGTAGTTTCATTTATCAACGACAACTCATTGGTTTTCGGTTAAACTTAAGACATTAAGTCATCCTTTATTTTGAAAAACCTTTTTCATTTTTCTTTTTTTTTTACGCAACCAAGCATCCAACTTTGATTTCGCTCAACATTTCTTTTATTTTAATTTTTTGATACCTCATGAAATTTCCTCGTTTTCCTTCCCAAAACTCGAGCAAAAAGTAATTAGGCATTTTTCTTTGTCACCAATGCAACAAAGCATTTTTTTTTCTTTTTTTTTTGCAACAAAGCATTTTTCTTTTTTTCTTCACACAACAAGGCATTTTTCTTTTTCAACCACGCCTTCACTTTGATTTCAGTCAACTATTTTTTATTATTTTTATTTTTGATTTCCAAAATTACCTCATGAAATTTCCTCGATTTCCTTCCCAATCTCGAGCAAAAAAATGTAGTTAGGTAATTTTACCTTTTTACTATGTACCATAGTACTCAACATATGATGCACCTTTATAAAATTTTGATTTCTATTAACTAAAAACCAACTATATAGCATTAACACTACATTTTTTTCTTATATCCTTATCAATGTTGTATATAACCTCCCTATAACCAATTAATTTTCGCTCAAAATTATTTTCTTTGTTTAACAGAACTTATTCAGACTAAAACCCCTTCATAAATTCTTCACACGTAGGGGGCGCATCTGTCATAATTTGTACATACATAGATGCCAATAGTCAATCCAATATGTATAAAATGTATGATTTGTTTCAACAAAAGAACAAAGGTAACACTGGAGGATAGAAAGACTTAGAAGAAAGGCCTAGAAAAGAGGCTTAGAAGTTAGCAAAATCATTAGGAAAGTTATACCCCGTTTTATTATCGCGGAACTAATAAAAAGTTGAGTTCAACAAACTATTACCTCCTGGTCAAGCTGGGACATGTCTTGAGACAAAAGAAGTAACGTAGACCAATAGGGAACCACCACGTCACACCTTTCCACCAATGGGAAGTAAGAAGGGTTCTCGTGTTAAATCGAGAACCAAGAATTGTCAGTTGTCGCTTCGCTCCCACCGAGGTAACACCTGCTCTAGAGACCTACCCCGTTCATCCTTATCAGCTAAGTCAATCACCGCCATGTGATTAGATAGTTAATAGACAATCCGCTCCATCTTCTCCAAAGCCTTTCTTTCTTCCGACCAGTTGCCTTTTTATTTCAACCCATCAAGTGTCCTGGCCTTTTTCCCCTGTGTGTAAACCTTATCACTCAGCCACCACGACTGCGCCACCACTTCAACAATCATCAACCCCAAGAGTAAGGTTTCCCCGCATATAATATTACGATATAAAGGTAATTTTTTCCTCTCATTTTTTGAAAGATGGAAGCCCTCATCGCAAATAATAATGATCATAATGATAGTATATATTTTTAAATTTATGTGAAGAATATTGTGACGGTGTTTTGACCCACCGCCAATTTTGAACAGCCCTTTCAACCTCCACCACCTCTGCCGGCCGTGTACGCTAAGTCGGCGCATGCGCGGCGGCGGTGACGTGGTAAGCACGTGGGAGGATACAATTGGTTTTTGACGGCCACCGCGAGCCAACGTCCATTTTGATCCATCCATTTTCATCAAACCTTTTTCAACTCTTCTTTACTAGATTTTAATAATAAAATCTTTAAAGTATAATAAAAACTATGTTTAGTAAAAACATATCAAGTTAGAATCTACATTGGCCCTTGTGATCTTTCGAACAATTACTATATAAACGAGAATAAAGTAGAACTACCTCGCTGTAAAGGACAACACCTAATTGCAGAGCCAAAGTATTCTTTAGGGAGAGGTGGCCTCTTACCAGAGAGTTTCTAAACAGTAAAAACGATAATTTTACAAATTAAAACTGTCTTTTGTAGAGAGGTGTACTCTAGAGGGGTGTCCGCTAAAGGAAGGTTCTACTGTATTAATAAAATAATAATAATGACAATTTAAAAACCAATAAGAATAATAATGATAGTGCTAAAATAAAAACAAATGTTTTGATGATAAAATTCAATTCAAACTCAAATATATTTTATTAAAAATGACTAGATTTCGTTCTAAATCAAATCCTATAAATGGTTCACTTCAAGACATACTATTTCATACCATGTATTTTGATATTGAGACGAGGCATTGTTTATTAAATAATAACCTCTTAACATCTCAAATTCTCTGTTTAAACGGTCAGTGTTTCCCAGAATCCATGTTCTACATCTTCCAGCTGCAAACTCCTTTCATTATTCTTCACAACATCTCCCGGCTAGCCTTTCCTGAACAAGTTCAGCTGGCCATAGCTGTCCATTCCCCCTTCCATCTCGTCAACCCTTACTTCACAGGCTACCAGAAATCCCGAGGCTACTGTAGCCTCATGCGATACTCGACGGTAAAATTAAAATTTTATTATATTAAAAAATAGACTAATTGATTAAAATAATGTTTCAAGCTCTAATCTACATACAAGTCTACATTTAATCAAACATCTATACATCTAATCTTACATTCAAGCTCTAGTCTACATACCTACTTGTATAAATATACAATTATAGAGAGACTAAACTTAAGTAAGATGTACCTTTTAGTATGTATATTGGGATTCAGACAATAACTCTGAAATATATTTGAGAAACAGTAACCTTTATTGAATACACAGGAGATAACCAATTGTGAACAAAATAATGGAAATAAGAATATCAAGGAAAAAATGTTTCTTATGCTGGATATCATTTATTTTAAATTTCACCCTTCAATGTAGCAAATATAAGCAGAATCGTCTCCAATACAGTATTAGAATTCTAAGAAGTGGTCTGGTTGATTAAATTAACGAAACCGATGGGAAGTTTCACCACTGGTGAGCCAAGCCCCTCCAATATTTTTTCATCACCGTAAGGACATTAGATGTTTGTCTTATGTTTAAAATAAACATTCATGCCTTGATGTTTTCATTTCCTATATATAGATGACGCGTGTTCACTTTATAATCTGTCATCGAAGATAATAGCCTTCATTGCACGAACAAGAATTACTTCAACTCTAGGCAGAGAAAGTCACATATTCTCATCATCAAAAAGGAAAACATTCACTGCAGGATTTGTGGAAATATGATATCTGATGAAATCTCCCACTATATCATAGAATGCAAATATTTAGGTGAAGAAAGAGAAAAAACTCTTAAAAACACCTTCTGGAGATCTAGCAACCCACTGAAGACGCTGAGAACTATTTCAGAAAAGAAAAATATAGCAATAGAACTCTATAATTTCTACAGATCAATTGTAAATAGATTCATACACAAAATAGGTAGTGAGGAAAGTTTTAGAACAGATGTGTAAATAAATCCCTTTTCAAAAAAAGGCTCACGTGCACATGGGGAAAGGGAGGAAAAATTACTGTATTTTTTTGTTGTTGTATGGCGAATCCATACAGGGCAATGGGCCCTAATAAAACCTTTTTTGTTGTTGTGCAACATGCAAGGTACAGTTGCATTATTTTCCTAATATTTGCATAAATCTGTTAGAAACACCTGTCCTGTCGATTTTCTTTGTTGTTACAATTATAGTGACACAACGGGACTACGGAAAATAACAGATTGTGTGCTAGAATTGTGATTTTATACAACCTACTCGGTTACATATAGTGTACTAACATGATAACTCATTTGACCAACTGTTGTTCCAGGTTTTCCATCACCTTCTTCCCTTGCCATACAAGACTGACTGCTATGACTATTTGGGGAACTGGGAAAAGACCAGAGGCCCTCTAGACAGAGAGGTTGGTGGGGAATATGTTATAACTTATCTTTGCTTCTTATCATGCTAGTTTATTCAACTTTGTGTTTGAAAACACCAGTTGATACAGGAAGTCTCTAGAGATTTTATTTTATTACATACAGTAGAACCTCCCTGTAAAGAACACCTAATTGCATAGCCAAAGTGTTCTTTAAGGAGAGGTGTCCTTTTACCGGAAAGTTTATAAATTGTAAAAATGATAATTTTGCAAATGAAAACTGTTCTTTTTGGAGAAGTGTCCGCTAGCAGGGTGTCCGCTAAAAAGGAGGTGTTACTGTATTATTATTGGAAGTGAATTACCAGCTTTAGAAAATTTACGACACACTCCTGGTGACCAAATTTTGAATTATGATATTCGTCAGTATGAAGCGTGCTTTGATTCCACGATATCCACAATGAATTTGCTAACGAGTTTGCTTCTAAATTTGTTACGGTTAATGTTTTAGTTTTATCATAAATCAGAGTACGATGAAATGTGAGAAAACTGGCCAATCTATGCATCAAATATGAAAAGGAGAAGTATATTTTATTATTTTAGATCAATTCCCTGCAGAAAAACGTTTTCTTCTACCTAAACACCGTATTATTATTGTCAGGTAACTGTTTAACTTGGATTTTTGTATTGTTCCAGTCTTGTCTCAATGAATGCAGCTTCAATCTTACCTTCACCCATTGCGGCTGTGTCCCAGCCAGTATTCTACATGTTAACTCCGCCAGGTTTTGTAAAAATGGTGACGTTTTTTGATAAAATATAAATTTATACCTATGCCATTTTTGTTTTTAACTGTGTTTTGTGCTTATCTGTTGTTATTTATTGATTACTCTTGGTTATTTTAAGCTCCAAAAAGAATTATATATTAAAATAAAGTACACATGAATCTCGATAAGTGTTACTACAACCTTTCTAAAACACCAATTTACTGTAATAAAAAGCAAGTACAGATTGTATAAGCAATTCGGTCTAATACAATAGTGGAACGATGTGGAGATTAAAATGGCGAAACTGCTATGGGTTTACTACTGATGAACCATACCCTCCCTCTTTTAATCTTTACTCATTGCTGGAAAAGGACTGTAGAAATAAATTTTAATTATAATTTTTAAAATAATTATTGTGTAAAATGTCTATAATTTTCAGCGATAGAGGTCGAGAAGCTATTGTCAATATATTTAAACTAGCCGAATGACCCGGCTTTAGTATTCGTTACAATTATAAATTGGCGCCGTGGATGTCATTCTTGTATAATATATAAATGAGTTTTAAAAATTGTAAAAAAAAAAATGCATCGGCCGGGAATCGAACCCGGGCCGCCCGCGTGGCAGGCGAGCATTCTACCACTGAACCACCGATGGTTATGAGAAATGGCCATATTTGGGTATTTATTCTATTCACAAAGCAAACGGTGACAGAATTGATTAAGAAAGAATTGATTATGATGCTGATAACTGTATATATTAATATTGTAGTGTGGATGTGATGGAAATTTACCACATTCACTCCTACTTCAGGAGTTTGGTAAAGAAATGATATACATCTTCGAATTTCTCCACCCATGACCATAAAAGAAATCCCGCATTGGGTACGTTTTTTACTGAAAAAAAAAAATTCAAAGATCTTCAATTCTTGCAAAAGTCTAACCCCACAGTGACTACGAGTAGCCAAGCAGGGCTTTAGCACATTTTAATTGCAAAAATTGAAAGAATTTCACATGTGGTGCAACTTACAGTAAAAAATGGTCCTAACTACTTAACATGGTTAAAATAGACTTTATTACCTATATTATATAACGTGAAAAAATAAAGAAGGTAAAGATATTACATATATTCTTCAAAATAATATTTCAAAAAGATAAATATAAGAAATATACCCATATATACCCATTGGAAGTGAATGACTAATTTTAATTATTTAGTGTAGCACCTAAATCCAATTAGATAGCATTAAATGATCATCGTAAAGATAGAGGCTGCCTGGCCGGCATTCATATATATATATAAAAAATAGACACTTCGGCCAGTTGGAGTTTTTTATTTACTCAACGTTTCGACAAAAATCTTTTGTCTTCGTCAGGAGAAGTAAATAAAAATAAAGCATTTGGCAAGGCGTTAAAAATTTTTCTGAGGTTTGCAAGGGCGTTCTCACGTGATTTTTCGAATTTAGTACATCTAAGGCGCGAGTCAAAAACAAATATTAAACTCGTCAGAGACTATGATCTTGGAAATAAAAATATATAATAATAAAATTATAATGAATTAAGTAAAAATAAATAAATAAAGTAATATAAAATTAATAATCACAAAGATTATTATATAGATTTTAAACTATTATGTTCATTATTATCTAGCTTATTAACTACTTTTTAAATTAAAAAATGAAGCATACTGTTGCTGACGAAGACAAAAGATTTTTGTCGAAACGTTAAGGAAATAAAAAACTCCAACTGGTCGAAGTGTCTATTTTTTATATAAATTAAATGATCAGTTTACCCTGATATAGACACTTGACTGTTCCTGTAGATCATGGCCTGAGATGATAACCATGCTCTTACAGACCGAAACTACAGTAGCAGATGAGAGATTATGTCCACGTCCGACAAGCAAGGATGCTATAGATCATCATGTCCATGCGTCCAAAATCCTAGCTCATGTCAAAGTCAACAGAAACTCTGGAAAACAGTTCAAACACATCTAATGCCATTATTTCTATCCCGGCACACTTTGTTCACTTTTCTCTCCAGAAAAAGGCAGCTACTCAAGAAGTTACAAGGTTTTATCAAGGTCATCATCATCTGTTTCTATAGTCGCGAACAGATAGACCAAAGGTTCTAGCTATGCCCTATTAGGCAGAGCACGGACAATATAGACTATGTAAGCCCTTGCATCAAAGTTATAGTGGCAGATATGTATTTATAGAACTGAAAATAATTGACATACCGAATTTAAATGACATACCGAATTTGAATGACATACCGAAAGTTATTGAAAAAATATATTTAAAGAAATTAATGAATATAAACATATAGATATTTTTTGTTAATTTCTCTACCTAAATATTAGAAATTTTACCTAATATAAAAAATATTTTAATAGGAACTTTCGGGAATTTTGACTTTTTTCTCAACCTGTAGAGTTCAAATGAATATTATTTTTACCTTACAGATTGAAAAATTGAAAGACTAGAAAGTTTCTAAAAAAATGCATTTGAAAAGAAAACTTGCGATTAGTGGCATTTATATGATTTTATCAACATAGAGTATCGCATTTCAAAAAAATAAACCCCTGTATCAATACCGGGGTATATCCAGCAATTTTTCAAAATTATTTTTATATATTATTATCCCTAGTACACGTGGTACAAGCCATGATAATCATGGTGAGTAGTTAGCGACTGCTTTTACTCTAAGTGCACCACATGTCTACACATTCTGAATATAGAGAAATCCATAATATATATATTTTAAAATAGGGCTTATTTTGGATTTTAATAAACCTCGTAAAAGATGGACGTTTGGCTCATCAAAATATTGAATTAATAAAAAATCTTTTTAAAATCCAAAATAAGCCCTATTTTTAACATGTCTACACATTGTACGACTTTGTACTTACAAATGTGCCAGAGCAAAATTCTAATTCCTGGGGAGTACCTAGACTAATGAAGGCCTTAGATCCCAGAACTACAGTTTCACGGTGATTGGATGCTAGAAATCAAGGTGTTCTTGCAGAGGACGAAAAGTGCTTGGAACAGATTGACGTGGAAGGCTGCAACATCCGCTGTAAACCTGACTGCGAGTAATTATTATTTTTATTCTGATATCCAGATTCCTGAATAATTTGCCTTGAAATATATGCAGAAATCATATATTCCATTATGAAGCCTCAGACCGTGGTCTTGAGTTTCTGGTAAGTTTTACTACACAGAGCAATGTAGAGATTTGACTTATCATAGTTTGAACTAGAGACATTCAAGTTATCTACTCGTATTTTGAAATTAGTTTAAAATTACTTCTTTCAGAGTATTTGTGAAAAAAATATATTTCAGCACTTTACATTTCAGTTAGGTTGAACCTTGAATATATATTACGATAAGTTTTACGATCGCTACTGGACACCGAAAAAAGGGCGGATAACAAGAGACTATCTCTCTCTCTTTACCCTTGCATTATGTGAGTATAAAAAGCAAAAATAAATGAAGGTATTTGATGCCTTCTGTCGCCTAAATAACATGGGTTAGCCAAATAAAAAAATAATTGCAAATGCACTGACTTTTTATTTTGCTATTCCCCCTTTCATATTTTAATAACTATATTAACAAAAATAGTTTCTCTGGTAAATATAACATGTTCAGAAGATTGTTTATAACATTTTGGTTTTCGAGCCGAAAAGGAAAAATTTAGCCATATATATTTCTAATACAATATAATGCGGCTTATGATTGTAGAACGACGTCTGGCAATTTTACTGCAACTGTTTCTTTTGAACGAAAAATTATAATTTATTTTAAGGAGAAATAACGACTATTTCTATCTTAGAGATGAAGTATGAACGGAAGATAAGATAATGATGAACGGAAAAATAAAAGTGTCCAGTTCCCATTCCTGAACACATTTATTTTTCCGTTCATCATTACTCTTCACAATTTATCCTTTCATACTTCATCCCTAAATAATCGTTATTTCTCCATAAAATAAATTACGATTTTTCGTTCAAAAGAAACATTTGCGGTAAAACTTGTCAAACATGTCGTTCTACAATAATAGGTATACAGTTAAACCTGTCTATAGCGCCCCCTCTTGGGACTCACCAAAATAGGGTGCTATAGAGAGAAGGTGCTATAGACTGGTTGCTTAATATTGATGTAAATCTCATCGTACTATTTGAAATCGGGCGCTATAGAGAGGAGGCGCTATTTAGAGGGGGCGCTATAGACAGGTTTAACTGTATTAACAAAAATAATACAATATAATACAATGCGGCTTGTGATTGTAAAACGACACTTGAAGTTACACCGCATGAGTTTCTTTTCAATGAAAAATCAAAATTTTATTTCAAGGGAAAATATCGACTATTTCTAACCTTTTTTTTGGATGAGGTATGAAAGGGTGAATTATGAAGAGTAATGATGAATGGAAAAATAGTTTCTGCGGAAAAATAACATGTTCAAAAGATTGTTTATAACATTTCTATTCTCGAGCCAAGAAAGAAAATGTTTAGCCATATGTATTTCTAATACAATATTTTATTGCAGCTGGAGTTTTTCTCTACCTTCATAAGCACAGCTACCCAGGTACCGTTCAGACGTGGATTTGACTTCATGGCTCACAGCTTGTAAGTAACTCGTGTAACACGTTGTTGAGATAAAAAGGAATTCTTATTTTGTTTTAGAGAATCTTTCACCATGGGCACATTATTGGCTGGAAAACGAGAAACAATGCATTATACTTTCACACCCAAATATGATGTAAGTATATTTATGGATATATTTATAAATATTTATTATGCAGATGTGATATCAGATTAAAAACTAAAATTTAATTTTAAAGAAAAAATATATAGTTAAACCTGTCTATAGCGCCCCCTCTTGGGACTCGCCAAAATAGGGTGCTATAGAGAAGGGGTGCTATAGACAGGTTGCTTAATATTAATGTAAATCGCATCGTACTATTTAAAATCGGGCGCTATAGAGAGGAAGGCGCTATTTAGAGGGAGCGCTATAGACAGGTTTAACTGTATATATTACAAGCTCATGACGTGTCAAAGCCTATCTATATCCTTGGTTCCGTTGTTAAATTTTTCCATTAAACATTTTTGAAATATTTATTGATATACATTCAGAATATTGACCTCAAAAATATAATATAAATTTATCTTACTCAGCATTGTTCATTCTGCTTATATAGTATCTGCATTTAAAGGTTTATTCTTGGTGATGATGTTTAATGAAACTATGGAAGGAATATGCCGTGTAAAATTATAGAATTTTCAAGTTAAACTATATCACCTTCGTAGAACGACATTTGAAAACTCTCCCACATGTGTTTCTTTTGAACGAAAAATCAAATTTTATTTTAAGGAGAAATAACGATAATAACGAGTAAATATGTCCAGGGTAGCCTAGTGGACATGGCATCTGCCTGGTAAGCGAACACTGTTCGTTTCCCATCCCTGGACACTTTATTTACCGTTTATCATTAATCTTCACAATTCATACTTTCACACTTCATCCCTAAGGTTAGAAATAATCGTTATTTCTCCTTAAAATAAATTTCGATTTTCAGTTCAAAAAGAAACACATGCGGGATATTTTCAAATGTCGTTCTACAATCATATTGTATTATATCACCTTTATAATAATGTCATGTAAAAGATGAGGGAAGACAAACGTATGTATGACATAGCGAAACATTTCAATCAAAACTATTCACCCTTTTTTACATAAAATAAAAGAGAGGGGTTCAGGGAGTGAATTTTTTTTTGTGTAAAAGAACACTATAAGAATTATATATCCTGTAAATGAAATATTGATTATTATATTACAAAAATACTGTATGATCCAGGCTGGCGAAGTGTTCAGAAATGTTGGAGGCTACATAGGTATCTGGCTAGGTATTGCCATCTCCTCTCTGACTGACCTCCTCAAGATTGGAACAGCCTTCATCAAACATCGCTTGCTGGGGATAGACAATCCATTCTGAATTTCGATTTGAAAAACTGTATTTGGCTTGAAATACTTAAAAGTATCAAATAGTATACATATATTTTTCGTTTATTATTTCAGACACATTCATTTTAAGATTAATAAAATGTATAATTTCCATTGAATGTTTTTCCATATATTTTCTTGCTTTCCAGGTAGAACCTCTTCTTAACATATTTCCAGACTCTTCCTTTATCATTGCAGTAAGGTCTGGTTTTATTTTAAAAGAAACAAACGCATAATATATAGTTCAAATTTGCAATATTGAACAATTATACAAGCTAGATCAATCTGAACACGTTATCGAATATATATCCTATAGAAAATGACTTTTAAAGGAAAATTGAGAAATATGAGTGAAATAAATATAAATTCCATATTATCTACACATATAATCATTTTACATATTTCAAAAATCTCTTTTAATATATATAGTTATTGAGTTGTCTATCACTCGCGTATACATCATCCCATTGCATCGAAATCGCGAATATTCCCCTAAATCAAAAGCACCGCGCTATGCGAGATCGTTTTAACAACCTACACAAACTTCGACTACGATACGCAGAAAGCTTCCAAATGGCTACTCAGCTCCGCGTCTCGGTGGCACAAAAAACGTGACATCTACGACGACATTGCGTGGCGCCTCAAAATCCGAGCCTTACCATACCCTACGAGAACAGGAAAGACGGTCTGACATCCTACACCGATATATCGAATGCCATAACAACAACGGCTTTATTAGGACATTTCCGTCCTGTAAGGACTCGCCATACATCATTTTCATGGAGAAAAGAGGGAAAAAACATAAACAAAGGAGAGAATGGAAAATGAAATCAAAGTATTCAACATAACTATACAAATTAACTATGAATGGAAATTGTTCTGTAATTTTAGTTCTTAGCGATTACCTTGTTATCTAACGCTTTATGAAAATTAAACAATTCTATTGCTATATTTTTTTTTCTCGGAAATTATTCTGATTAGCTGAACTGGGTTCACGTAGACTTGGATAATGTTCTTTAAGATCCTATATCGAATGCCATAAAACATATAATCGAAGACACAAAAGAACACAACATCGACCCGACTTACAAATTCATCACTGAAAACTTCATCATGGAACGTGACAAGCCTTAATTACGACGTCACACCTCAATAAACCAAAGTACGAAATTTACAATTTTTTTTATCGCTAAAGATTTTGGACTATAATTTTGCTCAGGTTTGCTCAGTGTTCGACTTAAATATGAGATCAGCTTTTCTTTATCGCCGAACTTTTGGACTAATGTTGTACCCAGGCCGATGTTAGATGCGTCAGTATGAATGTAAGTAATTGCATTCGGATCAAAGTGCCCTAAGATTGGGGGATTTATCAATGCTACTTTAAGGGTTTGAAATGCTTTTTCTTGATTTTCTGTTCAGGTAAAAGGTACATTTTTTTTATAAGACTGGTTAATGGATCTGCAATTTTCTAAAAACCTTTGATAAATTTTCTATAATATGAGCACATTCCCCATTAACAAATTCATGTAATATTTCAGAGTCGAAATAAAGATGGTTTTTGTTGTGTGTTGAATTGTCTACATATAGTAACATACCTGTTAGTTATTCATTATCACAGGATTTCGACAAATTACAAAAATCATATAACGCCGCAACTCTTTTTCACTCACCTGATCAAAGGAAGCTTTCGGGCAAACCCTTCTTCAGCTAGTAGACAAAGAAATGGAGAGAGAATATATATAATATTTTTTATTCATAATATTAATTATATACAAGGTATGATTTAAAAGTTCGGGGATTTAGTCAAAAAATATTTTCTGAAAGAATTTTCGAAAAATAAAAATTATCATCATAATCACGAGACCTCGTTCTCTACTAGAAAATATTTATATCTTTTCGATATCTCAAATAAAAATAATATTATAGGCATTTTCTAAAGAAAGGCGTTCAGGCGAATAGGCGTTTATTTTCAATGGATCTTGGAGGAAGGGGGAAAGGAGGAAAGGATTAGTGACTGCGAAGATTGGCTATTGAACATCCATGAAGATCCAAACTTCCTCACAAAGGTGATTACTGGTGATGAAACCTGGGTCTATGGGTATGATCCAGAGACCAAACGACAATCGAGCCAGTGGCTCCCGAAAAATGGCCCCAAACTCTTGGTGACTTTTTTCGATCACCAAGGCATTGTGCATCATGAATTCCTTCCACAAGGGAAAACAATTAATCAACACGTGTATCTAGCAATTTTACGCCGTTTACGGGAATCATTACGGAAGAAACGACCGGAAAAGTGTATCTCGGGCGAATAGATGCTTCATCATGATAACGCCCCAGCACACAGAGCTCTTTCCGTGGGTGCTTTTTTGACTAAAAATAGTATGTTAACAATGCTTCATCCCCCGTACACTCCTGATTTAGCACCAAATGACTTCTTTCTCTTTCCTAAAATGAAGTCAGTTCTAAAAGGATAGATTCGATACCGTTAATGCCATAAAGTAAAAATCGCTGAGCGTTTTGAGGGGCATTACTTCTAACGAATTTTCTGGGTGTTTCCAGAACTGGGAAAAAAGATTTAAACGCTGTATAGATACCCTCAGACAGTATTTGGAGGAATATTAACCCTTTTTGTATATATTCATACCTTGTATATAATTTTCGGCGATTCCAGCGAGATAGGCAGTTCCGGCAAAAGAAGCGGCACCAGCGAGAGAAGCGTGATCTAGGCGATAGAACCGATGAGACCGGATCGGGACGATCCGCCTTAAGGGGGATGCGGTGTCGCGTGTAAGGCCTCCAAATGACTACAACCTCCGCCAATAGATGGCGCTTTCGCCTGTTTCGCTTCTGAAACTGATGTGGGAATCGCTGACTGCTGTGGTACTGTTTCCTGGGGAAAATTATTGTAAATACACTTTTATGTTGACCCCAGGATGTAACATAATGTAAATACCCATTGTTTATTGTCCCATTTAAATGTAATGTTTAGTAGTGGATGACAATAAAGAGTAGTGTTTGAAGTCTCCGTGCCGCCTGCTGTTGTTTCTCTCGCCATCGCCACATTGCTGCTGCTGGTAAGTCTCTCGTGTCCCCCCACCAGTGGTAAGGCCGAGAGATACTGCCAGAGGAAGAGCGTTCCACTTGAGCGGTGGTTCTTGGACGTCCTTGAGTGCTCTGCAGGGTCCAGCTGCAGAGGGAGAGCAACAGTAGCCCGGGTAGGTGATCCACGAAGGAAGAAGCGGCGTCGTTGCGAAGAACCGAAAGGGCCAGCCGCGACAATATATTTAATTCATAATTCTCATAATGTAATTAATACAGTCCTTTGTGCCTATTGTTTGTAAACAATTTTGCCCTGCGATTCTTCTTCACCTTTACTTGTTAGCAAGCATCTCTAAGACATGTATAACATTTTTCCTAGGACTTGATACAATTAAATAACACATTAAAATCTAAATAGAAAACGCAATAAAAATGCTATCAATTTGATTAGAATTAAAATTAAATGCAAATCAGGGTTTTGACTTTCTTTCCTCTTAAAAAATGAATTGTGCTATTGTAGCGCGCGCTATATATATTTATATATAATATTTTTATGAGAAGATTACAATATGTAACACAGTTTGCATTTTTCTTCTTGTCCCAAAATCACATTATTAGGTACCGCTCAAAAAGAGCAACCTAGTTTATGATATTTGCAACAATGAATAATATGTTAAGGTTATATTCACATATTAAAACAAAGGGTCCAAGACGGGATTCAATCCCGGTTCATGGCTGTCGGCAATCGAGGATGTTACCCACTCGTCCACCGACTCTTTTTCTAGTATTTGTTTTCATTTTTATTTACATAAATGACCGTCATTTGAAATTAACAAGCATAAAAACTAACCTAAATATTTCTAAAAATATTTATTTTAATATACATTCATATTCTCTGAAAGCTTACTTTTTTAGCTTTTAAAGAATTAATATTATTGCGCTTAAAATACAAAATTTAGCGGTGAAGTGACTGTATATTTTCGGCTCTAGTGGGAGGTTTATATACTCGGCCGAGAAGAAGTTTTGGGTTTCAGCGGATGCAATAGGGTCGTGGATCACGGAAGAGCTGTCATTGTACACTCTTAACGACTTCCTGGTATCTTCCTACACATATATTTACGAAGAGTTGAATCCATAAATCATATTAATATTAGACATTTTGGAACAATTATATTTCAGGGATATGACCTCTGATACCTCCATATTCTATCTTGAATAATATCATCTGCATTCGATTGATTGGATCACTCCAACACATTTTCTGTTGATAATTCTTGAATATTTGATCGATTAAGATGCAAATATATTCGTGATATTAACTGTTGTGAATACAAATATTCTGGGTTGATGGTAATACAAAGAGCTTAAACCATCAACCTACCTCATAATAATACTATCTCTCAATATGTTTCAAATAATTACAAATAAATAGTTTATTTAAATAATAATTTTTTAGTCCCTTCGAAATTTAATTTCAATGTATGTTGTATTCAAAGCAGCTATTGTATCTCATGAATATAAATGAAGGTGTATATGTTAGAATTTAAATGAAGAAGTAGAATAATCAGTACGATCAATAATAGTGATTGTACGGAACAAAGAGACAGTTCAATAAAAAAAATCCATATTCTCATTCACAAAATTCAAATCAGAATTGCTAAGCTAGCCCCAGGAGGCGATGTTTGATGAAGGCTGTTCCAATCTTGAGGAGATCAGTCAGAGAGGAGATGGCAATACCTAGCCAGATACCGATGTAGCCTCCAACATTGCTGAACACGTCAGCAGCCTGGATCAAACAACATTGTACATGTGATGGTTCAAATTGAACATTTGTTTAAAATAGTTGTGTTCAGTTTAATTAGTCAAGGATTGTATAACATGAACATTCTTGCTGCGGTCTGAAATATAACAATTTAATTTATCTTTCAAGTTGAATTGCTGCCTCTTACATATTTAGGAACTCCGCCTTTGCCAGTCCCAAGCCCGGATGAAAAGGGAGGAGGGGGAGCAGTAACAAGCTCACTAAAAAACCTGGGTTCAGCTGGCCCGGCTAATAGCACCCTGTAAGGGCTCTTAATCCAGGAATACAGGATGAGCAGCGTTTGTACTCCATGTTAGGAGCGGCTGCACATGGCGTCTGTTCTGTATTTAAAAAAAAAAAGGGGAGGAAAAAAAAGAGAAAAAAAAATTGTTGATGTTAATTATTTAAAATATTCATTTTCATTCTGTGATTTAATTAATCTGTGATCTAATTTATTCTGTGGTATTGAGTGTATATAAATATATGTATTTCTTTGAGAGTAGTGTGGGAGAGAGTATTTGAGGAGACGTTAAGGCGTAAGAGTTTCTTAGAGTTTTTTAGATTTATCATAGTAATTTAAATTCTTAGTTATTTGTGCCTTCAATAAAGAAGTTTTTCATTTTAATAGAGGGTAATTTATTAAGATTCTCCCAACAATTGGTAGCAGAGAGCGTTTGAATTTAAATTGATGCAAATCAAGATTGATTGAATAATTTTTTGAAAAAGAAGAGATGCAAAATTTCATTAATATATCGCAAATAGAAAAATTATCTGACAAAAACTACTTGATCTGGGCAAATAGAATTGAAAGTGAATTACGAGGATTAAAATTATGGAGACGAATTATAGAAGGAAAAGAGATAGAAAAGCCTCAAGAGACCAAAGATGAAAATTTTGAAGAAAAAGTGAAAATCTGGGAACACTGGGATGACGACAATGCAATTGCAAGAAATGTGATGAACAGAACTATGAATGACACTCAAATTTTAAAATATTCAAGTGAAAGAAGTGCAAAACGATTATGGTATAGCATTAAAGAAGAAATGGCATCTAAGAATGAAGATATGCAAATGAAAAATAGAATAGAATTATCAAAATTAAAAATGAAGGAAGATGAAACGGTTGATGACTACTTGAATAGAGCAGTGATTATAAAGAGCAAAAGCATGCAAGCAGGAGATGAAATAAGAGATAGAGAATTGATTGGCTTTGTTTCAGAGGGTTTGAGAAGAGAATTTGACTTTGATGTAAAAATCATAAAATCTGACAGGCAAAATAATATGAATTCACAATAAGACAAATCCTAAAGTAAACTGAAGAAAAAATAAAATATAGGAAACTAGAAAAAGTAGAAAAACAGGAGATTGCATCTAAAGCTAGAGAAGGCTGGTCGGAAAGAAGAAAATTTATTAAATGTTATAACTGTGGAAAGATAGGTCATATCTCTAAAGAATGTAGAAATAAGATAAAATGCTTTAAATGTGGAGGATTTGGGCATGACTCGACAATATGTAAAAAGTATAGAAATGAATGTCATGCAAAGTATAATTATAATAGGCCTAAGAGAGGGATAAACAAGAAAAATTATAGAGAATCCACAAATCATGTGATAGAGACAAATGGAGTTAATTACGAAGAAGATCAAGGGGTAGACAAGATAAGATGGAATATGGATTCTGGAGCCTCTAGTCATATGGTTAGTAAGAAAGAGCTATTTATAGAATATAAAGAGGAAGAAAGAATAATAGCAACAGCTGAAAAAGGTGCAACAATAAAATCTTCAGGAATTGGATCTATAAGAATGAAGTCGAATGTAAATGAAAGATTCATAAAAGTTGAAAATATTTTGCATGTACCTAATTTGAGGGAAAATTTATTATCAGTTACAAAAATTATAGATAATGATTTTGGTGTATTATTTAGTAAATATAAAGCTGAAGTAATAGGCAAAAATGGTGAGATTTTATATGAAGCAAAAAGAAATGGTGATGAATTTGAATTAGAGGGACTCCTAAATATGGAAATAGCAAGAAAAGCAGAAGTAGATGATATGCTATGGCATCAAAGACTTGCTCATGTAAATTTTCAGAAATTGAAAGAAATGTATGATAATTCAACGGTATTCGGATTGAAAAATTTACATAATATTAAAGGGAATTGCGAGTCTTGTGTGTACATTGGGAAAAATACATAGAAAATCTTACAAAAGTATTCAATATAAACAATCTGAAGATATTTTGGATCTATGGCATACCGACATAGTTGGACCTTTGAATGATTCTTTTGGTTATAAGTATTTCATTACCATTATTGATGACTATAGTAATTTTACTTTCGTTATACCAATTGCTAATAAATCTCAAACTGCAGATTCCATAATAAACTTGATTACACAAGAAGAAAGACAGACTGGAAAGAGATTAAAGAGAATTCGAAATGATAATGGAGGAGAGTATATTTCTAATTATTTGAAGAGATGGTTGTCTAGTAAAGGCATCAAACAAGAATTCACCACAGCTTATACTCCTGAAAGTAATGGAAAAGCCGAAAGATTTAATAGAACCATAGTTGAGTCAGCAAGAGCCATGCTAATTGATTCTAAATTACCTATACAATTTTGGAGTGAAAGTGTTAAGGTAGCTGTTCATATAAATAACAGAATTAAAATTAAAGAAACGAATACAACTCCTTTCGAGATATACAAGGGATGGAAACCAAACATTGTTTACTTAAAAAGGTTCGGAAGCCTAGCTTATGTTCATGTAAGAAAAGAAAAGAGAAAGAAGATGGAACCAAAAGCTCATAAAGGGATCATGATGGGATATAGTATGATAAGAAAAGGATATAGAATATATTTGCCGGAGATGGATGAAATACATGAAGTATCAGATGTTAATTTTAATGAATCTAAACTAGGATATTATTTAATGAATAATAGTGGAAGAAATCTCGATGAAAATGAACTTTTCTTTTTTAGTAGAGAAGACCAAAATTTGATTTCTCACGAGAATGAAGACTCTGGTGGTGATATTTATAATGGAGAAGATCAGGTAGTAAACTTTAGCATCGATGATGAGCATATTCCTCAAGATGATAATGATGTAGATTTGAATGATATAGAAGAGATACCTCCTGATGAAATAATTACTCCACGTAGAAGAGGACCAGAACCAGGAATGACGAGAGAAATGAGAGAAGAACGAGATCTTCGTTTGAGAGAAACCGAGGAAGAAGAACTTATAAAAAGGGGAGTGAGGAGATCTGAAAGATTAAGACTAATGAAGAATAAGGAAAATGTTTCTGATAGAACTTATGAGATTAAATGTCCGAAAGATTACCAAGAAGCACTGAATTCTGATAATAGAAAGTGTCACTTCATTAGACAAATTGTGGAAGATGAAGAAATTGAAGTTTTGCATATCCCTTCAGAAGAAATGAAAGCGGACCATCTCACCAAGACTGTGGATGCTGTCAAGCTTAAGAACTGCATAAGTGGTGGAGTTATTTTTGAAAATTGAAAATTTGAAGGGGAGATTTGTTGATGTTAATTATTTGAAATATTCATTTTCATTCTGTGATTTAATTAATCTGTGATCTAATTTATTCTGTGGTGTTGAGTGTATATAAATATATGTATTTCTTTGAGAGTGGTGTGGGAGAGAATATATGAGGAGACGTTAAGGCGCAAGAGTTTCTTAGAGTTTTTTTAGATTTATCATAGTAATTTAAATTCATAGTTATTTGTGCCTTCAATAAAGAAGTTTTATGTTTAAATAGAGAGTAATTTATTAAGATTCTCCCAACAATCACACGTCAGAGGCGGCCATTTCTTTTGGAGCTAAGTCGGCCTGCCACTGAGTAGTGCTCCCAGTCTTAATGACAAAGGCAGACGCAATCTACTCCACCCAGTGTGAAGATAAGAAAGAAGAATACATATTTAGGATCTATTGATTCATGATAAAATTACATACCAATTTAAAATTTCAGTTGTAAATATCCACGCTGCGCGCGTATGTTTTTGTAAATATTTATTATAAGAAATAATCAATGTTTTATTAAGCCCGTTGAAGAGCGATTATCGCTTAATATAAATAAACTCATTGTGAGAAAATATTTTGTTATTTTAAAAATATTTAGGATCTATTGATTCATTAGCTATAACAGCGCGTTTATACCGTAAGTGACACATTTGGTTTGTGAAAATAAAGCAATCCATAATTATATCCATACATTTCAAAAAAATAATATATCTTTATCAAAAATCTTATTATTCTCTAGATTTCGGGCACGATATTATACCATGTTTTCTCCTGTAGAAGGGTGTTTGTGCCCAACAGCTATAGAATAAAACGTTTTTGAAAAATATACTTTTTCCTGGAGGCCTGATATTTTTACTCGATACCTATACATATTAAAAGTCATATATTTTATAAACATTATTTTATTTATTATAAGTGAGTCAAAAATAGGAATGGAGCTGCCTCCTAAATCCGGCGCATTCAAGTTGATACCGATGATTTTCAAATGATGGTATAATACCTTATCTCTTGGTTTACCTCTTCATTCAGTGCACAGATGTTATACGAGGGCGTTCTATTAATCTAGTGCCTTCAATTCGTCCTTCTATCAATCATTTTATTAGGTTATCATGTCTTAGCATATTGTTTATTAGATTTCGTTTTCCATTTTGTTAGTATTTCAATTAGGCAACTGTTCTCTTCAGCTAGTGAAAGCACCATTTGTAACATATGCAGGCAATGGTACATTGAGCAAGTGTCTGCAACACTATATCTCAAAAGCCTCTAGAAATCTAACGCTTTCGGCTGAAAGCGTCCATGTTTCGCCTTTAAGTAATTTACAAACATGAACAAAATTTAAGGCAATCACTCGTCTATTTTTTTGAAGGAGACAAAGGCAATTTTGTTCACATTTGGTTATCTCGGGTGTCTTCAATAAAGGTCACTGTGTATCAAATATCTTTCAGTTATTGTCTGAATCCCGATATACATGCTGAAAGATACAAATTCCTTTAGTTTTGTCAATGAGTGTACATAAAATGCTCAACACCTTTTTTTAAAGGTCGTTCGGTCAGTAAATCTAAGGTGTTGTAAATTTGTAGTCTTTGCTTATTTTTGAAGGCAACTTTTTACCCTTGCAACACTTGGAATTGAGGTTCACTCTTTCTGTTTAATAGGCTGATCTAAATGTCAAAATCTCTATACTATATTATTTAGCAATATATATGCGCATATAAAATACAAAGTTATATATACAAAAAGTATATAAATTTGATTATTATTTCAAAGAAAATGAAAATTATTCATAAGTTTACTTACCTCGTACTTGGGGGTAAAAGTATAATATTTTATTTCCCGTTTGTCATCCAAAAGTGTGCCTAGGAGAAATGATTCGCTGAAAAAAGGTCATAATTAGGTTTTTTTCGTTAAATTTATTACAAAAGTTTCTTACATATTGTAAGCGAAGAATTCGAATCCACGTCTGGGAGGTATTTGGGCGGCTACTCCCATGAAGGTGGTGAAAAATTCCAGCTGTAGAATATAATATATTATTCAGTATTATATATATATATACACTGCGTGACATTGAAAATGGAACACCAAGAAATAGTGGCCAGAAAATTATGCAAATTTCAGGGTAGACGCGCCTAACCGAGTTATGCGAATGATGTAAAATGCGCAGCTCTCGTGCGCACATGGAGTAAGATATAAGGGAAGGAACTTGCAGAAAGAAAGTATTCGTGTCGTTATTTCTTCAAGGAAAATCATTGTAGAAATTTTGTTCTTGTGTCAAAAGACACGTGTAATAACAGAGAATGCCAGGTCATCGTAAACGGAGGCAGTTCAAGCAGACAGACGCTTTTACGAGGGGCATGGTGATCGGACTGAAAAGGGCAGGTTGGTCCATACGTCAAATCGCAGCTGATACACACCTTGGTGCGTCCACGGTGCACCGACTGTGGAGAAGATGGTTGGAACAAGGAAATGTGGCAATTTATAGGAATGTCGGTGCAACCAGAGTGACGTCAGCACGTGTGGATCGGCGTATCCTTCGACAAGCAGTGGCGGCCCCACAAGCCACTTGTACCGCCATCCTGCAACATGTGCAAGACACCCTAGATCATTCCATCTCGACCAGAACCATTTCCCGTCGATTGGTTGCTAATGGCTTGCACTCATGCCGTCCGCTAAGAAGACTGCCATTGACCCCACCGAATAGGCGCCAACGTTTGGAATGGTGCCGGGCTAGATCGACGTGGATGACGGAATGGCACAGGGCGTGTTCTCAGATGAGTCGCGTTTCTGCTTGTCCAGTGATAGTCGCCGTGTACGCGTGTGGCGTCGACGTAGAGAAAGGTCCAATCCGGCAGCAATTGTGGAACGCCCCACCGTGCGACAACGTGGAATCATGGTTTGGGGCGCAATCGCGTATGATTACAGGTCACCTTTACTTCGTATTCAGGGCACTATGACGGCCCAACGATACGTTGATGATGTGCTGCGACCGGTGGCACTCCCCTACCTTCAGGGGGTACCCAATGCCCTTTATCAGCAGGATAACGCCCGACCGCACACTGCTCGCATTAGCCAACAAGCTCTGCAAGATGTACAGATGCTTGCCTGGCCACCGTACTTTCCTGATCTCTCACCAATCGAGCACGTCTGGGACATCATTGGACGCCGTTTGCATGCCTTGCCACAGCCGCGTTCAGAAGACGAACTGTGGCAAATGGTTGAGAGGGAATGGAGAGCCATCCCTCAGGACGCCATCCGTACTCTGATTGACTCTCTACCTAGACGTGTTGCTGCGTGCATCGCCGTCCGCGGTGGTCCTACTTGCTACTAAGCCGACGCCGTTCTCGCTCTGTATTATGACTATCATTTTGAAATAAAGATCACTTATTGTTCGTCCCTGTCTCTCTCTGTCTGCCGAGTTTCATCACTTTCTGGCCACTATTTCTTGGTGTTCCATTTTCAATGTCACGCAGTTTATGTCATAATATATGCTCTTCCAGGAATAATAAAGTAAACCTACAGTCAACGAGAGAGAGACGTCGATAGAAGGCAACTAAGTTACGGCCATTTTGAACCACTGGCCACATTCCGGAGGGGGCTTTTCTTGGAACCCTCAGGACTATTTTTGGACAGTTGGGGGGTGGTGTGCGACACAAACGGTCGTTCAGCGGTGATATAACCTCTCGCGCTACCTCTCTCTCGCTGGTTGCCTGGAATTCCTTTTCCAAACTTGTGGTTTCCTTATTTCTCTCTCCCCACATTATTATCATATTGCCACATTGAAAGTCGACAGGATAAGACCTGACCGGGAAACAAATCCCTCATATACCAGAGTATGAAGAAAACAAGAAGCAATACCACGATGATCGAACAAACCCACAACCAAGTTCCACAAGACCCAACGACCGACTCTACTGTAGCCGCTTCCCTTCGAACTCTCACCCTCTGTCTCGACCAACTTTTAAACCGTGAGCCTGAAGAAGCAATCACCTACGACGGAGATGAACCTGCCGCACACTTCTTCTCACAACTTGAATCTCAGCCGAACTTCCACAACTTAGAGCCAGCACGCCAAGCTCGAAAGGCTCTATCATCACTCAGAGGCGAACCTCGCAAAATTGCACAAGACTTAGCTCTACTCAATAAGACTTATCACTCTGCGCCGTCTATCCCCGACGCCCTAGCTTCACTCTTCAAGAGTTCTATGAGCTTAAATGCAAATCGATGGCCGAGATCGAGACCTACTACAAGAACAAGGTCCGAATAGGATTGGCGATCAACCTCCCTAAGAGTGCCATCGTGCAAGCACTATCCAACGGTGTGCCACGTAACTATGGCAACCTTTTAAAGATGGCACAACCCTCGGAACGAGGAGAATGGTTGTGCTTAGCCCAACAGCTGACCTACGAAGGGGATAACACCAGCACTAAAGCTGCCCAACAACGATCATCGCGCCAGAGCAGAGCACCTTACACCACCGTGGACAAGACCCCACCATATCCTTGCCGTTACTGTGGCGGACAACACTGGCACGCACAGTGTCAGCAGCGAGGGCCCTACCAGCGGACTTTTCGGACCTTTACACCTGCGGTCCACAACGTCGAGCAACCCCAAAGATCGACTGGGCCTGCAGGTGTCTACGAGACCGCAGCAACGACGAGCTCGGGAGAAACCAAGTAATGCCAACTTCGGCAGCAGAACTCCTCCGAAGCTCAATGAACCTACCTGCACCCTAAACCAGCATACGCCTGTAAGTGCAATTGTTTTAACCCCTATCATTCATTCTTTAAAGATGCCATTCCTAGTTGACTCTGGAGCCAATGTTTCCATAATTAGTTTAAATCAATTTGAATATATTAAAAATTTTAATAGTTTCATTTGTTCCACCCCTATTAACAATGATGTTATTATCCGTACTATATCTAGCCAAGCCAAACCAATCGGATTAGTTACCTTACCAATACAATTTAATAATTTTAATTTTAATGAAACATTTTATATTTTAAATTCACCCCTTGAACTTGGTATTCTATCTATTCATGTTATGCAATTCTTAAGATTAACAATAGATTTTCATAATCAAGTGATACTTCAAAATAGTGTTCCAGTACCTAAACATTTGTACCATTTTGTATGTGACCATCCCACTTGTAAGCACGGCTCGCGAATAATAACTTCTAACCCTAAACGACCCATAATTCACTCGGTTAACTTAGGCGTTGACGATTTTCAACCTCCACGTGAGCCTTGCTTACAAACAACCCTTAGTAATATTTATCAACCTTCCCCTGAATGCCCCTCTCATCCTTACAACCTTAATAACCTTCCAACCAGCCCATGCCCCTCTAGAGAATTAATGATTAAAGAATTTATCGAACAACGCCCAGAACTTCCTATCCCTTATCAGCAATTATTGTATTCTTTTAAAGATATTTTCCCTATCAATAAATTCAATGTATTACCACTCAACATAACCCCTGTAAAGCTCAAAAAAGCTCAAAAAGCTTCCCTCCGACCATACCGAACTCCCTATGCCTACCAGAAGGAAATTCAGGACCAGGTATCTCAAATTCTAAAACATGACATAATCACCCCCTCCTCTAGCCCATATTCCTCCCCTGTGACGCTCGTTCGCAAACGCGATAACACCATGCGTCTCTGCATTGACTTCCGTCGCGTGAACGAACTAGTACCCTCGGATTTGCATCCTTTGCCATTGATAGAAACGGTACTGGATAACCTGTCGAAAGCCAGAGTATTTAGCACCGTTGACATAAGCAATGCATACTATCAAATCCTCATCGCGGAGGAGAGTCAACCACTACTCTCTTTCGTGACTCAACAAGGGCAATATAATTTCAAACGCTTACCCTTTGGATTCAAATCAGCACCCCAAATTTTCGAACGTGTGATTACCCAGTTGATCCACAAACACCACCTCTCTTTCATAGCCCATTATTATGACGACTTCGTTATTTTTTCTGACTCCTCAGAACAACACCTTACGCACCTTCGACTTTTCTTTAAATTCTGTTTAGAGGAAAATCTCCAGCTTAACTTTAAAAAATGTAATTTTTATCAAAATGAAATAGATTTTCTCGGCTACCACATCACCGCAGGGACTTACACACCTAATATTAAAAATACCGAAATCATCAACGCTATTAGAACCCCTATCAACATTAAAACTCTACAATCATTTTTAGGGGCCGTCAACGTATATCATAAATTCATCCCAGAATATGCTAGACTTCGCCACCCCTTAAATCAATTACTAAAAAGAACGCCAAATGGCTTTGGAGCCCGAATTGTCAACAAGCCTTTGATAAATTGAAGCAACACCTCGCAATACAACCTGTGTTACATCTATTTCAAGAAGGGCTCCCATGCCAGGTCTATTGCGACGCTTCCACGCAGGGCATCGCAGGTGTACTCAAACAAGTACATCCTGACGGTAACATCTACCTTGTACAATATTACAGTCGCGCGTTGCGTTCCTATGAGCGTAATTACACTATATCTGAACTGGAGTGCTTAGCCATTGTAGAGTGCGTTGACAAATTCCGAGTGTACCTCCTAGGTATAAGGTTTGTCATCTACTCGGGTCATCACGCTTTACAATGGCTAAAGACCATAAAAGACCCCACCGGACGCCTCTTTCGTTGGAGCCTTCGACTCTCAGCTTACGACTATGAGGTCAAATACCTCAAGGGCTCGCGTCAGTACGAAGCTGACCTACTCTCCCGCAACCCTTTCTGCGGATTTCTATCCACAGGTCAAATAAAAGATCATCAGGGCGAATTACGGAGGGATACAAGGTATATCCTCAATGACAAGGACCTTATGACCATCACACGACGGGGTGTCACTAAAATAATTGTTCCACCATCACTCCGTGGCACCCTACTACAACGAGCCCATCGCGATTTCAATCACCCCGGCATTTCGCAGATGACCAGACTGATCGCAGCCCAATACTATTGGGACGGCATGACAAATGACATCAGGACAAATGTAAGAGCCTGTTCAGTATGCCAATTAGTCAAACCACCAAAAGGACCTATCTACGGAGAATTGGGACAACTCCCCCCAGCGGTCCTGCCGTACGAACTAGTGTCACTAGATATTATTTCTGGATTCGCGAAATATGGAAATTCTCAGACCTTCTTACATGCCGTAGTGGACCATGCCACACGGTACGCGTGGGCATTCCCATCGCGGTCCACCAGCATTCTCACCTATACCCAAGTGATTAAAAAGGTGATGCAGTTTGGTACTCCTAAACGACTTTTGCGGATAGAGCTCCTGCTTTCACCTCTCCGAAATTTCGTAGATTTTTGATTAGACATAACATTGGCCAACTTCTCACGACAAGCAACAACACTCAGGCCAACGGATTAAGTGAACGACTAAACGCCACGATTACTGGCAAACTTAAACTGTTGCGCCTCCAACAACCTAAGAAGTCCTGGACCAAACTACTACCTCAGGTTCTTCAGGCTTATAACCATACCCCACATTCTGTGACCGGGTTTCCACCGTCATACCTTTTGTTAGGTAGTTTCCCGCTACAACTATCCGAGCATGTACAAAACTACCCAAAAATCGACGACGCCAGAGAATTGTCATATCAAAGGGCACACGAACGACACTTACGCGAAAAAGCGAGATTCCACCAAACACATAGAGCTTCCGATTTTGAAGTAGGCGATCTCGTTTTGGCAAAAACATACCACCATCCAGACACCGGTAAACTGGCACCTTTCTTCTCAGGACCTTATGAAATACTGGAGATAATTTCCCCTCAAATCGTACGAATCAACCGCTCCAACCGACCTCTAAGTCGTGAGACAGATACAATTCATGTCAACAAATTAAAACACTATACGGAAAACGAACAATTTATTTCACCGCCCGTAAATGATCGAGACCAACCCAAAAATACCTTCAATTTCCCATATAAACACTTCAATCACACTCTAATCCATACTAAAACGGCTATTAACTCACGAAAGCAACATGACTACACTTACAATCAAGATGATCAAAGATATTTGAACCACTTATCCCCTGAAATCTTTACCAATTACTAAACTGACAACGAGACTTTACGAACCCAGTAGTATCTAAATAATTAAGGTAGAAAGGCCCAGGGCAAGTTTCCCCCCGCTCTGTCCGCCTATATTCTACCTTTGCATCTCGAGCTACTTTATCTTCGCAAATTAAATATAAGTCCATTCGACTTCCTCACCTACACACGGGACTTTTCCCCTCGGACTCGCTACACAAGTAACTACATAGATAAGGTAGAATGGACCAGGGCAAGTTTCCCCTCGCTCTGTTCGCCAAGGTTCTAACATTGTATGTAGTTCTATATTTACCTCAGTCCTGAGCTCACACAATTTCCAACCTCAACCTCATTTCTCGTACTCTACACCTATAGCATAGAAAGCCCATGCCAAGTTTCCCCTTGCCATGTCCGCCTGAAAAATAGCTTAAAGTGTAGAGATCCCCAGCCTTAATGATCTCCAGAATTTCATCATGTGTTTGTGACTCCCCTTCTCCTTGTTCACACTCCTCCATATCATTTCCCTTATAATACATTAGATTTTGTTGTATATAGCCTTTTATAACCTTGATATTTTCAAGAATTTCCTTAAATATCAAACTCTCCGGTGTTGTAAAACTGCTTGTAAATAATATTTACTTGTGTACTATACAATATTTTATTTACATAAAACTATGTCACCATAACCTTAATTAATTTCAACTGTAAAATTATTTTCTCTATCCCTGGCTTCACCAGCTTTAAGTATACTCAAACCATGTTCAGCTTTCTTCAACGGGGGCCATATGTCATAATATATGCTCTTCCAGGAATAATAAAGTAAACCTACAGTCAGCGAGAGAGAGACGTCGATAGAAGGCAACTAAGTTACCGCCATTTTGAACCACTGGCCACATTCCAGAGGGGGCTTTTCTTGGAACCCTCAGGACTATTTTTGGACAGTTGGGGGGTGGTGTGCGACACAAACGGTCGTTCAGCGGTGATATAACCTCTCGCGCTACCTCTCTCTCGCTGGTTGCCTGGAATTCCTTTTCCAAACTTGTGGTTTCCTTATTTCTCTCTCCCCACATTATTATCATATTGCCACATATATATATTAATTAATATATTCCAATATATACCAATGTTCCCATGTGTTGTATGGTTATAATGTAATTGCCAAGGTGACAGAAATAAAATTTCTAGTGAGGGACAGCCGACGCCAGTAGAGGAAAAAGATCCGAAAAACAAGTCGGGTTCCCAGGTGTGCCTCCTTCTTGCTCAAACAGATCAGTCAGTTTTGAGTCACGATGATTGACAGACCCCTCTCAGCAGATATCCCCTGACCGATGTCGGCTTCACTTATTCTCTCGCCATCTCTGTGGTGACATCCAACATGCCTCGTCCTTTTGTGTAATCCAAATTCCACGCCTGAACCAACTCTAATCATTGTGATCACCACGAATGCAACCAACATGCCACACTACATTCATACAACAGGCTAACAACAAACTACATCACTACATATATATGTCGTATATATATATATATATATGTCGTATATATATATATGTCGTATTTTATATATGTTGTATATAGAAACAGGAAACCAATGTGTAACTACAAAATGACGCCAATAAAACGGATACCTGGGAGAGAAAGGGACGGTGAGCAAGGAAGGATAATATAAACCAGAGATTTATAGATACTAGTCATGGCGGTCCCTGATTGGACGTCCTCCCCCTCTGACGTCATCATTAGGATATAAGTTGGGGCTCTCTGAGCCCAGACAGGAGGTACCCAGCACAGACAGACCAGCAGGATGGGAGAGTAGTTAGGTCGCCATGCTACCCGATTGACCAGAGCGGTCCCAGGACTCCCCCTTAGTCTCACCCTTCCCGGTAACCACCCCCTAAACCGAGGTAACCATGTTCCTAAGCGTCTGGCCTTTAATGGTCTTCAGGCTAGTGCATCCTCACTCCCGGCCCATGACTGCGTTTTGGATGAGAAGCCCACTGTGACATTGTCGGCTCCACTCATTTACGACATATATATATATATATTATATAATCTGAAAACTCAAATATTTCAATATTTTAAATATATATATATTATTTTATTCATTGATAATTTTATTTTTTGTTATCATAGTTTTTAGAAAGACTTTCAGTTTTGTTGTATAGTTTTGTTGGAAATATGGGTAGTTAACATATCTATCCTTTTAAATCACTAATATAGGATTAACTTTATAAATTCTATATAATGTGAAACTAACTAATGTGTAATATTTTCTCAAGTAATTGAAAATAAAAGCTACTTGACGGTAAATAATTATCTTTTTCTTATCACGACTGCACACCAACCCTTTATCTTATCGATCCTTTGTCCTATCAACCCTTTATCTAACAACAACAACAAAATATTCATAACATATATATGGTTAACAATGTTCTCTTGGCCATAGAATTGAAATGTATGAAACAACCTTCTATGCATTTTATTTTTAAAGATAAATATTTTATTGATAGATTATAAGACTGTGTGGTCTCCCAGTATTTCCATTGAACTGTTGCTACAAGTTATTACCATCCAGAATCTGTGATCTCTGTCCTTCGAATGTCTAATTTGTTCCTCTCTCCTTTTTCAAGGTTGACAGATTTGGACACTATTTTGTTTCTCGCATATTTCTATGCGCCTACTTTGTCACAGCACTATGGAAAGCAACCTCATAATATCACATTAATAGAATACTTTGAAATATATTATCTTTGAATTCGATAAAATTTGGATTATAGAGGTATTTGCAATATGTAAAAGTTTGATATAAGGTGGAACACTGAACTTAATTTTAAGATTCAAATTGCATGAAGAGTAAAGTGCTGAAGTTTTTAAAAGTTTTTTATGAGGAAAAAACATTACTCTATCTTCAAAATGTTTAGTGAGTGGATCAGTGTTTCTAGGGTGATTAAATAGGCAGAATTTAAAGTATGTTATTTAGTACGTAAGCAACACTTACCAGATACTCGATACTGCGGTCTGAGGTGTCAAAATGGAACACAAGCTTCCTGCATACATTTCAATACAATCTCATCGAGGATGTCAGGGTAAGGATCATATTTACTGGCAGTCAAGTTTGCAGCGGGTGTTGCATCCCTCTACGTCAATCTGGTCTAAGCACTCTTCGTCTTCTGCATGAACACATTGGTTTTTATTATCCAAATATATAACAGCTGCAGTTATTTTGGGCCCTCATGCCGTGGTTGTAACTAACATGGAGAGCTAGTAGGCCCAATGGCTGGGTACATACAGGCCTCAACTAGAGAATGGTCTGCACTGTGCCACTTGTGAGGAGGTGGTAGGGATTGACTGATCACGATGGGCAGTGAGAGAGTCAGCAGTATTGGTGGGAGTATTTAGGTAGTGTTATCCCTAAAGATTGTGGAAAGGAGTTAGCTGCAGAATTAACCCTATCATGACTGCAAGATAGGCCTATGTTTCTATCGTCCAAATATATAACAGCTGCAGTTCTTTTGGGCATAAACGCTGGAGTTATGACTACCATGGATAGCTACTAGTCCCATAGACTGCGTACCTGCAGACCTCGTCCCTCAACTAGCGAGTGGCAGCGGTCTGTACTGTGCCATTTGTGAGGACTGGCTGATCATGATTGGCAGTGGCTTCAGTGAAAATCAGGAGTATTTGTGGAAGTGCTATCCTTAAAGTTAGTGGAGAGTTGTTAGCTACAGATTTTTAGATAATAAAGTAAGCGTCTAAGGATGAGTATCTTTTTAATTAAACGTTTTTCGAGCTTTCGGGATAACGCCCTTCTACAGGAAAATTGATACAAAAAATCAAAAGTTAGCTACAGAATTAACCCTATCATGATTGCATAATAGACCTATGGCGAACACACTTTGCTTCAGCGAGCGCGAACTGGGACAAAGCTTCACTAAACATACGGGCAGTAGTGTGACGGCCTCGGCAACCGCGAGCGGCAACCTGACTACGCATGCGCGGGCGGTATCCGGAACTCTCTGGCCACGCGCATCGTCAACAACAAGGCTTGCTTCCAACGGCCGTTACTTTTTTCTCTTTATATATTTCTGGCTTTAAATAAATAAATTTATTTTATAAAAAAAATAATTATAAATTTATCAGCGGCCTTTTCACAAGCTACACCAACACCCAAGCAACCATCCTACAGACCTAATCACTAAGCATCTATGATCCAATGTGAAAACCAAAAAATCGATTTTTAGATGTGTTCAAAGGCTTAACAGTTTATATCACACTTGTTTAAAGCCAATGGACATGGGATAAGCAATCTTATCGGCTACTTAAGTTTAGAAAGGCAAGGGCAAGATTTCTGATATCATCACAGAAAAGGACCTAGGGAAGTGACCTAACTTCTTGCTTGCTTCTATATTAGGGTAGAACTATTATATAACACAACCAAAATAAATTTGGATGATACGCTAAAAATTCAAATCAGAGCCACGGCGAAAATTGCAAAGTCGCGTTGTCTTTCTATTATTATTTTTTTAAATAATCATTTAATAGAATGTGTTTTTACTAATTTGAAAATATATTTCATGTGCCTATTTGGTAAATGTAAATGGTATTTCACTTCGACATTTAAAAAATTAAATTATTAAACTTTTGTATATTCATAATTTATTTTTTAAACTTGAAACGATTATACAAAAAGGGACAAAGAAAGTAAGCACAAAACAAGGTCAAAACAGAAATAATATATAAGGTTGTCCCAAAAGTTTGTGTTTTTATTATAACGTTGTTTTTCTTATTACTTGGCGAATAATAATTACGGCGAATTCATTTTAATACATAATACAGAGACATTATACATAAGGGCGAATAATATTGGTATTTAATTTTTTTTTGCAAGTGTTTACGAACTTTTGTTTACGAACATTGTGTATTACAAATACACAGAAATATCTTATCAAAAACGTCACCATTTCTACAAAACCTGGCGGAGTTGACATGTAGAATACTGGCGGGAACACAGCCGCAGTGGGTGAAGGTAAGATTGAAGCTGCATTCATTGAGACAAGACTGGAACAATACAATAATCCAGGTTAAACGTTCACCGGATAGTATAAATTCAGTGTTTTTGTTGAATTAGGCATTATATATAATCATAAATAATAAAATAATTTGTAAATAAGAAAAAAAGGAAAAAAAATTATCTTCTGTTATTGAGCAATTAGATATATCTGAGTGAAAGTAAAAGCGGTGGGGGACAATAATAGGAATTTCGAATCTAATGTGTTTAAATATGTAGCAACTGATTAGCGATTTTTATAAGTGTTTGCTATATTTTTTCCTCTTCTCTAAATATGAGCGTCACCGGCCGCTTTTATTTTCACTCATATACATCTAATTACTTAATGAAAAACACAGATGATAAAAATGTTTTCTTTTTAGTACATTTGAATAAAGCTTTTTTAAAAGTATATTTTATATTTATTAATTATTTTGTTAGTTTTTAGTCATGAGAATTTACAAAACTTAGAATCAAATTCGAATAATAATTTTTTGAATAAATATTAAAATACAAACATTAGGCTCTCAGGAAAAAATGAATGATTTGTAAAAAAAGAAACTTTTCCTGGAGGCCTAATGTTTGCATTTTAATTTATAATCAAATGTTAAAATATACACAAAATCTAACCAAAATTTTCAAATATCTGTGCACATCATATTAACTACATACAAAACTATTTACACACTATGATATTAGAATACATATGTAATTAATCTAGGTTCCTTAGGCCTTCAAAATAACTCTCTAACCACTCGTATTGTCAGTCATAAATATATACTCAAATCCTTTTAGTTTTATTTACAAATACTGTAAGTCTAAGATATTAATAGTGTCAAGCAGATTTATTTCTTGGGATATGTTTCATTTAATAGGCTAATCCCTTAATAGAATGTTCAAATCTAAAAGCTTGAGAGATGAGTTTCTTTTGCAAATGAATTTATTTCGAGCTTTCTCGGGCAACGCCCTTCTACAGGAAAATTAAAAATAAAGTAAAAATATACAGTTGCCTCGCTTAATCTCAGTGTAAAATAATTTAATTTACTTTATTTTTAATTTTCCTGTAGAAGGGCGTTGCCCGAAAGCTCGAAATAAATTTACTTGCAAAAGAAACTCATCCCTCAAGCTTTTAGATTTGAACATATGTTTCATTTGTTATACCAATTTGAGATTTATAATTCGTAGGAGAGTGGCCGTTTGGATTATTTGTTATCAGAAAGCTGAGCATGCGAAGAGAAGACTCACTGTTTGGTCTTCATTCTAGCAGCTGGGGTAAATCAGATCTTTCAAAATTTCTCGGAATATAATTATGCGTAGCTATGGCCAGTAAGAAAGGTTGTTGTAGTGCACTCATGCTAGATTCTTGGAAGCATGTAAATAAAATGCTTGGCCTAAATATTCTAAGATTGATGGTTGTGTAATCCATAATGTATAGGTCTATCAATAGATTCTATGTGATCTGAGTTCTTTTATTGTGGGCAACGCTTCACAGAAAGATTTTGAAAGACAATGAATAAATTAGACGGTGAAGCGGGTTTATCTCTTTGGTCCCAGAATACAGCTGTGACCTTTAATACAGCAGAGTTGAACATTGGGTGTATAGTGGGGTAGACTGCATATGACAGAATGGTCAGTCAGAGACATTTCGAAAGTTTATATCAATCTGGCTAGCTTTAGTCGCCTAGAGAACCAAGAATTCATCTTGGAATGTTGAAATTTTGTGATATCAGCCGCTCATTACGCGACAGAAACTGCTACGCCTATTTTCTTCATTTTAAAGGGAAGGTCTCATACCTGGTCACCACAGTTGCTGAAAGTTTGATATTCATTACTTGTGCTTTGTAAGCGAGTATATCAAATTTAATACTTTTATGTGGAGAGATTTTGTGTGAGTATTCATAAATATAAATTTAAACTGATTTCATCATGTGTTAACACATGTGCACTAACATGGGTAAAATATAAAGATAAATAAACCCAGCGTATGATAAAATATACATAATGTTTCCCACCAACCTCTCTGTCTAGAGGACCTCTGGTTCTCTCCCAGTTCCCCAGGTAGTCGTAGCAGTCAGTTTTGTATGGTAGGGGAAGAAGTTGGTGAAAAGCCTTGAACAGAAGTTAGTCAAATTAACACAATATATCAAATATATCAGTATAATATATTATTAATGAATTATCCTTATGCTATGATTCCAGCAAACAATACACTATTGATTATTTAATTATTTGCTACACGCCAGTGGAATACAATATCACGCGGATTGAACAGAACAGTGTAAATAAAATACAGCTATTTCTCAGCTTGCCCCTCAAATATTGAGTACGATATAAATTAAATAAACGGCGAAATCATCATTGAACGTGCTTGCCCTATCTTCCCTAAAAGAATCACATCATAATTGCATTGGTCTAAGTTGCAACGTGTAATGTGTGTAGCGAAGAATGCCAGATCAACAGAGGTAGAACCGAGTTGTATATGATCAGATTCAAAAAAGGTTAGTTAATATGTTAAATATAAGCTAATAGCCACATTTATGCTCCCATGGTGTGGTAAGGATGGCTGAACTAACGAATGCAGTACGATTAAGGATTGTCGGTGAAGACAATGCGCATGGATTGACACATCTAAGAAGAAACTTTAGTCTCCCAAAAGAACATTTTTCAATCCTTTTATAGCATGTTAAAAGAATATTTATTCTTGCATATTATCTCGAAATATTAATAGCTTCCGAAAAATGAAAGAAAAAAATAAAAGATAAAAAGATCAGGTGCTGAAATCTAAAATCAAAATGGCCTATCCTGACCACGAGCACATGTGCTTCACAGAAGGCAGAGCGCCATCTGGTGGAACAGAAATCAACTAAACATTGATTTAGCCTGTTCCCTGATATTTGGCCAACCCAATTTCTTGATAAATCAAGAAAAGCCATCCACGAACGCGTTTCGCGCTTTTTGGCGCTCGTCAGCGTGGAGTAGGCTGTATTCATTCAAAGCTTCGTAGCCTCCAGTTGGAGATAGTGTCTGAATAATCCCACGTCGACAGCAAACTAGAACAAAGTTGTAATATCAGACGATTCCATTTCAGCAAAGACAGTCGCCATATACAAGTCAGGCGCCGACGTATTCACAGATCGAACACGCTACCTATGTGGTCGCATTTCCAGTGGTCAACGCGGCATTGAGGTTTGGGACGCTATTATCTACGACAGCGGATAAAATTTGGTTCGTATTGATGACTCTACATTGGCCTTAATAACTGCTGTGACCATGATATTAGAATCCTTTGTCTAACGTCAAGAATGTTTCTTATCAGCAGACATTACTGATTTATTGGAATTATGGCTAACTATATAGAATGATTGCAATAGACAACTCCATTTTTTATTCGTTTCTGCTTATTCTTTTTTGGTCGATTTACATAACCTTCTGCCCTGTGCAATCATCAACTGTCACACAGTGTGTGGCAGAGGGAGAAGCTTTAAAATTCTCGGAACGGCAATGACATGAAATCTACACACCACTTTCTAAAAGAGTCAAGCACAAAACCTTTAAATATTGAAAATTTAAAATGGTTTGAGCAATAGATTTGACCATAAATTTGACTTTTATATAAAATTAAATGAGAAAATAGAGCAATATCAAGCAAGGTAACTATTAAAAGGCAACTCGCTCTCCTTAAAAAAAAAAAAAAACGCGAATTGGCTTTTTAATAATTATTTAACTTTATCTATAAAAATAAAGGTCGCATCTCCGGTGAACCTTGCACCACCTATTGACCGTCGCCGTGAATTAGCGGCTCCGGGTCAGTGACAAAGCCACAACACCAGCTTTATCAAACAGAAGCCTCCTCCTTTGGGAACATAGATTTGGGCTAATGGACCTCGACAGTCCAGGGTGGGCTTTAATTTAATGAGATCCACAAGTGATCAAATGAAATCTTCATATAAATTTATATATTAGATAATAAAAGGCATATATTGGATTTTATAAAATATTTATTTTGCCAATATTTCGGCTGGCTGAACGCCAACCTTTATCGAGGCATTACATTTTTGTATACACAAATTTTGTGTATACAAAAATGTAATGCCTCGATAAAGGTTGGCGTTCAGCCAGCCGAAATATTGGCAAAATAAATATTTTATAAAATCCAATATATGCCTTTTATTATCTAATGAATTAAATATGGATTGCTCTATTTTCAAAAAATTTATATATATACTAGACGGGTGACCCGGGCTTCGCCCCGGGATTGACCCGTGTGCATATCTACCCGAGTGATATATATTTAAATAAGATTTTTTTTTAAATAATTGTTTGTTATTAGCATTATCTATTTGTTAGCATCAGCATAATTTTATCTAATCTTTGATAGAGGGCGCTGTTCGTGAGCTAAGTAGAATAATTTGAATATATAGTTTTAATAATTGATTTATATATTTTTAAAATAGCCTATCGTCTTCCCCGTATTTCTATACCTATGTATGGAAATTTTGGTTTGAATTAGTGAACTACTGCGAATTTGTATACCGGACATACAAACAAACATACAAACATTGATATATATGAAAAAACAATAGAAAAAAATAAAAGATAAGTGGATCAGGTGTTGATATTAAAAATAAAGAAGGCATCTCCTGACCACAAGCACATGTGCTTTTTAAAACGCGTTCGTGGATGGCTTTTCTTGATTCATCAAGAAATTGGTTTGGCCAAATATCTCGGAGTAAGCTAAATAAACGTTTAGTTTATTTTTACTCCACTAGATGGCGCTCTGCCATCTAAAAAGCACATGTGCTTGTGGTCAGGAGATGCCTTCTTTATATTGATATATATATATATATATATAATTTTTAATTTTTTATATTTATTTTTATTTGATAAACTTTATTATTTACATTTCATATATATATATATATATATATGTGATAAGATCCTGTCGACTTTCAATGTGACAATATAATAATAATGTGGGGAAAGAGAAATAATCACACCACAATTTGGTAGAGGAAGAACCCAGGCAACCAGAGAGAGATAGACGGGAGAGGCCCGCGACCGGCCACAGCCGTGCGGCCGTTTGTATCGCACACAATCACCAACTATCTTAATTAGTCCTGAGGTTCCAAGTAACGCCCCTGTGGTCGCCCCCTGGAATGTCGCTGGTGTCTCAAATGACCGGACTTTAGCTGCTGTCTCTCTCTGGGTTGACTGTAGGTTTGTTTTATTATTCCTGGAAGAGCATATATTATGACATATGGCCCCCGCTGAAGAAGGCTGAACATGGTTTGAGTATACTTAAAGCTGGTGAAGCCAGGAATAAAGAAAATAATTTTATAGTGTTGAAATTATTTAAGGTTATGATGACATTGTTTTATGTAAATAATATATTGTATAGTACACAAGTAAATATTATTCACAAGTACAGTGGTACCTCGACATACGAGTTTAATTCGTTCCGCAACCTTGCTCGTATCTTGAATTACTCGTATCTCGAAGCAAATTTCCCCATACAAAACAATTGAACTACCATTAATCCGTTCCAACCTCAAAAATGTCACCCCAGTTATTTTTGTTACGTGGTTTTAAATAATAAAAACGTAGTTATAAATATCAAATATTTATTGCACAATAACAAAAAAGAGAATGTAAAGAAATAAATTAGATATCCTCACTGGTCTTTGCCTCGACAAGTCAACAACTCGAACACCTTGCTCATGTTTTTCTATAATTTCACGTTTTAATTCAATACTCATCATCTTTTTCTTAGCACTTGACTTTTTACAAACTTTCTTCCGATCCATAGTTATAAAAATAAATGAACTAAAATTGTAAATGTAAACGCAACACAGAACACAACTTATCACAGCGGTAGCACGCTGCTAACTGATCGTGATGGCGCGACTGCGTGTTACTACCTGTTGTGTTTTAACTTTAAAAGCACACAAAAATATAATAAACTTGAATTTGTTTATTCAAGTCTCAAAAAACAAAGCTTTGCATATAGAACAAATAATAATGAAGAAGAAAGAAACATTTTAGGAAAAGCAAAAACAAAACAAAAGTACTGGTCAAAAAGAAACATTTAAAATCACAGATTAATATCTTCAACACTACGAACCGAACTCGTATCTCGAATTTCGCTCGTAACTAAAAGCAAAAAATCACTTGCTCGTCGGCTCATATCTCGAAAAACTCGTATGTTGGGGCGCTCGTATGTCGAGGTACCACTGTAGTTTTACAACACCGGAGAGTTTGATATTTAAGGGAAATTTTGAAAATATCAAAGTTATAAAAGGCTATATACAATAACATCTAATGTATTATAAGGGAAATGTTATTGAGGAGTGTGAACAAGGAGAAGGGGAGTCACATACACATGATGGAAATCTTAGTTCATTATGACTGGGAAACTCTGAACCTTAACAGGTGTTTTTCAGGCGAACATGGCAATGGGAAACTTGGCATGGGCTTTCTATGCTATAGGTGTAGAGTACGAGAAATGATGATGAGGCTGGAAATTGCGTGAGCTCAGGACTGAGGTAAATATAGAACTACATACAATGTTAGAATTTTGGCGAACAGAGCGAGGGGAAACTTGCTTTGGGCAATTCTACCTTATCTATGCAGTTACTTGTGTAGCGAGTCCGAGAGGAAAAGTCCTGTGTGTAGGTGAGGAAGTCGCATGGACTTATAGTTAATTTGAGAAGTAGAATAGTTCGAGATACAAAGGTAGAATATAGGTGAACAGAGCGAGGGGAAACTTGCTTTGGGCCTTTCTACCTTAATTATTTCGATACTATGAGACTTTAGTAGTTTTAACTAATTGGAGGAAAGTATGCGCGCACAGTGCCAAAAATTGGGACGAGGACGGCGTTGTCCTTTACAGGTGACAAGCTGCTCGAACACGAGGTGTTTGAACCGTCGTGGGAGCTTGTGCGAGGTGATGATTTCGCGATGGGTCGAACGTAAAACCCATGTCTGCGCGAAATGATGACGGACCGGACAGAATCAGCGACGATGTTTAACGTACCTCCGTGGGAAATATAGGAGGTAGGTTATATCGTGCTGGTTTGGACAAGGGACTAACATAGATTTGAAGACAGGGTCCGTGTGGCGAACGTGTGGCGCGAGAAGAAGGAGCGAACTGTGCCGCTCGATGCAGATTGTTCAAGTGCGAACAAAAAGGAGTTGATAAAAATCTAGCAGTTAGTCAATCTGCATCCTGTGACGAACACACCAGTGGCTAGATGGCGTGGGTCGGTGGATATGCTAGAGAGAAACTACAAAATATATTATCGTAAATGAAGAGTGGAGATTAGTGGCAAAAGTAGTTCGATAAATGATGAATCAATAATTTCATAGAGGGTCATGGCCTGGTAAAAGGTTAACAAAGTTGTAAGAATGAGAGGGGCATTCAGGGGAATATAGATAAGAGTCACCAAGGGTTGGTTGTAAGCAAGGCTCACGTGGTGGTTGGAATTCGTCGACGCCTGAATTACAGAGTGAATTTTGAGTCGTTTAGGGAAAGAAATTATATTTTGTGAGCCGTGCTTACAAGTAGTAGAGGTCATATACAAAAGGGTAAAGATGTTTAGGTACTGGAGCCCTATTGTGATTGAGCACTATTATGAAATTGATTGTTGTTATTATTTAAAAATCGTAAAGCATGCATAGATAGAATGCCAATTTTAAGGAATGACTTTAAAATTAAAATATTTCATTAAAATGTCTATTATTAATTCGATTGGTAAGGTACAAATTTAAAATGGGTTACAAATATCTAGATAAATAGTATTGAGAATAAAATCATTGTTCATAGGCGTAGAGAGAATAAATTGAACTAAACTAATTATAGAAAATATTGGCATCAGAGTTTACAAGGAATGACCTTTTTGAAGAATGAATGGTAGGGGTGGAAACGATTACACTTACAGGTTATGTTGGTTTAGAGCGCAAGTAGATTCATTGAGTTCATTGAGGGAGGGTTCTGTCTGCTGTACGTGCCAGTGTTGTCCGCCACAGTAGCGGCAGGGGTATGGCGGAGTCCATGGTGGTGGAAGGTGTCCTGCTCTGGCGCGGCGATCGTTCTTGGGCAGATCTAGTGCTGGGAGAAGTGGGCAGCAGTTTCATCTCCGTCGTAGGTGATCACTTCTTCAGGGTAACGGTTCAAAAGTTGGCGAGGAAGGGGGTGAGAGCTCGAAGTAAAGTGGCTACAGTTGAGTTAGGTTTGGCCGATCATCGTGGCTTGGCTTCTTGTTTTCTTCATACTCTGGTATATGAGGGATTTGCTTCCCGGCCAGGTCTTATCCTGTCGACTCTTCTGTGATAAGATCCTGTCGACTTTCAATGTGACAATATAATAATAATGTGGGGAAAGAGAAATAATCACACCACAATTTGGTAGAGGAAGAACTCAGGCAACCAGAGAGAGATAGACGGGAGAGGCCCGCGACCGGCCACAGCCGGGCGGCCGTTTGTATCGCACACAATCACCAACTGTCTTAATTAGTCCTGAGGTTCCAAGTAACGCCCCTGTGGTCGCCCCCTGGAATGTCGCTGGTGTCTCAAATGACCGGACTTTAGCTGCTGTCTCTCTCTGGGTTGACTGTAGGTTTGTTTTATTATTCCTGGAAGAGCATTGTCTCTCAGACTGTAATGACCGATATGTCCTCACTTCTTTTTTCTAGATTTAATTCATTTGGTCTCCTCTCTAATTGTAAAGACGTTGCTGTATCACCTCATAAGCATAAATAAATATATCATGACATATATATATGTTGTAAAAATATTTTGTGATTTTAGAGGATTTTATATAGATTTATTGATCATTTGCTTGATCCCGGAATTCATGAGTATGTGACATTGTTCGGCAGTCTTGGCAATAATTAAATAAAATTAGTTATCAAAATAGCTTTAATCGAGCTAAAGAAATATATATATAAACATAATTTGATAAAATTACTGCCTGGCTTAAGGCGTAAGAATAAAAAAAATGAAAAACCTATTTACATAATGTAAAAAAGGTTTGAGCCGGCCATCGGGAAATAACAACAATGAGTCTTTATAGGAGAAACGTGACCTCTGGCGGTCGATTTTGTTATTTATGTTGTTCTTGTGTCTATTTGATCACGCAGAATGCAACTGAACTAAGTATTTATTTATTAACATCTATCTATTATATGGTGGTTATATATCTAAGAGTGTTTACAAGTCGAGTCGGCAGTGTTGCCGGATCAATCATAACATGTTTCCTTTAAACAAAAATGAAAAAGGATTGCAGTTCTCCTAGTCTCTATAACGCAAAGGTTTTCTCACTGTTCTACCACTGCGGGTTCGCACACTAGGAGAAGTAGATGATTCTTCACCTTTCTTGGCAATGTCCTCCCTTGGATCATATGCTCTTCTGTTTTCGGAAGTGGGTCTTCCGTGATCTTGTATGTTGTCATCCATGGCTGTCCCTGCTTGAGATCCAGGAATGCTTGGACTTTGACTTGTTGGGGCAGAATCTTCTACACTGAACTTTCTCGGTCTAAGGTGAGACCTGTTCCTGCGGTATTCAGATCCACTTGGTGTTTTCACCATATATGAGCGTGGAGTTTCATGCTTTGCGGTCACTGTTGCCGGAACCCATTTTCTATGCCTTTCCTGCAACATGATGTTGTCTCCTACTTCCAAAGGTCTCAAAATTCTCTTTGGACTTCCTGCATACTTTTGTTGATGGTCTTTCAATTTTTGATAATTCTTTGTTGTGTCAAACAGTGGTTTCAACTGTTGTCGGGTGTATGTCGAAAGAGTTCTCACAGATCTTCCCATAAGCATTTGGGTCGGAGATGGCAAGTCATACTTAGGTGTGTTGTTGAACTCCATCAAAGCCAGATTGGGATCTCTTCCTGACTTCACAGCTTTAATTATCAATCCTTTGATGGTTTGAATTGTCCTCTCAACTTGTCCATTAGATCTTGGATATTTGGGACTGGAGGTTTGGTGTTTGAATTCATATTTCTGAGCAAAATTTTTGAATCCAGTAGAATTAAAAGGGGGTCCATTATCCGAAACTAGAGTTCTTGGAATTCCATGAGTCCTGAAAATGGTTTTCAACTGCTTGATGGTTTCGGTTTCTCTTTTGCTTGATAATTTCCGGATTTCAACAAACTTTGAGTGGTAATCGACAACCAAGATGGAACTGGTTCCACTCACCTCCATGAAATCTACAGCAATTTTTTCCCATGGAAATTCAGGGATTTCATGAGCTATTCTTGACTCCTCAGGATTCTTTCTTGAATATTCCTGACATGTTCTGCACTTTTCCACTTCATTTTCTACTTGTGTTATCATGCCGGGCCAGTAAAATGCTGATCTTGCTTTTTCTTTGGAAGCTGCTATGCCCTGGTGTGATGAATGAACAACCTGCAGGATTTCTTTTCGAAGAGTCGATGGCACCATGATGCAATTTCCTTTGTAAACAATTCCGTCACTCACATGAATTTCATCTTGAAATTGCCAGTAGGGTTTTGCTTCATCACAGACCTTAGTTTTATATTTCGGCCATCCATTCTTCGCATACTCTATTAGTTGTATCAAGGTGTGGTCCCCATGAGTTTCTTTTTGTAGTCTCTTTATTTTTTCATCTGTGGTAACCAGCAAATTGTGCACTGATTCAGTTTGACCTTCTAAATAGCTTGTGTCCACCTCATCTTTTAATGGATCTCTAGACAGATGGTCAGCTACAAACATGTTTTTTCCTGGTGTAAACTTCAAAGATATTTGAAATCTCATCAGACGTAAGACCATTCTTTGCAGTCTTGGGGAAAGCTTTTCTAAAGGTTTCTTAACAATACTCAGGAGAGGTTTGTGGTCAGTTTCCACAATTACATCATTTCCCCAAATATAGTACTGGAAGCGTTCACATCCAAAGACTATAGCCAAAAGTTCTTTCTCTATCTGTGCATTTTTTCTTTGAGTTGCATTCAGGCTGAAGGACGCATACTCAATTGCTTGTCCCCCTTGCATGAGCACTGTACCAATACCATATTGGCTTGCATCAGATGAAATGGTGATTGGCTTGGTTGGGTCAAAAAATGTCAATATTGGAGCATTCGAAACCATATTCTTGAGTTTTTCAAAACAATCATTTTCTTCGCCTCCAAATTTCCATTCACTCTTGTTGCTTATCAATTTCCTTAGAGGTGCAGTCTTGTCAGAAAGATTAGGAATGAATTTGCCAAGGTACGTTACCATACCTAAGAATCTTTGGACTTCAGTCTTGTTCTCAGGTCTTTTCAACTTTTGTATTGCCTCTGCTCTTGAAGCTTGAATGGCTATTCCATCTCGACTGATTATATGGCCTAAGAAATTTACTTTGTCGACAGCTATCTGCTGCTTCTTAGCATTGAGCTTGACATTATTTTCTTCCAACCTTCGAAGAACTGTTTCAAGGTTTCGGTTGTGCTCTTCCATTGTGTTTCCATAGATCAAGATGTCATCCATATAGCAAGCAGTTCCCTGGAGACCTGAAAGGATATTGTTTATGCATCGCTGGAATACCTCCGATGCACTGTTCAATCCATAGGGAAGTCGCTTGAACCGGAATCTTCCAAAGGGAGTCGCAATGGTGCACAGGTTGGTGCTTTCTTTGTCTAATGGGACTTGCCAGAAAGCTGATGATGCATCAAATACAGAGAAAACTGTAGCACCTTTCAGTTCAGAAAATATTGTTTCAGCTGTTGGCAGAATATAGCGCTCTCTCTGAACATATTTGTTCAGTTCCCTGGGGTCCATGCAAATTCTGACATCTCCAGAAGGTTTTTGTACCACTACAATAGGGTGTGTCCATTCGCTTGGTTCTTCAACTTTTTCAATAATGTCAAGTTTTTCCATCCTTTCCAATTCTGCTTTAACTTTTTCTCTAATGGAAAAAGGAATTTTTCTGCTTGGAGCAATAACTGGAGTTGCATTTTCTTTTAGTCTAATCTTGTGTTCAATTGGCAGTCTTCCTATGCCTTCAAATATATTTTTGTGCCTGTTCAAAATATCTTTTGCTGAATTGTTCTGCTGTATTTGGACAGCATCACATTTCTTAATTAGTGAAAGCTTTTCAATAGCTTCTATTCCTAAAATTGGTTGATGGTATCCATCAGCAATGAAAAATTCTAGACATTCCGTCTTATTTTTAGTTTTGCAATTTAGTGTGGCAATTCCTTTTATCTTGATTTCATGTCCTGTATATGATGTTAGCTTTCGGTTAGTCTGAAATATTTCCAAACCATTCATTTGTCTGGTGAATGTGTATGGCAAAACATTTACTTCTGTTCCAGAGTCCAACTTGAAACATATTTCCTTTCCATTCACTATGATGGATTTTTTCCATTCCAAAGTATGGACTACTTTTGCTTCATGTATTGACCATACAGTTTCTTCTGTTTCATCATTCAGACTTCTGATAGCTGAACTTTTACAGAAAGCTGCAAAATGATTTATCTTTTTGCATTTGGAGCATCTTTTACCCCATGCAGGACAATTTTTTGCTCTGTGAGACTTTCCACACCTTTGGCATTTGAATTCTTTTTCAGATTCTTGATTTTGTTTTGGACTGTGTTTCTTTTCATATTTTCTTATTTGACAGATGTTCTGGTTGTTCTGCATGATCTTGATCTGTTGCTTGCTTATTTCATCTGTTTTGCACATTTCAATGGCTTTTAGAAGAGTTAAATTGGGCTCTCTTAAGAGGCGTTCCTGCAAAGCCTTGTCTTGTATTCCATACACAATGCGATCCCTTATTAAACTATCCTTTTGTGATTCAAATTCACATGATGTGGATAATCCTTTTAGTTCTGTTATAAAACTATCGATGGATTCACCATCCTTCTGGTTCGCTGAAAAAAATTTGAATCTTTCAAAAATGACGTTCTTTTTAGGCTCGCAAAAATCATCAAATTTGTTTATTACAAGATCGAAATTTTCTGCTTCATCTTCTTTTAAATGAAATGTGTTGAAAACTTCCAAGGCTTCTTCGCCAATAAAATTTAATAAAATGGCAACTTTCAGTTTATCAGGCTTTGTGGCTTTTTCTGTTGCTTCAAGATAAAGCATTAATCGCTGTTTGAACCTTCGCCAATTTTCCGCTACATTTCCGTGCAAGGCGAGTTCGCTAGGCCTAACAAAGTCCATGTTTTCTTTTTTTTCACTAATATTTTGCAATAATATATTTATTTGAAAAAGTACTCACTTTTCCGCTGCCACCATGTTATTTATGTTGTTCTTGTGTCTATTTGATCACGCAGAATGCAACTGAACTAAGTATTTATTTATTAACATCTATCTATTATATGGTGGTTATATATCTAAGAGTGTTTACAAGTCGAGTCGGCAGTGTTGCCGGATCAATCATAACAGATTTAACAGAGTATTTGAATCTAGGAAATATGATTTTAAATAAAATAATATTTTAATATAACATATATATATATATTTAACTCTTTAGTAACATTTATTAATAATTTTTATGTTAATATTTACCGTCGAGTATCGCATAAGGCCAATGTAGCCTCGGATTTTCTGGTATCCTGTGAAGTAGGGGTTGACGAGATGGAAGGGGGAGTGGGCAGCTATGGCCAGCTGGGCTTGTTCAGGGAAGGACAGCCTGGAGATGTTGTGGAGAATAATGAAAGGGCCTTGCTGCATGTACTGGTAGTACATGGATTCTGGGAAACATGGAACATTTAGACAAAACTTTGAGAGACTACCATGTTTTAATGAATTATTGGTGTCACTAAGCAATTAATTGTTGTAGTTACAAAATAAATCTCAATACATTTTTATAACAAAGTAGTGAAGAAATAATTTCAAAATTATTTTCAACCTTTGGGTTCAAACTCTGTCTGTATATATTGAAAACGCTATATCGCTATAACGCTATATTAATATAACCTGTTATCAAAATTTGAAACTATTTTAAACGCGCAAGATTCTTAATGAAATTAAACAATTTCAATCTTGCGCGTTTAAAATAGTTTCAAATTTTGATAACAGATGGCGCGCTGGTGCATCATAATATAACCTGTATCATCCTTATTTGTATTCCAACTCAAAATGATGACGTCAAAATAAAAACAGCAAAAGAGTGGTCTGGAGACAGCTACAAGGCAAAGTAAAAGGACATAGCCGACGCCCAGGAAGGGGGCCCCTTCCGGGGCTTTTTATAGGCGACCGCGCCTGGGGTAACATGACAGTGTCAGCTCGGAGTGTGTCTATCTACGCAGGCCGCTTCTAGCTTTCTCTCCTTATCTCGGTGTTAGGCATCCAGATTTGTATCATGAACTCCACATCTATACCGTGGGCTGTCTCCGACCCGTTTGGTGCTAACATCTAGCCCTGCCTCTGCTTCTTGCAGTCCACGTGCGGGAATAACCTCAACACTTCCTTTCACGACTCAACTGTCAATTTATTCACGCGTTAGTTAACTCGGGGTTACAACATATATTTGCTATACATTAAAGTCAAGAAGACGCTTATGAATAGGCTAAATGCATCTTGAATTATAATAAATATATCATTATATTAAGAAAAAGGTATCTCCTTATCGTGCAACTGAAAGTTACTGATGGCTTGCGCCATCTATCGGAATAAATATCAATTATTCTCGTTGATTTTTTATTATTCCAGATTGATATCCATATAAGAGATGCCTTTTTCTTAATTTATGCACCTTATTCCAGTACTATATCACATTTGTACTATTTTTTCACATTTATCATTATAATTATAAACATCAATGTTGAAAAGTTTTCACCCTACGTAAACCGATAGAATTAGGCTTTTATAAAATCTATATGAGATTTTCGAGTGGTGATCTATTTTCCAAATCCGTTTTTTTGTACTGATATTTATAATATAAAATCTCTTTGACAAAATTTCAAGATACCTTTTGCTAGATTTCTTTAAAACAAAAACGCATGCTGATATATTAAGGCATTAATAATTCCATAGATTTGTCCGACATATATGATAGTATAATTTCGGAATCTCCTACATAAATAGTCTTCTTCCTAATATCAATCATACCCTTACCCAGCCATCAATATTTATTTGGTGTCTTTGATCTCAATTTGATTTTTCCTTCCTTTAATCACACATAGCCTCAATAGCACATTAGCATTAACTAATAATCCATAGTTAATGATTTAACGGTATTATGTTAATTAATATTTGCATATCTATCTCTCATATTTCCAACTTCATTATTGATGTATATAGTTGTTTATTTGTTTTGCATAATATTTCATTTATAAATTAAAATCTCATAATTTAGTCTGTGAAAATAAAAATATTGGACTGGTGCCAAAAACAAAACTGAAAATAGATGACTTAATGTTATATAGTTATGATATATAATTAATTGTGATGGTTATGTAATTTTGATCTTCATTTAATAAAATATATAAAGTTTAAATGTGTTTCAAACTTTAATAACAAGCACAAAACACTTATATGTATTTAAAAATATGGATTTTGTTTAATTTTCTAAGTTTCAGTATCGTAATTATATCACCTATGTCGAAGGGCGGTTACGCCCGAAAGCTTTTATTATCGAGATTCTAAAGAAACTTTTTCCTTAGAAAATTTTATTTATAAAATATTACCTCAAAAATGTGTAAAAATTATTTCTACTAAATATATAGAGAATAAAACTATTGAATAAAAAATACTTTGTTAATAATATAAAGTAAAATAAATAAATATTGTCTTTTAACTTTTGTATTTCTATTTAGTTTTAGCCAATTGAGATGAATCAAGATAGAATTGTTCTTTGCTAACTATTTCTACCTGGTTTTGTAGGCATCTTGACACCCCTATGGTCAGGTTGGAACAGCTGGTGATTCAGTATAAGACATTCGGCCAATTCTCCAGTTTCAGTCATCATAGGATACTCCAGAAAGTTATCTCTGCAATAAAAACAAGATCATCAGTAACGCTATATAAAACCTATGCTGAATATTTACAATATCCTCAATATATTTACTATATACGAATTTATTCAGTAGATATTAAAAGGTTGTTTATAGGCAGGAATATACCCTGTTCGAGATTGTTAATATTTTTATTGAATTGCATTTAAGCAATTAGCGAGGCGAGTCTCTTCAATTCAAATATTCTTAAAAATTCCTGAATCGACATCTGTGAACATCAGAGTGAAGGCATTTTGGATAGAATCTGGTTTATTAAGCTCGAGTAGACTAGACGCGCATGATGCTACCCAAATGTGACAAGTTAATCAGACAAAAATGCATACCTGTATATCATGATTTCAGGTTAGGGCCATTATCAGTATAATTGTGACTACGATAACATCTATATCATTTACGATATTAACATCTATATATCAACTCCGCCCTTGCCGGTCCCAATCCCGGATGAAAAAGGAGGAGGGGGAGCAGTAACAAGCTCACTAATAAACCTGCGTTCAGCTGGTCCGGCTTATAGTACCCTGTAAGGGCTCCTAATCCAGAGATACAGTATGAGCAGCGTTTGTACCCAATGTTAGGAGCGGCTGCACATGGCGTCTGTTCCTCATGTCAGAAGCAGCCATTTATTTTGGAGCTAAGTCGACCTGCCACCGAGTAATGTCCTAGTCTTAATGACAAAGGTAGACGCATTCTACTTCACCCAGTGTGGAGATAAGAAAGAAGAAGACATCTATATATCAACGGTAACTAAGATAACTTCCTACGAATGAGTAATGAAAGTGGCCGAATCTACTGGTAAGATGTTTTAGCTGATATAGTGGAACTGCAGAACTACAGGAACACTGTAAAGGTGAAGAAGAATAATTTGCATATACAAATTAGATAACTTTTAATATATTGCAACAAAGTATTTATTAATTTTATTATTTTCATTAACAGAGTGGTCATTTTTATGTTTATATTTTGCTACTCTGTAAATTTCCCTCGTGGCTTATCTTTTTTATCATTCATAGTTTGCACTTGCCTTAAATAATTTGCAGTGTCACCCCGAAGTTTGTCTTCTCTATTTTGCCTTTTATTATATTTATGAAATAATGAATGCATTGAAATTATAAATCTTATAATCTTCTCAGAACAGAAAACTCAAATGTATTTCAGTGAATATGCCACAACAAGAGCCTTGACAAATTAAAAAAATAATCCCAATTGTTCACCATGGTTTCTTATTTGTACCTATATTGATTAGGGTTATAGCGTGAAACCATGGTGTTTAGATTTACTAAAGCTGGTATTTTCGTGTATTTACTGCTATTGTTGCGTTGAAATTAGTCGCGAGGAAACTTATAAAATAACTTTATTCTTGGTAACAACGATATCCAAGCCAACTATGAAAATCTAATAGAATCGGAACCATAAAATTATATAAATAACAAATAAACCACGCTACAATACGTATTTGAGTAGTTTTTGCTTAGGAAAGATCAAATTATACACTATATAAATGTATTTGAACAATTCCTTTTATGCATCTGTACCTTAATACCATCCTCCTAAAATTTTAGAAAATCACTTATATTAGGTCGGGTTTTTTTTTTGTTGCAAATTTATGAATATAGTGTGAAACGTTCTTCTCAAATTTGTTCATGTATATATAAGTAAAAACATTATAGGATTAATAAGCTTATAATATTTTAAGAATGCGACTTACTTTATAAAAGACTCCAGGTTCCATGGACAAAATTCAACGACTAGAGAATCATTAATACTGCTCCCGTACTTTGCAAAATCAAATTTTGAAGAGTGGAATTTCAGATGATGAAAATGTTTTTCTTTTATCTGAGCACATCCAACGTCAATTTTAAAACATGCCGTTATCAATTTATACAAGGTAAAAATGTATGGATATGGTAATTTAAGCCAACAACCCCATATTGTATATAACTTATAACAAGATTTTAATGTTGTATAATAGAAACACATCTGTAAATGATTATACGCATTATTGACATGTATCATTACATCATCATATGTAATGTACTTTGTACAAACTGAGGATAAATAAATAAAACTCTATAATAGATTAAGGGTTGAGCTGAAGCAAGAGATAGAAGTCATAACGTCTAAAATCGAGATAGATTCAGAATTCCCACAACAAGGTCTAAAAATGGAAACTGCCACGGCGCCAGTGTCCAATTTCACCCCTGATCCACCCTGTCGCATCTGTTGAAATGAAACACTCCCTTTCTCGGAAAATATATAAAAGGCCCCCGTCTTTAGCCAAAAATACAGTCACTTCACCATCTGCGTGAGCCCTCGTCGGTTGTACCCTAGGTCCACCTTATCCACCATGTAGTCAGTAAGAACTCTTCTATCTCCATCTTTCGCTCCTAGCTCAACTTTTATCTGTTTACGGAACTTTCTTAGTGCAACTGTGTCTTCGTTTTTTGTATGGACATTCCCAAGCATTCCACTCTGCCTCGACCACGACTGCCTGTACTTTGTGAGAACTGTAAAAGGTCTTCCAATGTGCAGAGAGGTACTGGAAAACTCCTTATCCTGACTGCTCCTTTCGGTCAACACAGTATAGAGAGAGTCAACAGGATCTCATCACAGCTTTAGTCGACAGGATTCTACAAGAGGCTACCATACAGGATCTCACCACATGGATATTATATAGTTTTGTTTAAAATGCATTTATTTAAAATGAACATTGTAGAAATTTAGAAATATTGGTCTAATATAATGTACCTAGAAAATTGATTAAGCACAAAGGTCAGGATGATGAGATATTTATTCTTCATTAAAAATTATATATTCTAACTTAAAAAACAGGTAGGCAACGAAAGAAAAAAATGATGTCCTGTTTTCTTTCTTATCTTCACTCAATCATATTAGGGTATCAAGGCTATAGAGCTTGTGATTGTGCTTTGGTAATTATGCTACTGCTGTGGATGAGTATTACCTTATAATTTTTCAATTATATCAGGATAAAAAAAAGTCGAGAGACTCGAAATCTCAACGGTATAAACCAATGAAATCACTATAACTATTGCAGATACTAATGCATAATACTAATACCTATTGTAGAAAATATAGCGTCTTATCTCAAGATAGAACATATGTATAGTTCCAAGATATTTGATTATCGAAAAGGTCCTGAGAACTTTGCTCGTTTTCTAATAGAAAAAAAAATATAATGATATTTTTAAATAAAATAAATATTTACTATAACTTCTTCTTTGTCCGTAGTTTCACAATGGGAGGGATTGTCTTCACAATATTTGTACTTGTCGAACCTGAAACACAAAGGTAAACGTTCTATTAGATAAAGTATGATGTACATATATTGACATGTGTATTATTTCTCAAAAATGTTATAACACTTTATAGTTAAGACTATAAGGTAAAATATTCTCGGAGAAGAATGTATTTTAAGTAAAAAGTCAAGCTCACCAGTTTGTAGCACAGATAGTGATGGCAGGAACAGGTTGGAACTCTGGGACAACAATCTCGATATTGAGGACCACAGGACGGTTGAACACCAGCTGTAGGTAGGCGAAGGTCTGGTAGAAGAATCCCACCCAACAGGACAGGAAGAGAAATGTCTTGAGACGAGATATCCATCCTTCTGATCTGGCGATTTGAGGAATTCCAGCGACGACTGAATTCTCCAAGTAGATTCTCAGAGCTTCCTTCCTCTTTTTTGTTCCTAGAAATACCATTTAAATGGAATACGAGTTTGTATCCTACATTTCATGATTTTTTCTGGACATCCTATATCTCTTATTTGACCATAAAATTGTCTAATTTTCTTCTAAATCAATCGATGGACGTTGTTATTTCTGAGTATATTGATATTGTCATGTAGAAATTTAGGAAAGACATACCTTAGAAAGACACAGTAATTAATTATATAGCAAAACAAATTTATAATATAACCTCTATTGGCCGACGACTGACTTCAACAAGTAGACTCTCTGAGCTTCCTTCTTCTTTTTTGTTCCTAGAAATACCATTAACATGGAATATCAGTTTGTACACTACATCTCATGAATTTTTCTGGATAACCTATATCTTTTATTTGACCATAAAATTGTCTTATTCTAAATGAATGAATCGATAGACGATTGTTCTTTCTGAGTATATTGATATTGTCATGTAGAAATTTAGGAAAGAAATACCTTAGAAAGACACATTAATTTATAATATAGCAAAACAAATTTATAATATAGCCTCTATTGACCGTCGAATGAATTTTATAAGTAGACTCTCAGAGCTTCCTTCCTCCTTTTTGTTCCTAGAAATACCATCAACATGGAATATCAGTTTGTACCCTACATCTCATGAATTTTTCTGGATAACCTATATCTTTTATTTGACCATAAAATTGTCTTATTCTAAATGAATGAATCGATAGACGTTTGTCTTTCTGTGTATATTGATATTGTCATGTAGAAATTTAGGAAAGACATACCTTAGAAAGACACATTAATTTATAATATAGCAAAACAAATTTATAATATAGCCTCTATTGACCGTCGAATGAATTTTATAAGTAGACTCTCAGAGCTTCCTTCCTCCTTTTTGTTCCTAGAAATACCATCAACATGGAATATCAGTTTGTACCCTACATCTCATGAATTTTTCTGGACAGCCTATATCACTTTTATGACCATAAAACTGTTTAATTCTCTTTAAATCAATCGATGGACGATTGTTCTTTCTGAGTATATTGATATTGTCACTTAGACATTTAGGAAAGGCATGACTTAAAAATACAGTAATTTATTATATAGCAAAACAAATTTATAATATAACATTTATTAGCATTCTCCGCAAACTAAAGGATTCTGGTCGGTGCCAAAGCTCGTTTGCAGAGACGGCCAATAGATGGCACTTAGGTTTAGCTACTTTTCCATAAATAAATTTTCCCCGAAACATATAATTTACATCAATATATATTTATATATTTATGGAGTTGTATTCATAATATTACTAAGAGCTTCAAACCACCACTTACCTCTTAAGAAGACCATCCCAATATGATTTAAATAGTTGCAAATTAATATTTTATTGAATATATGTTTAAATTTTCTTGCCATTTAATTTCAGCGTGTAACTTATATTCAAATAAGTTATTTAACATAAATCTCATGAATATAAATTGATGCGAACGTGTTAGAATTAAAATAAAAAGTTGAGGTAATCTCTAAATGATCAATATTAATTGTTGTGCGCAGTAAATGAACAGTTCAATAAAAACATAATTGCATATTTACAAAGTTTTTCAGATGTGCTAGGGGGACGTGAATCACTTGGTGAAGAAGAGATTTTTACAGGTAAGTGTGACAATGGCATACGGCAAGCGTAAAGATGTGAACTGGATTGTCGACCAGGATTAATGGAGTGTGGTGACCTAGAGTTGAAATATTTGTATTTATTGTGTGCGCAATTATAACTTCGCGCTTTTTTTCTGGGTAGATAATCGTATAAAATTATACTAGACAATAATTAAAAATTATTGCATTGTTAGATACAACATTCTATAAATATATATAGAATTCACTTTTGGTTTCTTCCTGTTGAAAAGCAATTATAAAGCCGAATGATTTGTAATAACTTCAAATGTGTTGTTCTCAAGATAAACTTCAAAGTATTCGACAGATTGGACTACAGCAAAACATTCCAACTCAAATGCAGAATTGTTCTGTTGATGCGTTAGAAGTTTTGTTGAATAATAGGAAATTAAATGTTCTTGATTATCACTTCCAATTTGAGCTAAAATAGAACCAATTCCTAGTTTAGATGCATCTGTGGAAAGCTTACATGGCAACGAAGGATCATATGTAGTAAGAACTGGGTTTGTAGATAAATGGAACTTTAGTTTCTGAAATGATTTGTCAACTTCAGTAGTCCATTTGAATAACTTATTTTTTCTTGTCAGGCTTGTTAAAGGATCTGCAATTTCACTAAACTTAGGAATAAATTTCCTGTAGTAACTTTCTAAACTCAAAAATTGCCTTACTTGTTTCACTGTATTAGGCTGAGGAATCTCATTTATTGTCTTTATTTTTTCAGGGTCAGGTTTAATCTTTTTGTGTTCTATGATATGTCCTAAATATCTTATTTCTTGTTTTGCAAAGGAACATTTCTTCACCTTGAGTTATTTTTGTTGTTCAGATGGGAGATGAGTTTCAGCAGATATGGAAAAACATTTATTTTCTTTAAAATACACAGCTTTGTCTTTTGTATCAATTATTAATCCCATTTTTCCTGCTATGTCAAGTCCAATAAGCAATGGATAGCTAAGGGTTTCCACTACCTGAAGTTTACACTTGATTAGTTAGAATGGATTTTCAAAGTTACTTCCACTGAACCTAAAGTATAAGTGTAACTGTTCACCTGTTTAATTTTAATTATATTATTTATATTCAATTTTAAATTAAGTTGTTTTTAAAGTGACCAACTGATTAATGAAACAGTAGAGCCAGTATCAATAAAAGATGAAATGAGCATATCATTATGTGAAACTTCAACATTAACAAATTTATATGGATTGGTGATATTTGATATGCAAAATTAATCAGCAGTTGGTTGTTCAGTATCTGTGGTAGTTGGTTGATTTATCTGCTGGTTACCTTTATAATTTGGATCAAAATACTTAGTCATTTATCCAATATTTGAGTTTAAATCCTTTTTTTTTTAACAAATTGGCACCAATATGTACAATATTTTGAGGTTGTAGATGTAGTCATATTAAAAACTTTGTTTTTGTTTCTCTGTTGCTTTATTTGAATATCATTTTTTTCAATCTACATGGCTATTTTGCATCCAATGTGATGGATCTTTAGGCTGGGCTGCCACAAAATAATTTTTCCATTCTAATGGTAATCCATCTGTAAGCATTTGTAATTTTTATAAATTATTGAGACTTGTTTGATTCAATAGTCTAATTTTCTCTCTATAATAATCTTCGACTGTTTCTTCTTTTTTAAGTCTTCTTTTAGATACTGCTACTATTGGTTTTTCAACTTTGCAACCGAAGCGCTGGATTAATTTAGACTTTACAGTATCCCATTTTTTAATAGATGAATTGTCTAATATCTAATCATCGAACCAATCCAAAGCATATTTTGATAAATAGTAAATTAAACTATTGATTCTTTCACTTTCATCTAGCTTGATAGTTTCTAATTCATATAGTTTAAGCCAAGATTCAGGACGAATTGAACTTTTCTCACCGCTAAATACACTGGTCCGCAAAATTAAAGGAACAACATATTTATTTTTCATTTATCTAAAATTTTATTGAACATTTATCAATGAAATTTTATACACAAATTTATTATTCCATTATTGATTAGAATACCCGAAATCAAAGAATTCTAACACGTATTTTATGCAAATTAGCCGGTCAAGCAATGATCTTCTTGCAGTCAGTGCATAAATATCTTGGATATTGTTGTTAATATGGGGTGTGATCGCCTTTAACTGATAGACAGGCTCTACATCGGTGACCCATACTAAGAATTAGGGAGTTTATCAGCTCCTGTGGAATCAACGTCCACTCTTGTGTTAAGGCTGTTTCTAGCTCATGAGTGTTTCTAGGAGGGGGTTGGAGGGATGAGATTCGCCGTCCTAGGTTGTCCCATACATGCTCAATGGGATTTAGGTCTGGGGATCGAGCTGGCCAATTCATCTGAGCAATTGCATAGTTTTGGATAAAAGTGTCGACCACACCAGCCCTATGTGGACGGGCATTATCATCCATTAGAAGAAAGTTTTCTCCTATTTTCAATGCTTGAGGCATCACATATGCTGCCACATATCCTTGCTACAAACTGTGGAAGATTGCTTCCTTAAGACTACAATGAGAGGCATAATGAAGTGATGAGATGCGTCCACTTTAATCTGTCAAGAAAGTATAATTTCACTGAAAACAACAAAATAAAACTCCATAAAATAACAAATAAAATTGAAAATTCATACGCCAAAATGATAACGGACCTGCCAATGATAAGCGATATCAATATCAGAGCTAACAAACCTGATATAATAGTATATGACAAAATTAAAAAAGACATAACAATTATAGAGATAGGCATTACCTCCCAAGGCAATATTCAAACTACGGAGCTAACAAAGAAAAGAAAATACCAGCTACTGGCGAGGGAAATGGCTCAAACCGAAAAAAAATGCCCTTAAAAGTAGTGCCGATAGTCTTAACATGGGATGGAATAGTAACCAAATATATAAAAAACAATATAGGAAGGAAATAAACATAAGAAAAAGGGACATCGCATATATTCAATCCTTGGTCTTAAAAATACTACGGAAATTATCTCAAAAGAAAAGAAGAATGAACCTCACGATAAGTCCGAGAAAAATAAAGAAATGGAAGCCATGGATAGATTGCTGGAACGATGTAGGGAGCTGGCGTGTGAAGACGAGGAAGGTGGAACACTGGACATGGAGCACAGGGATACGACGACCATAGAAGAGATTCAGGAGAACGACCTAGAGCAGATGACGACTGGAGACCTGCCAGACAATGGATCGAGGACAGGGGACCATTTTATCGAGGAACCACCAGGAGAGGCCATAGAAAGACTGCTGGAGAGCTGCAGGGCATCAGGGGACCATATCTGCAAGGGCCACAGCACTAACCAGGAGTCAAAATAGCATATGTAAATATCTTTGTTTACTTTTACAGTTATTATTTATTGAAGTTGTAAATAAAAATTTGTAAATAGACTAACCATTCGTTACACTTTTTAGAGAAAAACTTGTAACCTTTTTGAAAATAAAGTTATTATTATAAAAAACAATTTTCATAATATTCTCATTGTTTGTGCATTGAGGATAGTATCACATTACTTGATCAATAGAACCTTCATAGATTCATGCTTCATAATAAATAGTTATTTTAACACACATTTTATCAATCAACAGCACTACTATAAGGGGGTCGGTGGAAGGATGGTCTAAACCGTTGATTTACGACCGGTACGACCCGGGTTCGATTCCCGCATTGGGCACTTTTTTCTGATAAAAAATAAATGCTCCAATGACCCCCGATTATTGCAAAAGTCCAACTCCACCAGCGAGTGCAAGTAACCAAACGGGACTCTGGCACATTTATAAGTGCAAAGTCGAACTGCTTTTCACATGTGTAGACATGTGGTGCACTTACAGTAAAAGCAGTCGCCTTCTACCCACCATGATTATCATGGCCTGTACTAGGGATAAGCAAAAAAAAAAAAAAAAAGAAAGAAAACAGCACTACTATAAAGACTTGTGCCATATTTACATAGATTGATCTTCTGCATCTTCTATATCTGGCAGTGCGAGATGAATTTGCCTTTAGGGGTAAATATTATGGGAAATATAATGGCATTTATCGTAAATATAATTTTTAATGAGTAAAGAAAAATCCAATAACATTTTAAACACTAAATTTTCAATATCCTCTTGATAGTTTTGAACATCACTTGGTGGTTGGAAGTTTGAAAAGATACAGCTACATAAACCAATCATTCTTTATTTTCTTCCTGACGTTTCAATGACTTTCTGTCACTCTCCACATTGAAGTGTCAACAAAACGTCGATAATAAAGATTGTTTGATGTAGATGTATCTTCTTTGAAAAATCTTTCTTATAGTTAATGAAATAGAACGAAGTGTGATGGGATCATTTGAAATGAAGTAAAAGGAAATTCGTAAGGCCTTCAAATATCCTTGTTTGTTAGGAAAATCGCCGAAAAATTCTCAAAGCCATGATGCAAGCATTTCGATAAGAAGTCCCTGGTAAAGTCGGACGTTATTTTTAGACTGAGATTAGAGAAGTACTGATGGCAATCTTGACCAGGAAGGAGCCATCATTCAAGAAACAATCGAAAGAGACAATTTTCATGATTTAATCATGATGGATAGAAAATGGTGATTTTTACAAACAGGAGACACTTCTATTTATCCAAGACTAAAAGTTAAATTAGTCTAATAAACAGTCTATATATGTCAGAAATCTCAATTCAATCTTTCCCAAAATGCCAAGCCTATTCTATCTTTAAAGTGTCTCTGGAGACCCGCTGGCGAGATTTTCCACCAGATTCTGCAGTGGTGGCAAGAGGCGCGTACATATTCATTGCCCATAGTATATATATCTAAGTATTCTATCCTTACAGCCAAGACGACAGGGGTGGGTGGTGAAAAAAGGATAAACAAGGAAGTACCGCGCTGGCTCCCGGTTGACAGGAAGATTGAGAAAATATTAGAAACAATACAGTCATGTGACAGCTCGGAGTGAGCAGTTGAAGGATCCAGGAGGGATAGAGGAGCAGGACAACACGGCTGGACTTGAGCACGGCACTGGAGCTGGACACGGCACAGGAGTGTTTTGCTCGGCAGCGGATCAGACTATAAGTCAGTGTGATCTTCTAAAGTATGTCCTCTACTTTTCTAGAACACCCAATCTCTACAATCATCGAATATTTGAAATGCATAAGATATAATATAATTAAGAATTTGACATATTAAATATACAGATTTGTCTTTTCAGAAAGAATTTGACATAATTTGACTCATATGTACTGTATTGATTTAGCCGACTTTTTGAAGGCTGATAATTCATATTGAAGAATTGCAAAGAGAAATTCGTTTATTATTTTTCAAACATATCGAGAATAATTTAAATAGTAGAGTTAGCACACACAAGTTTAATATATAATACTTATTTTAAAAATTAACTTGCTAATTCATGTTTGCCAACAAGTTTTGAATCAATTTAATAACATATATAGATATTTAATTAGATAGTAAAAAGACATATATTGGATTGAATAAAATATTTTATTGCCAATATTTCGGTTGGCTGAACGCCAAACTTTATCGAGGCATTACATTTTTTTTAATTCAATCCAATATATGCCTTTTTACTATTTAATGATTTAAGTATGGATTGCTCTATTTTCAGATAAATATTTAATTATTTAAATATCTATATAGATAATACCGTAACAGAGTTTTCCATTGTAAAGTCCTGAGCTATCTCCTCCGAAGATTCTGAATTACACATAACGATCTATATACCAAAATTTTCGTTATTTTTTTCTTCGTATGATAGGCCTGTTTTTATTTTCCTAATGTTAACAGTTATTTTTATTTTTTAATTTAATCTATTTTACAATCGTAGATTTTTTGCATTTATCATCATCAATTCTTTTGTTTTGAAATGCGTTCTTTTGTTTACCTTTTACTAATTCTTATTTACTAATTTTTACTAATTTCTGCTTCATTTGATTATGATTATAATTTGTAAGTACTTTTTTATAATTTTTCATTTAAATAGAGCTCAATTTTTGTGTATGTTTCTTATTTGCATTATCTTTCCTAATGTCTTTGGCAACGTTTTTTTTTCTCATAAATAGGCTGAGGTTATATTATTTTTCGAATTGTAGATTGAAATATTTATTTATGTCTTTCTTTTGCTTAATTATTTCTTCTTTATATTTGTTCTTATTTATTCTTTTTTTTTTTACTCTTTCACATTCAAATTTTGAAAATGGCTAAATGGCCCCACTTCTCCCTATTTGCTTTTGCAGCTTTTCTTATTAAAACTTAGAATTAAGCTTTGCTTTTTTATATACATGTTTATTACACATTTAGCAATACTTTTTCTTTATATTTGCTCTTATTTACTCATTTTTTCACTCTTTCACAATCAAATTTTGAAAATGGCTAAATGGCTCCACTTCTCCCTATTTGCTTTTGTAGCTTTTATTTTTTAAAAAAATATTAAAACTTAGAATTAAGCATTGCTTTTTTATATACATGTTTGTTACACATTTAGCAATATATATACCAAAATATTTTTTTGAATACTTAACTCTTTTAGTGAATTTTTGTCAGGGGGGCTGCAAAAGTGCCGTACTTATGCAGTATTTTGATGCTTTTCCTGTGACAAGGATAATGAAATTTAAAATTAAGCTTTGCTTTTTTATATACATGTTATTTACACATTTAGCAATATATACACAGAAATATTTTGGAATATTTAACTTTTTTTGGTGAATTTTTGTCAGGGAAGCTATGGACTGCCGTAATCATGCATTATGTTGATGTTCTTCTCATAAAAAAATATTTGGGTTTGGAATTGGGCTTTGCTTTTTTGTATACATGTTTTTTACATATTTAGCTCCATTTTTGTGTCTTATTTTCTTTTTTGCAGTATCTTTCATAATGCCTGATTTGATTACTTGATCTGTTATAGTTTTTCATTTGAATTTAGCTCCATTTTTGTGTCTGTCGTTTTTTTTCTTCTCATAAATAGGCTGATGCTGTATTTGTGTACTCAATTGTTGCTTTTTGTGTCTGGTTTCTTTTTTGCAGTATTTTTTTGGAATCCTTTTTTTTTCTTCAATTGTTTCCTCACATGCTTGGAATTTTCTTTTTATGCCTGTCCTGGCTTTCAGTTTTATAGTTTTCCTCTGCTTGGTTCTTATTTTACCTTTTTTTTTCAGCGTCTTCTGTCATGCCTCGAAAAGGCCGTGGAAGACTCACTCCCCTAACCGCTAGGCGTGCTAATATGACACGCCGCAGGAACAAAACCACGATTGCTATTTCCCCAGTTTACTTTTTCACCAATGTCTATAATTTTTCACCTGAAAAGATTTTTTATTTTATTTGTTATTCAATAAACTATTATCACTTATTTTTGGTCTTCTTTTTATTTACCTTTTTTACTGGGGGTTGGTGGAAGGATGGTTTAAGCCGTTGGTTTTCGACTGCTACGACCCGGGTTCGATTCCCGCATTGGGCACTTTTTTCTGAAAAAATAAAAAATGCTCCAATGGCTTCCGATTCTTGCAAAAGTCCAACCCCACAAGCAAGCGCAAGTAATCAAACGGGGCTCTGGCACATTTGTAAATGCAAAGTCGAACTGCTTTTCACATGTTTAGACATGTTGTGTACTTACAGTAAAAGCAGTCGCCTACTCTACCCACCATGATTATCAAGGCCTGTACCACGTGTACTAGCGATAAGCAAAAAAAAATTATTTTACTCATTGATCTATACATACAATTATTTGCATACAATTATATACATACAAATATATGCATACAATTATATACATACAATTTTCTACATTTTTGCACTCTGCAGTCTGATATGTTGTTAATAATAGGGGTTTTAGACAAATATCAACTGTTAAAATTTAAATTTCAAAATAGTTGAATTATCGAAAGTGTCGAATTAGTTTGTCATATGATAGGCCGTAGGTCGAGACATCAAAAATGGTCGAATTATCGTGTGTTGATTTAATTAGATTATATTGTATATATAAAAAAATAGAATTGTTGTTTTTAATGAGGTCTTTTAAATGAATTTATTCCTTTAATATGTTGTCATATCTGCAATATAGTTGTGTTGTTTGCAATTTTCTTTTTTTTTTCCTTTCAAATATTTGTGTCCACTCTGAAATATAGTTTGTGAATTTATATTCCAATTTATTTTCTTATATATATATAAATATTTTTTTATTTCCAAAATATTTATTTAGACTTTCACCAATGCCTTTAGGATCTTTGTGATGGAACACGTATGGTGTTTCAGCGCATGTGCTCTCATGTCCTTGAAGCACATATACTGACAGTGCCCAAAGTTGAACACACTGTATAGTGTCTGAAATATCTTTGGCCCCTTCGGATACCAACCTTCGCTTCATTCTAGAGAGGCGTTAGTTTTCACTAAGGTTGGCTTTTGCTATGACTATAAATAAGGCTCAAGGACAAACCTTGGCTACAAGAGCCTGTGTTTACGCACGGACAACTTTAAGAGCTTTTTCAAGTGTGCGAACATTGGATAGCATACATGTAAAGATGACCCATATCTTTTGGTCCTTCAGATTTCAGACTTCCATTCATTCTGAATATTTGGGTTCTTCCTACAAGAGCCTGTGTTTAATTTTAAAGTGGCTGCCTTCGCCTCTGTAATACCTTTTTAGCGGTAAAGTTGTATTTAAGCAACAATCAACCTTGAAAATTTTAATTTTTAAAATGGTCGAATTATCGAAAGTGTCGAATTATCGAAAGTGTCGAATTATCGATAGTGTCGAATTATCGATAGTGTCGAATTGCAGTTTGTTTATTTATTTTTTAATAAGGTCCTCTTATCTTATCTGCAATATAGTTGTATTGTTCGAAGCACATATACTGACAGTGCCCAAAGTTGAACACACTGTATAGTGTCTGAAATATCTTTGGCCCCTTCGGATACCAACCTTCGCTTCATTCTAGAGAGGCGTTAGTTTTCACTAAGGTTGGCTTTTGCTATGACTATAAATAAGGCTCAAGGACAAACCTTGGCTACAAGAGCCTGTGTTTACGCACGGACAACTTTAAGAGCTTTTTCAAGTGTGCGAACATTGGATAGCATACATGTAAAGATGACCCATATCTTTTGGTCCTTCAGATTTCAGACTTCCATTCATTCTGAATATTTGGGTTCTTCCTACAAGAGCCTGTGTTTAATTTTAAAGTGGCTGCCTTCGCCTCTGTAATACCTTTTTACCGGTAAAGTTGTATTTAAACAACAATCAACCTTGAAAATTTTATTTTTAAAATGGTCGAATTATCAAAAGTGTTGAATTATCGAAAGTGTCGAATTATCGATAGTGTCGAATTATCGATAGTGTCGAATTGCAGTTTGTTTATTTATTTTTTAATAAGGTCCTCTTATCTTATCTGCAATATAGTTGTATTGTTCGAAATTTTATTTTCTAATTTGTTAATTTTTTCTTTTTTTTTTCACTCTAATAATATTTATTTAAATCTGATAATTTTTATTTAATGCAATTTATTTAATAATTTATTTAATCCAATATCTATAGTTTCTTCCCTGAAATTGCTTACCAAACATGAGTCAGTGTTTCCTCAGTGTTAACAGTTGGAGTGTTAGAATGCGGAGAAGCAAAATAACTCCCTACTGAATTTCTCAATAGTCTTACTCCCAGAGGAATGCATCCACACCAGTTAAACTCTAGGTTGGTGCTATTGTTATGCTTCTGAGAAGTTTTAATCCTAAGCAGGGTCTTTGAAAATGGTACACGTGTGGTGATACTGTGCATGTGCTCTCATGTCCTTAAAGTAGTGTTGTTCTGTTGTTTGCACTTTCATTTTCTGATTTGTTAAAATTTTTCTTCTATAGTTTCTCACCTGTGGGTCCTTCGGGTAAACCCTGGGCGTTGCCCGGGTCACTCGGCTAGTATCTTATAAATCTATATACATATGTCATAATATTAGCTCTTCCAGGAATAATAAAGTAAACCTACAGTCAACGAGAGAGAGAGACGTCGATAGAAAGCTAAGTTACGGGTCGGGGGGGGTGGGGGTTGCCCACACAAGACGGTTCGTTCGGCAGTGGACAGCCCACGCGCTACCTCTCTCTCTCGGTTTGCTGGGTCCCATCTTCCAAACTTGTTGTTCCCCTATTTCTCTCTCCCCACATTATTATCATAATGCCATACTGAAAGTCGACAGGATCATATCACAGAAGAGTCGACAGGATCATATCACAGAAGAGTCGACAGGAAAAGACCTGGCCGGGAAGCAAATCCCTCATATACCGGAGTATGAAGAAACAAGAAGCCAAGCCACGATGATCGGCCAAACCCAACTCAACTGTAACCACTCCTCTTCGAGCCCTCAACCCCTTCCTCGCCAACTTTTGAACCGTTACCCTGAAGAAGTGATCGCTTACGACGGAGATGAAGCTGCCGCCCACTTCTTCCAGCACTAGATCTGCCCAAGAACGACCACCGTGCCAGGGCAGGACACCTTCCTCCATCATGGACAAGACGCCGCCATATCCCTGCCGCTGCTGTGATGTACAACACTGGTACGCACAGTGTCACAGACAGAACTCTCCCGAAGCTCAATGAACTTACCTGCGCCCTAAACCAACATAACTCGTGAGTGTAATTGTTTTAACTTCTACCATTCATTCTTTAAATAAGTCATTCCTTGTAAATTGTCCCAATATTTACATAATTAGCTCCATTTATTCTCTCCACGCCTATTAACAATGATTTTATTCTCCATACTATTTATCTAGATATTTGTAACGCATTTAATTAGTTACCTTACCAGTAGAATTTAACAATCGTCATTTTAATTAAATAATTTCCATTTTAACGTAACTTAAAAAAAAATTAGAATTCTACCTATTAATGCTTTACGATTTTTACTATTAACAATAGATTTTTCATAATCAATTTATTTATAAAAATATGCCTCCAGCACCTGAACTTTTGTATACCTATTTGTATATGACCTCTCCTACTTGTAAGCACAGCTCACGAAAAATAATTTCTTTACCTAAACGACTCAACATTCACCCTGTAATTCAGGCGTCGAAGAATTCCAACCACCACGTGAGCCTTGCTTACAACCAACCCTTGGTGACTCTTATCTATCTTTCCCTGAATGCCCCTCTCATTCTTACAACTTTGTTAACCTTATACCAGCTCAGGACCTTTTATAGAGAATTATTGATTAATCAATTATCGAACTTCTATATTGTAATTTCAAAATCCTAACCTTCGCCCTTCATTTATGATAATATATTTCGTAGTTCATCTTTAGCATATCCACCGACCCACACCATCTAGCCAATGGTGTGTTCGTCACAGGATGCAGATTGACTAACTGCTAGATATTTATCAACTCCCTTTTGTTCTCACTTGAACAATCTACATCGAGCGGCACAGTTCGCTCCTTCTTCTTGCGCCACACGTTCGCCACACGGACCCTGTCTTCAAATCTATGTTTGTCCATTGTCCAAACCAGCACGATATAGCCTACCTTCGATATTTCCCACGGAGGTACGTTAAGCATCGTCGCTGATTCTGTCCGGTCCGTCATCATTTCGCGCAGACATGGGTCTTACTTTCAACCCACCGCGAAATCATCGCCTTGCACAAACTCCCACGAAGGTTCAAACACCTCGTGTCCGAGCAGCTTGTCACTTGTAACGGACAACGCCGTCCTCGTCCCAATTTTTGGCACTGTGCGCGCATACTTTCCGCAAATTAAATATAAGTCCATTCAACTTCCTCGCCTACACACGGGACTTTTCCCCTCGGACTCGCTACACAAGTAACTGCATAGATAAGTTAGATTGGCCCAGGGCAAGTTTCCCCTCGCTCTGTTCGCCAAGGTTCTAACATTGTATGTAGTTTTATATTTACCTCAGTCCTGAGCTCACACAATTTCCAACCTCAACCTCATTTCTCGTGCTCTACACCTATAGCATAGAAGGCCTATGCCAAGTTTCCCCTTGCCATGTCCGCCTGAAAAATAGCTTAAAGTGTAGAGTTCCCCAGCCTTAATGATCTCCAGAATTTCATCATGTGTTTGTGACTCCCCTTCTCCTTGTTCACACTCCTCCATATCATTTCCCTTATAATACATTAGATTTTGTTGTATATAGCCTTTTATAACCTTGATACTTTCAAGAATTTCCTTAAATGTCAAACTCTCCGGTGTTGTAAAACTGCTTGTAAATAATATTTACTTGTGTACTATACAATATTTTATTTACATAAAACTATGTCACCATAACCTTAATTAATTTCAACTGTAAAATTACTTCTCTATCCCTGGCTTCACCAGCTTTAAGTATACTCAAACCATGTTCAGCCTTCTTCAACGGGGGCCATATGTCATAATATATGCTCTTCCAGGAATAATAAAGTAAACCTACAGTCAACGAGAGAGAGACGTCGATAGAAAGCTAAGTTACGGCCATTTTAAACGACTGACCACATGCCGGAGGGGGCTTTGTTGGGAACCCTGCCGGACTATTTTTAGATAGTCGGGGGGGGGGGGGGGGGTGGTGGTGGCCACACAAGACGGTTCGTTCGGCAGTGACAGCCCACGCGCTACTTCTCTCTCTCTCGGTTTGCTGGGTCCCATCTTCCAAACTTGTTGTTTCCTTATTTCTCTCTCCCCACATTATTATCATAATGCCACACTGAAAGTCGACAGGATCATATCACAGAAGAGTCGACAGGATCATATCACAGAAGAGTCGACAGGATCATATCACATATATATAATTGAATGTCTGTCTGTGTGTACTCTATAGATTCAAAAACCATACATCCAATCGCCGTGAAATTTTGGGATATTATTAGGTATTGTGTTGTTATCCAAGACGAGGCAAGATTAACTAAGCATTAGTTTATTTCCTATTATAATAATATATATTATATACAAGTCAAAAGAGATCACTAGCAGAGTATTATTCCTTTTGGTTTCCAGAGCTCAACAATCGATGAGCCTAATACTCTGCACATCTCCTCCCTTAACTTTACAGGAACCTTCGAGGTATCTTGACTGCCCTTCCATATCTTGTATGCACGGCTGGCATTGAAGGGAGGCTCTTCTCTGGATCCTGGTCTTGGTTGTCCCTCTGCATCCTTCCATCTCTTGTAGATGAGGCCGATGGTGTAGGGCAATCCTCCTCGGTCTCTTGCTCCTGGTCATCCTTGCATCTCCTTGAGAGCCAGGTTGATGTCGAAGTGGGGGTCTCCTCATTTCTCTGCTCCTGGCGCTTTCCAGGGGCATCGTCCTATATGCTTGAAGAGTCAGATAGCAATCTTCTTCTTGGACTTGGGCTTCTTAGATTTCTTCTTGGGAGGTTCTTCAGCTTCTACTTCCTCCTTCTCACTGTCCTCAGCTTGCTTCCTCTTCTGGGGAGTCTCTTCCTCCTCATTGTCAGAGGACTCCTCCTCATTTCCGGACTCTTGAGTTCCAGATTTGGGGCAGTCGTCCTTCTTATGGCCAAACTCCCCACAGGTGTAGCAAGCCTTCTTAGACTTGCGCTGGTTCTCCTCCTGTCCTCCATCTTCAGCCGTGTTGTTGGTAAAACTCATATTTACGGTGGCCAACTTCTCCGCAGTTGTAGCAGGTGTTGTTGCTGCCTCCATCACGGCTCTGTCCACGGCCACGTCCACCACCACGGGCAGGTTTGGTACATTCAAACTTGCGGTGGCCTTCTTCCCCGCAGTTGTAGCAGCCTCTGTTATCTCCACTTCCGAGTCTACCACGCTGTCCGCCGCGGCCTCCTGATGATAATTGCTGAATCATTCTCACAATGTTTAATTTTTCACTTGTCTCCCCAGAGAGAAGTGGCTGCTTTAGTTTATCAACAATGTATATTTTCGAGTTTAAGTGCTGGCCTTTATTTTGAAGTTTTACGTGGATCATTCCAACTGTTTCCAAGGGTATTCCATTTGGACCTTGTAATATTTTATCAGATTTTTCCAGTTTTATTCTTTGGAAACTTTGATAATAATTTTGTAGGGGGAGCACGTTGACATCAGCTCCGGTGTCAATTTTAAAATTAATTTGTCTATTATTTACCTTAATTGGTACTATCCATTTCTTGGAATTATCTTCTACAGATCCCAAAAAAGCTATCTCTGATTTTATTTCATTTATGGCTTCTGATCTACATACTTTGGCATAATGGCCCTTTTTCTTGCATTTACTACAATACGAGTTCATAGCTGGACAATTTTTCCAATCATGATTATTTGAATTGCCACACCTGGTGCATCCATGTGATGACCCTCCCAACTGGTTTGACTTGAATTGTCTTATTTTTGGTTCGTGCCTTTTTGTTTCTTTTATGTGATTAGGCATTTTCTTTATTTGATCTACAGAATCTTGTTGGTAAAGGCTAGACTGCTGTTCTTTGACACTTTCTAATTGCTTTGCCATTAGTGTGGCTTTTACTAAGGTCAAGTCTGTATCAAGTTGCATTCTTTCAGATAATGCTCTATCCCTTACTCCAACAACTATCCTATCCCTAATCAACTCATCATGTAACATCCCAAAATTGCAGTGCTCAGCTAGGCTATGGAGTGCTGTGATAAATTCATTCACCTTTTCCCCTTCCTGCTGACATCTTTGATTAAATCTTGCCCTTTCATAAATTATATTACGTCTTGGAATAAAGTGACTTTCAAAGCATTCAATAACTTTATTATAATTTTCTAGTTGGTCACTTGCTATTTTACATGACAACAAAATGTCATCTGCATTATCACCCATGCAGTACACGAGCATATTAACTTGCTCATTTTCTGGGTTATTAATTAACCCGCTTGCCTGCCTAAAACGTTCAAATCTCCTAATCCATTTTGGCCAATCACCTGGATTTGAAAAATTAAAAGGTTCTGGGGCTACACAATTATAATTTTGGGACATTATAAAGATTTACTTTAATATAATATAACTTACCCAAAAAGTTTGCTTGATGTCAAGTTTCAAATTTTCTTCGAACAATGACTTTCTTTATGAATTCAGTTTACTGCTTATAAGCTTGCTTGATGTCGAATTTCAAATTTTCTTCGAACAACGACCTTCTTTATGAATTCAGTTTACCGCTGCCACCATGTGTTGTTATCCAAGACGAGGCAAGATTAACTAAGCATTAGTTTATTTCCTATTATAATATTATTATTTATTTAGGTAACCCGGATTCCTGGAGCATACTAAAGTCGCCAACTATCCGGGTTGGTCTTTAGACTTCACGTCTAATGGTGGCAGCGGACATCCAGTTTATCAGGTGTCGCCAGGCTGACTTGTGCTTGGGGATGTTCTGCAGGTCTTCAGGGGCAAATATATTTATTCCTAGGAGGGTGGCTGTTTGGAACCTATGAAGGTGGTAGGCGGGAACTATTATAATAATATATATTATATACAAGTCAAAAGAGATCACTAGCAGAGTATTATTCCTTTTGGTTTCCAGAGCTCAACAATCTATGAGCCTAATACTCTGCACAGGTATATCCCCGGGAAGTTTTGAAAAATAATTTCTTGAATATCTTGAATATCCTTAGAGTTATTTGCAGATTTGTAGATTTAACTCGCAAGCAGCGCTCCCATTGCGACGATGTTAAATTTTTTTTTTATCTATAAGTTTTATTATCACAAAGTTTATTATCTTAAAGATTGTTTATCAAAAGTAAGATTTTCTACCTATTAATTGCGCACAAGTCAAAGTTAGTTTTATCATTTAGCTACAACATATATATTTGGAGAATAGATAAAATGATGATTTTGTAATGTAGAAAATTAGAAAAGACAAAATTCAGGATGACACGGCAATTTATTTGAGACAAGAATAATGATACAAATCCAAGGCAAAGATACTATTCCTTTAACTTCCAATTACCGAGGGAACCAATTAATATTGTTTTTATTCAACTTATCGAGTATTTTTCAAGGGACCGGGAAAAAAATGTTCACTTTATCGAGAGATTCAAATTTACGAGTTTCAAATTATCAAAATATATCTTTTTTAAATAAGTTTATAGAGAATTGTTTTAACAAATGTTTGTTAGACAAACCTTTACTCTGGTAAAAACCGTGCGAAGCCGGGTACATCCGCTAGTTTACTATAAAATTAACAATTCGTGTGTGCGTTTCTTTTTATTAGAGCAAAATAAGCAAATAAGCATGAAGCAAAATCTTAATTTTTCACATACATGCAGACCACCTAGAAGCCTGAAAATTCCCTACTGCTTAATCTCGATGACAATGCAATTTGTCAAAACAAATAAATAACGTATTTAAAATAGAAGCTATATCTGGTGAATTAGGGCGAGTGGGGAAATACAAGAAAGGGCTTCTCGAATTTTTGTCCTCTATCTATCAACATTGGATGAATATTTTATAATTTTTTATTTTCGAGTGAATAAAGATAAGTAGAGATAAGATACGCGTTTCTTGAGCGCAGAACGTCAGCTATTATTATTAACATTTATATAACCCAGGCCCCAACCATTGAGTGCAAGTAACCAAACGGGGCTCTGGAACATTTGTAAGTGCAAAGTCGAACTGCTTTTCACATGTGTAGACATGTGGTGCACTTACAGTAAAAGCAGTCGCCTACTTTTGCCCACCATGATTATCATGGCCTGTACCACGTGTACTAGGGATGAGAAAAAAAATATATATATATAACCCAAGGAGCGTATCCATAGATCGCCAACTACCCAGGTTGTCATGTAGTTTAGGAATCTTGGTAACCTTAATGAACCATTTCACCAAGTTTTTCCAGGCCGATTTGTTTCTTCGTAGGGTCAATAAGGCAGTGTCATTGAATGAGGGTAGTTCAAGAAGTGTAGCCGTCGGGAATCGCTGTAGTTGAAATGGTGGGCAGCTGAAGCGTCAACTATCAGATAAATATACTCTAACATAATATGGAAATAATAAATTAAAAAGTTTTTAATCGAACTCCTAGAAAGAGAGAGAGAGAGAGAAAAAAGACAGTTTTAAATGAACCAGTCATTTACATAGAACATTGTCATTTTGGAAATTTGAAAAAAAGTGAATAATTAAATAGTTGTGGAGTCTGACGTGATAGCAATATAAAAATATTGATCTTTTTGATTGCTCTAGTTTTGATTCCAAAATTCTAGCATACATTTATATTTATATTCATGAGTGATATGTTAAAAAACTTATTTGAATTTTATATATGCTAAAATCAAATTTAGAAGTTCTAAAAATTTTTTAGTACAATATTAATTTGGAAACGAAGAGAGCATATTGTGATGGTCTTCTTAAGAGGTAGGTTGTTGATTTCAGCTCTTCGTGTTGTCATCATATTTTGTATTACAATATGTAAGAACTACGGTGTAGCAAACATTAGATCACATTCATTTTGATATATGTGAAATTTTTACACTGCGCACTATTCTAAGCTATTATATAAAATGCCCTCTTTAATCTTAGCAAAACCATAACTCCGCCTTTGCCGGTCCCAAACCCGGATGAAAAAGGAGGAGGGGGAGCAGTAACAAGCTCGCTAAAAAACCTGGGCTCAGCTGGCCCGGCTGATAGTAAGGGCTCTTAATCCAGGGATACAGGATGAGCAGCGTTTGTACTCCATGTTAGGAGCGGCTGCATATGGCCTCTGTTCCTCATGTCAGAGGCGGCCATTTTTTTTTGGAGCTAAGTCGGCCTTCCACTGAGTAGTGTTCCTAGTTTTAATGACAAAGGCAGACGCATTCTACTTCACCCAGTCATGATGGTTGTCAAGTCTCAAGCTCTACAAGCTTGATACCCTAATATGATTGAGTGGAGATAAGAAAGAAGAGAAGCAAAACCATTCTTCACATAATTTGTAATTATTTATTTAACTTTATATACACATTTAAAAATAATACGCAACACTAATATATTCTCTATCCGAGCTTACCTAACATTTTTCTCTAAGGTGTATCCAATAAAAAAATTGTGTGTTATTTTGGGCTTTACTGAAATTGTGGTCTTGAATGGTCTCTTTGTTGAAAATGCGCAGTATTACCCATATGCCTATGTAAAATATGGATTATATGGATAATTCATTATGAATGATTTTGGAAAAAAAAAACTACTACAGTAGAACCTCCCTGTGAAAGGACAACACCTAATTGCAGAGCCAAAGTGTCCTTTAGAGAGAGAGGTGTCCTCTTACCAGAGAGTTGTTAAATAATTCAGTTTAGATCAAAGCATCACTTGCACATCCTAATTATTCATAATGAACTTCAAATTAGTATTCTTTTTCATATATATTGCCTACTGTGTCTTAAAAGATTCTATTAAGAAGGAATATTTTTATATATTGATAATATAAAAATGCAAAGTAGAAATAAATAACTACTTTATCATTATGCTTTATTTTTCTCTTATATGTTTGAATTTTTGGAAGCAAACTAAAACGAAAAATAAATAAACGAAGAGGCAAAAACCATTCAAAGGTTCAATATGTTACATGGAAAATTTGGGCAAGAATTGATTTAGTTGTTTGATATTTTGCCAAACCGACACACAGGCATTGAAATACCGAAATATTATATAGAGAAAGGTAAGGGAAAAATTGATGATTATAAAAATCATTATATTAGAGAAAAATATTGAAAAAAATGGTTATAAGAATCAAAAAATTGTTAATTATTATCATAATCATTTTGAAGAAAGCTGGAAAATAAATGAAAAGATTAATCATTAAATTCATCATTATTTTAATATTCATCATTATTATTAAACATTTTTATTGTTTTGAAAGAACATTAATAGAGCTATTTATATACGTATCAAATATCTTTTGATATTTTTGTAAAATTTCGTTCTTTAGTTTATACAAGTATCTAGAATATAGGTGATGTTGAAAATTTATAAAGAAGAGAAATGAAAGAAACTTTTATTAAAATTATCAAAAATGATAAACCTGTCTATAGCGCCCGATTTTAAATACGTAGTACGATGCGATTTACATTAAAAGTGGCCTGTATATAGCACCCCCTCTCTATAGCACCCTATTTTGGTAAGTCCCAAGAGGGGGCGCTATAGACAGGTTTAACTGTATATCTAATTTTACTCATTGTTAAATATACAAAGCAATTAACAAACCTTCACAATCCTATCTTCTTGTCTGCTATTTATTTCCAAAACCAATTCATTTTTATTCTTTGGGAGGATATTTATCAATATTTTAATTTATAATTTGTATATTGTTTACCTTCTGTGACATTAAAACAAATTCAGGATATGCCTAATTTTTTTTAATCTCACAGCACCAGACCTTTTTTATTTTTTAAATTGATTTTTTCCACATATTTATGTGAAAAATAGTACAAATGCGATATTTTACTGGGATAAGGTGCATAAATTATGAAAAAGGCATCTCCTTGTCGTGCAACTGAAAGAAATACCTTAGAAAGACACGGAAATTTATTTGATGCAAAACAAATTTATAACTCTATTGACCGACAACTGAATTCTATAGGTAGAGACTCAGAGCTTTCTTCCTCTATTTTGTCCCTAGAAAACCACTTGCACAGTATAGCTTACATTTGCTGGTTTTTTTTTTCTGAACAGCTTTCAGTTGCACGATAAGGAGATGCCTTTTTAATAATATATGTGTGTGTATTAGTGGGCAAAAAGAGTATATCCTTCGTTTAAACGCATAAAACCGATCTTTACAAAATTAATATATGTATAAGTTGTGGATTCAGCCAAATTAATCCTTCAACAAGAGGTTTTAGAATTTTAGAAAATATCGTTTTTATACCATGATTACAACGATAAACTTTATCAATATCAGAGCTTTTCAACCTTCCAATTTCCTGAAATAAGAATTGAGGATTTGATCAAATTTACAAACGAATTGTTTAAGCGAATAAATGCCCCCAGTGTCTAGAAATAATTTGAATTTAAAATGTGTGTGTGTGTGTGTGAGAATTTAACAATCTCACAAAATAATATATCTGCTTACTTAGAGCGCTAGCTTGACAAAAACAGTTTAAATCTTCAATATTGATATACGCTGTCCAGGGAAAAAAAAAACATCAAATGTAAGCTATGCTGTGAGACTAATGAAAGTGGTTTCCTAGGGACAAAAGAGAGAAAGAAAACTCTGAGAGTCTACCTAGAGAAGTCAGTTCTCAGCCAATAGATGTTATATTACAAATGTGTTTTGCATCAAATAAATTTCCGTGTCTTTCTAAGGTATGTCTTTCCTAAATTTCTACGTTGACAATATCAATATAATAAGAAATAACAAACGTCTTTCGATTGATTCATTTAGAATATGATAATTTTATGGTCAAATAAGAGATATAGGCTATCCAGAAAAATCATGAAATGTAGAATACAAACTTTAATTTCCATGTTGATGGTATTCCTAGGAACAAAAGAGAAGAAGGAAGCTCTGAAAGTCTACTTGGAGAATTCAGTTGTCGCTGGAATTCCTCAGATCGCCAGATCCGAAGGATGGGGATCTCATCTCAAGACATTTTTCTTCCTGTCTTGTTGGGTTGGATTCTTCTACCAGACTTTCTTCTACCTACAGCTGGTGTTCAACCATCCTGTGGTCCTCAATATTGAGGTCGTCTTTTCTGACTTTCAACCTATTCCTGCCCTCACCATCTGTGCTACAAACTGGTGAGTTAGATTTTAAATATATTTCTTTTACGAAAATGTTACCAGAGAGGCATTGAGGTAATTAATTAAAAACGTCAATATAAGATTATACAGGTTTAAATATAAAATAAAAAAAACAATGGTTGCCTGTAAAGTCGGTTTTACGGGCGAAGATTTTACGTGACAACGGTAGAATATTTATTGATATGAATATAATTAAATTGCACAATAGGAACAAGGAATTGAATGAAAATAAGAATTGCACAAATTTTAACTATAGAAATATATTTTGTTTACTAAAACATTGTACATGTAAACTTAAACTTAACTAATTCCTATTTGAGTGATTTTGTTGAGGATAGGACGATGATAGGAGAAATATGAAATGAAAGGAAGTGTTTCTGCTGTAATGTGTCTTGCGAAAGTCAAGTCGATAGTTGTTCCTTTTAACGTAGTTGACTTAGAAACGTTTGATACGCAATCAAGATTATACGTATTTTTCATGAATTTAAGAAACGAGTTGTCAGGCTTTACGTTTTTGTTAAAATCACCACACAGAAGAATCGGTATACTAGAATCAACTTGCACGAACGGTGGCACGTACTGGCTGTTGTGAATGTATGGACCGAGTCCTTGCCATAGTAACATTCCAATATCCTGCATACTAGCTCCTGGATGAATATATACAGCACCGAGTATAAACTTGAAGCTAGTATTAGCGGCGAAGCAAGTAACTTCAGTCATGCACATGTCACCCTTGGTTTTAATGACACGAGTTACGTCTGTAATCGCAACTTGGAACACTTCCGCCGTAGATGTCGATGATAATTTACGATAGATCGCCACTCCACCAGCCGCGTTGGTATTTGAAAATCAAAACACTTATTCAGATCGAAGGTTCAAATTTTTGCTAAATAAATTTGAAATTAAATAAAATTTGTAATTGTAAATGATGAAGTTGAAAATTAAAACATTTACTTAAATTAGATGTTAAAATTCTTGCTCAACACAGTTTAAATAAAGTTTTCTTATATCTGCCACTTTCAAATTTTTGCTAAATAAATTTGAAACTATTTAAAATTTGTAAAATAATAATTAATTAATTAATTAATTTTAAACTAATAATTTACTTAACACTATCAACATTTATCAATAGTATGACATAACCTATAAACTCAGTTTCTCAACTTTTGTGTCAATCTAACAATTAATCAATCAATCAAAGTTTACGATAATGAAATATCAGTGTACAATTATTTACCTTTATTGTTGTAGTTGTTGTAAATGACGAATCTAAGCACTCCACATTTTCACTACAGACACAGCTGACGATACTTTAACCACACGTGTGAACTTGTATTATGACGCTTTCTTGTTTTTCCAACGCCAAGAACGTTCGAGAAAGACAAAGACAGAGACAAGCATGCGCCGATTCAATGCGCCTAATTCTCTAGCGCTGCGCGCGCAGCACTCTCGTTCGATGACTCATCGTAACGTTACCGGGCGTTACACTTTTTCATAAGTGACTCCCAGCCGCAACCTAATTTAAAACGTTGTCACGTCAATAAAAATCAATAAAAATGTTGTTGTTGCTTATTCCTCAAGTCGTTTAAACGATCTCCTTAGGTCATTGTCTCAGCTTTTCTATTATAGCCCATCAATAAAAGAATAGGATTCGAATAAGGATAAATAATTCTGTGTAAAACAGAAAATTTCCAAAAGCATATATTTATGCTTACACTATATATATATTATTATTACTTACTCACATTGACAATTCATTGTTTTAAAATATCTTTTATTAGATTACTGTAACCTTACTTTTGTGTATATTACTTTCTGATAACTTTAAAATCTGTATTTTTATATATATGCATTGTCATCGGGATTAAGCATGTGTGCTAATTTTTAAGATTCTAAATGGTCTGGAATTATGTTGAAAATTGGATTACAAGATTTGTAAAAGGGAACACGAATAAGCAGGTTGCATAGATACTTATAAGAATGAGTTTCATTCTTAGCTTGATTTATAAACAAAAGTAATATTTTCAATTTCAAAATGATTTGCTAATGAAAATAATAATAAACCTAGCTCTTTATTATTTAGAAATAATCTCTTGAAATCGATAGTCATGTTTGTAAATGTATTAGAGTTAAAAATTAAATAGCACCAAATAATTCTATAATCAACATACAGATGACGTTATTTTCTGTTTACAAATTATTATCAGGTTTGATTTTTAGAGCATTTATTTTTTTTTATAGAGATTTAATCAGACACGCTAGGACCTATACCATTTCTCCATTTTCTTGCTGTATACTGTAGAAAATGTTTTGTTATCTTTATTAAACTTGTTGATGAGATCAGGAATATTGTGTCATCTGTGCGTACTGGTGTATTTTACAGTTTTCAGGCTTCGGGAAAAATCTCTCTTTCTTCAATGTTATTAAGAAGTAAAGCTGACTCAGAGTGGTTTCCTGTTAAACCCTTGAGGAACTATCCTGTTTGATTGAAATATTCTATCTCAATTTAACACTAAAGGGTAGGTTTGCCAAGTAGTTTTTAGACGTTTCTATAAAGTTTGTGATTATCCTTTTCTTACCATTTATTGTATATTTAGTGTAACAATGTTTCGTCCCAGAAACCCTCTTGTCAAAGGCCTTTAATATATTTAAAAAATAATGCACCTATTGGCGATTCTATTATTTGGGGTTTATTCTTTTTTCTCAATATCCACTAAACTTGTTGCATAGTCTAACTTCCTTCCCTGTAAGTATATTGTTCGTTTCTTATTAGACAGATATCTTTCAAGGATTTTTTCTATATTTTGGATATCAAGGTTTTAAAAATATTTCTACAGGCTGGCATAATCGGCCTGTAGTCTTCAGATCTTTTTGGATACTGGTTTCTTGTTATTGAAATAAAATAGTTTTATTGAAAAATTATGGGAAAATATTTGATGTGTAGACATGCTTTCTATATTACTGTTAGTGTTTTAAAGAATTTTTGTGGGAGTTGATTGACTCTCTTGTTGTTATTGTTTTTCATTTTTACAGAAGCAATATAATTTATCTACTTGGCAAATTGAGGGATTTCTTTAGGATTTATGAGTGTGCGAGGGATTTTTTTTGATAAAATAATATTTATTTTTCAAATAAATAGGAACAAGAGGTATAACGCTATTTTTATTATAACTAATGCGTTATTTTTCGTATATTTTAACAATTAAAAAAAAAAAAACAATTTTATATCAGAATCAGAACATTTATTTATTCATTTATTTAGAAGGCATTTCCTGACCACGAGCACATGTGCTTTTTAGATGGCAGAGCGCCATCTAGTGGAGAAAAATAAACTAAACGTTTATTTAACTTGCTTCGTGATATTTGGCCAACCCAATTTCTTCATAAATCAAGAAAAGACATCCACGAACGTGTTTCGCGCTGTTGGCGCTCGTCAGCGTGGAGTAGGTTGTTCCACTGCGACCAAGAAACCAAGAAATGGGTATTTAAGGCCAAATTTGCGTAAATACGCTTAACACATGAAAAAAAAAACAATAGAAAAAATAAAAGATAAGTGGGTCAGGTGTTGATATTAAAAATAAAGAAGGCATCTCCTGACCACGAGCACATGTGCTTTTTAGATGGCAGAGCGCCATCTATTTTTCTATTGTTTTTTCATGTGTTAAGCGTATTTACGTAAATTTGGCAAACGTTTAGTTTATTTTTGCTCCACTAGATGGCGCTCTGCCATCTAAAAAGCACATGTGCTCGTGATCAGGAAATGCCTTCTTTATTTTTAATATCAACACCTGACCCACTTATCTTTTATTTTTTTCTTTTGTTTTTTTCCATGTCATTGTTTATTCCAAAGATTTTTGGTCCCAGAGGCTTCCTGAGAAATCAAGAAATGGGTATGCGTCTTTACGCAAATTTGACCTTAAATACCCATTTTTTGATATATATATATATATATATATAACAAAAAAGGCATATCCTGACCAGGCTCACATGAGCTTTTATAGATGAAAGAGCGCCATCTAGTAGAACAAAAATAAACTAAACGGCGCTCAGCCATCTAGAAAAGCTCATGTAAGCCTGGTCAGGATATGGATTATTTGTTTTTAATATCAACACCTGACCCTTTTTATATTTTTATTTTTTATTGTTTTTTTTATACACACACACATATATATAGTACTAGACGGGTGACCCGGGCTTCGCCCCGGGATTGACCCGTGTGCATATCTACCCGAGTGATATATATTTAGATAAGATTTTTTTATAATATTTTGTTATTAGCATTATCTATTTGTTTTCATCAGCATAATTTAATCTAATCTTTGATAGAGGGCGCTGTTCGTGAGCTAAGTAGAATAAATTGAAAATATAGTTTTAATAAATGATTTATATATATTTTTAAAATAGCCTATCGTCTTCCCCGTATTTTTTACCTATGTATGGAAATTTTGGTTTGAATTAGTGAACTACTGCGAATTTGTATACCGGACATACAAACAAACAAACATACAAACATTGATTTTTATATATATAGAAGATATTCTGTCTAATAGAGCGTGGTAATGTATGTGTTTCAGGTTCGACAAGTACAAATATTGTGAAGACAATCCCTCCCATTGTGAAACTACAGACAAAGATGAAGTTATAGTAATTATTGAAAACATCTTTTTTTTCACATCTATATTCACCTAAGATTTTAAAATTCGGATGAATTTCCTGATCAGGAAAAAAAGTGAATTAGGCATTTTTAGAAGAATTTAGAAGAATACCCACACACACATATATATTTATAAATATCGTTTTAAAGATTAATAAATATATAATGAACATTCTATAATTTTAAAAGGAATGAAAACTTTTCGTAATAAGTTTATTTATCATAAAATCGGGAGCTTTCAAACTTTCGCTTTTCAACGGGCAAACTTATATCTGAGAGTAAGCACGGGAGAGCGATATCTACATTTGATTGCTATTTATACAAGATTTGGGATATGAGGGAATTGCTCTGGAATATCTATTCTTCTGTTGATATATTGTTCTGATTCTTTGATAGGAAGGGATCGATTCGAGGTGATAGAGATGCTGAGGATCTTCATTGGACAAACGACAACAACAAAAATCATATTCATTTGAAATTGATGATAAATATAAATTTTCATATTTATAAAAATATTTTCAAATTAAAATATCAATAGATGTGTGTTTTTGAATATAAACTATATATTTTATCAGAGAGAATTTTATGTTTCATTGAGGAAAAAAATTCAATCGGCATTACAAATATGTAAAGACGATTAAATATTTTAAGCAAAATATATGGTGGTGGTTGTGTGTTTCGCTGGAAATATAGAAACTGCATCTTACTTTTCGAACAGGACCCTCTGCCTAATAAATTTATTCATTATTTTATCGAATTTATATATGAATAATATGAATTTAGTAATATATAAGCTTCATTGAGATTTTATCTCCCTATAGATCATATTTCTATATAAATAAAGTATGCCGTTTTTGACCAGAATAAATTTTTTATCCACATCATCTTTATGGTCTATCATTTTCTCTGTACGAAAATATTTTAGAAACATATCAATTGCCATTATAATAAAGTTAACATTTTATGTAAATATTAACAAAACTATATTCTGAGTCAAAAGGCGATCCATTAATTAAGATTATATAAAAGGGCGTACCTGGATCTGTAAAGAAAAAGAAAATAACAATTTTTTTTCTCAAAATATTTCGAGAGATTGCTCCCCGTGCAATAAATTGATAAAGAGGGAGCAATCTCTCGAAATATTTTGAGAAAAAAATTTTTTTTTTCACAGATCCAGGTACGCCCTTTTATATAATCAAAACTATATTCATCACGAATTTTTTTTCTTTGGCAAAAAAATTGAAGGAAATATGTAGAAAAGAAAAAAATTCTAAATTGTTTTATTTTTTGTCTATAGATGACGTGCTAATTTATTATGCTTATATTAAACTAAAAACGCTTAATACATTATAATATTATGTTATATAAATTGATTATGGAAGTTTTGAGATTGTAATTTATTTATTTTAATTTAAAGCGCTATATACCCTTAGGGACACTTGCGCTGTTATACATGTATGCTTTTACATTTGTCTTTAAATATTTACAATAATTTTAGGCCGTAAAAATAGTCATATGATATTAACAAGGAGAAAGAGAGAGAGAAAAAAAAAACGAGAACAGAAAACTATGTACAAAAGAAAGAAATATCTGGAAATATCTCCAATCAACATAATATAAATTATCAGTTTCTCTCTCTTAAAATATATTTGTTACTATATAATTCAAAATATATCTAACAGAGGTATTAAATTTAATATATATTTCTTTACTAGAAATGAAGATACTTGGATCTGTTAATATTAAATTATTGTCGATTCTATAATCCTGAAAAACAGGAAAATCCAATACAAGATTCGGAATATGTGTGCAGATAGAAGACAAATATTTTCATCGTCTGAAATTCAATGCTTCAAAATCTGATTTCGCGAAATACGGAAGCAGCATCAACGATTCTCTAGTCTTTGGAATTTCCGGATGGAACCATGGATCATTTATAAAGTAAGTCAAATGTGGGTTTCTTTCAGCATTATGTGGGGGTCGGTGGTGTTGGAATATTTCTCAGAGTAACAATGGCTGTTATCCACCACTAAGACCCGGGATCGAATCCCGCATTGGGCACTTTTTTTCTGTTTAAAAAAGAAAAATGCTCCAATGACCCCCGATTCTTGCAAAAGTCCAACCCCACCAACGGTGTGATATTGTACTGGGGGATAAGGTGCATAATATTTGACAATATTAATTGTGCTTAAAAGGACGATAATATCACACTTTCACATTGAATGTTTGATAATGAGATAAGAAAGAAGATGTTTGAGAATTATTATGATAATAATATTTTAAGAAACATTTTGAACTCTTCCCTCAGGAAAACATATTTTGTCAACATAGATAGGATATAACAAATGAAGACATTAAGACGCGAATTTTTCTTTTTACAAATAAATCAAACTTCTACTGTCCTCACTGCGATTAAAAAATATTGCGAGAGCTTGGCTCATCAGCGGTTTCTCCAATTTAATCCTCCAGACCGCTTCTTCAGAGCTCTAATGCTGTATTGGATCATTCTGGTTATCATATTGGATATCATATGATATATGGATATCATATTGGATCATTTTATATGTTACTAGCCGAATGACCCGGGCAACGCCCGGGTTTTACCCGATTGTTTTTATTCAAATACTATTCGTTACAATTATAAATTGGCGCCGTGGATGTCACTCTTGTGGAACGTCCCGCTCAAAAATTTGTGTCTGAGAAGCGATATTTTTATAAAGATATAATCTGGCTTTGTGTCTTCTGCTCGAGTGAATGTTTTTCTGTTAGAATTTTGTTCCTGTGTACTAAAAATGAACTGGCTTCACCCGTGGTCTCTGCTTTTTGGAATTTATCCCGATATAAATTTGTATCTGATAATCAAACATAATACAGCAATATTGTCATCATCATTTTCTGACTAAAAAATATTTTTGCCCAGAACCTGTCAATTTCAATTTTTTTTTTGGCTAAAAATGCGACAAATATCTCTTTCAGACTTTTCTCTATGTCCTGTTAAAACACGTTTCACATGTACATTAGGTCAGCTGATATTACCTCCCATCTTCACCGCTAGAGGCGCTGCTTGCGAGCGAAAGGGAAAATTTGCAAAGCAATTTGCAAATAACTCGAAGGATATTCGGGATAGAGACCTGGAATTTTCACTATAAGTTTTTCCAGATTCTACTCTATATACTGTTAAAATTTCAGTCAGATTAGTTACGTATTGTGGACGTGTATAGCCGACATAGGAACAAACACACATGCATACACTGACTTTTATATATATAGGTATACTGAAGGGTGGAATCTTAGAAATGGGATTTAATCAAACTATGGACATTAGCATTTAGGACAGTAGAAGTTTGATTTATTTGTGAAAAGAAACATTCGCGTCTTAATGTCTTCATTTGTTATATATAGATGGTGTGTTATTGGGTTTGTATAGGTAGGCCTATTTCTGACAAAGTTTTATTGCAGAGATAACTTCCTGGAGTATCCTATGATGACTGAGACAGGAGAACTTGCCGAATGTCTTATACTGAATCACCAGTTGTTCCAACCGAACCAAGAAGCTGCCAAGATACCTTTAAAGCCAGGTAAAAATAGACAGAATTGAACAGACCAATTCTTGCTTCAACATCATAAGTTAATAATTAATAAAAGCATTAAATCACTCACTTGTTTTTTTTTTTCGGGATAATTGGCCAATATATTATGGTTTTCTATCCCCCTAACTCGTGGCTGAATGAAGCAAAACGAACGCAAAACCACTGGTGCAAACACTCCAGGAATCAGCTAGCCACCAGCTGAGGGAAGCCAGGAGGGCATTGAATCACGAATGTTTATCTTTCACACATAAAAAAACTTCTACTATTCTCACTGCGATTTAGAAATAATTAGGAGGTATTGACTCAAAAGTAGTGAAACCTCCCAACGATTTTGCCAATTTAATTTACCAGACCGCTTCTTAGAACCCTAATACTGTATTGGACGATTCTGCTTATATATGCTACACTGAATGGAAGAATCTTTGAAATGATATTCAAGAAAACAATGAAAATAAGATTTTAGTACAGTAAAATTACATATAAAAATAACAGCTTGAACGCGTTCGTTGTTGACTTATCTTGATTTTATCAAGAAACTGGTTGGCCAAATATCACGGAACAAGTTAAATAAACCCTTAGTTTATTTTTGTTTAACTAGATGGCGCTCTGCCATCTAGAAATGTTTATGTGAGCCTGATCAGAATATGACTTTTTGTTTTTATAATAAATATTTGTGTTTTTATACATATTAATATTGCCACGTGGAAAATTAGGGAAGATCAACTTCGGGATGAGACAGCAACTTATTTATGGCAAGAACAAACTAAGAATAATAAACAAAAGATAAGCAAAGAGGGAAGTTTACAGAGTATCAAAGTATAAACATAAAAAATGATACTCTATTAATAAAATAATACATACTTTGCGACAATATTATTTATATGTAATTTACTCGTCCTAAAATATTATGTCTATTTACTTAATGATAAATTATCTACAAATTTTGATGGAAATATTTCGTGATTATTCAGAATCCATGTACTACGGGTATGAACAGCAAGTTGCTCTCATTCTACTCCACAACATCTCCAGGCTGTCCTTACCTGAACAAGCCCAGCTGGCCATAGCTGTCCATTCTCCCTTCCATCTCGTCAACCCCTACTTCACAGGCTACCAGAGATCCCGAGGCTACTGTGGCCTCATGCATTACTCGACGGTAAATATTAGCATTTATTATTATTTTTTAAATAATAAACAGACATATACAAAAAGAGAGTGAAATAAATTTCAATTCAATTTTCCAAAATATTTGCATATTCTATTGTAGCATGAAAGGAGTACATAGTAGTTAAATGCATCTTATTCAAGATAAATTGTAAAAAGTGTTTAAAAACAACAAATATTTTTACACAATGAGTTTCTTTTTTTATTTTAAATATTATTTTTTTAAAAGAAGAAACCTATTGTGAGAAAATACATATGGTAATTTAAACCATCAACCCCATATTGTATATAACTTATAACAAGATTTTCATGTTTTATAATAGAAACACATCTGTAAATGATTACACGCATGATTGACATGTGTCATTACATCATCATATGTAATGTACTTTGTACAAACTGAGGATAAATAAAAAAAACTCTGTAATAGATTAAGAGTTGAGCTGAAGCAAGAGATAGAAGTCATAATGTCTAAATTCGAGATAGATGGAAGTCACAAAACAACATCTAAAGATAGATTGGAAACTGTCAGGACGGCGCCAGTATAATTTCACCAGACGATCCACGCCCCTATCGCATCTGTTGAAATGCAACACTCCCTTTCTCGGAAAATATATAAAAGGCCCCGTCTTTAGCCAAAAATACAGTCACTTGGCAGTCACTTCACCATCTGCGTGAGCCCTCGTCGGTTGTACCCCAGGTCCACCTCATCCACCATTTAGCCCAGTAAGAACTCTTCTATCTCCATCTTTCGCTCCTAGCTCAACTTTTATCTGTTCACGGAACTTTCTTAGTGCAACTGTGTCTTCGTTTTTGTGTGGACATTCCCAAGCTTTCCACTCTGCCTCGACTACGACTGCCTGTACTTTGTGAGAACTGTAAAAGGTCTTCCAAGGTGCAGAGAGGTACTGGAAAACTCCCCAATCCTGACTGTTCCTCTCGGTCAACACAGTATAGCGAGAGTTTCAGGGACTCGCACCATAGTTTAAGTCGACTGGATACCTCATCACAGTTTTAGTCGACAGGATTCTACAAGAGGCTACCAGACCTCATCTCATTACATATATGTTTTTTTTTTTCATTATGATAAGGTGCTTTAAACCTTATGATAAAGAAAAAAAACACTCATAGACAAAACTTAAGTGGTAAGTCTAATGTCGCCAAGTTGTCTGATTTTTTTTTTTTGAGGAGACAAAAACATTTTTGTTCACACTTGGTTATCTTGTATGTCTTCAATAAAGGACACTATGTATCAAATATATTTCAGAGTTATTGTCTGGATCTCGATATACATGCTAAAAAGTACAACTTCCTTAAGTTTTGTCCATAAGTATATATAAATCTAAAATGAATTAAAATTAATTTTTGACATCATATACATTTTAAATGCCGATGTTAATCTTTTATAAATTTTATAGTTAAATCATAAATAAAACGTGTGTGTACGATGAGTAAGGGTCTCTTAAATTACCTCTATTTATTAATAAATGTATTTTATGTTTTATTTTCAAATATATCAACATATATAGTCACGACCGTCTTTCCTCCTCAATTCCTCATCTCTGTCACGGATGCGCGCGCATAATCATTATGATCATTATCATTATCTAATGATAATAATAATAATAATTATTATTATATTATTATTATCATCAACATATATAGTCACGACCGTCTTTCCTCAATTCCTCATCGCTGTCACGGATGCGCGCGCATCATCATTATGGTCATTATCATTATCTAATGATAATAATAATAATAATTATTATTATATTATTATTATCATCAACATATATAGTCACGACCGTCTTTCCTCAATTCCTCATCGCTGTCACGGATGAGCGCGCATCATCATTATGATCATTATCATTATCTAATGATAATAATAATAATAATTATTATTATATTTTTATTATCATTAATATATATAGTCACGACCGTCTTTCCTCATCGGCCTCAGTCACGGATGCGCGCGCATCATCATTATGATCATTATCATTATCTAATGATAATAATAATAATTATTATTATTATATATGTAGTAAACCCGATGTGGAATGTGCTGGGCAGTCGTGGTAGTGGGTGCGTGATGGGATTCCCGCACTGGGACAGCAAGAGACAGAGGCAGGTCTAGATGGTAACTCCAAGAGGAAGAGGTAGACCACGGACGAAGGTAGTCGAACAACGGGTGTCGCAGATGCCCTAGCCGAGCGTATAACGGCGTCGCTCTGAAACAACTACTCTTTGTCTAATTTCTGCGCCTTTATATACTCTGGGACGCCCGCATATGTGGCGATTCCTGATTGGCTACTGTAATCACGCCATTTTATGGCGCCGGGTTGTTTTTCGTCTGGCCTTTGTCGTCTGGTCTACCTCCTTCTTTGTTTTATTTGTCACTTCCATTGTTCGATACATATTTTCATACATAGATATGGGGTTATATAATTAATATCAGAAGAAGGTTGTGAACTATCTAACTCAAAATATACTACAGAATGTGTCCCCGGTGATGAAGGTTTGGTTGGGGGAATGACATGTAATGAATGATAACCTAACAAACCTATTATAAAAAAAAAAAGAAATAATTTGTATACAAATTAGTTAAAATTATATTTAAGCTACAAGTTAAAACGAGAAAGATGTTGTAATGGTGGTGTATAAATGAAAAAAAAATCAAGGTTATAAAAATAAAAACGCACAAAAAGAATGATAAAAGATTAAGAGAAAGTATATAATACAAAATGGTAAATATGGTAAAATGAATCGTACAAGGAAAATAATATCTTATTGCATAAAAGATGAACGGAGAAAAAGTTAGTTTATTGATTGTACATATAATGTGACGCTAAGGTTGAAAAAGGGAAAGGGGGTATCTGAGCATGTTTCTGCAAAGTAGTATCCCAAGCATTCTGCAATGCAATGCGAACTTGTTCAAGTGAGGCATTGTTTTCATTAACAGAAGGCCCAAGATATTCCGTCTGCATCATTATTTCAGACAGTGAAAAGAGGTGGGAAGATTGGTGGAGGTAAAAGGGAGAGGTAGAGGTAAGAGGGATCCCTGTTGTCCATAATGATTGTGCCCGTTTGAATTATGAAAAAAAAAAGTGAAAAGTTGAAAAATGGTGAATTGATGTGATGAGTCGGGCGATGAGAAAAAGAAAATAAAAAGATCGCGCTGGATATCCTGAACTCATTATTGGGAATGGGTATAACGAGGAAGGATTGTTCCAGTCGGATTAATCAATGAAATAAAAACAAAAATGTTCGGCGTACTGGAATCCCTTGGAAGGTTGGAGGTTTGAAGGCTGCGGAAAAGGGGAGGTGGATGTAAGAGATTTATTGCTGTCAATTTTGATTGTGTCCGACTTGTGTGGTGAAAAGAAAAAGTTGAAAAATGAAAAAATGATGAGCCGGACGATGAGAGAAAAAAAAAAAATCTAACTAGGTCTTCTGAGCTCACTGTTGGGAAATGTACAGCGAGGAAGGGTCTTCTAGTTAGTTTAATCAAATAAAAAAAAAAAGAAAATGGCTGACGAACAATAATCTCTTGATGGATGTAAAAAGTTGGGAGGAAAGGTTCATGGGATAGAGTTAGAGGTTGTAAGGGAAGCATCAAAAATAACATTTTGAAAATCTATTAAGAAAAATAAAATGATAAATGTTTTATCTGTTTAAGAAATATTATAAATATTGTTAGGTGTAGGTTTTTTAAAATGGTGCCTAAAATAGTTGAAGTTGTAAAATGTTAAGTCTAAACATGATTAAAAACTAAAAATTAAAATAAAATAAAATATTAAAGGTAATAATATATAATGGGTTGATTGGTAGTTTAAGGCATTAATGTTGATTAATAAACAAAATGATATTATCGATTAATAGTGAAATTTTTATCTACATCTGTAAGTTAAAAAACAAAGTCCAACACCACAAAACTAGGTAAGCTGTAAGTCTATTTACAATATATGAGAGAAAAAGTTAAAAGAAAACAAAAATATTCGTTCTTGAAAAAAGGGAACATATTTACACACAATGTAGGTGCAAGATTATTGATGTCTTGCTAGTTTGGCCTACGGGGAGGCAATGTGGCCCTATGTCGCTTTGGTCCGGTCTGAGAAGTTGGTCTTTGCCAGATCTTCCCGATTATATTATGTGAGACCAGACGGGGAGCGATCTTGATCCCTAAAATTATGTCATTGTAGTGGAAGATGGGACTTTAGGTACATGTAGTATGTAGTGCATGTCTTAGGCGCTAAAAAGATTGCAGAGCGTTTTATGCAGTTGGTCTGCAAAATTTTTAGGTGAGCCTACCCAAACGCCGGCTTGTTACGTTTGGGAAACATCATTTAAAATATTAACTTAACAGATCTTTTCTCCATGTAACATTACGTTACATATGGGGAAATGAGATGCGACAAATTTGACAAAAAAGGAAAAGAAAAGTTAGCCTTTTTTATTCCTAACGAGGGAGCCGGTAATGTAATGTATGTTCGTATTAAAGCGTACCCAAAAGCCCTATAATTGAATGATTGACAGACAAGAGTGTTGAAGATTGGAATATTGTCGTGGCGATGGGAATTGAAATTGATGTGAACAATCTAGAAAAGTGCGAAATAAAAATGTATGTTTGAACAGGCAGGCAGGCGCCAAAGTGGCGCGAGAAAGTCGAGCTCGTGCAGCCTTGTATAAGCAAAACCGAACACCGTGGTGGCGGGCGTTGTGTTTTGTTAGGACGGTAATATCATAGCTATTTATGTAACATGGATTGTTTGTCACTCAGTGGCGTCTGTGTACCAAATGTTCTTCTAATCGAGTTAATATTGCGAATACTTTTATCAATAGATCAGGATATATGAGGGAGGGTCGGTGCTTAAGTAATTCAGAACCAAGGGGTTGGTGTAGAGGCATATAAAGAGAATAGGTTTTGTGAGACTTTCAGGACCTATATTTTCGCTAATTTTATGAGAATAGTTGGGGGGGACAAATGATTAAATGGTTCGGAAAATCGATGAGCTATACTTTTTTCTATTGGACTAAACAAGTTGGGGTCTAAATGTCGGAAAGGCTCTATTATTCTATTTATTTTTAGGGGTTCTAATTTGGGTGGTGAAATATAAAGGACCTCTTCATTATAATATTGTAATTTATTTACATGTACAGTATCGCTATCATTACCTGTAATCCTATTGGGTCTATTTATACGTACGACATTATCAGAAATTATTTCAGTAATTTTATATGGACCTGTAAAGTAGGGTACTAACTTATCGCTATTTGGATGATGATACGCCTTTACTAATACTAAATCTCCTGTATCAAAGTGTGGATTTTTATGTTTGTTATCATATTTAAGTTTCTCTTTGTCGTGTCTGTCATTTGTACGTTGTATTGCTAGTTTTCTACTTTCTATTATATTGGGATAGGGGTTTAGGTGGTTATTTAAGTCTGAGGGGATTATATTATACATTAAAAATACGGGGGGAAATCCAGTTATCGTATGGGGGGTATCGTTATATTTATTAGTTACTATCTTAATTAACTTAGTCCAGGAGGTTCCTGGATTCTCTAAGTTCAGTAACATCAGCTTCCCGGTGAGTGTCGCGTTAAGACGCTCGCATAAACCGTTAGCTTGAGGGTTATTTGCAGTGGTTAGTAGAGGCTGTATCCCGTTCTTTATTAAGAATCTCCTGAACTTTGGGGAAGTAAAAGCAGGTGCCCGATCCGAAAGAAGGCGTTTTGGGCGGCCACACTGCAATACCTTTTTGAGACACTGAATGTATGTGATTATATTAGTTGACTTACTGGGGAAAGTCCATGTATACCGACTTAGGTGATCTACAATTACGTGTAAGTATGACTTAGAATTACCGTATTTAGAAAAACCTGAAATAGTGTCTATAGATAACATATCGAAGGGTTGTAAAGCTATAGGGGGGCGTTCTAATCTACCATATAATGGACCTTTCGGTTTCTTTATAAGTTGGCAGGTGGGACAGGACCTATTATACTTAACTATAGATTTGGTCATTCCACACCAAGTATACTGTGTGGAGATGAGCCTAATCATTTGGGATACACCAGGATGGTTATATTCTAAATGTACTTTATTAATTAGCGTATGTTGTAAGGAAGGGGGAACTATAATCTTGACAATACCTTTACGTTTGATTGTATGGAGGCCATCTATATTCGTTTTGATAAGTGTAGATGGAGGCAATTGGGGTTGCTTTTCTATTATTTGGGTGGTCGTGAGAAAACCACATAAAGGATTGCGGGACAGTAGGTCTGCCTCGTACTGCGTTTTACCTTTTATATATTTTATATCGTATTCGTATGCGGACATCTTTAAGCTCCACCTAAAAAGTCTACCCGTTGGGTTTTTTTTTATGGTTTTTAACCATTGTAATGCATGGTGGTCCGTAAAAATTGTGAACCTTACACCTGCGAGATAGATGCGGAATTTTTCCACACTATCTATCACAGCAAGGCATTCCAACTCTGTGATGGTATAATTTTTCTCATGGGGTCGGAGTGCTCTGCTGTAATATTGCACGGGGTGTAGAGTGCCGTCTGGATGTTGTTGTTTTAGGATGCCAGCTATTCCCTGAAGTGAGGCATCACAGAATAGCTGACAGGGTAATCCTTCTTTAAAGAGGTGTAGTACCGGTTTTGTGGTCAGACATTCCTTTAGAGTGTCAAATGAATGTTGGCATTCTGCATCCCAGTGCCATGGGGTATCTTTCTTAAGTAGGTTATTGAGGGGGTTCCTAATGCGGGCGTGATCTTTTATAAATTTATTATATACATTGATGGAGCCTAAGAATGATTGGAGGGATTTAACGCTAGTGGGGACCTTAATGGCATTAATTACATCAAAATATTTTACTAATGGAGTGTATGTGCCTGATGATATGGTATAGCCTAAAAATTCTATTGTAGTTTTAAAGAAGTCACACTTATTATAATTTAATCTAAAATTTTTCCTATTACACATATAAAAAAATTGCTGTAAGTGATCTAAATGTTCTTCTATGGAATTTGAAAAGATAATGAAATCGTCGAAATAATGTGCTATAAAACCTAACCTATTTCTTTGCAATATCTGACTGACTGCTCGCTCATACACCTTGGGCCCTATTTTAATCCCGTATGGTAATCTTTTGAAATTATACTGACCCTCTAACGTGACAAAAGATAATAAATTTCTATCAGGGGGACTTATTTCGATGGACCAGTATGCTGATAAAAAATCGGCGCGGGAGTAAATTTTGGCGTTGGCTAATTTATCTAAGATATTCTCTATGAGCTGAAGGGGGTGAACATCGGGGAAAATTATTTCATTCAGGCGGCGGTAGTCTACGTAAAATCGTTTTGTCTTATCCTTTTTGGTAACTAAAGTAACGGGGGATGAATAGGGGGAGAAAGAAGGTTCTATAATATCATATTCTAGCATTTTCCCTATTTGTACTTGTATTTCACGTTGATCTGAAAGAGATGTACGATACGGTCTGAGTGCAATTATTTTGTCTGAATTTGTCCTAATATTGATAGGGGGAATTTTCAATTTTGGGATGTTATATTTGTTAGTAGAAAAAATATTTGAGTAATTCTTAATAATATTCATAAAAGTTAAAGGGATATCAGTCCTAACACATAAATTACAAGAATCATTAAAAATTTTACATTGATGTTCAGAGGGATATAGTGGGGGTAATAAATATAAATGGGGAAAATGAACTAAAGTTTGGCTGGGTGCATTTTTGTCACAATTGGTAGAGGTCTTGTTCAAGGTAATGGGACATGGTATAGGATGGATATTTTCCCCTTGCAATAATGGAGAATGTGAATTAGGCATGTTTTTTAAATGACCCATATTGGGCTGATTGTGGTTATTCTCTCCATTATTACATGGGGTTACATAGGTTATATGGTACCATTTCTTAGACAAAGGAGCATCACATTGATAAATAGAATGATTATATAAATTTAAGGTAAAAAAAATTGACTAAAGGAATTTAATGATAGTATACCAAAAGGTAATAAATTATCTATTATATAAAATTTAATTGATTTTGTAATTTTTCCTATGGTAGTGGTCAAAAATGTATATCCTATCGAATTTATTTGAGTAGATATGGAATTGATTAATATATGGCATGGATATAATTTTAAAGGATTAGATAAGTTTTTACTAAGATGGTTAAAAATATTTAAATTAATTATGTTAATAGAGGCTCCTGTGTCTAAGAGGAATGGGCAATACAAATTATTAAAAATTTTAGGTTTACATAGAATATTGGATAGTTTAGGGACGAAAACTGGAGTTTTCGTTGCCTTGTGGGGTGCGAGAAGACCTGGGGGCCGGCACGGGAAGGTTGTGGGCGCCATTTTGTTCAGGTGGGAAATAATGCGCTGTAGGTTGGCCGTGGTAGGCCTGCTGCCTGTAGGGTCGCCTGTTCATGGAACATTCATTGTTCCAGTGATCACCTTGGCAGTATTTGCATGGTGAGGGTGGTCTCCTGGCACCAGAAGGGTATCTTGGGGTATTGTTTGTTGAAAAAGGATTGTAGTTCCTTCCTCTAGAAGGGGTTCCGGTATCACGATGAAAAGCACTGGTGTTGGAAACACCTTGAAATGGTTAGGATGGAGTAGGGAGTGAACTGGTTCCTTTTATTCTGGTCATGGTAGAGTACCATTCGGTCAGGGTTTTAGGGGCTATGGCCCTCATGAGGCGCTGATCACTGGCCTGGAGGCCTTCCGTTAATGCTTCTACTATGATGGGATTGGTTAGGCCCAGTTGTAATCCCATTGTTATTTTTTGACGGTAATATTCTCCTAATTGGATCTGATTAGTAAATTTAAAAGTTAAAAATTTGGTGAAAGTGACGTCGGATTTTCCGGGGTAGAGATCTATGAGAGTTTGTTTTGCTTGACTGTATGGCAGAGAGGCCAGATTTAGTTCGTTATAGATGGAGAGGGGCTCACCTTTGAGTAGTGTACGGAGCCGGGTTTGCAATGTGGCGTCATCTTGTGGTCTCTCGCTCGTCCGCTCGAGTTGTTGGATGAAGTTGCTTGCCGCGTAGGATCCGTCGAAAGGAGAGATGAGAGCTTCCTCCACACGAGGCACGGCTAGTCCCCGAATAGCGTCTGTTAGGCGGCTTACTAGGTCTTCGCAGTGGGGCTGTATGTTGGTGAGGGCATCCGCAAAGTACTCGTCTCCGGCCTCCGTCATCCTCTGCATGTTGCTGTCATCAGTCATCCTGTCGACTTTAACGGGTTCTGTAGTAAACCCGATGTGGAATGTGCTGGGCAGTCGTGGTAGTGGGTGCGTGATGGGATTCCCGCACTGGGACAGCAAGAGACAGAGGCAGGTCTAGATGGTAACTCCAAGAGGAAGAGGTAGACCACGGACGAAGGTAGTCGAACAACGGGTGTCGCAGATGCCCTAGCCGAGCGTATAACGGCGTCGCTCTGAAACAACTACTCTTTGTCTAATTTCTGCGCCTTTATATACTCTGGGACGCCCGCATATGTGGCGATTCCTGATTGGCTACTGTAATCACGCCATTTTATGGCGCCGGGTTGTTTTTCGTCTGGCCTTTGTCGTCTGGTCTACCTCCTTCTTTGTTTTATTTGTCACTTCCATTGTTCGATACATATTTTTATACATAGATATGGGGTTATATAATTAATATCAGAAGAAGGTTGTGAACTATCTAACTCAAAATATACTACATATATATATAGTCATATATAGTCACGACCGTATTTCCTCATCGGCCTCGGTCACGGATGCGCGCGCATCATCATTATGATCATTATCATTATCTAATGATAATAATAATAATTATTATTATTATATTATTATTATTATCAACATATATAGTCACGACCGTCTTTCCTCAATTCCTCATCGCTGTCACGGATGCGCGCGCATCATCTTTATGATCATTATCTTCAATAGAAGCTTCTATCTTTATAATTATGTATATTTACAAAAAGTCAATTCGCTCGCGCCTCTAGCGGTGAAAATGAGGGGTAATACCAGCTGACCTAATGTACATGTAAAGTTTGGAGCGGGACGTTTCACAAGAGTGACATCCACGGCTCCAATTTATAATTGTAACAAATAGTATTTGAATAAAAACATTCAATTGGGTAAAACACGGGCGTTGCCCGGGTCATTTGGCTAGTTTATATAATAGTCACGACCGTCTTTCCTCCTCAATTCCTCATCTCTGTCACGGATGCGCGCGCATCATCATTATGATCATTATCTAATGATAATAATAATAATAATTATTATTATATTATTATTATTATTATTATCAACATATATAGTCACGACCGTCTTTCCTCAATTCCTCATCGGCCGCTGTCACGGATGCGCGCGCATCATCATTATGATCATTATCATTATCTAATGATAATAATATAATAATAATAATAAAATTATTATTATTAATATTATCTCTATATATAGTCACGACCGTCTTTCCTCAATTCCTCAATTCCTCATCGGCCGCTGTCACGGATGCGCGCGCATCATCATTATGATCATTATCTTCTATAGAAGCTTCTATCTTTATAATTATGTATATTTACAAAAAGTCAATTCGCTCGCGCCTCTAGCGGTGAAAATGAGGGGTAATACCAGCTGACCTAATGTACATGTAAAGTTTGGAGCGGGACGTTTCACAAGAGTGACATCCACGGCTCCAATTTATAATTGTAACAAATAGTATTTGAATAAAAACATCCAATCGGGTAAAACACGGGCGTTGCCCGGGTCATTCTGCTAGTATTCAATATACTACACTAGAAGAATATTCAGTATTGTTTTAACTGAATAATTCTCTAATATCTTGCATATTTTCATTATAAAATATTTCTTTAAACCTTTTTTTAATCTGTAAATTGCTTTTCTCGAATAAACACAATACTTTACAATTTGATTTCATTTAACTAAATTTGCTTACCAACCCTTTGTACATATATCAATTGTGTTGATATACACTGCGTGACATTGAAAATGGAACACCAAGAAATAGTGGCCAGAAAATTATGCAAATTTCAGGGTAGACGCGCCTAACCGAGTTATGCAAATGATGTAAAATGCGCAGCTCTCGTGCGCACATGGAGTAAGATATAAGGGAAGGAACTTGCAGAAAGGACAGTATTCGTGTCGTTATTTCTTCAAGGAAAATCATTGTAGAAATTTTGTTCTTGTGTCAAAAGACACGTGTAATAACAGAGAATGCCAGGTCATCGTAAACGGAGGCAGTTCAAGCAGACAGACGCTTTTACGAGGGGCATGGTGATCGGACTGAAAAGGGCAGGTTGGTCCATACGTCAAATCGCAGCTGATACACACCTTGGTGCGTCCACGGTGCACTGACTGTGGAGAAGATGGTTGGAACAAGGAAATGTGGCAATTTATAGGAATGTCGGTGCAACCAGAGTGACGTCAGCACGTGTGGATCGGCGTATCCTTCGACAAGCAGTGGCGGCCCCACAAGCCACTTGTACCGCCATCCTGCAACATGTGCAAGACACCCTAGATCATTCCACCTCGACCAGAACCATTTCCCGTCGATTGGTTGCTAATGGCTTGCACTCATGCCGTCCGCTAAGAAGACTGCCATTGACCCCACCGAATAGGCGCCAACGTTTGGAATGGTGCCGGGCTAGATCGACGTGGATGACGGAATGGCACAGGGTCGTGTTCTCAGATGAGTCGCGTTTCTGCTTGTCCAGTGATAGTCGCCGTGTACGCGTGTGGCGTCGACGTGGAGAAAGTCCAATCCGGCAGCAATTGTGGAACGCCCCACCGTGCGACAACGTGGAATCATGGTTTGGGGCGCAATCCCGTATGATTCCAGGTCACCTTTATTTCGTATTCAGGGCACTATGACGGCCCAACGATACGTTGATGATGTGCTGCGACCGGTGACACTCCCCTACCTTCAGGGGGTACCCAATGCCCTTTATCAGCAGGATAACGCCCGACCGCACACTGCTCGCATTTGCCAACAAGCTCTGCAAGATGTACAGATGCTTCCCTGGCCACCGTACTCTCCTGATCTCTCACCAATCGAGCACGTCTGGGACATCATTGGACGCCGTTTGCATGCCTTGCCACAGCCGCGTTCAGAAGACGAACTGTGGCAAATGGTTGAGAGGAAATGGAGAGCCATCCCTCAGGACGCCATCCGTACTCTGATTGACTCTCTACCTAGACGTGTTGCTGCGTGCATCGCCGTCCGCGGTGGTCCTACTTGCTACTAAGCCGACGCCGTTCTCGCTCTGTATTATGACTATCATTTTGAAATAAAGATCACTTATTGTTCGTCCCTGTCTCTCTCTGTCTGCCGAGTTTCATCACTTTCTGGCCACTATTTCTTGGTGTTCCATTTTCAATGTTACGCAGTGTATATATTTTTTATATTTTCTTCTAACCAACTTGCATATACTAATTCTGTACATATTTAAAATATCTTTCTTTCTCTTCTTTAAAAAAATTGTTTATTTTTAAAGAGCAAGTGTCCCTAGGGGGACATAGCGCTCTAAGTCGAAATAAAGAAATTAGAAAATAATAACACCTGTCTTAGCGTTATTTTCATTGTTGTAAGCACCTTTATAATTCGTTCTTTTTGATACCATCTAGTAGCGTCGAACTATTGCCTTTTACGTCGTCTACATCAGAAAAACGCCTTCCTTTCAAATCCTCTCTCATTCTAGGGGATCTCAGGGACATATGCAAATATGGCGGGTGGATAAAAATAGTCGGACTTCAACGCAACATTCCTTTAGAAGTTGCCTGGCCGGCATTCATATTTCTTTAAAAAATGACACTTCGGCCAAACAAAGTTTATTTTCTCAACGTTTCAACAAAAATCTTTTGTATTCGTCAGGATAAATAAAAATAAAGCATTCGGCAAAACGTTAAATCTATATATATATACAATTGAATGTCTGTCTGTATGTTTGTACTCTATAGATTCAAAAACCATACATCCAATCGCCGTGAAAATTTGAGATATTATTAGGTATAACCCCGGGAAGGTTTTTGAAAAATAATTTCTTGAATATCTTGGATATCCTTAGAGTTATTGCAGATTTTTAGATTTAACTCGCAAGCAGCGCCCCCATTGCGACGATGATAACAAGTTTTTTAATCTATAAGTTTTATTATCACTAAGTTTATTATCTTAAAGATTATTTATCAAAAGTAAGATTTTCTACCTATTAATTGCGCACAAGTCAAAGTTAGTTTTATCATTTATCTACAACATATATATTGGGAGAATAGATAAAATGATGATTTTGTAATGTAGAAAATTAGGAAAGACAAAATTTAGGATGACACGGCAATTTATTTGAGACAAGAATAATCTATTCTATATATATATATATATATATTTTTTTTTTCCTATTTTCCCTTTGAATTTGCTTGATACGAACCTCTATTCATTTTTGAATTAGTAGAAATCAGACGATAACCATAGGTTATAGCCATTCAAAAGTTGGTTTAGGTCGTCAATCCTTTGCGAACAAATAGAAATAGCCACGCTGGCGCACTCTCCGCAGATTTTTAAAATGATATCCCGTGTCGTATTTTAAAAAATAAAATCAAGTAAAGAAGAGCTTCATTACGAAATTAGTGATTTATTATTTTAAATACAGCTGTTCATAAATATTTGTTTGTGGCAAGATACTATTCCTTTAACTTCCAATTACCGAGGGAACCAATTAATATTGATTTTATTCAACCTATCGAGTATTTTTCAAGGGACCGGGAAAAATGTTCAATTTATAGAGAGATTCAAATTTACGAGTTTCAAATTATCAAAATATATCTATTATTTTTTACATATGTTATTATTCAAATGACATTTATGTAGGGATAATTTTATTGTTAATTTTCATTTTGATGTATTGTATACATTTGATCATTAATAAATTATTATTTAGGTATTAAAACTGCCTTTTTGTTCAAAGACAGCAACGTTTGAACGGGTACAGCTAGGTGGAGCAGAAAATCAAACATAAAGTTATCTTGCCAAGTATAGATTCAGTAGGGATTGGATGTTTTCTAGAATTGTTTTAACAAATGTTCGTTAGACAAACCTTTACTCGGGTAAAAACCGGGCGAAGCCGGGTACATCCGCTAGTATTAATATACAAATGCTTTATTTTTATTTCTCCTGACAAAATATTTTTGTTAAAACGTTAAGAAAATAAAACTCTAACTGGTCGAAATGTCTATTTTTAAATAAGTATGATAATTACGTGGAGAGAAAACGCATATATTCAAACTGTAAATTGACTAAAAACCTTTAAAAGTAAAATAATAAATGTACACATACACAATTGTATAATTTCATATATCTTGAAAGATGCACTCATATATATATATATCTTTGTTAATTATTTCACAACCCCCATCTTTGATAAACATTCCATATACGTTTGATCTGTGAATAAATCTTACAGAGAAATTTCAACCAACTTTTGTTTGAGAATTCGACACTATTATAGACGCGTATGATTCTTTTAGAAATTAAACAATTTCTTATTTATTATTTATTTCATCTTAATTTGCAGGTGTTACATTCGAGCACAGCTCGCGGGTCACCTTGTTCAGATTATTAACACATGGCGAGTTGTAATGCTAGAGTGGCCCCCCGAACCTTACAGGAGGGCAGTTGTTGAGTGTTTGGCTGTCAGCTAGCCATTGGGTCCAGGTCGTCGGATTCGGTGGCTGAGGTCACCTTGATTTTGAACAATTTCTTGTATAGTTGGGTTGCAATTTCAGAAAACGATTTTTAAAGGTAATTTGCCTTTCATTGTAAGTAAGTTTTGATAATTTCTAATAAAACAATTTCTACTGTCCTTACTACAATTTAAAAGAATCATACACCTCTATAATAGTTTCCAATTCTCATAACAGATGTGACGCGCGGATGTATCATATTACAACTTTTGTATATTTAATATTATTTTTAATACATAGAGATTGCATGGAATTTATTTTTCCAGAATTTTAAATTAATTTCCATATCTCATTCGATTTACAATATTTAATATTGGTAGTGAAACTAATGAATGCGAGGACCAGAACGTTATGTGAAAGAAAGTAGATAGAAACATACACACACAATGAATATATTGAGTAAAGTTTTATTTCTTTCTGATAGTCCTTATAATCAAATACACTGTACTGATATTGTACTCGTAAATATAAAGGCTGCATGGCCGGCATTCATAGTTCTTCAAATTAATGAAACTTCGGCCTGTAAATCTTTTTATTATCTCGACGTTTCGACAAAAATCCTTTGTCCTCGTCAGGAGCGAACAAAAATGAAGAACGCCCTTGCAGCCTTAGAATAATTTTTAACGCCAAATGTTTTATTTTTGTTCGCTCCTGGCGAGGACAAAGGATTTTTATCGAAACGTCGAGATAATAAAAAGATTTACTGGCCGAAGTATCTTTGATTTTAAGTGATATTGTACTATATTTTGCTAATTTGGGCATATCCTAATCAAGGCAATGCATCACCTTCTTCCCTGGCCGTACAAGACTGACTGCTACGACTACCTGGGGAACTGGAAGAAAACTAGAGGCCCTCTAGACAGAGAGGTTGGTGGGAAATGTGTTATGTATCTTTCTTCTACAATGTGTTCATTTAAAAAAACTTTTTATTTGACCGCCCCATTTGGTAGAGAAATCGCTACATATTACCTTCTTCTTCTTCCTTATCTCCACTCAATCATATTAGGGTATCAAGTTGGTTTTCGACCACTAGGACCCGGGTTCGATTCCCGCAATGGACACTTTTTTCTGTTTTAAAAAAAAATGCTCCAATGGCCCCCGATTCTTGCAAAAGTCCAACCCCACCAGCGAGTGCAAGTAACCAAACGGGGCTCTGGCATTTGTAAGTGCAAAGTCGAACTGCTTTTCACATGCGTAGACATGTGGTGTGCTTACAGTAAAAAGCAGTCGCTAACTACCCACCATGATTATCATGGCCTGTACCACGTGTACTAGGGATAAGCAAAAAAAAAAGGGTATCAAGTTGTGACCCTTGATTGTGTCTGTTTGACAATCATCATGACTGGGTGAAGTAGAATGCGTCTGCCTTTGTCAATAAGACTGGGAGCACTACTCAGTGGCAGGCCGACTTAGTTCCAAAAGAAATGGCCGCCTCTGACATGAGGAACAGATGCCATGTGCAGCCGCTCCTAACATGGAGTACAAACCTTACTGATCCTGTATCCCTGGATTAGAAGCTCTTACAGGATACTATCAGCCGGGCCAGCTGAGCCCAGGTTTTTTAACGAGCTTGTTACTGCTTCCCCTCCTCCTTTTTCATCCGGGCTTGGGACCGGCAAAGGCCTATTCTATTCTATGAATAGAATGATCTATCTTATCAATATACTCCCCTTACATTGTCAATTGGGCCTATAATCTGGGTTGTTGTATTGTTCCAGTCTTGTCTCAGTGAATGCAGTTTCAATCTTACCTTCTCCCACTGCGGCTGTGTTCCCGCCAGTATTCTACATGTCAACTCCGCCAGGTTTTGTAGAAATGGTGACGTTTTTGATCAAGTATTTCTATGTATCTACACGCGCTATGATATAAATTTGATTTAAAATTGGTTTTGTATTTGACCTTTATCATCTCTTGTCGACTCTAAGTCGTTTGTGAGTGTAAATAGATTTATAGCGCATATAATTTAGCGCCTCCTTTAATGCTTTCTTCTACTGGGGGTGGGCCATATGGTCGCTTCATACTTCCTCCGCCATCCTCTTCATAACATTTTACCAAGAATATGTAAATATTAATGTAAAAATTATGTAAATATTGAATAATTAACGTTTTTTAAAATCACATTCATCGCTAAAAAAAGAGAAGGATACAAATAAAAGTCCGAAAAGTTAACATATTTGTATAATTTGTAAAATAGAGTCAAAAAGAGATTACTATGAGGGTTCCACTTGCGCCCATCATTGGCAGTGGGAGGTTTTGATTACAAAATTACAGAATAACTTCCAATCCATCTAGTTAGTGCAAACCAAACGTTCTTCTGTATTTTAAGTGCAAATGGATGTTGAACATCAAGGTTTCTTGCAGAGGACGAAAAATGCCTGGATCAGATTGACTTGGAGGGTTGCAATTTATATTGCAAAGCCGATTGCCAGTAACTATGCATTTTCTTCTTTAACTTCCACAAATCTAATGAAATCTCATTCACAATGGTCAATCGTCTCTAAATGTTTTCAGGAAAATTGTTTTCCAATCGGACTCCTCACACCGCACCATCGAGTTTCTGGTAAGTACATTCCAATATTCCTTGAATCCTTTATGTAGTATTTTATTATATATCTTCCTCATATATATATGTAAAAACATTGGATTTTATCGACTTAATAAACATTTTGAAGTAAGTATTAATATTATTTTATATGAGAACTACTTAGGATGTGTTTGAACTCTTACACATTTTTTTTCTTTTAATAATAATGATAATTGAACAATTTTAATATAAATATTTGATGGATTTTTATTTTTATTTTCTCTTCCATGTTAATATCATATGACTTCTTTACGGCCTTAAATTATTATAAATATATATTAAATATAGAAAAATTAAGTATAGAAAAATGTAGAGGATACATGTATGAGAGTTAAAGTGTCCCTGGGAGGACATAGCGCTTTAAATTGAAATAAATGAATACATTTCATATAAGAATTGCCAAAAAATCTCATTTCGAGTGATTTAGAGTCTTTGAAAATATAGAACAGTGGACCTCCTATATAGAACTTTCAAACATTTTTATATGAAATTTGATTAAATACTCCAAAATACTATATACAAATAAAAGTGGAATTAGAGGTTACAATATATTATATCAATATTATTATATACTAGCGGATGTACCCGGCTTCGCCCGGGTTTTACCCGAGTAAAGGTTTGTCTAACGAACATTTGTTAAAACAATTCTCTATAAACTTATAAAAAAAAATAATAGATATATTTTGATAATTTGAAACTCATAAATTTGAATCTCTCGATAAAGTGAACATTTTTTTCCGTTCCCTGAAAAATACTCGATAAGTTGAATGAAATCAATAATAATTGGTTCCCTCGGTAATTGGAAGTTAAAGGAATAGTATCTTTGCCTTGGAACTGTATCATTATTCTTGTCTCAAATAAATTGCCGTGTCATCTTGAATTTTATCTTTTCTAATTTTCTACATTACAAAATCATCGTTTTATCTAGTGAACATTTTTTACCGATCCCTTGAAAAATACTCGATAAGTTGAATAAAATCAATATTAATTGGTTCCCTCGGTAATTGGAAGTTAAAGGAATAGTATCTTTGCCTTGGAATTGTATCATTATTCTTGTCTCAAATAAATTGCCGTATCATCCTGAATTTTGTCTTTCATAATTTTCTACATTACAAAATCATCATTTTATCTATTCTCCCAATATATATGTTGTAGATAAATAATAAAACTAACTTTGACTTGTGCGTAAATAATAGGTAGAAAATCTTACTTTTGATAAATAATCATCATCATTTAGTTAAATCTACAAATCTGCAAATAACTCTAAGGATATTCAAGATATTCAGGAAATTATTTTTCAAAAACCTTTCCGGAGATATACCTAATAATATCCCAAAATTTCACGGCGATTGGATGTATGGTTTGTGAATCTATAGAGCACAGAAAGACAGACATTCAATTATATATATAGATATAGATTATATTTTACACTATTTTAATTTAAAATAATGAAAGTATATCCTAACCAGGAGCACATGTGCTTTTTAGATGGCAGAGCTCTATCTAGTGGAACAGAAATCAACTAAACATTCATTTAACCTGTTACCTGATATTTGGCCAATCTAATTTCTTGATAAATCAAGAAAAGCCATCCACGAACGCGTTTCGCGTTGTTGGCGCTCTTTCAACGTGGAGCAGGCTGTACCACTGCGGAGAAATTATTTTACCTTTTCGCTGTTGCCATGATGTCGCGAAAATAAATCTTAAAATATTTTCAAAAAACATGATGATCAAAAAAATGTTCATTAACATTTATTTTCAGCTTCATAGAGCTATGTTCAAATCAATAAGCTTGAGGGACAAGTATCTTTCAAATAAATTTATTTCAAGCTTTCGGGCACAACCGCCCTTCGACAGGAAAAATATATTACGCTTTTCCTGTCGAAGGGCGGTTGTGCCCGAAAGCTTGAAATAAATTTATTTGTAAGATACTTATCCCTCAAGCTTTTTGATTTGAACATTCTATTAGGGGATTAGCCTATTAATTCATAGAGCTATATTTCTAAAAGAATGTATATTATATTCCAGTTGGAATTTTTTACCACCTTCATGGGAAGAGCGGCTCAATTACCTCTTAGACGTGGATTTGAATTCTTGGCTCACCCTACGTAAGAAACATATTTATTTCACTTTAATAAACATTTTAATTCTTAATTTGCTTTAGCGATTCTTACATCTCCGCCAATCTCTTGGTAGAAAAACCCGAAATGACCCATTATGTTTTTAAGCCCAATTATGAGGTAAGTATATATCTCTATTCCTTCTCTGTCTTTTACCCAAAACATTTCTTATGAGGTAGAAGTAGATGTAAAATTAGATAAAATTTATATTTGAAAGCAAATAATGTTAGGATATACCAACAGAGGTAACTTTCCGGTTAAAATTCATTAAAACAAAGCATTTTGGTTTATCAGCCCAGTATAGATAACGTTATGGGTTATGAAGAATATAATGTCCCCCAACATATCACAACTTTATGTTACATATATGCCATATATAAGATATACAAGGTGTGTCCAATAAATAATGAGACCGGTCAAAAACAAATAAAAAATGGAAAGGATATATATTTTTAAAAGTCTATTTAAAAAATAGAAAGCTTCAGATACACTGTGGTATATCACATCATGTGATTGCGCGCGCAGTCGATAAATTGTAAGCTTGTAAAAAGAACGCCTTGCATAACAACTTCTAATTTGTAATGGATAGAAAATTCGAACAACGAATTTGTATAAAATTTTGCTACAAAATTGGGAAATCGGCTTCAGAAACTTTAGATTTGTCGAAATTGGCATTTGGAAATGAAAATGTAAATAAGCCCACCACATTTAGATGGTTTTAAAAATGGAATGGAATCGGTGAAAGATGAGAAGCGTGTTGGACGTCCAATTCTGCACAGGAACCCTGAAAAGGTGAGCCAAATTTCAAATTTGAAAAATAAAATTCACGAATAGGGTTACGGGACATTGAGGAAGAAACAGGGATATCAAAATCATTAATTGGATCGATAATTAAAGAAGACTTGCAGTTAAAGAAGACACCTTCGAAATTTGTCCCTAAAATGCTCACAATCCAACAAAAGGAGAATCGCGTTGAAGTTGCCAAAAAAAAAAAATGCTTGAAATGGTGAAAGAAACCCCTAATTGGAAGGAAAAAGTAATAACTGGAGACGAGACATGGGTTTACGGGTATGACCCGGAAACAAAACGCCAATCCATGGAGGGGAAAGGAAAAGATGAACCAAGAACGAAGAAATCCCGACTTTGCAAGTCAAAAACCAAAGTCTTTTTGGTCACGTTCTTTGACATAAAGGAAATTGTGCATTATGAATATCTAGAGGAAGGTCAAACAATTAATAAGGAGTCTTATTTAAACATTATGAGACGTGTACGTGAATCCATTCGTCTGAAAAGAAGTGAAATGTGGAGTTCCAAAAATTGGATTATCCATCATGATAATGCACCACCACACACCGCTACATCTGTACCGACTAAACACGGCATCCAAATACTTCAACAACCTCCTTATTCCCCAAACCTAGCTCCAAATGATTTTTTTTTCTCTTTCCAAAACTCAAAATGGCTCTAAAAGGAAGGAGATTTGACACTAGAGAGTCCATCATAGCGGATTCGAAAAAGGCCTTGAAGAACATCCCGAAAGATGCATTTTCTAAATGTTTTAAATCATGGGAGAAGAGATGGAAATTATGTATAGATGCGGGAGGGGACTATTTTGAAAAATACTAATAAAATTATTTTTAATCATTCTATTTTTTCTTTATTTTTAACCAGTCTCATTATTTATTGAACACACCTTGTATTTAGCGTCAATGTTATAGCAGAGGCGATCTTCATTTTTTTATTTATGATATATGTAGTAAGAAATGATCAGTCTCCTAAAATATCGAGTTTATTTTGCTTTAAATAAATATTTCAATGAAATCTAAAATACTTTCGAGCATTAGTCAAATTCCAATTATGGTATGCACTATATGTCTTAAGACATACACATAAGACATATTCCTCAAGACATTCCTCTCTATATTTCTCAAGACATATATATAACGTTGTGGGAGTATAAAATCTATGTACCTAAAAGAGGCACCACTCCCTTTAAATATGTATCAGAATGATTCAATATGTTCATCGCTCTAGTAAAAAACCGTACAAGTGGGGTTAAGAAATAAGCCATGACACTATTTTTGATGAATTTAGACAACATTTCTACCTGTATACCTCATTATACCTCATTCTTTATAACTACTAGTAAATTTTTCACTAGGGCAATGAACAATAATACTGCTGTCGCGTTCAGCGGCGCAGTGCCCCAGACGCCCAAAGTCTCTATTTCAGGTCCCGGGGGGGGGGGAGGGGGGGAGAACACCAACCTATCTCTATGTAGGGAAGAGCGACTCCAAGAAAAAACTGCGGAATTCCGTTGTCTCTAGGGCAGGTATTTGGCAATGATCGGCCTCTTGAACAAGCCAAGCAACAACATGAGAGTCAGTGAACTACAACAACTGACTTTATTTCTAGTCACGAATACATCTATACATGTAAGTATTTATATATGACAAATATATTTTAACAAAATTAATTAAATTTACATAGTTTCAAAAGATAGAAATATATTCCCGAAGAGAAGATTAACATATTCTTTTCCCGACAAATGCCATCGTTCTGATGCATCAATAAAAGGAGAGGTGCCTATTTAGGTACATGCATATAATGAGATTGAATGATTATTAGGAATGTATGTGATAATTCTACTTTTTTTTTTATCAGATTAGTAATGACCTGAGCCTTTGAAAATATATACCCTATTTTACATTTATTTATTTATTTATCAAATCAGACGCGATATCCCTACAAGGGATGCTTGCGTCAATAACAACACTAAATTCAGATACTATATTACATAAAAAAAAAAAAAATTAAATAATTACAAGATTTGAAAAGATAAGAAAGAGGACATTAAAATCATTCTTGATTTTACATCACAACCAACAAAATAAATAAACCAAAAATATACAAATAGGTAATAATTAAGGTTTTTTTAACCAAGAGAGAAAATCATAGATATATTTACAGAATTTTCTAAATTTAAAATACGAGTCCTTACTATTTACAAACATAAAAAGATCCTTGTATTCGATGTTTTCCCGGTTTCTGTAGTTCTGGAAGATTGGGCACTCAAGAAGCAGATGTCTGGAATCCTGCTTCCTCTTTCCACATAAACATCCCGGATCGTTTATAGCTCCTATTCGAAACAGAAAATCTCCGAAATTTCCATGACCAGTAACGAATTGCACATTGTAAAAGTCAGGGCGGAAATATCCTGGAATGCCCAAAGGGAAAAAGAGACGAAAGTGATCACTTGTATTAGAAAACATATCTTTCATTCTTGTTCTTAAAAATCCATTTATTATTGAAGGAGAATGTGGACTGAACGTTCGTTGGTCTTCCTCGCTTAGTTGATCCAATTCATATTTAATCAATCTTGATTCGATAAAATCAGTCAGGAATGGGATCTCTGCCAGACAGTGGACACAATTTGAGGAAGATGTTTAAAACGATCTAGTAGCCCAAAGAACAATTTGGTATTGCATCGAATTTAATTTCTGTTTACAGCGGTTATTTATTTGGTAAAACCAAATTTCAGCTCCATATGTTAGAATGGGTCTAATTAGCGTCTTATACAAAATTAACCTTTTATTAGAGTTTATACCCCATATTTTGCGGCTGAGGGAAAAAAGCAGATTTTTCATGCGATGCGCTTTATGCAAAATCTCATTGATGTGCGGGGTGAAATTTATTTTTGTTTTGAACCTATGATTAGATAATTTCATTCCCAAAATTTTGATTTCATTTGAAGGCTTTATGACGGTTTTTTGAAATTCCAACTGGAACCTATGGAAATTGTGAAAGTGAATCAAGTTTGTTTTTTCTGGATTTATTTTTAACTTGTTTGAGCGACACCATTGAGTGACATAGTTTAGGGTGTTCACTAACTCAGTTTTTAGACCCTCTAAATTATAATGCCAACATATAATAGAGATGTCGTCCGCGTAGCAAATAATTTCAGCGTTTGTTGATTTAAAATTCATTAAAATATCGTTTAGCAAGATGTTCCATAATAACGGTGAAAGTGGACTACCCTGAGGACATCCCTTAGTAAGGTTTTTGGAGACCATTTTGCAACCGTATGACAGACAAACTGTCCTTTTATTATTCAAATAGGATTGGATGATTTGAATCAGAGAGCTGGGAACGTTGTCTAAATCCATTCTTTTTATTATAGCTGGCCACCATGCATTATCAAAAGCCCCTGATAAGTCCACTGCGATCAACGCCGTCAGTTCTCTTTGCTTGTGTTCCAGAACAGTTTCAGTCAGCTCTTTCATAGCAGTAATTGTTGATTTATGCCTGGAGAAGCCATGTTGTCTATGACTCATCAAATTGTTTTCGTCATAAAAGGTAGTAAGTTTATTTTTAATTATATTTTCGAAAATTTTTGAAATGTTTGATAGCAAGGAAATTGGTCTGTAGCTTTTACTAGCATCATAACTAGTTTTATCTACTTTAGGAATGATTTTCACAAAAGAGTTTTTCCAATAATCTGGGAAATATCCCAAACTTATACATTTTTCGAATATTTGATGGAGGATTATGGAAATCCTAGGGTAGGCGTATTTTATCATATTATTGCTAATATTATCTGATCCAGGTGCTTTTTTATTTTTCAATAATACAATAATTGATTCAATATCTTTTAGGCTTATGATCACTTTATTTCTATTATTGTAAATTGGCGAGTAATATCTAGTTGCTTTGTGAAGTTCCTCCTCGGAAGAAATATCATCATCCGGGAAAAGATCGTTTAATAAACTTTCCATTTTTGAAGTCCTAGCAAAATCCGGTACGTTGTCTATCAATGGAATCCCTGTTGTGTTAAATGATGCTTTTAAAGTTTTGAAAGTTTTATAAGTGTTCCCAAAAGGATTAGTTGATTCGTTTTCTTCGAGAAAGAATCTCCAGCTTTTAAATTTTGCCTTGTTAATATCTTTATTATAGTTGTTACGAGCAGCTTTAAAAAAAATTTTCATTAATTATTTTGCCTCGCGATAGAATAAATTTCTTATATAATTAAAATCATTTTTCATTTTTTCAAGTTTATTCGTCCACCACTTGAATTTGACTTTGTTTTTGTTTATGGCTGATTTTAACTTGAGGGATGCGTAAGCTGCTTCACTGATAATATCTGTGAGTTTTAAAACAGCTCTATCTACACTTTCGGAATTTTTTATTTGGTTTGTTTCATCCACGAGGCTTAGCAATTCGGACCCAATTTTGTACATAGAAATATTAGGAAACACCAAGCCTGATGTAACTTATAAATGGCGTAAATTGAAAGAACACAAGGAAAAGATAGGCAAGCATCAATAAAGATGGTATAACAGGTCGTTGTCTAAACAACTCAGGGAGGATGTAAACATATCGACCATGCTAGCCTTGATTGAACAACAAAGTTCGTTCTCACTGACGTCACTATCAGCATATAAGCTGGTTTTCTTCTGAGCTCACGGCAGACAGATAGGCAGTTTCTGTACAGAAGACAGCACAGTAGCATAAGGCAGAGTAGTCAGGAGTTAGGTGCACTCAGGTCGTCATGTTACCCGATTCACCAACAGTCCCAAGACATCCCCTTAGTCCATCTCATCTTCCCGGGTACCGCCCCAAAAACCGAGGAAACCATGATCCTCTGCGTTTCCTTTGTCTTCAGGCTAGTGCGCTTCTACTTCCGACCCATGACTGCAAGTTAGATAAGGAACCTACTGTGACGGTTTCGAATCCACATTTTACAACATATATGTAGAAATGTAGTTGTTGTATCTTTTTGGATGAATGTAGTGTGGAATGTTGGATGCAGTCGTGGTGGTCACGATGTTTAGAGTTGGTTCAGGCGTGATTGGGATTACACAAAAGGACGAGGCATGTTGGATATTACCACATATATATATATTTTAATATGGTACATTTTATCTATAAATTGAATCTCTGATGTGGAAAATAATCCTTTTTTTATACTTTACATTTGTATGTATAAAAATTCCATAATTTAGAATGTATATTTGTTTGAAGCAAGAATCCCTCGAAGGATATTGCGCTGCGGTAATTGATAAGCAAATTATTAAATTGATCCCAATTCTGTGAGAAGTTTCAATTGAATTATAAAATAAACAATATTAGTCTAAACTGCAAAGTGATTAGGCCATAATATCTATAAAATAACAAATTGAATATACCTATATAAAAGAGAAGTTAAATTGAAACCATCACTTGTACAAACTTGCAATATAAAGGCTGTTTAATTGCTCAGGCTATATCACTTTAAGTATTTTAAATTCAGAGAATTTATAAAAATATTAATTATATCAATTTGAACCATTACATGTATAATGTTGTTTGATCCAGGCTGCTGACGTGTTCAGCAATGTTGGAGGCTACATAGGTATCTGGCTAGGTATTGCCATCTCCTCTCTGACTGACCTTCTCAAGATTGGAACAGCCTTCATCAAACATCGCCTCCTGGGGCTAGCTTAATCATTTTTATTTATTTTCGTAACACTTTGTGTTATATGTGAAATGCTAGAAATATTTTTCAAATAATTGCGTGTCTTTTTTCACCTTTTAAACACTCTTTATTGCTAATAAAACATAATTTAGTTGATAATTTCTATATAGCTCTCGATTTCCAGTTCTACCTTCTCATAGAACAAATCGGATATATTACATGATTGATAAATATATAGATACACTATAATAACTACCTTTTAGAGGAGGTTTTTAGAAAAAATCAGATACTTGGATTGAAAAAACAAAACAAATATAATAATTTACATATATAATGATACCTACCCACATATTCCCATGCCCAGAAATGGCAGTTATCCCTGCAGAAAATTGATGAGGACCCAGAACAGCTGCTTTACACACCCAAGAGAACATTGCGACTGCTGTGATAGAGATGCATGGAGACATCTGTGGCTCTTCATTGAACACAACAACAACAGAAAATTGACATGGACCCAGAACAGAAGCTTTACACAAACAAGATAGAGGACATTGCGACTGCTGTGATAGAGATGTATGGAGACATCTGAGGCTCTTCATTGGACACAACAACAACAGAAAATTGACATGGACCCAGAACAGCAGATTTACACACCCAAGATAAAGGACATTACGACTGCTGTGATAGAAATGCATGGAGACATCTGAGGCTCTTCATTGAACACAACAACAACAGAAAATTGAAATGGACCCAGAACAGCAGATTTACACACCCAAGATAAAGGACATTGCGACTGCTGTGATAGAAATGCATGGAGACATCTGAGACTCTTCATTGGACACAACAACAACAGATATTTGACATGGACCCAGAACAGCAGATTTACACACCCAAGTTAGAGCACATTGCGACTGCTGTGATAGAGATGCATGGAGACATCAGAGGCTCTTCATTGGACACAACAACAACAGAAAATTGACATGGACCTAGAACACCAGATTTACACACCCAAGATAAAGGACATTGTGACTGCTGTGATAGAAATGTATGGAGACATCTGAGGCTCTTCATTGAACACAACAACAACAGAAAATTGACATGGACCCAGAACAGCAGCTTTACACACCCAAGTTAGAGCACATTGCGACTGCTGTGATAGAAATGCATGGAGACATAAGAGGCTCTTCATTGGACACAACAACAACAGAAAATAAGAATCCTCATGCATCAACTTTTATATTAATAAGACACAATTACAATTGAAACAAAAACTTTTTAAAACGGATATATTTAGTGGGTCGATAGGTTGAAACATAGTTTAAATTCTAATGCATCGTGTTGTTTAAGACACTTTGAGTGAACCAGACAACTTCCTAGAACATTTTTGTTTTTGAAATATTGATAATAACAAGGACTAATTAAATTGTTTTTCTCACAAATTTGAATACAGTTTGGATAACATGTTTTCAACTTTAAAACTTTATCCGCTCTGCTCTCTTCTTACAATTTTGTATTTAAATTATAGGACACACCTCTAAATATTTTATACAGAATTTCATATATTCATATATGGTGAATAATAGATTTGAATATACTACAAATTTTGAAATTCAATTAAGAAGATATCCAAAACAAAATAGATCAATAGAAGTATAAAGTTGTAAACATATAGCAAATCAGGATGGTCTTCTTAAGAGGTAGGTGGTTGGTTTCAGCTCTTAGTAATATCAACAACAACAACAGCTTTATTAGGACATTTCCGTCCTGTAAGGACTCGCCATACATCAATTTCACGGAGAAAGGGAAAAATGAAACATAAACAAAGGAGAGAAGGGAAAATGAAAAGGAAATCAAAGTATTCAACATAACTATACAAATTAACTTTGGAAGGAAATTGTTCTGTAATTTTAGTTCTTAGAGACTACCTCTTAGTAATATCATCAACCTCTACAAAGACCCGGCTTCGCCAAAGTATGCAAAACAAAAATAATATGCAAATTTTCCTGTTTTACGACTAATTAATAAATTTGTGGCTGATGCTATGTGACATTGACTACTTTTAGACATTATTCGATATATTTCCTCTAAGTTTCATCAATATAAATTGAATGTTTAATTTAAAATGCATATATTGGATGAAAATATAATTTATTTACCAATATTTCAGTTGGCTGAACGCCAACCTTCATCAAGGTATTACAACATATCTATGATGTATATGACACACATTAATATGTTATACCTTGAAAAAGTTTGGCGTTCAGACAACTGAAATATTGGTAAATAAATTATATTTTGATTCAATATATGCCTTTTTAATTGAATATCTATTTAGGGATTGCTCTATTTTTTCAAAAAGATAGAATATTGTGAAACAAACAGAATATACCTTTTTTTTACTCGTTATTGGACTAATTAGCTATCACAGCGTTGATTTTTTCTGACTTAACTTTGTTTCATTCCAAAGTTTCATCTGTAATGTGCAAATATTGTAGGAATGTATGCGGAACACGAAAAAAAAAAACAAGGGAACTTTATTTATACAAAGTAGCTTATTATCCTTAGAAGAATTTGCAATAACTCGACAAAATTATTTTTTTTTTGCAAATCCAAAGGAATATATAAGAACCGAGATTAAGAAAATATTTTATTCATTGAAAAATTTATTCATTTGGCCTTGATGCAAGCCTTCTTCTTCTTCTTTCTTATCTCCACTCAATCACACTAAGGTAAAGCTTGCAAGCCTTGATTAAGCAAAAGTAAACATCTCCCTTTTTGATGTAAAAAATGTCCACTGAAATCTCTAATTTATCGTAATGCAATTTTGTAATTTATGCTAAAACTGGGTATTTTCAGCCGACAGGATTAGAAGTAAAATGTACGTGCAAATATTAATGCCATAATTTGGTTGAACATAGAAAATTTGACTTTTAAATTTTAATATAGACAAATATGTGTGTGATTACTTTTAAAAGACGAGTCAGCTAAAATAATTTTTCCTTCAACATCGGAGTGTAGAAAATTTTGTTAAATTGTATTTCTTGTGTCTTAATCCCCCAGGAATTTTCTAAATTCCCGATGTCCTATACTATAATAAATATTTCATGCAAATTTTAGATTGAAGCTTTCAAAATAATATTAATATTCTTAAAGCGAAAACATCTATCCCAATTCTTTTTCCATCGCCGAAAGGAGACATTAGGAAATTGTTTCAATTTGTAAAAAAAAAAAAAAGAGAGAGAGAATCTCGCGGTAAAATAACTTCAAATTTTATGTTTCACTTAATAGAGGAATAAGACATTATTAAGCTCTAATTTTATATTGAGATGTTCAGAAAAAAATTGATAAAATAAAATAAATATATAAAATAAAAATAAGAAAAAGGCATATCCTGATCGTACAATTAAAAGTTGCTGATGGCTTGCGCCATCTGTCGGAATAAATATAAACTATTCGTTGGTTTTTAATTATTCCTAGTGCAACTTTTAGTTGCATGATCAGGAGATTCCCTTTTCTTAATTTATCCATCTGATCTTAGTACAATTTCACTTTTGTATTATTTTTCTCACAGAGATATGTTCAGGTTATACAGGGTCCATTATGAAAGTAATGAGCATTTACTGGCAAAAAATACATTTATTGATCGTAATTTGTGCAAATGTTCAATATTCTTCAAAATACATTCCTCCTGCATCAATGCACGCCTGAAAGGCACCCTGAAACTCCTCGACAGGAATGCTTCTCAGGAACGTTGTAACATGGTGTTGGATGTTTTCCACGGTTTCCCAATGTTTTCCTTTCATCTCTCTCTTGAGTCGCGGAAACAAAAAGAAGTCACACGGAGCTAAGTCGGGACTGTAAGGGGGGTGAGGGATCACCGGGGTGTTGCTCCGGGCCAGGAAGTTGGTAATGATGAAGGCTGTGTGGCTGGTGGCATTGTCATGGTGGAGCTTGACCGTGTCTTTAATGTCAGTCCTCACGCGTGCGATCCGGCGTTTCAATCTCCTGAGCACCTCCAGGTAAAAGGCTGAGTTTACAGTTTGTCCCTGCGGTACAAACTCACAATGGACTATTCCTCGGATGTCCAAGAAGACAATGATCATCGTTTTGATGCGCGACTTGCTCATTCGCGCTTTCTTGGGGCGTGGGGATGATTTTGTGTGCCATGCACAGCTCTGCCTTTTCGACTCTGGGTCGTATTCAAACATCCAGGATTCGTTTCCGGTTACTACAGAGTTCAGAAAGTCCGGTTCATTTTGAATCAAATCCAACAATTCTTGACAGCGCAAAACTTTCTGTTCAGTTCTTTCTGGTCTTGCGTCAACACTTTCGGCAAAAGCTTCGCACAGACCTTACGCATTTGCAGATCCTCGGTCACTATCCCATGTACCACAAATGTGGACGTGTGTAATGTGTCAGCAATTTGCTGGATGCTTAATCGACGGTCGGTACGCAAAACTTCGAGCACACGATCCACGTTCTCGTCAGTTCTGGCCGTTGTTGGGCGTCCTGACCGGGGTTCGTCGGCGACCTCCTTCCGGCCCTCCTTGAACGCCTTGTGCCACTTCCCAGACTGTGATCTTGAAATGCAATCGTCCTTGAAGGCTTTTTGCAGCATCTGGAATGTTTCGGTTGCATTTTTTCCAAGCCTGACGCAAAACTTTATGGCGTATCGTTGTTCAAGCGAACGCTCCATCGCGCTATGTTACAAAAGTTGAAAACACACTTCAAGCGGAGGCATGTATCTCCCCTCACACTGCTCGAACTCAACTGACGACCGGATGGATTGAAAGAGCATATCCCTCCACCACATTTCTCTCAGTTTCACCGTGCTGCCATCTATTGTCGCGTCACAATAACATTATGCTTATTACTTTCATAATGTACCCTGTATATATACATATCGTGTATTCTATGTAAACGGTGTTGTTAGGAACTGAAGAGAGGAAGAATGTACCCAAGTCCTACCTGGAGAATTCAGTCATAGCTGGGATCCCTCAGATTGCCAGATCCGACAAATGGATATCACGTCTTAAGACATTTTTCTTCTTGTCTTGTTGGGTGGGATTCTTCTACCAGACTTTCGCCTATCTACAGCTGGTGTTGAACTGCCCCATGGTTCTCAATATCGAGATTGAGGTCTCCGAATCCCAACCTCTACCTGCCGTCACCATCTGTGCGACTAACTGGTGAGTTTGATTTTTTTTTAAATTACAGTAGAACCTTCCTATAACGGATACCTAATCACAGAGCCAAAGTGTCCTTTAAGGAGAGGTTTTCTCTTACCGGAGAGTTGCTAAATACTAAAAATAGTCATTTTGCAAATGAAAACTGTACTTTGTAGAGAGGTGTTTACTAGCACGAGTGTCCTCTCATGGAGATTCTACTGTATTTCCTTTTTTTTCTCAAGAACATGTCATCTTGGACTCTTACTAAGAAATTTTAATCCATTATTTTAACAATCAAGGTCAATATTCTCTGTTAGCTAATGGGTAGTCCATCTGATATTCAGACATCTCTCAAGTATTCATTTTTTCAGTATGTAAATAGTAAAAACAGAATTATATTTCTTTACACATTAATTGTAGAAATTTAATATTACAAAATAAAAATTAACTAATAGTTATAAATAAATATATTTTTATTTTAACTTTCATATTTTACAATTTTATAGATAACATTTTAAATATATTACTTGAATGATTCATATTAGAATATGTTTATTTTGGAATATTTTCATTTGTAATAGAAAAAATTAACTCCATATGTGTTACACACATAAGTAATATAGCGACTTATTTAAAATATAAATAAATCAAAATTTTAATTTTAAGAACTCTGAATGCCGGCCAGGCAGCCTCTATCTTTACAAAATGTTATTGTTTTCTAAAAAAATAAACGTTTTAATATAAATGACATTTTTACAGTATTTATAAGACACATACAATTATGATCATTATTTATTTATGTTTTATACCGAGCAATCCATATTAAATCCTTCGCTAATAAAATAACATATTAAAAATAAAGAAGGCATCTCCTGACCACGAGCACATGTGCTTTTTAGATGGCAGAGCGCCATCTAGTGGAGAAAGAATAAACTAAACGTTTATTTAGCTTGCTCCGTGATATTTGGCCAACCCAATTTCTTGACAAATCAAGAAAAGCCATTCACGAACGCGTTTCGCGCTGTATCAAAATTCTTGTCGGTTTACGCCAACCTTTTTCAATATATAAATACAAGTAAATACGATGTTACACCTTGACAAAGGTTGTCGTTCAACTAACCAAAATATTTAATACATTACTCTTTAAATAAAAGACACTTAGGCCAGTAAATCTTTTTATTGTCTCGACGTTTCGGCAAAAATCTTTTGTCGAGACAATAAAAATATTTACTGGCCTAAGTATCTTTAATTCTAAGAACTATGAATGCCAGGCAGCCTCTATCTTCACGATAATACATTACATAAACATGTTATATAAAGATATTATTTTATTTTAAAATTATAATTACTAGAAAAATTGCTCTGTTGAATCGATCGCCAGAGGTCGCACTTTCCTTATAAAAACTCATTGTTGTTGTCTTCCTGGCCGACTGTTTTACATTTGGAATTACAGAAATATGATGAAATTGGGTTCCTCCATTTCGGTGACTAAGGAAATCGAAGCACAGGCAAAATGGCTTCACTTTCGAACAGCCGCTGCTCGCGCTGTTGTGGCGCGTGATTTTTGAAAATTGGCAGGTCTCCAAGCCAAGGGCGACGCTTGCGTTTGCCACAAACCTGGAGAAAATATATTGAGTTTTCAGGATTTTATGAGCAAAGTGTCGAAACTTTTTTTTATCAGAGTAGTATATTATCCTTTATTTGATCCTAATATGTTTCTGTAACAATTGATTAGAAGAATCAATATAACTGTTTAAATTGTATCGTATATATATATGTATATTAGAAGTAAACATAAAATAACCGAGAAATATATTAGAAATCGAGTTTCAAATTTTGAGTTTAGGTTTGACATCTTTAAAGTCGTTTTCTAATTTTTAAATCTGTTAAACCCTCAGAGAAATGATCCTGATTGTATAATCCTTTATTTCTACATATTTTTCTTATTCGGAGACCTATATCTTAGATTTCAGAATGAACTCCATAATCTATTAGTTTTTGCTTAAGCTTCATCTACCCTCACATTAATCTTTATTTTTTTTTTGAAAAAAAATAGTTCTTTAGAGAATAAAATATCAACAGTATAAAAATGTGTTTGAAATTTAACCCATAATATTTTATAATAATACTCGATTATTCTAGTGTTTAAAACATTTAAACTTTTCATAAAGTGAAATATATACATGTGTATTAGTCTAAAGCACAATATTGTGATTATAAATAATACGTTTTTAAAATAAACTTCACATTCTTTTCGAGAAAAAAAAGTTCAAATGTAAAGTTTTGATAAATACTTCTTAAGAAATACTAACCAAGTAAAGAATCTCATGCTTTTTCATATACTTTAACAACAGAACAAACATTTCTGTTTCAAAAATCAAATAATATATTTAAAAATATATAACTGTATTTGTCTAATTGAGTGTGCGTTTTTGTTTGTGCTAGGTTCGACAAGTACAAATATTGTGAAGATCACCCATCCCACTGTGAAACTACTGAAAAAGGAGAAATTGTAGTAATTATTTTATCATTTAATATATAAAAACACCATCAAATATATTTATACTAATGACTTCATAAATTTAGAATCATCTTCAGATTCAAAGATATCTGTAGAATGGCAAGGAGTGAAAAAAAGAACTTCATATAAGCAAATTTTTGATTTCATATAAGTAGAATCATAGGCCTCAGAGAAGGTGGAATTTTGACTAGAGAAATTTCTATGAAGGTTGATTGCAATCGAAATATTGTTGTAAGGGTTTAGTCTCAGTGGTTAGAGGGAAGATAAAAGTTCAAGAAAACCTGGCTCAGAGAGAGAGGTCGCCCTAGAGTAATAACAGAGAGAGAAGATAGGAGTATTCGAAGGATGGTTGTAGCAGACAGGACAAGAACTGCACCAATGATTCAAGCAACTCTACATGTACAGAATGAATCTGGACCACCTCTGAACACCATTAATAACTGTCTTATCGAAGCAGAACTCCGTAGTCGCCGGCCTTTATTGAGAATTCAATTCTCTGCCAGACACAGAAGCTCAACTTGTGTGGAGAGATACCTCTTTGGGCTCGAGAATGACATTCTCTCTTTTTTTATGATTGGGTTTATGACGCGCGGTAGGACACATGTTAGACATAGGCCCAAAAAAATCCCAACAGGACTGTATTATGTAAAGACATACAGCAAGAACCTCTGCTTCATGATGAAGGGTGGCATCAACTATTAAAGTAGGACCCCTTTAGTCTTAATCAAGGTACAATGACTGTTCAGCTATACATTGCAGATGTGTTGCAACCTGTTGTATTACAAATTCTTGAGTAGACTAATAATGCCATTTTCTAACAAGATTATGCCTTACCACAAACAACCAACATCTCACGAGCCTTCATTCCAAATGTTGACAGCCTTTCCTGGCCCGTTTGTTCTCCAGATATGTCCCCAATTGGGCATATATGCAACATGATGGGGAGGAAAATTTGGAAATCTTCAAAGCCAAATAATCTTTAATAGCTTTGGCAAAAAATTGAAATGGCTTGGCTAGCATTCCACAAGAAGACCTATAACAGAATGCCTCACCGTGTCGCTGCTTGTATACGTGTCAATGGAGGACACACAAAATATTATTAAAGAGCTATGTATCTCAATAAATCATAATCCTCTTTGTAAATTTCAGTTATATTTCACATTACCATTATTTTCTCACCGATTTTCAGATATTTTACCTAAGTATTTCGAGGTGATGTAATTTTTGTTATGGGGGGGGGGGGGGGGCAGTGTATATTTAATAGAGATAATATTATCTTTCTCTCCAAAAATATGCAAATATTGGTACTGATATGCTATAAATGATCATATTAAAACAGAATAAAAATTGTGAAAAATAGTAAATGGGGAAAAATGTGATATTGTACCGGGATAAGGTACATAAAATAAAAAAGAGGCATCTCCTTATCAGCAAATAGTTACTTTTTTTTTCAAAATAAATATTATTTCAACTATATATTCCTGAATTTACGTTCCTGTTTTACGGTTTATTTCTCTTGTTGCCTATATGCTCTTTATGTTTATTTTCAGTCTCATCAAAGCTTGAATTTTAATATTTTAAAGTCTTAATGATATATAAACATTGTCTGAATTGTATTTAGAATATGTTAAATGAACCTGTATGTACAGATCAATAAAAAATATTTGCATCATCTGAAATTCCACGCTTCGAAATCCGATTTCGTCAAGTACGGGACCAGCATCAATGATTCCCTTGTCCTTGAATTCTGTGCATGGAATTTTAAATCGTTTTTAAAGTAAGTTCCATATTTAGTTCATCTTTTATTTTTTTTCTAGTATTTATTAATATAAAACGACACTAGAAGTTACACCGCATGAGTTTCTTTTCAACGACAAATTAAAATTTTATTTCAAGGTGAAATTTCGACTATTTCTAACCTTTTTGGATGAGGTATGAAAGGATGAATTATGAAGAGTAATGACAAACGGAAAAATAAAAGTGTCCAGGGATGGGAATCGAACCCACAATGTTCCGCTTACCGGGCAGATGCTATGTCCATTAGGCCACCCTGGACGTATTTTTTCCGTTCGTAAATGATACATAAAGTAACTTATAATACAATATAATACACTGCGGCCTGTGATTGTAAAACGACACTGGAAGTTACACCACATGAGTTTCTTTTCAACGACAAATTAAAATTTTATTTCAAGGTGAAATATCGACTATTTCTAATCTTTTTGGATGATGTATGAAAGGATGAATTATGAAGAGTAATGACAAACGGAAAAGAAACTCATGCGGTGTAACTTCTAGTGTCGTTTTACAAACACAGGCCGCAGTGTAGTATATTGTATTGATTAACATGTAACTAAAAAGACACTAAAATGCTCACTTTTCACTTTTAAAATAAATAAAAACAACAACTATTTTATAGTGAAAATGATATTCATGTCCAAAAGGTACAACTTTCAAATTTAAATAACACAAAACTTTAATGATATTTTTACGTATTAATATCAGTTTCCCTTAAAAATTCAGTACCTAAATTGTGTGGGATTTTTCTTATTATATCTTTGACACAATATTTAGTATTTATATTCTTTAAGTATATATATATTTGGCAAACACAGATAAATATGTTAAATTAATAGATTCCTCTCTCTCTCTCTCTCTCATATAAATATTACCTTTTATATTATCAATAATCACATACAGTATCGTATATCATTTTTCTTAATTACTTAAACTACCTAGAGAGATTTACAAAATTAAGTTTAAAAACATTTAAAAAGTATACTTGAAGCTAAAAAAAATTATATATAGGTAAAAATTACAGAATTATCTGATATTTATTCACATAATACAATAATTTGATTCATATAACTTGGTTGAATGATTAAACTATATGAGATTTAATCATTCTCTTTATCCGAACTTGCTCTGTTTGCACATCATAAATGTTATTTTTTGAATAACTTTCTACATTTTAAAATAAATCTGATATAATGGCTTTTATAATGCAATATAATGCGGCTTATGATTGTAGAACGACATTTGAAAATTATCACTCACGTGTTTCTTTTAAACGAAAAATCGAAATTTATTTTAAGGAGAAATAACGATTATTTCTAACCTTAGGGATGAAGTAAGATAAGATGAATTGTGAATATTAATGAAAAACGGAAAAATAAAAGTGTCCAGGGATGGGATTTTTCCGTTTATCATTACTCTTCACAATTCATCCTTTCATACTTCATCCTTAAGGTTAGAAATAGTCGTTATTTCTCCTTAAAATAAATTTCGATTTTTTTCGTTCAAAAGAAACACATGCGAGATAATTTTCAAATGTCGTTCTTCAATAATGGGTTTATATATATATATTTATTCTATTGTAAGAGAGAGGGAAAGAGACAATTGACAATTAACATAATTTTATTTACATCTTGTCAATACAGGTCAAAGTGCACAGTCCACACTATTTAGGTTATGATGAGAAATTTACAATGTAAAAGATAATGATTATTAAACGAATATATTTGAAGTATAAACTATATACAATGACTATGTACATACCGCCTCAGCCATTGCAACAGAACTTGGTGGAAGATCGCTAGCGGGTTTCCAGCGACACCACGTATTTTGCGATTAACGAAGAAAACATAGATCGCATGTTTTGCCGCTGAAGAGATGGTGATGGCGTGGTCCTCGAGACCCACCGCGAAGATCCAAGACTGCAGGTCCGATGATGGAGAACACCTCTTGGATGAGAGGGCGGACGGCGCTTCAAGACTAGTATATTGACACAGGAGAATTCCAAATTAGAGTTGCCATATGGATCGATATTAACAGAAATGTTGTTGGCCAGTTTATGAAAAAATTCACTATAACTGACACCATCACCAGAAGACCATTTATTATCTAAAAGAACTAAACATAAATATAATCTATAATACAATATAATGCGGCTTATGATATATTGTAAAACGACATTTAAAATTATCCCGCGTGTGTTTCTTTTGAAGGAAAAATCGAAATTTATTTTAAGAAGAAATAACGATTATTTATAACCTTAGGGATGAAATATGAAATGATGAATTGTGAAGAGTAATGATAAACGTAAAATAAAGTGTCAATCCCATACTTCATCCCTAAGGTTAGAAATAATCCTTATTTCTCCTTAAAATCAATTTCAATTATTCGTTCAAAAGAAACAAATGCGGGATAATTTTCAAATGTCGCTTTACAATAAATATAATCATAATAGAAATATTTGAACTTTTATGGAAGAAAAACTAGATTTAGCGACTACGTGTATATGCCAGAACAACAAAAATTACTTACACCTTAATTACGCTACCCTTTCTTAAGGGTAATACATACCGATAAAAAAACTTAATATATATGAACATAGAAATTAAAATTAACATAAAACACATTAGAAGCAAGAAAGGAACTTTTTAGCACGCTCATTTTTCATATGAAACCATTCTTTTTGCCTATATATTTTTACTATTATAAATCTCTATTCTTTCTATAGATATTTCTATTTCTTAACCAAAAATTCCTCCCAATGTAAGATATAGAAGTAGAATAGTCAAATACAATTTTAAATGCAGATATTCCACATTAGGTATGGATGCTTAAAAAGAAGAAACACCTAAAAGGATTCACCAGTGATAAGCAGAGAGACCCCTTAATGTATTTTACTTTGCAGGAAGTGTTACATTGGAAAAATAAAATGGTCGTGCGCTAAGTATGCGCTAATAGCTTCATGGTGGTGGTGGCATCCTGATCACAATACCGGCCAACCGAGGTGCCTTAGTATAAGTCCAACCCTTCCTCTACGTGGCGGACAGGAGAAACAGTACAAGTAAGGGACTGCCCTGTAGGGTGAAGTATGGTGTTGTGAGCCCCGAGCCGCTACGGTGACCGTGAACAGGGAACTCTGAAATGTGGCTGACTAACGGGGCAATGTCATCCTCACTTTCCATGGAACAAGAAAATCAGTAGTTTCATTTTTATATAATAGAGAAGAAATAACAATATCTTGCAGAGATACAATTTGCTGCGAGACTGACCAATTTTTATCGCAGAGACAACTTCCTGGAGTATCCTATGATGACTGAGACAGGAGAACTGGCCGAATGTTTCATACTGAACCACCAGCTCTTCCAACATAACAAAGAAGCAATCAAGTTACCTTTACCGCCAAGTAAGATATCAACAAAGATAACTTGAATTAATTCTTCATTCAACAGAATATTGACTAACCTGCTATAGAATTAGGTAGATGAAAATATAGGATTAGACTCTATATTATAAACTTAATACTTAATAACTTAATTATATATATATATCTTCCTTCTTTTAGGAGATAAAATTGCTATAAAGTATAAAATAAGAATACAAACCGTAGTAATACGTTTCTTTATTCGTTTAAAGTGCAAGCTTTCGGATTTTTATAATCCTTCTACATGCATCCTGATGATCCCGAGGCATCCAGATGCCTTAAGAAGGATTATAAATATCCAAAAGCTTGCAATTTGCACGAATAAAGAAACGTATTGCTACGGTTTGTATTATTATTTTATATTTTCCTTCTCTATATAACTCTAATATATTTTTTAAATGTTTACGTGTAAAGATGGTTTAAAGGTAATGTGATAGAATGGGTTCTTATATAATTTCAAATCGAACTAGATAACATATCGCTCATGATATTATACCAAAATAGCGAAAATATTTTTTAATAATAAATATCGGTACGAGGGTTTTTGAAAATTTTACTTTTGTGAGTTATGTGAAAAATGTTTTCTATCGGTTATGTCTCAATATTTCTAAATATATAAAGGTAATTTTTCCTCTCATTTTTTGAAAGATGGAAGCCCTCATCGCAAATAATAATGATCATAATGATAGTATATATTTTTAAATTTATGTGATGAATATTGTGACGGTGCTTTGACCCACCGCCAATTTTGAACAGCCCTTTCAACCGCCACCACCTCTGCCGGCCGTGTACGCTAAGGCGGTGACGTCGTAAGCACGTGGGAGGATACCATTGTTTTTGACGGCCACCACGAGCCAACGTCCATTTTGATCCATCCATTTTCATCAAACCTTTTTCAACTCTTCTTTACTAGATTTTAATTTGTAACAATTTATTTATTTTTATATTTTATTTGTAATAATTAAAATAACTTGGAATGAATAATTGAATCATTTCTTCAAAACCAGACGAACCACCACAATATAATAAATCTTTAATGTATAATAAAAACTATGTTTAGTAAAAACATATCAAGTTAGAATCTACATTGGCCCTTATGATATTTCGAACAATTCCTATATAAACGAGAATACAGTAGAACTACCTCGCTGTAAAGGACAACACCTAATTGCAGAGCCAAAGTGTTCTTTAGGGAGAGGTGGCCTCTTACCAGAGAGTTGTTAAATAGTAAAAACGATAATTTTACAAATTAAAACTGTCCTTTGTAGAGAGGTGTACTCTAGAGGGGTGTCCGCTAAAGGGAGGTTCTACTATATTAATAAAATTATGACAATTTAAAAACCAATAAGAATAATAATGATAGTGTTAAAATAAAAACAAATGTTTTGATGATAAAATTCAATTCAAACTCAAATATATTTTATTAAAATGACTAGATTTCGTTCTGAATCAAATCCTATAAATGGTTCAACTTCAAGACATACTATTTCATACCATGTATTTTGATATTGAGAAGAGGCATATTGTCTATTAAATAATAACTTCTTAAAATCTCAAATTCTCTGTTTAAACGGTCAGTGTTTCCCAGAATCCATGTTCTACATCTTCCAGCTGCAAACTCCTTTCATTATTCTCCACAACATCTCCCGGCTAGCCTTTCCTGAACAAGCCCAGCTGGCCATAGCTGTCCATTCCCCTTTCCATCTTGTCAACCCTTACTTCACAGGCTACCAGAAATCCCGAGGCTACTGTAGCCTCATGCGATACTCGACGGTAAAATTCAAAATTTATTATATTAGGAAATAGACTAATTGATTAAAATAGTGTTTCAAGCTCTAATCTACATACAACTCTACATTTAATCATACATCTATACATCTAATCAACATACAACTCTACATTTAATCATACATCTATACATCTAATCTACATACAACTCTACATTTAATCATACATCTATACATCTAATCAACATACAACTCTACATTTAATCATACATCTATACATCTAATCAACATACAACTCTACATTTAATCATACATCTATACATCTAATCAACATACAACTCTACATTTAATCATACATCTATACATCTAATCAACATACAACTCTACATTTAATCATACATCTATACATCTAATCTACATACAAGTCTACATTTAATCATACATCTATACATCTAATTTTACATTCAAGCTCTAGTCTACATACCTACTTGTATAAATATACAATTATGGAGAGACAAAACTTAAGTAAATTGTACCTTTAGTATGTATATTGGGATTCAGACAATAACTCTGAAATAAATTTGACAAACAGTGACCTTTATTCAATACACAGGAGATAACCAATTGTGAACAAAATTTCCTCTATAATGGAAATAAAAATATCAAGGAAAGAATTTTTCTTATGCTGGATACCATTTCTGAGACTCCACCTTTCAGTGTAGCAAATATAAGCAGAATCAGAAAGAAGGAATCATATATCGCCGCAACTCTTTTTTTTTTACACTATAATTAGCTGAAGAAGGGCTTGCCCGAAAGCTTTTAATCGCGTTAATAATAAAAAAGAGTTGCGGCGATATATGATTCCTTCTTTCTAATTTGTCGAAATCCGCAAAACGTTTACCATGAATAAGCAGAATCGTTTCCAATACCAGTGGTCTGGTTGGTCAAATTAGCGAACCCGATGGGAAGGTTCACCACTGGTGAGCCAAGCCCCTCCAATATATTTTCATCACCGTAAGGACATTAGATGTTTGTCTTATGTTTAAAAAAAATAAACATTCATGCCTTGGTGTTTTCATTTTCTATATATAGATGACGCGTTTTCACTTTATAATCTGTCATCAAAGATAATAGCCTTCATTTCACGGACTAGAATTACTTCAACTCTAGGTAGAGAAAGTCATATTCTCATCATCAAAAAGGAAAACATTCACTGCAGGATTTGTGGAAATATGATATCTGATGAAAACTCCCACTATATCATAGAATGCAAATATTTAGGTGAAGAATGAAAAAAAAACTCTTTAAAACACCTTCTGGAGATCTAGCAACCCACTGAAGACGCTGAGAACTATTTCAGAAAATAAAAATATAGCAATAGAACTCTATAATTTTTACAGATCATTTGTAAATAGATTCATACACAAAATAGGTAGTGAGGAAAGTTCTAGAACAGATGTGTAAATAAATCCCTTTTCAAAAAAAGGCTCACGTGCACATGGGGAAAGGGAGGAAAAATTACTGTATTATTTTGTTGTTGTATGGCGAATCCATACAGGGCAATGGGCCCTAATAAAACCTTTTTTGTTGTTGTGCAACATGCAAGGTACAGTTGCATTATTTTCCTAATATTTGCATAAATCTGTTAGAAACACCTGTCCTGTTGATTTTCTTTGTTGTTACAATTATAGTGACACAAAGGGACTACGGAAACTAACAGATTGTGTGCTAGAATAGTGATTTTATACAACCTACTCGGTTTCATATAGTGTACTAACATGATAACTCATTTGACCAACTGCTGTTCCAGGTTTTCCATCACCTTCTTCCCTTGCCATACAAGACTGACTGCTATGACTATTTGGGGAACTGGGAAAGGACCAGAGGCCCTCTAGATAGAAAGGTTGGTGGGAAATATGTTATAACTTATCTTTCCTTCTTATCATGCTTGTTTATTCAACTTTGTGTTTGAATACAACAGTTGATACAGGAAGTCTCTAGATATTTTATTTTAATACCGGAGAGTTTCTTAATTGTAAAAATGGTGATTTTGCAAATGAAAACTGTTCTTTTTGGAGAAGTGTCCGCTAAAAAGGAGGTGTTACTGTATTATTATTGGAAGTGAATTACCAGCTTTAGAAAATTTACGACACACTCCTGGTGACCAAATTTTGTATTATGATATTCGTCAGTATGAAGCGTGCTTTGATTCCACAATATCCACAATGAATTTGCTAACGAGTTTGCTTCTAAATTTGTTACGGTTAATGTTTTAGTATTATTATAAATCAGAGTACGTTAAAATGTGAGCAAACTGGCCAATCTATGCAATAAATATGAAAAAGAGAAGTATATTTTATTATTTTAGATCAATTCCCTGCAGAAAAACGTTTTCTTCTACCTAAACACCGTAATAATATTGTCAGGTACCTGTTTAACTTGGATTATTGTATTGTTCCAGTCTTGTCTCAATGAATGCAGCTTCAATCTTACCTTCACCCATTGCGGCTGTGTCCCAGCCAGTATTCTACATGTCAACTCCGCCAGGTTTTGTAAAAATGGTGACGTTTTTGATAAAATATAAATTTATACCTATGCCATTTTTGTTTTTAACTGTGTTTTGTGCTTATCTGTTGTTATTTATTGATTACTCTTGGTTATTTTAAGCTCAAAAATATATATATTAAAATAAAGTGCATCAATCTCGATAAGTATTACTACAACCTTTCAAAAACACCAATTTACTGTAATTAAAAGCAAGTACAGATTGTATAAGCAATTCCACAATAGTGGAACGATGTGGAGATTAAAATGGCGAAACTGCTATGGGTTTACTACTGATGAACCATACCCTCCTTCTTTTAATCTTTACTCATTGCTGGAAAAGGACTGTAGAAATAAATTTTAATTATAATTTTTAAAATAGTTATTGTTTAAAATGTCTATAATTTTCAGCGATAGAGGTCGAGAAGCTATCGTCAATATATTTAAACTAGCCGAATGACCCGGGCAACGCCCGGGTTTTACCCGATTGAATGCTTCATTCAAATAGTATTCGTTACAATTATCAATTGGCGCCGTGGATGTCATTCTTGTATAATAAATAAATGAGTTTTAAAAATTGTAAAAAAAAAAAAAAATGCATCGGCTGGGAATCGAACCCGGGCCGCCCGCGTGGCAGGCGAGCATTCTACCACTGAACCACCGATGGTTATGAGAAATGGCTATATTTGGGTATTTATTCCATTCACAAAGCAAACGGTGACAGAATTGATTAAGAAAGAATTGATTATGAAGCTGATAACTGTATATATTAATATTGTAGCGTGGATGTGATGGAAATTTACCACATTCACTCCTACTTCAGGGGTTTGGTGAAGAAATGATATACATCTTCGAATTTCTACACCCATGACCATAAAAGAAATCCCGCATTGGGTACGTTTTTTACTGAAAAAAAAAAAATTCAAAGATCTTCAATTCTTGCAAAAGTCTAACCCCACAGTGACTACGAGTAGCCAAGCAGGGCTTTAGCACATTTTAATTGCAAAAATTGAAAGAATTTCACATGTGGTGCAACATACAGTAAAAAATGGTCCTAACTACTTAACACGGTTAAAATAGACTTTATTACCTATATTATATAACGTGAAAAAATAAAGAAGGTAAAGATATTACATATATTCTTCAAAATAATATTTCAAAAAGATAAATATAAGAAATATACCCATATATACCCATTGGAAGTGAATGACTCTAATTTTAATTATTTAGTGTAGCACCTAAATCCAATTAGATAGCATTAAATGATCATCGTAAATATAGAGGCTGCCTGGCCGGCATTCATATATATATATATATAAAAATAGACACTTCGGCCAGTTGGAGTTTTTTATTTACTCAACGTTTCGACAAAAATCTTTTGTCTTCGTCAGGAGAAGTAAATAAAAATAAAGCATTTGGCAAGGCGTTAAAAATTTTTCTGAGGTTTGCAAGGGCGTTCTCACGTGATTTTTCGAATTTAGTACATCTACGGCGCGAGTCAAAAACAAATATTAAACTCGTCAAAGACTATGATCTTGGAAATAAAAATATATAATAATAAAATTATAATGAATTAAGTAAAAATAAATAAATAAAGTAATATAAAATTAATAATCACAAATATTATTATATAGATTTTAAACTATTATGTTCATTATTATCTAGCTTATTAACTACTTTTTAAATTAAAAAATGAAGCATACTGTTGCTGACGAAGACAAAAGATTTTTGTCGAAACGTTAAGGAAATAAAAAACTCCAACTGGCCGAAGTGTCTATTTTTTATATAAATTAAATGATCAGTTTACCCTGATATAGACACTTGACTGTTCCTGTAGATCATGGCCTGAGATGATAACCATGCTCTTACAGACCGAAACTACAGTAGCAGATGAGAGATTATGTCCACGTCCGACAAGCAAGGATGCTATAGATCATCATGTCCATGCGTCCAAAATCCTAGCTCATGTCAAAGTCAACAGAAACTCTGGAAAACAGCTCAAACACACCTAATGCCATTATTTCTATCCCGGCACACTTTGTTCACTTTTCTCTCCAGAAAAAGGCAGCTACTCAAGAAGTTACAAGGTTTTATCAAGGTCATCATCATCTGTATCTATAGTCGCGAACAGATAGACCAAAGGTTCTAGCTATGCCCTATTAGGCAGAGCACGGACAATATAGACTATGTAAGCCCTTGCATCAAAGTTATAGTGGCAGATATGTATTTATAGAACTGAAAATAATTGACATACCGAATTTAAATGACATACCGAAAGTTATTAAAAATATATATTTATAGAAATTAATGAATATAAACTTATAGATATTTTTTGTTAATTTCTCTACATAAATATTAGCATTTTTACATAATATAAAAATATATTTTAATAGGAACTTTCGGGAGTTTTGACTTTTTTCTCAACCTGTAGAGTTCAAATGAATATTATTTTTACCCCCTACAGATTGAAAAATTGAAAGGCTAGAAAGTTTCTAAAAAAATGCATTTGAAAATAAAACTTGCGATCAGTTGCATTTATATGATTTTATCAACATAGAGTATCGCATTTCAATAAAATAAACATCTGTATCAATACAGGGGTATATCCAGAAATTTCTCAAAATTAGTTTTATATATTATTATCCCTAGTACACGTGGTATACAAGCCATGATAATCATGGTAAGTAGTTAGCGACTGCTTTTACTCTAAGTGCATCACATGTCTACACATTCTGAATATAGAGCAATCCATAATACAGGGTGATCCAAAAGTCCCGCACAACTTTAAAAATTAATAACTCCGCGAATATTTGCGCTAGAGCAATGCGGTAAACACCATTGTGTTCAGGATTCAATGGGATTTTTTATGGCAAATAATGAAAAATTCGAAATTGATTTTTAGTTACAACTTCATTCGCTAGATGGCGCTCTACCAGAATCAGCGATTCAGCGGCGAAATTGTTTGATAAATTGAAAAATATAACTGAACGACGCGTATTTTTCCTTTTTGAATACCGGGAAAGAACCCTAATAATATCAAATGATAAATTAATAAAACACCATTTCGCCAAAAGTTAGAAAAATGGTTAACGATTTTTAAATACAATCTGAGGTATGTAAAATAGGTATATGCAAATTAAAACATGTAGCAAAAAAAAAACCTGATATTTTAGATGCGGTTTACTGGAATCCTCTCAGCTATTTAAATTTAGAAAATGATAATTTTCTAATTATTTTAATTCAGCTCTCTCTCAGTATCAATTATATTTATTTTAATTCATTTGAAAAATATTTATCTATCTCTGATGACTTATTTTACTCTGGAATGCCGTTATTGTTTTTGTCGTGTCCAATAAAGAGCCTCAGATGTCTCCATGCATCTCTATCACAGCAGTAGCAGCATTGTCCACTATCTTGGGTGTGTAAAGCTGCTGCTCTGGGTCTATGTCAATTTTCTGCAAGGCTGCGGGCATGAGAATATGTGGGTAGGTGTTAGTTCCACACCAGGACAGTTGTTGCATGTTCTATAGGTTCTTGTGCCATCTGGATGTCTTGTCATCCTTTAAAATGTTTTATTCTAAATTTTGTTATAGTTTTGTCATTTTTCTCTCGGAGTTTATTTCACATTTTGATCTTTTCTTGTTTTTTGTTTAATCATCTTGTATTTTGCAAAAGCATTAGCGTCAAATAATGACATTTGTTCTTTCCTTGGGCTCAACTTTCTGGCTTCCTTTGCAAATTCAACTGCCATTTCATTACCCCCGATCCAAACACTGGCAGGAATCCATTGTAGAATGCAGTTATTCTCCAATGATATCAGTTGAGTAAGTGACGAATGTATTTTCTGTGTGATTATAGTATTGCCCTTCTGAATTGCTTCTAGATCGGATATGAAGTCGTTGTACAGTATATTATAATTCCTTCTGCTTGATGCAGGGATGGTTGGTTAAGGCATTACATCAAGAGCTTTCCAGATAGCTGTCAGTTAACAAGTGAAGTTTGACGAAATCTTTCTTGCTCCTTCTTTGATTTTGATGTATGTTCCATCTTGCAGTATTATGTTAATTCCAGCCCCTCCATTACTTATGGTAAGGTCTGATGATCCATCTGTATATGCTGTTAAATAATTTATCTGATCGCATAAACCAATTGTGTCAAGTCCTTTCTTTTTAAGTATGTTTTTGTTCTCTTTTTTTATTGCAGGGTTCATTCAGGTTAAAATTGTTGATTACATTTGATGGCAATGGGGTAGGAAATATTGGTTATTCTCGAATTTGAAATTCATAATGTTTCATATTTATGCTCTTTCTAATATTGTTGTCGTACTGAGGTGTTGAAGATCTTTTGAGGCTTTCTTTTTGTGTCCAGTTTAAATAGGTTCTATGTGATATGTGTTCGGTTTCTTTAGTTTTTAAGCTATTAGTGAATTTTATTGTTTTTAATTGTCTTCTGCTTTCAAGTAGGTCTAGACCACATTCTCTCTGAATTTTCTAATTGTTGGTATTTATAACAGAACCAGTGATTAATTTGGCCGCTTTTGCTTGAACACTGTCTAGTCTTCTTTTTAGTGATGAACTTGAGGGAGCCTAAACAGGTGTTGCATATTCCATTATTGGCCTTATTAAGGTGATATATGTTGTTCTGAGAATTTTGGGTTTTGCTCCCCAATTTGATCCACATAGCCTTCTCGGAAAGTTTAGGTTTCTGGTAGCTCTATTTGAGGTGCTAATTATGTGTTCTGTATATCGAAATTCCTCATCATGTATCACACCTAGGTATTTTGGAGATCTAATTTTATCAATTATATGGTTGTTTATGATTATTTTGGAGTTAAATTCATGCCTTTTTTCTGTGAGTGTAGGAGACCTATAGGTTTGTGTTTATTGGGTTTATGGTCTTTTGAGTTTCATTGCCCACTTCTCCAGTCCTCTCATTGATGTGTTCAGTAATTTTCTGATATTTCTATACTGCTACTTGTGTGCCATATGGCTATATAATCTGCATTACAGGCAACTTTTGTGTCTTCAGTGAGGATGGATGTTGTTAAGGTTGTGTCGTAATTAGATGTACAACAACTCAAACTTGACCATGACTCTTTTTTTTAGCTCTTATTCTTTTCGTTTGGCCAACAAAAAATGTCCAATTTATATACACATATATTCTTACATAATGAGACTTTAAATAATACAAATAATCTTCATCAATTTACATAACAGTTAATATATAGCGAGAAGAGTAGAGGACTGAGCACAGATCCCTGAGGTACACCAGCCCATGTTCTTCGGTCCTTGGAAAATGTTCCATTGATACGAACCTTTATCCTTCTTCCCCTTAAGAAGTCTGCAATCCAGATTAAGGTTTTTCCTCTTACTCCGATGTTGTGCAGTCTTTCAAATAATTTCTACACTCGATCAAAAGCTGAGGTCATATCCAGGAATACGGCCGTTGTATTCTTTGGCGGTTTTTCCTAGAAATCTATTATTGATTGACAGAAGTAGAACAGTTTATCAGTTGTACAGTGTCTGGATCTTTAGGCAGTTTGGTAGAAGTTTATTTTATTATTGTTAGTGAGCCAGACTATGAGCTTAGAGTGGATAATTCATTCTGTTATTTTACAAAGTATGCTGGTAAGAGCAACTGGCCAATAGTTCTTGCATTCCTTGGAATCTTTGATTGGTTTCAGTATTGGCACTATAATTGATATCTTCCAATTCTTTGGTAGTTTACCAGTTTGCCATGAAATCTTCAGTATTCGTAGGAGTTAATTTTTAGCTTTATCTCCAAAGTGTTTAATCATTTGATCAAAGATTAGAGCATCTCCAGGTGACATCTTGGATTTAACTTTTCTATTGATGAGTTTAGCTCATTCAGTGCGAAGTCTCTCGAGTAAATATCTTGTTGATGGTAATTTCTTGCTTGTTTAACTAAGCTGTTTACATTATTTTTTAGAGTTCTGCCTTCATTCGTATAGTTGAGTATGGAAGTGCTTGAAAGATATTCAGCAATTATGTCAACCATCTGTTTGTTCTCGTTCTCGCTATTCATATCGGTTAGAGTATTGGAGGATTGGTGTTGGTTTTGATTGTTTTATAACACCAATTATATTCCAGTGATGGCTTTCCTTTTTTGGATCCATTTTTTCTCAGAATTCTACCCATTTTCTTGTTTGAATATCCAAATTTCTTGTTCTATTTTGTGACTAATTTCAATGAGTTCCTTTATGATTTCTTCTGTTTTATTTGTTTTAAGAAGTTCATTGATATTGTCTCTCTCTGCAATCATCGCCTCGATATTGTGGTCCTTCCAGTAAAATATTCACAGGTCTTTACGTCTACCTTTAGGTATCGATACTTTTGCAGCTTTAGATATATTCGAAGAGAATTTTTCCAATTTTTTGTCAATCGTTCTGCGATTTAATTCTTCGTTGCACAGTTCTTCAAGCTTTTCTGTGAATTTTTTACCAGTGTTCTTTTATTCTGTTGGAAATTCTCAATTTTGAATTTTAGGGTTCTTAAAATTGGTCTGTGGTCACTGATTGCACTTTTCAGAATTTTCCATTGTGTTGTGGGTGCGATGTTGTAATTTATCGCTGTGATGTCTATTGCGGATTCTGTGCCCGTGGACTTGGATAGATAGGTGTTCTTTTCGTTGTTTAACGGTGTAGGGTCGAGGTCGGTTATCATGTGCTCAACCTGCTAACCTTTGTTATCCTGGACAGGTGATCCCCAAGTTGGTCTTTCGGCGTTAAAATCACCAAGTATGATTGCGATATCCTTAATGTCCTTCACTTAATGTTTCTATCAGGCCTGTATTGATGCTAGTATTATCGTGGTGATAAACATTTATGATTGGAATTGTTTTATCTGTAAGATAGATTTATATTGCCTGAGCTTCTGTCGTGCTTTCTCTAGGCTTACTCTGATTATAGGCGATTTCCTTGAATTTGATTTCTAGAGTTTTAATCAAAACGGCAAGTCATCCTCCGAATTTTCCCGGTCTATCCTTTCGTAGTGTTGTATAATCTTTGATATTGAGTCTCAGATTCTGATTCAATTTTGTCTCCTGAGGACAAGAAATATGTACATTGTTGTCACAGAGAAGACAATTCAGCTCTTTATTTTCCTCTGGGTACCATTTATATTGGGTTGTAGTAGATTGAATTGTGTCCTCGTAGTAGATTTCTCATCATTAGCTCGAGCTGCAGCTCCTGACGCGGCGGTTACCCCGGACGCGGTAGTATTACTGGAGATATCGGTTTTGCTCTTCATTGGTAAATGGGTGCCGTTGCCATGTTAGTCACCTTGGAAACGAACCAGAATGTGTCAAATATTCCAAGGGTTCAGGAGGGACCGCAGGGAGGTGTGATCGACTTCTCCCCCCCCCCTCTACTCTCCAAGGCGAATGATTAAAAATTTTGAGGAAACTGAATCTCTGGAAGCAAAACCTCGGAGTGGAAGACCATCGACATGCGAGTCAGTGGCTGTTACGGTTTTGCAGAATGTTGAAGCTATTGAAACGTTATCCACGTATTGAGAAGTAAGTGCTCGACAAACGGGGATTTCGTATGGAACAGTTTGGAAAGAACACACATTTAGAATTTTTCTTAAAAAATATACCCAAACAAAATTCAAAGTTTTCACGAGTTGAAAGTCAGCGATTTTGAGAAGCGTCAAGAATTCGCTGCATGGGTTTTCCGGCAAATTGATATTAATGAAAACTGGCTGTCGAATGTTCTGTGGACAGATGATGCTCACTTTTCTCTAAAGGAAGAATATAACATTCAAAACAGCCGCATTTGGGCAACAGAAAACCCTAGGAATTTTACAGAAATACCACTTCACCAGCCCAGAGTTAGTTTTGTGTAGGTTTACTTCTTTTTTTATTATTGGGCCATTTTTCTTTTAAAAAATCAATGGAAGAACTTTTAAAGCCGTTTTTGTAACTGGGAAACGTTATGTTCAACTTTTGAGAGAAAAGGGTATTCCCATATTGCAGGACAGACAAGCACTAAGCTAAATAACATCCATGCAAGATGGAGGACCTCCTCATATCTCCCGCGGTGCCAAACAATTGCTGAAGGATACGTTCGGTGAAATTCGTGTGATAAGTCGCCACTTTATATACCAGTGGCCTCCAATATCACCAGACTTGACGCCTTACAATTTCGGTTATGGGGGTACATTAAGTCGCGTGTTTATCGATGCCGGCCTACCACATTGGCCATGTTGAAGGCTTCTATCAGATGGCACGTTTTATAAATTTCAACTATTTAATTGTGACCATTCTGTCATCTATCGTCTGTAGGCATTGTTTTGAGAATGAAGGGCGCCACATTGAGCAAGGGTTGTGACCTAATACAAGAGAGAAGGCATTTACTTCATGTGTTATATTTTGCAGCTCTTTGTTTTGGGTTATGGGAATAATAAATGCTGTCCTCACATCTTGATCTTTTTTTTTCTGTGAACAGTAATTTTTGCGCAAAAAATAATACAAAATGATTTTACTACCACGTTTTTCAACGCAAAAGGTCGATTTAAAAATGATTTTTTTTTGAGCGGATACATTTTCAAAATTATGTACAGTATAAAGAACAATGAAAACATTTGACAAACCCATAGGATATTTGGAATAAAGTACGACCAATATATTTTGTCACACCCTCTATATTTCATTTTTGGATCATGACAAATATCCAGTTAAATAGTCAAATGTCGCCAATTAGTCAAGAAACTATACATTCCTTATAGCACGAAATCCTATTAGTAGTGCCATCATAAATTTTGGTACTATATTAACATTTCAAAAATCGTGTATTGATATCAGTAGTTATTTTCAAACATTCAATCTATTTCATAAAACTCCATCTAAAATATAAATATTTTTTGCTACATGTTTTAATTTGCATATACCTATTTTACATATCTCAGATTGTATTTAAAAATCGTCAACCAATTCTTCTAACTTTTGGCGAAATGGTGTTTTATTAATTTATCATTTGATATTATTAGGGTTCTTTCCTGGTATTCAAAAAGGAAAAATACGTGTCGTTCAGCTATATTTTTCAATTTATCAAACAATTTGGCCGCTGAATCTCTGATTCTGGTAGAGCGCCATCTCTCTCTAGCGAATAAAGTTATAACTAAAATCAATTTTGAAATTTTCATTATTTGCTATTAAAAATCCCATTGCATCCTGAACACAATGGTGTTTACCGCATTGCTCTAGCGCAAATATTCGCGGAGTTATTAATTTTTAAAGTTGTGCGGGACTTTTGGATCACCCTGTATATATATTTTAAAAATAGGGCTTATTTTGGATTTTAATAAAATTCGTAAAAGATGGACGTTTGGTCCATCGAAATATTGAATTAATAAAAAACTTATTAAAATCCAAAATAAGCCCCATTTTTAACATGTCTGCACATGTGAAAAGCATTCGACTTTGTACTTACAAATGTGCCAGAGCAAAATTCTAATTCCCGAGGAGTACCTAGACTAATGAAGGCCTCAGATCCCAGAACTACAGTTTCCCGGTGATTGGATGCTAGAAATCAGGGTGTTCTTGCAGAGGACGAAAAGTGCTTGGAACAGATTGACGTGGAAGGCTGCAACATCCGCTGTAAACCTGACTGCGAGTAATTATATTTTTTATTCTTATATCCACATTCCTGAATAATTTGCCTTGAAATATATGCAGAAATCATATATTCCATTATGAAGCCTCAGACCGTGGTCTTGAGTTTCTGGTAAGTTATACTACACAGAGCAATGTAGAGATTTGACTTATCATAGTTTGAATTAGAGACATTCAAGTTATCTACTCGTATTTTGAAATTAGTTTAAAATTACTTTTCTTTCAGAGTATTTGTGAAAAATATATATTTCAGCACTTTACATTTCAGTTAGGTTGAACCTTGAATATATATTACGATAAGTTTTACGATCGCTACTGGACACCGAAAAAAGGGCGGATAACAAGAGACTATCTCTCTCTCTTTACCCTTGCATTATGTGAGTATAAAAAGTAAAAATAAATGAAGGTATTTGATGCCTTCTGTCGCCTAAATAACATGGGTTAGCCAAATAAAAAAATAATTGCAAATACACTGACTTTTTATTTTGCTATTCCCCCTTTCATATTTTAATAGATATATTAACAAAAATAGTTTCTCTGGTAAATATAACATGTTCAAAAGATGGTTTATAACATTTTGTTTTTCGAGCCGAAAAGGAAAAATTTAGCCATATATATTTCTAATACAATATAATGCGGTTTATGATTGTAGAACGACGTCTGGCAATTTTCTCGCAACTGTTTCTTTTGAACGAAAAATTATAATTTATTTTAAGGAGAAATAACGACTATTTCTATCTTAGAGATGAAGTATGAACGGAAGATAAGATAATGATGAACGGAAAAATAAAAGTATCCAGTTCCCATCCCTGAACACAGTTACTTTTCCGTTCATCATTACTCTTCACAATTTATCCTTTCATACTTCATCCCTAAATAATCGTTATTTCTCCATAAAATAAATTACGATTTTTCGTTCAAAAGAAACATTTGCGGTAAAACTTGTCAAACATGCCGTTCTACAATAATAGGTATACAGTTCAACCTGTCTATAGCGCCCCCTCTTGGGACTCACCAAAATAGGGTGCTATAGAGAGAAGGTGCTATAGACTGGTTGCTTAATATTGATGTAAATCTCATCGTACTATTTGAAATCGGGCGCTATAGAGAGGAAGGCGCTATTTAGAGGGGGCGCTATAGATAGGTTTAACTGTATTTACAAAAATAATACAATATATTACAATGCGGCTTGTGATTGTAAAACGACACTTGAAGTTACACCGCATGAGTTTCTTTTCAATGAAAAATCAAAATTTTATTTCAAAGTAAAATATCGACTATTTCTAACCTTTTTTGGATGAGGTATGAAAGGGTGAATTATGAAGAGTAATGATGAATGGAAAAATAGTTTCTGCGGAAAAATAACATGTTCAAAAGATTGTTTATAACATTTATATTCTCGAGCCAAGAAAGAAAATGTTTAGCCATATGTATTTCTAATACAATATTTTATTGCAGCTGGAGTTTTTCTCTACCTTCATAAGCACAGCTACCCAGGTACCATTCAGACGTGGATTTGACTTCATGGCTCACAGTTTGTAAGTAACTCGTGTAACACGTTGTTGAGATAAAAAGGAATTCTTATTTTGTTTTAGAGAATCTTTCACCATGGGCACATTATTGGCTGGAAAACGAGAAACAATGCATTATACTTTCACACCCAAATATGATGTAAGTATATTTATGGATATATTTATAAATATTTATTATACAGATGTGATATCAGATTAAAAACTAAAATTTAATTTTAAAGAAAAAATATATAGTTAAACCTGTCTATAGCGCCCCCTCTTGGGACTCGCCAAAATAGGGCGCTATAGAGAAGGGGTGCTATAGACAGCTTGCTTAATATTAATGTAAATCGCATCGTACTATTTAAAATCGGGCGCTATAGAGAGGAAGGCGCTATTTAGAGGGGGAGCTATAGACAGGTTTAACTGTATATATTACAAGCTCATGACGTGTCAAAGCCTATCTATATCCTTGGTTCCGTTGTTAAATTTTTCCGTTAAACATTTCAAAAAATATTTATTGATACATTCAGAATATTGACCTCAAAAATATAATATAAATTTATCTTACTCAGCATTGTTCGTTCTGCTTATATAGTATCTGCATTTGAAGGTTTATTCTTGGTGATGATGTTTAATGAAACAATGGACGGAATATGCCGTGTAAAATTATAGAATTTTAAGTTAAACTATATCTCTCTCTCTCACCTTTGTAGAACGACATTTGAAAACTCTCCCACATGTGTTTCTTTTGAACGAAAAATTAAATTTTATTTTAAGGAGAAATAACGATAATAACGAGAAAATATGTCCAGGGTATCCTAGTGGACATGGCATCTGCCTGGTAAGCGAACACTGTTCGTTTCCCATCCCTTGACACTTTATTTTCCGTTTATCAATACTCTTCACAATTCATCCTTTCACACTTCATCCCTAAGGTTAGAAATAATCGTTATTTCTCCTTAAAATAAATTTCGATTTTCCGTTCAAAAGAAACACATGCGGTATATTTTCAAATGTCGTTCTACAATCATATTGTATTATATCACCTTTATAATATTGTCATGTAAAGATGAGGGAAGACAAACGTATGTATGACATAGCAAAACATTTCAATCAAAACTATTCACCCTTTTTTACATAAAATAAAAGAGAGGGGTTCAGGGAGTGAATTTTTTTTTGTGTAAAACAACACTATAAGAATTATATATTCTGTAGATGAAATATTAATTATTATATTACAAAAATACTGTATGATCCAGGCTGGCGAAGTGTTCAGAAATGTTGGAGGCTACATCGGTATCTGGCTAGGTATTGCCATCTCCTCCCTGACTGACCTTCTCAAGATTGGAACAGCCTTCATCAAACATCGCCTGCTGGGGCTAGACAATCCATTCTGAATTTCGATTTGTGAAACTGTATTTGGCTTGAAATACTTCAAATTATCAAATAGTATACATATATTTTTCGTTTATTATTTCAGACACATTCATTTTAAGATTAATAAAATGTATAATTTCCATTGAATGTGTTTCCATATATTTTCTTGCTTTCCAGGTAGAACCTCTTCTTAACATATTTCCAGACTTTCAATTTTCATTGCAGTAAGGTCAGGTTTTATTTTAAAAGAAACAAACGCATAATATATATATAGTTCAAATTTGCAATATTGAACAATTATACAAGCTAGATCAATCTGAACAAGTTATCGAATATATGTCCTATATAAAATGAATTTTAAAGGAAAATTGAGAAATATGAGTGAAATAAATATAAATTCCATATTATTTACACATATAATCCATTTTACATATAAAATATCTCTTTTAATATATATAGTTCTTTAATTGTCTATCACTCGTGTATACATCATCTCATTGCATTGAAATCGCGAATATTCCCCTAAAATCAAAAGCACCGAGCTATACGAGATCGTTTTAACAACCTACACAAACTTCGACTACGATACGCAGAAAGCCTCCAAATGGCTACTCAGCTCCGCGTCTCGGTGGCACAAAAAAACGTGATATCTACGACGACATTGCGTGGCGCCTCAAAATCCGAGCCTTGCCATACCGTACGAGAACAGGAAAGACGGTCTGACATCCTACACCGATATATCGAATGCCATAACAACAACTGCTTTATTAGGACATTTCCGTCCTGAAAGGACTCGCCATACATCATTTTGATGGAGAAAAGAGGGGAAATATAAACAAAGAAGAGAATGGAAAATGAAAGGAAATCAAAGTATTCAACATAACTATACAGATTAACTATGGATGGAAATTGTTCTGTAATTTTAGTTCTTAGAGATTACCTTGTTCTCTAACGCTTTATGAAAATTAAACAATTCTATTGCTATATATATTTTTTCTCGGACATTATTCTGATTAGCTGAACTGGGTTCACGTAGACTTGGATAATGTTCTTAAAATCCTATGTCGAATGCCATAAAACATATTGTTGCAGATCCACTGTCTTTTTTTGTATGTATGTGTTTTATATTCATTTTATTTGAAGATAACCAGAGGGAGGCCTTAAAAAAATGTAAGAAAGCCGTGTAAGAAGACGCCCCCCTCACCCCCCGCGGCGCGAGCGGCAGCGGTCACGCCCATGATGCAACTTCCGCCCTCCTTGCCCCCCCCCCACTCTCTTTTGTTCTCTACTTTGTTGTCGACGCGTGCTCGCGTCTCGAGACTAAAAACTCTATCTCTCTCTTTTTAAAGTAATTCTTTAACTGTAATTTTTTGTATCAATTATAAATAAATTTCCCTTCTTCACAGCAATCATTGAGTTGCTATAGTTTTAATTATTTATGCTGGTTACACCGTCCAGTGATACGAATTTCATTGTTCAAAGCTCGACATTTTTTGGCGTCCGCGACAGGACGGTACAACAGCATATTTTGTAACTCAAAATGAATCGTCTCAAGAAAGGAAGAAGGCCTGTTCGTGGCCAAATTACAAAGCTCATCAACAGTGTTGAAACAGCCCTGAAGAAGCCAGTAGAAGAACTGGACAAGGCAGACTTGAGGGTCTCAGCACTACAGCTTGAAGATTTATGTCGAGATCTTCATGAATGGGATGAGAAAGTAACCGAGGCTATGTTGGATGAAGAAGTGACTGAAGATGAACAGGACAAAGAATATGATGAACGTCTGAGGTACGACAGACTTATCAAAAGGATGAGAGAAGAGTTAGAAAAGGTACTGAATCCGAAGAAAGGTGTGTCGCCCCAGCCTGATGAAACCTCTTCGGATACGAGCAACAGTACAACCCGGAGAAGAGTTCTGCTTCCCAAGAGAAAACTCCCAGAGTTTGGAGGTGATGTACGGGAATGGATCACCTTCTGGTCAAGGTTTGAAGACATCCACAACGACGAGGATCTCTCAGACTCAGATAAGTACCAATATCTTGTAGACTGCATGTTGGAAAATTCCGAAGCTCAGCAACTAGTTCTAAGTTATCCTGTCTCAGGAAAGAATTACGCATCAGTTATCAAAGATCTTAAAGAAAGATTTGGGCGAGATAACATGCTAATAAAGGTCTATGTTCGAGATCTATTGTGGTTGGTCATCCGAAGTGCACAAGAGAGAAAGGTCAACTTTAAAGATCTTGTGACAAAGTTGAACTCTCAAATTAGGCATTTAAGTATGCTTGGTGTAACTACGGACAAATGTGCCGATATATTGTATCCGGTAGTTGAATCATGTCTACCGGAGGATGTCCTCATCTCATGGCAGCGCAGCAGTGAACCAGAAGACCTAGAAAGCTTGATGAAATTTCTTCGTCGTGAGGTCAATCAGACTAAGGATAGAGAAATGGCCTACAATAAGCATTCAGATTCCTTAGCTCAGCCTACACCAGGGAAGATAGAAACGAAGAAAAGAAGTTTCAATGCAAGGCGTGAAATTGCTACAACCTCTGGATTTATGCATTCCGACATCTCACCAACACTGCGTGAGAAATTTAAATGCATTTTCTGCGACAATGGTCATCCAAGTCAAGACTGTCGAAAAGGAATGAAAATGGGCATGGACCAGAAAAATGAGAAAATCAAGAGCTACAAGAGATGTTTTAAATGTCTGCTTCCAGGCCACAGAAGCAGGCAATGTAAAAAGAAAGTGCGCTGTGATTTCTGCAAAAGGGATGGGCATTATGCCATCATGTGTAGAGGTGTACATCATGCTGAAACTGAAATAAAGAGTCCACAACGACCACAGAATTCAACGCCAACTCCAGGTTCGAGTGATGTAGCTACGGTGAACGAGATGTCCAACTGTGTAAGCAACAAAGCATGCCTTGAGACATTATTAGTGAAAGTTTGGGGTCCTAAAGGTAGCAAAGTGGTACGGGCAGTAATTGATAGTGGATCATCCCAATCGTACATTTTGGAACACATTGTAAAGGATTTGGGTGTTCCTATCATGGGAGAAGAAGAGCTTGATCATGAAATATTTGGTGGGATCAGGTATACTGATCGACATCGGATCTACTGCCTGACTCTATCAAGTATTGAGAATGATAGATGCATTTCATGTCCGGCATCAGCCACTAATCAAATAGCCAGATGTATAAGAAAGCCTACATTTGGTTCATGGGCTCGCGAACTTGCGTCAAAGAAGATACAGCTCTCAGCATTTAAAGCCGAAAGTGATGAGGTAGAGCTTCTCCTCGGTGCAGACATTAATCCAAAAATAGCTACAGCCAATATGATAAGATTATCGGATGATCTTATTGCTCGAGAAACATTGTTAGGTTGGGTAGTTCAAGGCAAAACGGAAGGAAAATTCCCAGATAAAAATCCTAACCAGGTTCATAACAGTATGCTGATCACATCTTTAATGACACAAGAAATAAAGGTTTCCGATTTATGGTCTCTGGAAAATATTGGAGTCATGGATGACGGGCAAGCAGAGTCAAAGAAAGAGACAGATCAGGCTATTATGGATAAGTTTCGGACTGAAACAAAGCGATTGGAATCTGGTAGATACGAGGTGCACCTTCCATGGATAGAACCAGCCCAGAAGCTAAAAGAAAATAAAAGCCATGCCGAGAAAAGACTCCGGAAGATGACGGAGGATCTAAAGAAAAGAGGCTTTTATCACCATTACAACAAGATATTTGAAGAATGGGAGGAAAATGGGATCATTGAAAGAATCCAGTCAGATCAAGATGATACATTAGAATACTTTCTACCACACCGAGCAGTAGTGAAATCTGGTAGCTGCACGACACCAGTACGACCGGTTTTTGATGCTTCCTGTAAGACAAAGGGTGGATGGTCTCTGAATGATTGTTTGGCGAAGGGACCCAACTTATTGGAGCTCATTCCGGATATCATGCTGAGATTTCGACTTAATAAAATCGGCGTAGTAGCAGACATAGAAAAGGCCTTCCTCCAAATATCAGTGGCAAAAGAAGACAGACAATTTTTGAGATTTCTATGGTGGGAGGACGGCAAGCAAGAGAATCTTCGGATTTATCAACACAAGAGAGTGGTGTTCGGAGTTACATCGAGTCCTTTCCTTCTAGCTGCTACATTGAAGTTACATTTGGAGCAATATGAAAGAGAAGTAATCCCATTGCTAAAATGTATGTACATGGACAACTGCGTCAATAGTGTTACTTCGTTAGAAGAGGCACAAGTCTTTCAACAGCAGTCTATTGACCTGCTCAGCCCAGCAGGATTCAATCTAAGAGAGTGGCAGATGGGTGGCCCCAGCATAGTTAACGGTGAGGATATTTCTGTGCTAGGTATGAAATGGGACACAGCTGATGACACTTTGACAATTTCGGATAAGCTAATGATGACTCCAACCCATCAGTCATTGGATCAAGAGAATGATGCCGAAATAGAAAATCAGACTCATAAATTGACAAAGAGGATTATGCTATCGGAGGCCCATGTGGTGTTTGACCCTCTCGGTTTGTTTTCTCCATTCACCATAGTGCCGAAGATCATCCTACAACAATGTTGGAAGTCTGAGTTGAAATGGGATCAGCCGGTCCCAGAGGACATTGTGAAGAAGTTTGTGGAATGGCAGAGACAAATTCCCGAATTGTTGTCTGTCAGGATTCCAAGGTGGGTGATGAGAGATGGGTTTGAACAGCCATCACTGCATGTGTTTTGTGATGCGAGTCAAGATGCCTATGCAACCTGCATTTACTTAAGAACAGTGAAAAATGAAGAAGTAAATGTACAACTCATCGCCTCAAAGGCAAGAGTAGCACCCAAAAAGAAACTTACTATTCCGAGATTAGAATTAATGTCATGCCTCATCGGATCCAGATTGACTAAGCAAGTCATGAAGATTATATCGGAATCGATTGCAATACCAGAGACAAATATTTGGTTTTGGACGGACTCCTCAACTGCACTTCGTTGGATTCAAAATGAGAAACCGTGGGCAACATTTGTCAGAAACAGAGTCAACGAAATCTGTTCTATTTCAAAGAAAGAAAATTGGCATCATGTGTCAGGGGTAAACAATCCAGCTGATCTTCCATCACGTGGGAGCAGTGTAAAGAAATTGATAGAGCATAAATGGTGGGAGGGACCCTCTTTTCTCTGGGGAGAAGAAGCAAGCTGGAATCAATTTGATCCGATTTTTGATGAAGAAGAAATCAATAAGGAATTGAAGAAGACGGTAAACATCGCCGTCAACAGCACGAAAGATAATTTCATGGACAAACTTGAGAGGTATGGAGATTATCATCGTATAGTACGGATTGTTGCTTATTTACTGCGTTTTAAAAGGAAGACCGTCTCAGATCAATCGCGACCCAGACAACATGATAAGATGTCAAAAGAAATTTCTGTAGAAGAATTCGAAGAAGCTGAAAAGGTAGTATTGCGGCATATCCAACTAATAAGTTTTGGGAGAGATGACAAGCGAATAAACAAGCTCAATGCTTTTACAGATGAATATGGACTATATCGAATCAAGAGTCAACTGTATTTTGGAGAAGACGACTATGATACAAGATGCCCAATAGTTCTTCCGGGGGAAAACCAAGTAGTCAAGCTTTTGATTCGAAAAGAGCACGAGATGATGTCCCATGCCGGGATTCAAACAACTCAACAACTAGTGAGACGTCGTTTTTGGATTCTAAAAGGCAAGAGAACCATAAGAAGTATCATCTCTGCATGTGCTACGTGTCGTCGTTACAATTCCAAGAGAGTCCAGACTGAGAGCATTCCAATTCCAGCAACCAGGATTGGATCAACACCAGCATTTGGAGTGATCGGTGTGGATCTAGCTGGACCTTTGACTGAGACCGGTGGAAAGAAAATATGGGTAGTGTTGTACACCTGTGCTGTGTACAGAGCTGTACATTTGGAGCTCACAAAAACAGTGTCTACTGAAGGATTTCTTGACACTTTTCGAAGATTTGTTGCAAGACGTGGTAGACCAAGCATTGTGTACTCTGACAACGGCCTCAATTTTGTCGGATGCAATAACTTATTCAAGAAAGTTAATTGGAATGATGTCCTACGTTATGCCACCGTACAACGTATTAAGTGGAATTTCAACCCCCCAACAGCAGCATTTTGGGGAGGATGGTGGGAACGCCTTGTTGGTCTCATGAAGCAACTGATCCGAAAAGTATTGGGAGACAAAACAGTCTCATATGAAGAACTACAGACTGTGATATGTGAAGTGGAGTCAGCAATGAATTCGAGACCTTTGACCGCAATCAGTGAAGAATCTGGCTTGGTACCAATAACACCTGCCAAATTCATGTGTGACAACGCATCATGCTTATTTGTACCTGAAGCGGACATTGTCGACTCTAAGTTCCTCAAAGAAAGTCATGGAAAAGTACAAAAGTTACGCGAGACAATTCGACAGAGATTTAGAAAAGAGTACTTAGGGTTTCTGCGACAAAATACTAGAAACAAGACAAAGTCAATTAAAGAAGGCGATGTTGTACTCATGGAGGTCGATAACAAAAAGCGAACAGAATGGCCAATCGGAGTTATTGAGAAGACCTACCCGGGAAAAGATGGCATCGTTAGAGTCGCTATGATAAAAACTAAGCGTGGAAATTTTTTGCGACCTGTTCAACGGTTGTTCTTTCTTGAATCAAGCGAAAACCATTCTAAAGAAGATTTCGGAAAAAGACGTGATCTAGAGAAAGAGAAGAAGATAAATCTTGACACACCAAGTATATCTCAACAGAGCATCCGAGGGAAAGATTCACCTGTTATTACAAGATCAGGAAGAGTTGTCAAGCCGCCTGACAGATATTGATCATAGTGAATCCAGAAGAATAATTACTCCATAATTATTGGTGGGAGTATGTTGCAGATCCACTGTCTTTTTTTGTATGTATGTGTTTTATATTCATTTTATTTGAAGATAACCAGAGGGAGGCCTTAAAAAAATGTAAGAAAGCCGTGTAAGAAGACGCCCCCCTCACCCCCCCGCGGCGCGAGCGGCAGTGGTCACGCCCATGATGCAACTTCCGCCCTCCTTGCCCCCCCCCCACTCTCTTTTGTTCTCTACTTTGTTGTCGACGCGTGCTCGCGTCTCGAGACTAAAAACTCTATCTCTCTCTTTTTAAAGTAATTCTTTAACTGTAATTTTTTGTATCAATTATAAATAAATTTCCCTTCTTCACAGCAATCATTGAGTTGCTATAGTTTTAATTATTTATGCTGGTTACACCGTCCAGTGATACGAATTTCATTGTTCAAAGCTCGACACATATAATCGAAGACACAAAAGAAGAACACAACATCGACCCGATTTACAAATTCATCACTGAAAACTTAATCATGGAACGTGACAAGCCTTAATTACGACGTCACACCTCAATAAAACAAAGTACGAAATTTACAATTTTTTTTATCGCTAAAGATTTTGGACTATAATTTTGCTCAGGTTTGCTCAGTGTTCGACTTAAATATGAGATCACCTTTTCTTTATCGCCGAACTTTTGGACTAATGTTGCACCCAGGCCGATGTTAGATGCGTCAGTATGAATGTAAGTAATTGCATTCGGATCAAAGTGCCCTAAGATTGGGGGATTTATCAATGCTACTTTAAGGGTTTGAAATGCTTTTTCTTGATTTTCTGTTCAGGTAAAAGGTACATTTTTTTTTATAAGACTGGTTAATGGATCTGCAATTTTCTAAAAAACCTTTGATAAATTTTCTATAATATGAGCACATTCCCCATTAACAAATTCATGTAATATTTCAAAGTCGAAATAAAGATGATTTTTGTTGTGTGTTGAATTGTCTACATATGGTAACATACCTGTTAGTTATTCATTATCACAGGTTTTCGACAAATTATAAAAATCATATAATGCCGCAACTCTTTTTCATTCACCTGATCAAAGGAAGCCTTCGGGCAAACCCTTCTTCAGCTAGTAGACAAGGCAATCGAGAGAGAAAATATATAATATTTTTAATTCATAATATTAATTATATACAAGGTATGATTAAAAAGTTCGGGGATTTAGTCAAAAAATATTTTCTGAGATTTTTCGAAAAATAAAAATTATCATCATATTCACGAGACCTCGTTCTCTCTACTAGAAAATATTTATATCTTTTCGATATCTCAAATAATAAGAATTTTATAGGCATTTTCTAAAGAAAGGCGTTTAGGCGAATAGGCGTTTATTTTCAATGGATCTTGGAAGAAGGGGGAAAGGAGGAAAGGATTAATGACTGCGAAGATTGGCTATTGAACATCCATGAAGATCCAAACTTCCTCACAAAGGTGATTACTGGTGATGAAACCTGGATCTATGGGTATGACCCAGACACCAAACGACAATCGAGCCAGTGGCTCCCGAAAAATGGCCCCAAACTCTTGGTGACTTTTTTCGATCACCAAGGCATTGTGCATCATGAATTCCTTCCACAAGGGAAAACAATTAATCAACACGTGCATCTAGCGTTTTACGCCGTTTACGGGAATCAATACGGAAGAAACGACCGGAAAAGTGTATCTCGGGCAAATGGATGCTTCATCACGATAACGCCCCAGCACACAGAGCTCTTTCCGTGGGTGCTTTTTTGACTAAAAATAGTATATTAACAATGCTTCATCCCCCTTACTTGCCTGATTTAGCACCAAATGACTTCTTTCTCCTTCCTAAAATGAAGTCAGTTCTAAAAGGACATAGATTTGATACCGTTAATGCCATAAAGTAAAAATCGCTGAGCGTTTTGAGGGGCATTATTTCTGACGAATTTTCTGGGTGTTTCCGGAACTGGGAAAAAAGAATGAAACGCTGTATAGATTCCCTCGGAAAGTATTTTGAGGAATATTAACCATTTTTGTATATATTCATCTAATAAATCTTTTATGGCCCAATTCTCCGAATTTTATGATCATACCTTGTATATAATTTTCGGCGATTCCAGCGAGATAGGCAGTTCAGGCAAAAGAAGCGACACCAGCGAGAGAAGCGTGACATCTAGGCAATAGAACCGATGAGACCGGATCGGGACGATCCGCCTTAAGGGGGAGGCAGTGTCGCGTGTAATGCCTCATAATGACTACAACCTCCGCCAATAGATGGCGCTTTCGCCTGTTTCGCTTCTGAAACTGATGTGGGAATCGCCGACTGCTGTGGTCCTGTTTCCTGGGGAAAATGATTGTAAATACACTTTTATGTTGGCCCCAGGATGTAACATAATGTAAATACCCATTGTTTATTATCCCAAATAAATGTAATATTTAGTAGTGGATGACAATAATCTTTCCCGGCCGATGCATTTTTTTTCTTGCGTTCCAGGGGCCTGGGTCATCCTTATTTCTCTCTCTGACAATAAAGAGTAGTGTTTGAAGTCTCCGTGTCGCCTGCTGTTGTTCCTTTCGCCATCGCCACATTGCTGCTGCTGCTACTCTTCTGGTAAGTCTCTCGTTTCCCCCCACCAGTGGTAAGGCCGAGAGATACTGCCAGAGGAAGGGAGTTCCACTTGAGCGGTGGTTCTCGGACGTCCTTGGGTGCTCTGCAGGGCCCAGATGCAACGGGAGCCCGGGTAGGTGATCCACGAAGGAAGAAGCGGAGTCGTCGCGAAGAACCGGGAGGGTTAGCCGTGACAATATATTTAATTCATAATGTAATTCATACAGTCCTTTGTGCCTATTGTTTGTAAACAATAAAAACAATAAAACTTTACTTGTTAGCAAGCATCTCTAAGACATGTATAACATTTTTCCTAGGACCTGTGATACAATTGAATAACACATTAAAATCTAAATAGAAAACAAAATAAAAATGCTATCAATTTGATTAGAATTAAAATTAAATGCAAATCAGGGTTTTGACTTTCTTTCCTCTTAAAAATTGAATTGTGCTATTGTAGCGCGCGCGCTATATATTTATATATAATATTTTTATGAGAAGATTACAATATGTAACATAGCATGCATTTTTCTTCTTGTTCCAAAATCACATAACTAGGTATCGCTCAAAAAGAGCAACCTAGTTTATGATATTTACAACAATGAATAATATGTGAAGGTTATTCACATATTAAAACAAAGAGTCCAACGCGGGATTCGATCCCGGTTCATGGCTGTCAGGAATCGAGGATGTTACCCACTCGTCCACCGACTCTTTTTCTAGTATTCATTTTATTTACATAAATGACCGTCATTATAAATTTACAAGCATAAAAACTAACCTAAATATTTCTAAAAATATTTATTTTAATATACATTCATATTCTCTGAAAGCTTACTTTTTTAGTTTTTAAAGAATTAATATTATTGCGCTGAAAATACAAAATTTAGCGGTGAAGTGACTGTATATTTTCGGCTCTAGTGGGAGGTTTATATACTCGGCCGAGAAGAAGTTTTGGGTTTCAGCGGATGCAATAAGGTCGTGGATCACGGAAGAGCTGTCATTGTACACTCTTAACGACTTCCTAATATCTTCCTATATATATTTATGAAGAGTTGAATTTATAAATCATATTAAAATTAGACATTTTGGAACAATTATATTTCAGGGATATGACCTCTGGTATCTCCATATTCTATCTTGAATAATATCATCTGCATTCAATTGATTGGATTACTCCAACACATTTTCTGTTGATAATTCTTGAATATTTGCTCGATTAAGATGCATTCGAGATATTAACTGTTGTGAATACAAATATTCTGGGTTGATGGTAATACAAAGAGCTTAAACCATCAACCTACCTCATAATAATACTATCTCTCAATATGTTTCAAATAATTACAAATAAATAGTTTATTTAAATAATAATTTTTTAGTCCCTTCGAAATTTAATTTCAATGTATGTTGTATTCAAAGCAGCTATTGTATATTATGAATATAAATGAAGGTGTATATGTTAGAATTTAAATGAAGAAGTAGAATAATCAGTACGATCAATAATAGTGATTGTACGGAACAAAGAGACAGTTCAATAAAAAAAATCCATATTCTCATTCACAAAATTCAAATCAGAATTGCTAAGCTAGCCCCAGGAGGCGATGTTTGATGAAGGCTGTTCCAATCTTGAGGAGATCAGTCAGAGAGGAGATGGCAATACCTAGCCAGATACCGATGTAGCCTCCAACATTGCTGAACACGTCAGCAGCCTGGATCAAACAACATTGTACATGTGATGGTTCAAATTGAACATTTGTTTAAAATAGTTGTGTTCAGTTTAATTAGTCAAGGATTGTATAACATGAACATTCTTGCTGCGGTCTGAAATATAACAATTTAATTTATCTTTCAAGTTGAATTGCTGCCTCTTACATATTTAGGAACTCCGCCTTTGCCGGTCCCAAGCCCGGATGAAAAGGGAGGAGGGGGAGCAGTAACAAGCTCACTAAAAAACCTGGGTTCAGCTGGCCCGGCTAATAGTACCCTGTAAGGGCTCTTAATCCAGGAATACAGGATGAGCAGCGTTTGTACTCCATGTTAGGAGCGGCTGCACATGGCGTCTGTTCTGTATTTAAAAAAAAAGGGGAGGAAAAAAAAAGAGAAAAAAAAATTGTTGATGTTAATTATTTAAAATATTCATTTTCATTCTGTGATTTAATTAATCTGTGATCTAATTTATTCTGTGGTATTGAGTGTATATAAATATATGTATTTCTTTGAGAGTAGTGTGGGAGAGAGTATTTGAGGAGACGTTAAGGCGTAAGAGTTTCTTAGAGTTTTTTAGATTTATCATAGTAATTTAAATTCTTAGTTATTTGTGCCTTCAATAAAGAAGTTTTTCATTTTAATAGAGAGTAATTTATTAAGATTCTCCCAACAATTGGTAGCAGAGAGCGTTTGAATTTAAATTGATGCAAATCAAGATTGATTGAATAATTTTTTGCAAAAGAAGAGATGCAAAATTTCATTAATATATCGCAAATAGAAAAATTATCTGACAAAAACTACTTGATCTGGGCAAATAGAATTGAAAGTGAATTACGAGGATTAAAATTATGGAGACGAATTATAGAAGGAAAAGAGATAGAAAAGCCTCAAGAGACCAAAGATGAAAATTTTGAAGAAAAAGTGAAAATCTGGGAACACTGGGATGACGACAATGCAATTGCAAGAAATGTGATGAACAGAACTATGAATGACACTCAAATTTTAAAATATTCAAGTGAAAGAAGTGCAAAACGATTATGGTATAGCATTAAAGAAGAAATGGCATCTAAGAATGAAGATATGCAAATGAAAAATAGAATAGAATTATCAAAATTAAAAATGAAGGAAGATGAAACGGTTGATGACTACTTGAATAGAGCAGTGATTATAAAGAGCAAAAGCATGCAAGCAGGAGATGAAATAAGAGATAGAGAATTGATTGGCTTTGTTTCAGAAGGTTTGAGAAGAGAATTTGACTTTGATGTAAAAATCATAAAATCTGACAGGCAAAATAATATGAATTCACAATAAGACAAATCCTAAAGTAAACTGAAGAAAAAATAAAATATAGGAAACTAGAAAAAGTAGAAAAACAGGAGATTGCATCTAAAGCTAGAGAAGGCTGGTCGGAAAGAAGAAAATTTATTAAATGTTATAACTGTGGAAAGATAGGTCATATCTCTAAAGAATGTAGAAATAAGATAAAATGCTTTAAATGTGGAGGATTTGGGCATGACTCGACAATATGTAAAAAGTATAGAAATGAATGTCATGCAAAGTATAATTATAATAGGCCTAAGAGAGGGATAAACAAGAAAAATTATAGAGAATCCACAAATCATGTGATAGAGACAAATGGAGTTAATTACGAAGAAGATCAAGGGGTAGACAAGATAAGATGGAATATGGATTCTGGAGCCTCTAGTCATATGGTTAGTAAGAAAGAGCTATTTATAGAATATAAAGAGGAAGAAAGAATAATAGCAACAGCTGAAAAAGGTGCAACAATAAAATCTTCAGGAATTGGATCTATAAGAATGAAGTCGAATGTAAATGAAAGATTCATAAAAGTTGAAAATATTTTGCATGTACCTAATTTGAGAGAAAATTTATTATCAGTTACAAAAATTATAGATCATGATTTTGGTGTATTATTTAGTAAATATAAAGCTGAAGTAATAGGCAAAAATGGTGAGATTTTATATGAAGCAAAAAGAAATGGTGATAAATTTGAATTAGAGGGACTCCTAAATATGGAAATAGCAAGAAAAGCAGAAGTAGATGATATGCTATGGCATCAAAGACTTGCTCATGTAAATTTTCAGAAATTGAAAGAAATGTATGATAATTCAACGGTATTCGAATTGAAAAATTTACATAATATTAAAGGGAATTGCGAGTCTTGTGTGTACATTGGGAAAAATAGATAGAAAATCTTACAAAAGTATTCAATATAAACAATCTGAAGATATTTTGGATCTATGGCATACCGACATAGTTGGACCTTTGAATGATTCTTTTGGTTATAAGTATTTCATTACCATTATTGATGACTATAGTAATTTTACTTTCGTTATACCAATTGCTAATAAATCTCAAACTGCAGATTCCATAATAAACTTGATTACACAAGAAGAAAGACAGACTGGAAATAGATTAAAGAGAATTCGAAATGATAATGGAGGAGAGTATATTTCTAATTATTTGAAGAGATGGTTGTCTAGTAAAGGCATCAAACAAGAATTCACCACAGCTTATACTCCTGAAAGTAATGGAAAAGCCGAAAGATTTAATAGAACCATAGTTGAGTCAGCAAGAACCATGCTAATTGATTCTAAATTACCTATACAATTTTGGAGTGAAAGTGTTAAGGTAGCTGTTCATATAAATAACAGAATTAAAATTAAAGAAACGAATACAACTCCTTTCGAGATATACAAGGGATGGAAACCAAACATTGTTTACTTAAAAAGGTTCGGAAGCCTAGCTTATGTTCATGTAAGAAAAGAAAAGAGAAAGAAGATGGAACCAAAAGCTCATAAAGGGATCATGATGGGATATAGTATGATAAGAAAAGGATATAGAATATATTTGCCGGAGATGGATGAAATACATGAAGTATCAGATGTTAATTTTAATGAATCTAAACTAGGATATTATTTAATGAATAATAGTGGAAGAAATCTCGATGAAAATGAACTTTTCTTTTTTAGTAGAGAAGACCAAAATTTGATTTCTCACGAGAATGAAGACTCTGGTGGTGATATTTATAATGGAGAAGATCAGGTAGAAAACTTTAGCATCGATGATGAGCATATTCCTCAAGATGATAATGATGTAGATTTGAATGATATAGAAGAGATACCTCCTGATGAAATAATTACTCCACGTAGAAGAGGACCAGAACCAGGAATGACGAGAGAAATGAGAGAAGAACGAGATCTTCGTTTGAGAGAAACCGAGGAAGAAGAACTTATAAAAAGGGGAGTGAGGAGATCTGAAAGATTAAGACTAATGAAGAATAAGGAAAATGTTTCTGATAGAACTTATGAGATTAAATGTCCGAAAGATTACCAAGAAGCACTGAATTCTGATAATAGAAAGTGTCACTTCATTAGACAAATTGTGGAAGATGAAGAAATTGAAGTTTTGCATATCCCTTCAGAAGAAATGAAAGCGGACCATCTCACCAAGACTGTGGATGCTGTCAAGCTTAAGAACTGCATAAGTGGTGGAGTTATTTTTGAAAATTGAAAATTTGAAGGGGAGATTTGTTGATGTTAATTATTTAAAATATTCATTTTCATTCTGTGATTTAATTAATCTGTGATCTAATTTATTCTGTGGTGTTGAGTGTATATAAATATATGTATTTCTTTGAGAGTGGTGTGGGAGAGAATATATGAGGAGACGTTAAGGCGCAAGAGTTTCTTAGAGTTTTTTAGATTTATCATAGTAATTTAAATTCATAGTTATTTGTGCCTTCAATAAAGAAGTTTTATGTTTAAATAGAGAGTAATTTATTAAGATTCTCCCAACAATCACACGTCAGAGGCGGCCATTTCTTTTGGAGCTAAGTCGGCCTGCCACTGAGTAGTGCTCCCAGTCTTAATGACAAAGGCAGACGCAATCTACTCCACCCAGTGTGAAGATAAGAAAGAAGAATACATATTTAGGATCTATTGATTCATGATAAAATTACATACCAATTTAAAATTTCAGTTGTAAATATCCACGCTGCGCGCGTATGTTTTTGTAAATATTTATTATAAGAAATAATCAATGTTTTATTAAGCCCGTTGAAGAGCGATTATCGCTTAATATAAAATAAACTCATTGTGAGAAAATATTTTGTTATTTTAAAAATATTTAGGATCTATTGATTCATTAGCTATAACAGCGCGTTTATACCGTAAGTGACACATTTGGTTTGTGAAAATAAAGCAATCCATAATTATATCCATACATTTCAATAAAATAATATATCTTTATCAAAAATCTTATTATTCTCTAGATTTCGGGCACGATATTATACCATGTTTTCTCCTGTAGAAGGGGTGTTGTGCCCAACAGCTATAGAATAAAACGTTTTTGAAAAATATACTTTTCCTGGAGGCCTGATATTTTTACTCGATACCTATACATATTAAAAGTCATATATTTTATAAACATTATTTTATTTATTATAAGTGAGTCAAAAATAGGAATGGAGCTGCCTCCTAAATCCGGCGCATTCAAGTTGATACCGATGATTTTCAAATGATGGTATAATACCTTATCTCTTGGTTTACCTCTTCATTCAGTGCACAGATGTTATACGAGGGCGTTCTATTAATCTAGTGCCTTCAATTCGTCCTTCTATCAATCATTTTATTAGGTTATCATGTCTTAGCATATTGTTTATTAGATTTCGTTTTCCATTTTGTTAGTATTTCAATTAGGCAACTGTTCTCTTCAGTTAGTGAAAGCACCATTTGTAACATATGCAGGCAATGGTACATTGAGCAAGTGTCTGCAACACTATATCTCAAAAGCCTCTAGAAATCTAACGCTTTCGGCTGAAAGCGTCCATGTTTCGCCTTTAAGTAATTTACAAACATGAACAAAATTTAAGGCAATCACTCGTCTATTTTTTTGAAGGAGACAAAGGCAATTTTGTTCACATTTGGTTATCTCGGGTGTCTTCAATAAAGGTCACTGTGTATCAAATATCTTTCAGTTATTGTCTGAATCCCGATATACATGCTGAAAGATACAAATTCCTTTAGTTTTGTCAATGAGTGTACATAAAATGCTCAACACCTTTTTTTAAAGGTCGTTCGGTCAGTAAATCTAAGGTGTTGTAAATTTGTAGTCTTTGCTTATTTTTGAAGGCAACTTTTTACCCTTGCAACACTTGGAATTGAGGTTCACTCTTTCTGTTTAATAGGCTGATCTAAATGTCAAAATCTCTATACTATATTATTTAGCAATATATATGCGCATATAAAATACAAAGTTATATATACAAAAAGTATATAAATTTGATTATTATTTTAAAGAAAATGAAAATTATTCATAAGTTTACTTACCTCGTACTTGGGGGTAAAAGTATAATATTTTATTTCCCGTTTGTCATCCAAAAGTGTGCCTATGAGAAATGATTCGCTGAAAAAAGGTCATAATTAGGTTTTTTTCGTTAAATTTATTACAAAAGTTTCTTACATATTGTAAGCGAAGAATTCGAATCCACGTCTGGGAGGTATTTGGGCGGCTACTCCCATGAAGGTGGTGAAAAATTCCAGCTGTAGAATATAATATATTATTCAGTATTATATATATATATACACTGCGTGACATTGAAAATGGAACACCAAGAAATAGTGGCCAGAAAATTATGCAAATTTCAGGGTAGACGCGCCTAACCGAGTTATGCAAATGATGTAAAATGCGCAGCTCTCGTGCGCACATGGAGTAAGATATAAGGGAAGGAACTTGCAGAAAGGACAGTATTCGTGTCGTTATTTCTTCAAGGAAAATCATTGTAGAAATTTTGTTCTTGTGTCAAAAGACACGTGTAATAACAGAGAATGCCAGGTCATCGTAAACGGAGGCAGTTCAAGCAGACAGACGCTTTTACGAGGGGCATGGTGATCGGACTGAAAAGGGCAGGTTGGTCCATACGTCAAATCGCAGCTGATACACACCTTGGTGCGTCCACGGTGCACCGACTGTGGAGAAGATGGTTGGAACAAGGAAATGTGGCAATTTATAGGAATGTCGGTGCAACCAGAGTGACGTCAGCACGTGTGGATCGGCGTATCCTTCGACAAGCAGTGGCGGCCCCACAAGCCACTTGTAACGCCATCCTGCAACATGTGCAAGACACCCTAGATCATTCCATCTCGACCAGAACCATTTCCCGTCGATTGGTTGCTAATGGCTTGCACTCATGCCGTCCGCTAAGAAGACTGCCATTGACCCCACCGAATAGGCGCCAACGTTTGGAATGGTGCCGGGCTAGATCGACGTGGATGACGGAATGGCACAGGGCGTGTTCTCAGATGAGTCGCGTTTCTGCTTGTCCAGTGATAGTCGCCGTGTACGCGTGTGGCGTCGACGTAGAGAAAGGTCCAATCCGGCAGCAATTATGGAACGCCCCACCGTGCGACAACGTGGAATCATGGTTTGGGGCGCAATCGCGTATGATTACAGGTCACCTTTACTTCGTATTCAGGGCACTATGACGGCCCAACGATACGTTGATGATGTGCTGCGACCGGTGGCACTCCCCTACCTTCAGGGGGTACCCAATGCCCTTTATCAGCAGGATAACGCCCGACCGCACACTGCTCGCATTAGCCAACAAGCTCTGCAAGATGTACAGATGCTTGCCTGGCCACCGTACTTTCCTGATCTCTCACCAATCGAGCACGTCTGGGACATCATTGGACGCCGTTTGCATGCCTTGCCACAGCCGCGTTCAGAAGACGAACTGTGGCAAATGGTTGAGAGGGAATGGAGAGCCATCCCTCAGGACGCCATCCGTACTCTGATTGACTCTCTACCTAGACGTGTTGCTGCGTGCATCGCCGTCCGCGGTGGTCCTACTTGCTACTAAGCCGACGCCGTTCTCGCTCTGTATTATGACTATCATTTTGAAATAAAGATCACTTATTGTTCGTCCCTGTCTCTCTCTGTCTGCCGAGTTTCATCACTTTCTGGCCACTATTTCTTGGTGTTCCATTTTCAATGTCACGCAGTGTATGTAATAATATATGCTCTTCCAGGAATAATAAAGTAAACCTACAGTCAACGAGAGAGAGACGTCGATAGAAGGCAACTAAGTTACGGCCATTTTGAACCACTGGCCACATTCCGGAGGGGGCTTTTCTTGGAACCCTCAGGACTATTTTTGGACAGTTGGGGGGTGGTGTGCGACACAAACGGTCGTTCAGCGGTGATATAACCTCTCGCGCTACCTCTCTCTCGCTGGTTGCCTGGAATTCCTTTTCCAAACTTGTGGTTTCCTTATTTCTCTCTCCCCACATTATTATCATATTGCCACATTGAAAGTCGACAGGATAAGACCTGACCGGGAAACAAATCCCTCATATACCAGAGTATGAAGAAAACAAGAAGCAATACCACGATGATCGAACAAACCCACAACCAAGTTCCACAAGACCCAACGACCGACTCTACTGTAGCCGCTTCCCTTCGAACTCTCACCCTCTGTCTCGACCAACTTTTAAACCGTGAGCCTGAAGAAGCAATCACCTACGACGGAGATGAACCTGCCGCACACTTCTTCTCACAACTTGAATCTCAGCCGAACTTCCACAACTTAGAGCCAGCACGCCAAGCTCGAAAGGCTCTATCATCACTCAGAGGCGAACCTCGCAAAATTGAACAAGACTTAGCTCTACTCAATAAGACTTATCACTCTGCGCCGTCTATCCCCGACGCCCTAGCTTCACTCTTCAAGAGTTCTATGAGCTTAAATGCAAATCGATGGCCGAGATCGAGACCTACTACAAGAACAAGGTCCGAATAGGATTGGCGATCAACCTCCCTAAGAGTGCCATCGTGCAAGCACTATCCAACGGTGTGCCACGTAACTATGGCAACCTTTTAAAGATGGCACAACCCTCGGAACGAGGAGAATGGTTGTGCTTAGCCCAACAGCTGACCTACGAAGGGGATAACACCAGCACTAAAGCTGCCCAACAACGATCATCGCGCCAGAGCAGAGCACCTTACACCACCGTGGACAAGACCCCACCATATCCTTGCCGTTACTGTGGCGGACAACACTGGCACGCACAGTGTCAGCAGCGAGGGCCCTACCAGCGGACTTTTCGGACCTTTACACCTGCGGTCCACAACGTCGAGCAACCCCAAAGATCGACTGGGCCTGCAGGTGTCTACGAGACCGCAGCAACGACGAGCTCGGGAGAAACCAAGTAATGCCAACTTCGGCAGCAGAACTCCTCCGAAGCTCAATGAACCTACCTGCACCCTAAACCAGCATACGCCTGTAAGTGCAATTGTTTTAACCCCTATCATTCATTCTTTAAAGATGCCATTCCTAGTTGACTCTGGAGCCAATGTTTCCATAATTAGTTTAAATCAATTTGAATATATTAAAAATTTTAATAGTTTCATTTGTTCCACCCCTATTAACAATGATGTTATTATCCGTACTATATCTAGCCAAGCCAAACCAATCGGATTAGTTACCTTACCAATACAATTTAATAATTTTAATTTTAATGAAACATTTTATATTTTAAATTCACCCCTTGAACTTGGTATTCTATCTATTCATGTTATGCAATTCTTAAGATTAACAATAGATTTTCATAATCAAGTGATACTTCAAAATAGTGTTCCAGTACCTAAACATTTGTACCATTTTGTATGTGACCATCCCACTTGTAAGCACGGCTCGCGAATAATAACTTCTAACCCTAAACGACCCATAATTCACTCGGTTAACTTAGGCGTTGACGATTTTTCAACCTCCACGTGAGCCTTGCTTACAAACAAACCCTTAGTAATATTTATCAACCTTCCCCTGAATGCCCCTCTCATCCTTACAACCTTAATACCTTCCAACCAGCCCATGCCCCTCTAGAGAATTAATGATTAAAGAATTTATCGAACAACCCCCAGAACTTCCTATCCCTTATCAGCAATTATTGTATTCTTTTAAAGGTATTTTCCCTATCAATAAATTCAATGTATTACCACTCAACATAACCCCTGTAAAGCTCAAAAAAGCTCAAAAAGCTTCCCTCCGACCATACCGAACTCCCTATGCCTACCAGAAGGAAATTCAGGACCAGGTATCTCAAATTCTAAAACATGACATAATCACCCCCTCCTCTAGCCCATATTCCTCCCCTGTGACGCTCGTTCGCAAACGCGATAACACCATACGTCTCTGCATTGACTTCCGTCGCGTGAACGAACTAGTACCCTCGGATTTGCATCCTTTGCCATTGATAGAAACGGTACTGGATAACCTGTCGAAAGCCAGAGTATTTAGCACCGTTGACATAAGCAATGCATACTATCAAATCCTCATCGCGGAGGAGAGTCAACCACTACTCTCTTTCGTGACTCAACAAGGGCAATATAATTTCAAACGCTTACCCTTTGGATTCAAATCAGCACCCCAAATTTTCGAACGTGTGATTACCCAGTTGATCCACAAACACCACCTCTCTTTCATAGCCCATTATTATGACGACTTCGTTATTTTTTCTGACTCCTCAGAACAACACCTTACGCACCTTCGACTTTTCTTTAAATTCTGTTTAGAGGAAAATCTCCAGCTTAACCTTAAAAAATGTAATTTTTATCAAAATGAAATAGATTTTCTCGGCTACCACATCACCGCAGGGACTTACACACCTAATATTAAAAATACCGAAATCATCAACGCTATTAGAACCCCTATCAACATTAAAACTCTACAATCATTTTTAGGGGCCGTCAACGTATATCATAAATTCATCCCAGAATATGCTAGACTTCGCCACCCCTTAAATCAATTACTAAAAAGAACGCCAAATGGCTTTGGAGCCCGAATTGTCAACAAGCCCTTTGATAAATTGAAGCAACACCTCGCAATACAACCTGTGTTACATCTATTTCAAGAAGGGCTCCCATGCCAGGTCTATTGCGACGCTTCCACGCAGGGCATCGCAGGTGTACTCAAACAAGTACATCCTGACGGTAACATCTACCTTGTACAATATTACAGTCGCGCGTTGCGTTCCTATGAGCGTAATTACACTATATCTAAACTGGAGTGCTTAGCCATTGTAGAGTGCGTTGACAAATTCCGAGTGTACCTCCTAGGTACAAGGTTTGTCATCTACTCGGGTCATCACGCTTTACAATGGCTAAAGACCATAAAAGACCCCACCGGACGCCTCTTTCGTTGGAGCCTTCGACTCTCAGCTTACGACTATGAGGTCAAATACCTCAAGGGCTCGCGTCAGTACGAAGCTGACCTACTCTCCCGCAACCCTTTCTGCGGATTTCTATCCACAGGTCAAATAAAAGATCATCAGGGCGAATTACGGAGGGACACAAGGTATATCCTCAATGACAAGGACCTTATGACCATCACACGACGGGGTGTCACTAAAATAATTGTTCCACCATCACTCCGTGGCACCCTACTACAACGAGCCCATCGCGATTTCAATCACCCCGGCATTTCGCAGATGACCAGACTGATCGCAGCCCAATACTATTGGGACGGCATGACAAATGACATCAGGACAAATGTAAGAGCCTGTTCAGTATGCCAATTAGTCAAACCACCAAAAGGACCTATCTACGGAGAATTGGGACAACTCCCCCCAGCGGTCCTGCCGTACGAACTAGTGTCACTAGATACTATTTCTGGATTCGCGAAATATGGAAATTCTCAGACCTTCTTACATGCCGTAGTGGACCATGCCACACGGTACGCGTGGGCATTCCCATCGCGGTCCACCAGCATTCTCACCTATACCCAAGTGATTAAAAAGGTGATGCAGTTTGGTACTCCTAAACGACTTTTGCGGATAGAGCTCCTGCTTTCACCTCTCCGAAATTTCGTAGATTTTTGATTAGACATAACATTGGCCAACTTCTCACGACAAGCAACAACACTCAGGCCAACGGATTAAGTGAACGACTAAACGCCACGATTACTGGCAAACTTAAACTGTTGCGCCTCCAACAACCTAAGACGTCCTGGACCAAACTACTACCTCAGGTTCTTCAGGCTTATAACCATACCCCACATTCTGTGACCGGGTTTCCACCGTCATACCTTTTGTTAGGTAGTTTCCCGCTACAACTATCCGAGCATGTACAAAACTACCCAAAAATCGACGACGCCAGAGAATTGTCATATCAAAGGGCACACGAACGACACTTACGCGAAAAAGCGAGATTCCACCAAACACATAGAGCTTCCGATTTTGAAGTAGGCGATCTCGTTTTGGCAAAAACATACCACCATCCAGACACCGGTAAACTGGCACCTTTCTTCTCAGGACCTTATGAAATACTGGAGATAATTTCCCCTCAAATCGTACGAATCAACCGCTCCAACCGACCTCTAAGTCGTGAGACAGATACAATTCATGTCAACAAATTAAAACACTATACGGAAAACGAACAATTTATTTCACCGCCCGTAAATGATCGAGACCAACCCAAAAATACCTTCAATTTCCCATATAAACACTTCAATCACACTCTAATCCATACTAAAACGGCTATTAACTCACGAAAGCAACATGACTACACTTACAATCAAGATGATCAAAGATATTTGAACCACTTATCCCCTGAAATCTTTACCAATTACTAAACTGACAACGAGACTTTACGAACCCAGTAGTATCTAAATAATTAAGGTAGAAAGGCCCAGGGCAAGTTTCCCCCCGCTCTGTCCGCCTATATTCTACCTTTGCATCTCGAGCTACTTTATCTTCGCAAATTAAATATAAGTCCATTCGACTTCCTCACCTACACACGGGACTTTTCCCCTCGGACTCGCTACACAAGTAACTACATAGATAAGGTAGAATGGACCAGGGCAAGTTTCCCCTCGCTCTGTTCGCCAAGGTTCTAACATTGTATGTAGTTCTATATTTACCTCAGTCCTGAGCTCACACAATTTCCAACCTCAACCTCATTTCTCGTACTCTACACCTATAGCATAGAAAGCCCATGCCAAGTTTCCCCTTGCCATGTCCGCCTGAAAAATAGCTTAAAGTGTAGAGATCCCCAGCCTTAATGATCTCCAGAATTTCATCATGTGTTTGTGACTCCCCTTCTCCTTGTTCACACTCCTCCATATCATTTCCCTTATAATACATTAGATTTTGTTGTATATAGCCTTTTATAACCTTGATATTTTCAAGAATTTCCTTAAATATCAAACTCTCCGGTGTTGTAAAACTGCTTGTAAATAATATTTACTTGTGTACTATACAATATTTTATTTACATAAAACTATGTCACCATAACCTTAATTAATTTCAACTGTAAAATTATTTTCTCTATCCCTGGCTTCACCAGCTTTAAGTATACTCAAACCATGTTCAGCTTTCTTCAACGGGGGCCATATGTCATAATATATGCTCTTCCAGGAATAATAAAGTAAACCTACAGTCAGCGAGAGAGAGACGTCGATAGAAGGCAACTAAGTTACCGCCATTTTGAACCACTGGCCACATTCCAGAGGGGGCTTTTCTTGAACCCTCAGGACTATTTTTGGACAGTTGGGGGGTGGTGTGCGACACAAACGGTCGTTCAGCGGTGATATAACCTCTCGCGCTACCTCTCTCTCGCTGGTTGCCTGGAATTCCTTTTCCAAACTTGTGGTTTCCTTATTTCTCTCTCCCCACATTATTATCATATTGCCACATATATATATTAATTAATATATTCCAATATATACCAATGTTCCCATGTGTTGTATGGTTATAATGTAATTGCCAAGGTGACAGAAATAAAATTTCTAGTGAGGGACAGCCGACGCCAGTAGAGGAAAAAGATCCGAAAAACAAGTCGGGTTCCCAGGTGTGCCTCCTTCTTGCTCAAACAGATCAGTCAGTTTTGAGTCACGATGATTGACAGACCCCTCTCAGCAGATATCCCCTGACTGGTGTCGGCTTCACTTATTCTCTCGCCATCTCTGTGGTGACATCCAACAAGCCTCGTCCTTTTGTGTAATCCAAATTCCACGCCTGAACCAACTCTAATCATTGTGATCACCACGAATGCAACCAACATTCCACACTACATTCATACAACAGGATAACAACAAACTACATCACTACATATATATGTCGTATATATATATATATGTCGTATATATATATATATGTCGTATTTTATATATGTTGTATATAGAAACAGGAAACCAATGTGTAACTACAAAATGACGCCAATAAAACGGATACCTGGGAGAGAAAGGGACGGTGAGCAAGGAAGGATAATATAAACCAGAGATTTATAGATACTAGTCATGGCGGTCCCTGATTGGACGTCCTCCCCCTCTGACGTCATCATTAGGATATAAGTTGGGGCTCTCTGAGCCCAGACAGGAGGTACCCAGCACAGACAGACCAGCAGGATGGGAGAGTAGTTAGGTCGCCATGCTACCCGATTGACCAGAGCGGTCCCAGGACTCCCCCTTAGTCTCACCCTTCCCGGTAACCACCCCCTAAACCGAGGTAACCATGTTCCTAAGCGTCTGGCCTTTAATGGTCTTCAGGCTAGTGCATCCTCACTCCCGGCCCATGACTGCGTTTTGGATGAGAAGCCCACTGTGACATTGTCGGCTCCACTCATTTACGACATATATATATATATATTATATAATCTGAAAACTCAAATATTTCAATATTTTAAATATATATATATTATTTTATTCATTGATAATTTTATTTTTTGTTATCATAGTTTTTAGAAAGACTTTCAGTTTTGTTGTATAGTTTTGTTGGAAATATGCGTAGTTAACATATCTATCCTTTTAAATCACTAATATAGGATTAACTTTATAAATTCTATATAATGTGAAACTAACTAATGTGTAATATTTTCTCAAGTAATTGAAAATAAAAGCTACTTGACGGTAAATAATTATCTTTTTCTTATCACGACTGCACACCAACCCTTTATCTTATCGATCCTTTGTCCTATCAACCCTTTATCTAACAACAACAACAAAATATTCATAACATATATATGGTTAACAATGTTCTCTTGGCCATAGAATTGAAATGTATGAAACAACCTTCTATGCATTTTATTTTTAAAGATAAATATTTTATTGATAGATTATATGACTGTGTGGTCTCCCAGTATTCCATTGAACTGTTGCTACAAGTTATTACCATCCAGAATCTGTGATCTCTGTCCTTCGAATGTCTAATTTGTTCCTCTCTCCTTTTTCAAGGTTGACAGATTTGGACACTATTTTGTTTCTCGCATATTTCTATGCGCCTACTTTGTCACAGCACTATGGAAAGCAACCTCATAATATCACATTAATAGAATACTTTGAAATATATTATCTTTGAATTCGATAAAATTTGGATTATAGAGGTATTTGCAATATGTAAAAGTTTGATATAAGGTGGAACACTGAACTTAATTTTAAGATTCAAATTGCATGAAGAGTAAAGTGCTGAAGTTTTTAAAAGTTTTTTATGAGAAAAAACATTACTCTATCTTCAAAATGTTTAGTGAGTGGATCAGTGTTTCTAGGGTGATTAAATAGGCAGAATTTAAAGTATGTTAGTTAGTACGTAAGCAACACTTACCAGATACTCGATACTGCGGTCTGAGGTGTCAAAATGGAACACAAGCTTCCTGCATACATTTCAATACAATCTCATCGAGGATGTCAGGGTAAGGATCATATTTACTGGCAGTCAAGTTTGCAGCGGGTGTTGCATCCCTCTACGTCAATCTGGTCTAAGCACTCTTCGTCTTCTGCATGAACACATTGGTTTTTATTATCCAAATATATAACAGCTGCAGTTATTTTGGGCCCTCATGCCGTGGTTGTGACTAACATGGAGAGCTAGTAGGCCCAATGGCTGGGTACATACAGGCCTCAACTAGAGAATGGTCTGTACTGTGCCACTTGTGAGGAGGTGGTAGGGATTGACTGATCACGATGGGCAGTGAGAGAGTCAGCAGTATTGGTGGGAGTATTTAGGTAGTGTTATCCCTAAAGATTGTGGAGAGGAGTTAGCTGCAGAATTAACCCTATCATGACTGCAAGATAGGCCTAGGTTTCTATCGTCCAAATATATAACAGCTGCAGTTCTTTTGGGCATAAACGCTGGAGTTATGACTACCATGGATAGCTACTAGTCCCATAGACTGCGTACCTGCAGACCTCGTCCCTCAACTAGCGAGTGGCAGCGGTCTGTACTGTGCCATTTGTGAGGACTGGCTGATCATGATTGGCAGTGGCTTCAGTGAAAATGAGGAGTATTTGTGGAAGTGCTATCCTTAAAGTTAGTGGAGAGTTGTTAGCTACAGATTTTTAGATAATAAAGTAAGCGTCTAAGGATGAGTATCTTTTTAATTAAACGTTTTTCGAGCTTTCGGGATAACGCCCTTCTACAGGAAATTTGATACAAAAAATCAAAAGTTAGCTACAGAATTAACCCTATCATGATTGCATAATAGACCTATAGCGAACACACTTTGCTTCAGCGAGCGCGAACTGGGACAAAGCTTCACTAAACATACGGGCAGTAGTGTGACGGCCTCGGCAACCGCGAGCGGCAACCTGACTACGCATGCGCGGGCGGTATCCGGAACTCTCTGGCCACGCGCATCGTCAACAACAAGGCTTGCTTCCAATGGCCGTTACTTCTTTTCTCTTTATATATTTCTGGCTTTAAATAAATAAATTTATTTTATAAAAAAAAATAATTATAAATTTATCAGCGGCCTTTTCACAAGCTACACCAACACCCAAGCAACCATCCTACAGACCTAATCACTAAGCATCTATGATCCAATGTGAAAACCAAAAAATCGATTTTTAGATGTGTTCAAAGGCTTAACAGTTTATATCACACTTGTTTAAAGCCAATGGACATGGGATAAGCAATCTTATCGGCTACTTAAGTTAGAAAGGCAAGGGCAAGATTTCTGATATCATCACAGAAAAGGACCTAGGGAAGTGACCTAACTTCTTGCTTGCTTCTATATTAGGGTAAAACTATTATATAACACAACCAAAATAAATTTGGATGATACGCTAAAAATTCAAATCAGAGCCACGGCGAAAATTGCAAAGTCGCGTTGTCTTTCTATTATTTTTTTTTTAAATAATCATTTAATAGAATGTGTTTTTACTAATTTGAATATATATTTCATGTGCCTATTTGGTAAATGTAAATGGTATTTCACTTCGACATTTAAAAAATTAAATTATTAAACTTTTGTATATTCATAATTTATTTTTTAAACTTGAAACGATTATACAAAAAGGGACAAAGAAAGTAAGCACAAAACAAGGTCAAAAACAGAAATAATATATAAGGTTGTCCCAAAAGTTTGTGTTTTTATTATAACGTTGTTTTTCTTATTACTTGGCGAATAATAATTACGGCGAATTCATTTTAATACATAATACAGAGACATTATACATAAGGGCGAATAATATTGGTATTTAAATTTTTTTTGCAAGTGTTTACGAACTTTTGTTTACGAACATTGTGTATTACAAATACACAGAAATATCTTATCAAAAACGTCACCATTTCTACAAAACCTGGCGGAGTTGACATGTAGAATACTGGCGGGAACACAGCCGCAGTGGGTGAAGGTAAGATTGAAGCTGCATTCATTGAGACAAGACTGGAACAATACAATAATCCAGGTTAAACGTTCACCGGATAGTATAAATTCAGTGTTTTTTGTTGAATTAGGCATTATATATAATCATAAACAATTAAATAATTTGTAAATAAGAAAAAAAATTATCTTCTGTTATTGAGCAATTAGATATATCTGAGTGAAAGTAAAAGCGGTGGGGGACAATAATAGGAATTTCGAATCTAATGTGTTTAAATATGTAGCAACTGATTAGCGATTTTTATAAGCGTTTGCTATATTTTTTCCTCTTCTCTAAATATGAGTGTCACCGGCCGCTTTTATTTTCACTCATATACATCTAATTGCTTAATGAAAAACACAGATGATAAAAATGTTTTCTTTTTAGTACATTTGAATAAAGCTTTTTTAAAAGTATATTTTATATTTATTAATTATTTTGTTAGTTTTTAGTCATGAGAATTTACAAAACTTAAAATCAAATTCGAATAATAATTTTTTGAATAAATATTAAAATACAAACATTAGGCTCTCAGGAAAAAATGAATGATTTGTAAAAAAAGAAACTTTTCCTGGAGGCCTAATGTTTGCATTTTAATTTATAATCAAATGTTAAAATATACACAAAATCTAACCAAAATTTTCAAATATCTGTGCACATCATATTAACTACATACAAAACTATTTACACACTATGATATTAGAATACATATGTAATTAATCTAGGTTCCTTAGGCCTTCAAAATAACTCTCTAACCACTCGTATTATCAGTCATAAATATATACTCAAATCCTTTTAGTTTTATTTACAAATACTGTAAGTCTAAGATATTAATAGTGTCAAGCAGATTTATTTCTTGGGATATGTTTCATTTAATAGGCTAATCCCTTAATAGAATGTTCAAATCTAAAAGCTTGAGAGATGAGTTTCTTTTGCAAATGAATTTATTTCGAGCTTTCTCTCTCTCGGGCAACGCCCTTCTACAGGAAAATTAAAAATAAAGTAAAAATATACAGTTGCCTCGCTTAATCTCAGTGTAATATAATTTTATTTACTTTATTTTTAATTTTCCTGTAGAAGGGCGTTGCCCGAGAGAGAAAGCTCGAAATAAATTTACTTGCAAAAGAAACTCATCCCTCAAGCTTTTAGATTTGAACATATGTTTCATTTGTTATACCAATTTGAGATTTATAATTCGTAGGAGAGTGGCCGTTTGGATTATTTGTTATCAGAAAGCTGAGCATACGAAGAGAAGACTCACTGTTTGGTCTTCATTCTAGCAGCTGGGGTAAATCAGATCTTTCAAAATTTCTCGGAATATAATTATGCCTAGCTATGGCCAGTAAGAAAGGTTGTTGTAGTGCACTCATGCTAGATTCTTGGAAGCATGTAAATAAAATGCTTGGCCTAAATATTCTAAGATTGATGGTTGTGTAATCCATAATGTATAGGTCTATCAATAGATTCTATGTGATCTGAGTTCTTTTATTGTGGGCAACGCTTCACAGAAAGATTTTGAAAGACAATGAATAAATTAGACGGTGAAGCGGGTTTATCTCTTTGGTCCCAGAATACAGCTGTGACCTTTAATACAGCAGAGTTGAACATTGGGTGTATAGTGAGGTAGACTGCATATGACAGAATGGTCAGTCAGAGACATTTCGAAAGTTTATATCAATCTGGCTAGCTTTAGTCGCCTAGAGAACCAAGAATTCATCTTGGAATGTTGAAATTTTGTGATATCAGCCGCTCATTACGCGACAGAAACTGCTACGCCTATTTTCTTCATTTTAAAGGGAAGGTCTCATACCTGGTCACCACAGTTGCTGAAATTTTGATATTCATTACTTGTGCTTTGTAAGCGAGTATATCAAATTTAATACTTTTATGTGGAGAGATTTTGTGTGAGTATTTATAAATATAAATTTAAACTGATTTCATCATGTGTTAACACATGTGCACTAACATGGGTAAAATATAAAGATAAATAAACCCAGCGTATGATAAAATATACATAATGTTTCCCACCAACCTCTCTGTCTAGAGGACCTCTGGTTCTCTCCCAGTTCCCAAGGTAGTCGTAGCAGTCAGTCTTGTATGGTAGGGGAAGAAGTTGGTGAAAAGCCTTGAACAGAAGTTAGTCAAATTAACACAATATATCAAATATATCAGTATAATATATTATTAATGAATTATCCTTATGCTATGATTCCAGCAAACAATACACTATTGATTATTTAATTATTTGCTACACGCCAGTGGAATACAATATCACGCGGATTGAACAGAACAGTGTAAATAAAATACAGCTATTTCTCAGCTTGCCCCTCAAATATTGAGTACGATATAAATTAAATAAACGGCGAAATCATCATTGAACGTGCTTGCCCTATCTTCCCTGAAGAATCACATCATAATTGCATTGGTCTAAGTTGCAACGTGTAATGTGTGTAGCGAAGAATGCCAGATCAACAGAGGTAGAACCGAGTTGTATATGATCAGATTCAAAAAAGGTTAGTTAATATGTTAAATATAAGCTAATAGCCACATTTATGCTCCCATGGTGTGGTAAGGATGGCTGAACTAACGAATGCAGTACGATTAAGGATTGTCGGTGAAGACAATGCGCATGGATTGACACATCTAAGAAGAAACTTTAGTCTCCCAAAAGAACATTTTTCAATCCTTTTATAGCATGTTAAAAGAATATTTATTCTTGCATATTATCTCGAAATATTAATAGCTTCCGAAAAATGAAAGAAAAAAATAAAATATAAAAAGATCAGGTGCTGAAATCTAAAATCAAAATGGCCTATCCTGACCACGAGCACATGTACTTCACAGAAGGCAGAGCGCCATCTGGTGGAACAGAAATCAACTAAACATTGATTTAGCCTGTTCCCTGATATTTGGCCAACCCAATTTCTTGATAAATCAAGAAAAGCCATCCACGAACGCGTTTCGCGCTTTTTGGCGCTCGTCAGCGTGGAGTAGGCTGTATTCATTCAAAGCTTCGTAGCCTCCAGTTGGAGATAGTGTCTGAATAATCCCACGTCGACAGCAAACTAGAACAAAGTTGTAATATCAGACGATTCCATTTCAGCAAAGACAGTCGCCATATACAAGTCAGGCGCCGACGTATTCACAGATCGAACACGCTACCTATGTGGGCGCATTTCCAGTGGTCAACGCGGCATTGAGGTTTGGGACGCTATTATCTAAGACAGCGGATAAAATTTGGTTCGTAATTGATGACTCTACATTGGCCTTAATAACTGCTGTGACCATGATATTAGAATCCTTTGTCTAACGTCAAGAATGTTTCTTATCAGCAGACATTACTGATTTATTGGAATTATGGCTAACTATATAGAATGATTGCAATAGACAACTCCATTTTTTATTCGTTTCTGCTTATTCTTTTTTGGTCGATTTACATAACCTTCTGCCCTGTGCAATCATCAACTGTCACACAGTGTGTGGCAGAGGGAGAAGCTTTAAAATTCTCGGAACGGCAATGACATGAAATCTACACACCACTTTCTAAAAGAGTCAAGCACAAAATCTTTAAATATTGAAAATTTAAAATGGTTTGAGCAATAGATTTGACCATAAATTTGACTTTTATATAAAATTAAATGAGAAAATAGAGCAATATCAAGCAAGGTAACTATTAAAAGGCAACTCGCTCTCCTTAAAAAAAAAAACGCGAATTGGCTTTTTAATAATTATTTAACTTTATCTATAAAAATAAAGGTCGCATCTCCGGTGAACCTTGCACCACCTATTGACCGTCGCCGTGAATTAGCGGCTCCGGGTCAGTGACAAAGCCACAACACCAGCTTTATCAAACAGAAGCCTCCTCCTTTGGGAACATAGATTTGGGCTAATGGACCTCGACAGTCCAGGGTGGGCTTTAATTTAATGAGATCCACAAGTGATCAAATGAAATCTTCATATAAATTTATATATTAGATAATAAAAGGCATATATTGGATTTTATAAAATATTTATTTTGCCAATATTTCGGCTGGCTGAACGCCAACCTTTATCGAGGCATTACATTTTTGTATACACAAAATTTGTGTATACAAAAATGTAATGCCTCGATAAAGGTTGGCGTTCAGCCAGCCGAAATATTGGCAAAATAAATATTTTATAAAATCCAATATATGCCTTTTATTATCTAATGAATTAAATATGGATTGCTCTATTTTCAAAAAATTTATATATATACTAGACGGGTGACCCGGGCTTCGCCCCGGGATTGACCCGTGTGCATATCTACCCGAGTGATATATATTTAAATAAGATTTTTTTTTTAAATAATTGTTTGTTATTAGCATTATCTATTTGTTAGCATCAGCATAATTTTATCTAATCTTTGATAGAGGGCGCTGTTCGTGAGCTAAGTAGAATAATTTGAATATATAGTTTTAATAATTGATTTATATATTTTTAAAATAGCCTATCGTCTTCCCCGTATTTCTATACCTATGTATGGAAATTTTGGTTTGAATTAGTGAACTACTGCGAATTTGTATACCGGACATACAAACAAACATACAAACATTGATATATATGAAAAAACAATAGAAAAAAATAAAAGATAAGTGGATCAGGTGTTGATATTAAAAATAAAGAAGGCATCTCCTGACCACAAGCACATGTGCTTTTTAAAACGCGTTCGTGGATGGCTTTTCTTGATTTATCAAGAAATTGGGTTGGCCAAATATCTCGGAGTAAGCTAAATAAACGTTTAGTTTATTTTTACTCCACTAGATGGCGCTCTGCCATCTAAAAAGCACATGTGCTTGTGGTCAGGAGATGCCTTCTTTATATTGATATATATATATATATATATATATATATATATATATATATGTGATAAGATCCTGTCGACTTTCAATGTGACAATATAATAATAATGTGGGGAAAGAGAAATAATCACACCACAATTTGGTAGAGGAAGAACCCAGGCAACCAGAGAGAGATAGACGGGAGAGGCCCGCGATCGGCCACAGCCGGGCGGCCGTTTGTATCGCACGCAATCACCAACTATCTTAATTAGTCCTGAGGTTCCAAGTAACGCCCCTGTGGTCGCCCCCTGGAATGTCGCTGGTGTCTCAAATGACCGGACTTTAGCTGCTGTCTCTCTCTGGGTTGACTGTAGGTTTGTTTTATTATTCCTGGAAGAGCATATATTATGACATATGGCCCCCGCTGAAGAAGGCTGAACATGGTTTGAGTATACTTAAAGCTGGTGAAGCCAGGAATAAAGAAAATAATTTTATAGTGTTGAAATTATTTAAGGTTATGATGACATTGTTTTATGTAAATAATATATTGTATAGTACACAAGTAAATATTATTCACAAGTACAGTGGTACCTCGACATACGAGTTTAATTCGTTCCGCAACCTTGCTCGTATCTTGAATTACTCGTATCTCGAAGCAAATTTCCCCATACAAAACAATTGAACTACCATTAATCCGTTCCAACCTCAAAAATGTCACCCCAGTTATTTTTGTTACGTGGTTTTAAATAATAAAAACGTAGTTATAAATATCAAATATTTATTGCACAATAACAAAAAAGAGAATGTAAAGAAATAAATTAGATATCCTCACTGGTCTTTGCCTCGACAAGTCAACAACTCGAACACCTTGCTCATGTTTTTCTATAATTTTACGTTTTAATTCAATACTCATCATCTTTTTCTTAGCACTTGACTTTTTACAAACTTTCTTCCGATCCATGGTTATAAAAATAAATGAACTAAAATTGTAAATGTAAACGCAACACAGAACACAACTTATCACAGCGGAAGCACGCTGCTAACTGATCGTGATGGCGCGACTGCGTGTTACTACCTGTTGTGTTTTAACTTTAAAAGCACACAAAAATATAATAAACTTGAATTTGTTTATTCAAGTCTCAAAAAACAAAGCTTTGCATATAGAACAAATAATAATGAAGAAGAAAGAAACATTTTAGGAAAAGCAAAAACAAAACAAAAGTACTGGTCAAAAAGAAACATTTAAAATCACAGATTAATATCTTCAACACTACGAACCGAACTCGTATCTCGAATTTCGCTCGTAACTAAAAGCAAAAAATCACTTGCTCGTCGGCTCATATCTCGAAAAACTCGTATGTTGGGGCGCTCTATGTCGAGGTACCACTGTAGTTTTACAACACCGGAGAGTTTGATATTTAAGGGAAATTTTGAAAATATCAAAGTTATAAAAGGCTATATACAATAACATCTAATGTATTATAAGGGAAATGTTATTGAGGAGTGTGAACAAGGAGAAGGGGAGTCACATACACATGATGGAAATCTTAGTTCATTATGACTGGGAAACTCTGAACCTTAACAGGTGTTTTTCAGGCGAACATGGCAATGGGAAACTTGGCATGGGCTTTCTATGCTATAGGTGTAGAGTACGAGAAATGATGATGAGGCTGGAAATTGCGTGAGCTCAGGACTGAGGTAAATATAGAACTACATACAATGTTAGAATTTTGGCGAACAGAGCGAGGGGAAACTTGCTTTGGGCAATTCTACCTTATCTATGCAGTTACTTGTGTAGCGAGTCCGAGAGGAAAAGTCCCGTGTGTAGGTGAGGAAGTCGCATGGACTTATAGTTAATTTGAGAAGTAGAATAGTTCGAGATACAAAGGTAGAATATAGGTGAACAGAGCGAGGGGAAACTTGCTTTGGGCCTTTCTACCTTAATTATTTCGATACTATGAGACTTTAGTAGTTTTAACTAATTGGAGGAAAGTATGCGCGCACAGTGCCAAAAATTGGGACGAGGACGGCGTTGTCCTTTACAGGTGACAAGCTGCTCGAACACGAGGTGTTTGAACCGTCGTGGGAGCTTGTGCGAGGTGATGATTTCGCGATGGGTCGAACGTAAAACCCATGTCTGCGCGAAATGATGACGGACCGGACAGAATCAGCGACGATGTTTAACGTACCTCCGTGGGAAATATAGGAGGTAGGTTATATCGTGCTGGTTTGGACAAGGGACTAACATAGATTTGAAGACAGGGTCCGTGTGGCGAACGTGTGGCGCGAGAAGAAGGAGCGAACTGTGCCGCTCGATGCAGATTGTTCAAGTGCGAACAAAAAGGAGTTGATAAAAATCTAGCAGTTAGTCAATCTGCATCCTGTGACGAACACACCAGTGGCTAGATGGCGTGGGTCGGTGGATATGCTAGAGAGAAACTACAAAATATATTATCGTAAATGAAGAGTGGAGATTAGTGGCAAAAGTAGTTCGATAAATGATGAATCAATAATTTCATAGAGGGTCATGGCCTGGTAAAAGGTTAACAAAGTTGTAAGAATGAGAGGGGCATTCAGGGGAATATAGATAAGAGTCACCAAGGGTTGGTTGTAAGCAAGGCTCACGTGGTGGTTGGAATTCGTCGACGCCTGAATTACAGAGTGAATTTTGAGTCGTTTAGGGAAAGAAATTATATTTTGTGAGCCGTGCTTACAAGTAGTAGAGGTCATATACAAAAGGGTAAAGATGTTTAGGTACTGGAGCCCTATTGTGATTGAGCACTATTATGAAATTGATTGTTGTTATTATTTAAAAATCGTAAAGCATGCATAGATAGAATGCCAATTTTAAGGAATGACTTTAAAATTAAAATATTTCATTAAAATGTCTATTATTAATTCGATTGGTAAGGTACAAATTTAAAATGGGTTACAAATATCTAGATAAATAGTATTGAGAATAAAATCATTGTTCATAGGCGTAGAGAGAATAAATTGAACTAAACTAATTATAGAAAATATTGGCATCAGAGTTTACAAGGAATGACCTTTTTGAAGAATGAATGGTAGGGGTGGAAACGATTACACTTACAGGTTATGTTGGTTTAGAGCGCAAGTAGATTCATTAAGTTCATTGAGGGAGGGTTCTGTCTGCTGTACGTGCCAGTGTTGTGGGCCACAGTAGCGGCAGGGGTATGGCGGAGTCCATGGTGGTGGAAGGTGTCCTGCTCTGGCGCGGCGATCGTTCTTGGGCAGATCTAGTGCTGGGAGAAGTGGGCAGCAGTTTCATCTCCGTCGTAGGTGATCACTTCTTCAGGGTAACGGTTCAAAAGTTGGCGAGGAAGGGGGTGAGAGCTCGAAGTAAAGTGGCTACAGTTGAGTTAGGTTTGGCCGATCATCGTGGCTTGGCTTCTTGTTTTCTTCATACTCTGGTATATGAGGGATTTGCTTCCCGGCCAGGTCTTATCCTGTCGACTCTTCTGTGAAAAGATCCTGTCGACTTTCAATGTGACAATATAATAATAATGTGGGGAAAGAGAAATAATCACACCACAATTTGGTAGAGGAAGAACCCAGGCAACCAGAGAGAGATAGACGGGAGAGGCCCGCGACCGGCCACAGCCGGGCGGCCGTTTGTATCGCACACAATCACCAACTGTCTTAATTAGTCCTGAGGTTCCAAGTAACGCCCCTGTGGTCGCCCCCTGGAATGTCGCTGGTGTCTCAAATGACCGGACTTTAGCTGCTGTCTCTCTCTGGGTTGACTGTAGGTTTGTTTTATTATTCCTGGAAGAGCATTGTCTCTCAGACTGTAATGACCGATATGTCCTCACTTCTTTTTTCTAGATTTAATTCATTTTGTCTCCTCTCTAATTGTAAAGACGTTGCTGTATCACCTCATAAGCATAAATAAATATATCATGACATATATATATGTTGTAAAAATATTTTGTGATTTTAGAGGATTTTATATAGATTTATTGATCATTTGCTTGATCCCGGAATTCATGAGTATGTGACATTGTTCGGCAGTCTTGGCAATAATTAAATAAAATTAGTTATCAAAATAGCTTTAATCGAGCTAAAGAAATATATATATAAACATAATTTGATAAAATTACTGCCTGGCTTAAGGCGTAAGAATAAAAAAAATGAAAAACCTATTTACATAATGTAAAAAAGGTTTGAGCCGGCCATCGGGAAATAACAACAATGAGTCTTTATAGGAGAAACGTGACCTCTGGCGGTCGATTTTGTTATTTATGTTGTTCTTGTGTCTATTTGATCACGCAGAATGCAACTGAACTAAGTATTTATTTATTAACATCTATCTATTATATGGTGGTTATATATCTAAGAGTGTTTACAAGTCGAGTCGGCAGTGTTGCCGGATCAATCATAACATGTTTCCTTTAAACAAAAATGTTAAAGGATTGCAGTTCTCCTAGTCTCTATAACGCAAAGGTTTTCTCACTGTTCTACCACTGCGGGTTCGCACACTAGGAGAAGTAGATGATTCTTCACCTTTCTTGGCAATGTCCTCCCTTGGATCATATGCTCTTCTGTTTTCGGAAGTGGGTCTTCCGTGATCTTGTATGTTGTCATCCATGACTGTCCCTGCTTGAGATCCAGGAATGCTTGGACTTTGACTTGTTGGGGCAGAATCTTCTACACTGAACTTTCTCGGTCTAAGGTGAGACCTGTTCCTGCGGTATTCAGATCCACTTGGTGTTTTCACCATATATGAGCGTGGAGTTTCATGCTTTGCGGTCACTGTTGCCGGAACCCATTTTCTATGCCTTTCCTGCAACATGATGTTGTCTCCTACTTCCAAAGGTCTCAAAATTCTCTTTGGACTTCCTGCATACTTTTGTTGATGGTCTTTCAATTTTTGATAATTCTTTGTTGTGTCAAACAGTGGTTTCAACTGTTGTCGGGTGTATGTCGAAAGAGTTCTCACATATCTTCCCATAAGCATTTGGGTCGGAGATGGCAAGTCATACTTAGGTGTGTTGTTGAACTCCATCAAAGCCAGATTGGGATCTCTTCCTGACTTCACAGCTTTAATTATCAATCCTTTGATGGTTTGAATTGTCCTCTCAACTTGTCCATTAGATCTTGGATATTTGGGACTGGAGGTTTGGTGTTTGAATTCATATTTCTGAGCAAAATTTTTGAATCCAGTAGCGTTAAAAGGGGGTCCATTATCCGAAACTAGAGTTCTTGGAATTCCATGAGTCCTGAAAATGGTTTTCAACTGCTTGATGGTTTCGGTTTCTCTTTTGCTTGATAATTTCCGGATTTCAACAAACTTTGAGTGGTAATCGACAACCAAGATGGAACTGGTTCCACTCACCTCCATGAAATCTACAGCAATTTTTTCCCATGGAAATTCAGGGATTTCATGAGCTATTCTTGACTCCTCAGGATTCTTTCTTGAATATTCCTGACATGTTCTGCACTTTTCCACTTCATTTTCTACTTGTGTTATCATGCCGGGCCAGTAAAATGCTGATCTTGCTTTTTCTTTGGAAGCTGCTATGCCCTGGTGTGATGAATGAACAACCTGCAGGATTTCTTTTCGAAGAGTCGATGGCACCATGATGCAATTTCCTTTGTAAACAATTCCGTCACTCACATGAATTTCATCTTGAAATTGCCAGTAGGGTTTTGCTTCATCACAGACCTTAGTTTTATATTTCGGCCATCCATTCTTCGCATACTCTATTAGTTGTATCAAGGTGTGGTCCCCATGAGTTTCTTTTTGTAGTCTCTTTATTTTTTCATCTGTGGTAACCAGCAAATTGTGCACTGATTCAGTTTGACCTTCTAAATAGCTTGTGTCCACCTCATCTTTTAATGGATCTCTAGACAGATGGTCAGCTACAAACATGTTTTTTCCTGGTGTAAACTTCAAAGATATTTGAAATCTCATCAGACGTAAGACCATTCTTTGCAGTCTTGGGGAAAGCTTTTCTAAAGGTTTCTTAACAATACTCAGGAGAGGTTTGTGGTCAGTTTCCACAATAACTTCATTTCCCCAAATATAGTACTGGAAGCGTTCACATCCAAAGACTATAGCCAAAAGTTCTTTCTCTATCTGTGCATATTTTCTTTGAGTTGCATTCAGGCTGAAGGACGCATACTCAATTGCTTGTCCCCCTTGCATGAGCACTGTACCAATACCATATTGGCTTGCATCAGATGAAATGGTGATTGGCTTGGTTGGGTCAAAAAATGTCAATATTGGAGCATTCGAAACCATATTCTTGAGTTTTTCAAAACAATCATTTTCTTCGCCTCCAAATTTCCATTCACTCTTGTTGCTTATCAATTTCCTTAGAGGTGCAGTCTTGTCAGAAAGATTAGGAATGAATTTGCCAAGGTACGTTACCATACCTAAGAATCTTTGGACTTCAGTCTTGTTCTCAGGTCTTTTCAACTTTTGTATTGCCTCTGCTCTTGAAGCTTGAATGGCTATTCCATCTCGACTGATTATATGGCCTAAGAAATTTACTTTGTCGACAGCTATCTGCTGCTTCTTAGCATTGAGCTTGACATTATTTTCTTCCAACCTTCGAAGAACTGTTTCAAGGTTTCGGTTGTGCTCTTCCATTGTGTTTCCATAGATCAAGATGTCATCCATATAGCAAGCAGTTCCCTGGAGACCTGAAAGGATATTGTTTATGCATCGCTGGAATACCTCCGATGCACTGTTCAATCCATAGGGAAGTCGCTTGAACCGGAATCTTCCAAAGGGAGTCGCAATGGTGCACAGGTTGGTGCTTTCTTTGTCTAATGGGACTTGCCAGAAAGCTGATGATGCATCAAATACAGAGAAAACTGTAGCACCTTTCAATTCAGAAAACATTGTTTCAACTGTTGGCAGAATATAGCGCTCTCTCTGAACATATTTGTTCAGTTCCCTGGGGTCCATGCAAATTCTGACATCTCCAGAAGGTTTTTGTACCACTACAATAGGGTGTGTCCATTCGCTTGGTTCTTCAACTTTTTCAATAATGTCAAGTTTTTCCATCCTTTCCAATTCTGCTTTAACTTTTTCTCTAATGGAAAAAGGAATTTTTCTGCTTGGAGCAATAACTGGAGTTGCATTTTCTTTTAGTCTAATCTTGTGTTCAATTGGCAGTCTTCCTATGCCTTCAAATATATTTTTGTGCCTGTTCAAAATATCTTTTGCTGAATTGTTCTGCTGTATTTGGACAGCATCACATTTCTTAATTAGTGAAAGCTTTTCAATAGCTTCTATTCCTAAAATTGGTTGATAGTATCCATCAGCAATGAAAAATTCTAGACTTTCCGTCTTATTTTTAGTTTTGCAATTTAGTGTGGCAATTCCTTTTATCTTGATTTCATGTCCTGTATATGATGTTAGCTTTCGGTTAGTCTGAAATATTTCCAAACCATTCATTTGTCTGGTGAATGTGTATGGCAAAACATTTACTTCTGTTCCAGAGTCCAACTTGAAACATATTTCCTTTCCATTCACTATGATGGATTTTTTCCATTCCAAAGTATGGACTACTTTTGCTTCATGTATTGACCATACAGTTTCTTCTGTTTCATCATTCAGACTTCTGATAGCTGAACTTTTACAGAAAGCTGCAAAATGATTCATCTTTTTGCATTTGGAGCATCTTTTACCCCATGCAGGACAATTTTTTGCTCTGTGAGACTTTCCACACCTTTGGCATTTGAATTCTTTTTCAGATTCTTGATTTTGTTTTGGACTGTGTTTCTTTTCATATTTTCTTATTTGACAGATGTTCTGGTTGTTCTGCATGATCTTGATCTGTTGCTTGCTTATTTCATCTGTTTTGCACATTTCAATGGCTTTTAGAAGAGTTAAATTGGGCTCTCTTAAGAGGCGTTCCTGCAAAGCCTTGTCTTGTATTCCATACACAATGCGATCCCTTATTAAACTATCCTTTTGTGATTCAAATTCACATGATGTGGATAATCCTTTTAGTTCTGTTATAAAACTATCGATGGATTCACCATCCTTCTGGTTCGCTGAAAAAAATTTGAATCTTTCAAAAATGACGTTCTTTTTAGGCTCGCAAAAATCATCAAATTTGTTTATTACAAGATCGAAATTTTCTGCTTCATCTTCTTTTAAATGAAATGTGTTGAAAACTTCCAAGGCTTCTTCGCCAATAAAATTTAATAAAATGGCAACTTTCAGTTTATCAGGCTTTGTGGCTTTTTCTGTTGCTTCAAGATAAAGCATTAATCGCTGTTTGAACCTTCGCCAATTTTCCGCTACATTTCCGTGCAAGGCGAGTTCGCTAGGCCTAACAAAGTCCATGTTTTCTTTTTTTTCACTAATATTTTTCAATAATATATTTATTTGAAAAAGTACTCACTTTTCCGCTGCCACCATGTTATTTATGTTGTTCTTGTGTCTATTTGATCACGCAGAATGCAACTGAACTAAGTATTTATTTATTAACATCTATCTATTATATGGTGGTTATATATCTAAGAGTGTTTACAAGTCGAGTCGGCAGTGTTGCCGGATCAATCATAACAGATTTAACAGAGTATTTGAATCTAGGAAACATGATTTTAAATAAAATAATATTTTAATATAACATATATATATATATATTTAACTCTTTAGTAACATTTATTAATAATTTTTATGTTAATATTTACCGTCGAGTATCGCATAAGGCCAATGTAGCCTCGGATTTTCTGGTATCCTGTGAAGTAGGGGTTGACGAGATGGAAGGGGGAGTGGGCAGCTATGGCCAGCTGGGCTTGTTCAGGGAAGGACAGCCTGGAGATGTTGTGGAGAATATTGAAAGGAGCTTGCTGCTGGTACTGGTAGTACATGGATTCTGGGAAACATGGAACATTTAGACAAAACTTTGAGAGACTACCATGTTTTAATATATTATTGGTGTCACTAAGCAATTAATTGTTGTAGTTACAAAATAAATCTTAATACATTTTTATAACAAAGAAGTGAAGAAATAATTTCAAAATTATTTTCAACCTTTGAGATCAAACTCTGTCTGTATATATTGAAAACGCTATATCTTTATTAATATAACCTGTTTTCAAAATTCGAAACTATTTTAAACGCGCAAGATTCTTTATGAAATTAAACAATTTCAATCTTGCGCGTTTAAAATAGTTTCAAATTTTGATAACAGATGGCGCGCTGGTGCATCATAATATAACCTGTATCATCCTTATTTGTATTCCAACTCAAAATGATGACGTCAAAATAAAAACAGCAAAAGAGTGGTCTGGAGACAGCTACAAGGCAAAGTAAAAGGACATAGCCGACGCCCAGGAAGGGGGCCCCTTCCGGGGCTTTTTATAGGCGACCGCGCCTGGGGTAACATGACAGTGTCAGCTCGGAGTGTGTCTATCTACGCAGGCCGCTTCTAGCTTTCTCTCCTTATCTCGGTGTTAGGCATCCAGATTTGTATCATGAACTCCACATCTATACCGTGGGCTGTCTCCGACCCGCTTGGTGCTAACATCTAGCCCTGCCTCTGCTTCTTGCAGTCCACGTGCGGGAATAACCTCAACACTTCCTTTCACGACTCAACTGTCAATTTATTCACGCGTTAGTTAACTCGGGGTTATAACATATATTTGCTATACATTAAAGTCAAGAAGACGCTTATGAATAAGCTAAATGTGCATCTTGAATTAATAAATTTATCATTATATTAAGAAAAAGGCATCTCCTTATCGTGCAACTGAAAGTTACTGATGGCTTGCGCCATCTATCGGAATAAATATCAATTATTCTCGTTGATTTTTATTTTTCCAGATTGATATCAATATAAGAGATGCCTTTTTCTTAATTTATGCACCTTATTCCAGAACTATATCACATTTGTACTATTTTTTCACATTTATCATTATAATTATGAACATCAATGTTGAAAAGTTTTCACCCTACGTAAACCGATAGAATTAGGCTTTTATAAAATCTATATGAGATTTTCGAGTGGTGATCTATTTTCCAAATCCTTTTTTTTTGTACTGATATTTATAATTTAAAATCTCTTTGACAAAATTTCAAGATACTTTTTGCTAGATTTCTTTAAAACCACAACGCATGCTGATATATTAAGGCATTAATAATTCCATAGATTTGTCCGACATATATGATAGTATAATTTCGGAATCTCCTACATAAATAGTCTTCTTCCCAATATCAATCATACCCTTACCCAGTGTCTTTGATCTCAATTTGATTTTTCCTTCCTTTAATCACACATAGCCTCAATAGCACATTAGCATTAACTAATAATCCATAGTTAACGATTTAACGGTATTATGTTAATTAATATTTGCATATCTATCTCTCATATTTCCAACTTCATTATTGATGTATATAGTTGTTGATTTGTTTTGCATAATATTTCATTTATAAATTAAAATCTCATAATTTAGTCTGTGAAAATAAAAATATTGGACTGGTGCCAAAAACAAAACTGAAAATAGATGACTTAATGTTATATAGTTATGATATATAATTAATTGTGATGGTTATGTAATTTTGATCTTCATTTAATAAAATATATAAAGTTTAAATGTGTTTCAAACTTTAATAACAAGCACAAAACATTTATATGTATTTAAAAATATGGATTTTGTTTAAATTTCTAAGTTTCAGTATCGTAATTATATCACCTATGTCGAAGGGCGGTTACGCCCGAAAGCTTTAATATCGAGATTATAAAGAAACTCTTTCCTTAGAAAATTTTATTTATAAAATATTACCTCAAAAATGTGTAGAAATTATTTCTACTAAATATATAGAGAATAAAACTATTGAATAAAAATACTTTGTTAATAATATAAAGTAAAATAAATAAATATTGTCTTTTAACTTTTGTATTTCTATTTAGTTTTAGCCAATTGAGATGAATCAAGATAGAATTGTTCTTTGCTAACTATTTCTACCTGGTTTTGTAGGCATCTTGACACCCCTATGGTCAGGTTGGAACAGCTGGTGATTCAGTATAAGACATTCGGCCAATTCTCCAGTTTCAGTCATCATAGGATACTCCAGAAAGTTATCTCTGCAATAAAAACAAGATCATCAGTTCCGCTATATAAAACCTATGCTGAATATTTACAATATCCTCAATATATTTACTATATACGAATTTATTCAGTAGATATTAAAAGGTTGTTTATAGGCAGGAATATACCCTGTTCGAGATTGTTTATATTTTTATTGAATTGCATTTAAGCAATTAGCGAGGCGAGTCTCTTCAATTCAAATATTTTTAAAAATTACTGAATTGACATCTGTGAACATCAGAGTAAAGGCATTTTGGATAGAATCTGGTTTATTAAGCTCGAGTAGACTAGACGCGCATGATGCTACCCAAATGTGACAAGTTAATCAGACAAAAATGCATACCTGTATATCATGATTTCAGGTTAGGGCCATTATCAGTATAATTGTGACTACGATAACATCTATATCATTTACGATATTAACATCTATATATCAACTTGCCCTTGCCGGTCCCAATCCCGGATGAAAAAGGAGGAGGGGGAGCAGTAACAAGCTCACTAAAAAACCTGCGTTCAGCTGGTCCGGCTTATAGTACCCTGTAAGGGCTCCTAATCCAGATATACAGGATGAGCAGCGTTTGTACCCAATGTTAGGAGCGGCTGTACATGGCGTCTGTTCCTCATGTCAGAAGCAGCCATTTATTTTGGAGCTAAGTCGACCTGCCACTGAGTAATGCTCCCAGTCTTAATGACAAAGGTAGACGCATTCTACTTCACCCAGTGTGGAGATAAGAAAGAAGAAGACATCTATATATCAACGGTAACTAAGATAACTTCCTACGAATGAGTAATGAAAGTGGCCGAATCTACTGGTAAGATGTTTTAGCTGATATAGTGGAACTGCAGAACCACTGTAAAGGTGAAGAAGAATAATTTGCATATACAAATTAGATAACTTTTAATATATTGCAGCAAAGTATTTATTAATTTTATTATTTTCATTAACTGAGTGGTCATTTTTATGTTAATATTTTTCTACTCTGTAAATTTCCCTCGTGGCTTATCTTTTTTATCATTCATAGTTTGCACTTGCCTTAAATAATTTGCAGTGTCACCCCGAAGTTTGTCTTCTCTATTTTGCCTTTTATTATATTTATGAAATAATGAATGCATTGAAATTATAAATCTTATAATCTTCTCAGAACAGAAAACTCAAATGTATTTCAGTGAATATGCCACAACAAGAGCCTTGACAAATTAAAAAAATAATCCTAGTTGTTCACCATGGTTTCTTATTTGTGCCTATATTGATTAGGGTTATAGCGTGAAACCATGGTGTTTAGATTTACTAAAGCTGGTATTTTCGTGTATTTACTGCTATTGTTGCGTTGAAATTAGTCGCGAGGAAACTTAAAAAAAAAAAAGAACTTTATTTTTGGTAACAACGATATCCAAGCCAACTATGCAAATCTAATAGAATCGGAACCTTAAAATTATATAAATAACAAATAAACCACGCTACAATATGTATTTGAGTAGTTTTTGCTTAGGAAAGATCAAATTATACACTATATAAATGTATTTGAACAATTCCTTTTATGCATTTGTACCTGAATACCATCCTCCTAAAATTTTAGAAAATCACTTATATTAGGTCGGGTTTTTTTGTTGCAAATTTATGAATATAGTGTGAAACGTTCTTCTCAAATTTGTTCATGTATTTATAAGTAAATACATTATAGGATTAATAAGCTTATAATATTTTAAGAATGCGACTTACTTTATAAAAGACTCCAGGTTCCATGGACAAAATTCAACGACTAGAGAATCATTAATACTGCTCCCGTACTTTGCAAAATCAAATTTTGAAGCGTGGAATTTCAGATGATGAAAATGTTTTTCTTTTATCTGAGCACATCCAACGTCAATTTTAAAACATGCCGTTATCAATTTATACAAGGTAAAAATGTATGGATATGGTAATTTAAGCCAACAACCCCATATTGTATATAACTTATAACAAGATTTTAATGTTGTATAATAGAAACACATCTGTAAATGATTATACGCATTATTGACATGTATCATTACATCATCATATGTAATGTACTTTGTACAAACTGAGGATAAATAAATAAAACTCTATAATAGATTAAGAGTTGAGCTGAAGCAAGAGATAGAAGTCATAACGTCTAAAATCGAGATAGATTTTGAATTCCCACAACAAGGTCTAAAAATGGAAACTGCCACGGCGCCAGTGTCCAATTTCACCCCTGATCCACCCTGTCGCATCTGTTGAAATGCAACACTCCCTTTCTCGGAAAATATATATAAGGCCCCCGTCTTTAGCCAAAAATACAGTCACTTCACCATCTGCGTGAGCCCTCGTCGGTTGTACCCCAGGTTCACCTTATCCACCATGTAGTCAGTAAGAACTCTTCTATCTCCATCTTTCGCTCCTAGCTCAACTTTTATCTGTTCACGGAACTTTCTTAGTGCAACTGTGTCTTCGTTTTTTGTATGGACATTCCCAAGCATTCCACTCTGCCTCGACCACGACTGCCTGTACTTTGTGAGAACTGTAAAAGGTCTTCCAAGGTGCAGAGAGGTACTGGAAAATTCCTTATCCTGACTGTTCCTTTCGGTCAACACAGTATAGAGAGAGTCAACAGGATCTCATCACAGCTTTAGTCGACAGGATTCTACAAGAGGCTACCATACAGGATCTCACCACATGGATATTATATAGTTTTGTTTAAAATGCATTTATTTAAAATGAACATTGTAGAAATTTAGAAATATTGGTCTAATATAATGTACCTAGAAAATTGATTAAGCACAAAGGTCAGGATGATGAGATATTTATTCTTCATTAAAAATTATATATTCTTACTTAAAAAACAGGTAGGCAACGAAAGAAAAAAATGATGTCCTGTTTTCTTTCTTATCTTCACTCAATCATATTAGGGTATCAAGGCTATAGAGCTTGTGATTGTGCTTTGGTAATTATGCTACTGCTGTGGATGAGTATTACCTTATAATTTTTCAATTATATCAGGATAAAAAAAAGTCGAGAGACTCGAAATCTCAACGGTATAAACCAATGAAATCACTATAACTATTGCAGATACTAATGCATAATACTAATAACTATTGTAGAAAATATAGCGTCTTATCTCAAGATAGAACATGTATAGTTCCAAGATATTTGATTATCGAAAAGGTCCTGAGAACAATGCTCGTTTTCTAATAGAAAAAAATATATAATGATATTTTTAAATAAAATGAATATTTACTATAACTTCTTCTTTGTCTGTAGTTTCACAATGGGAGGGATTGTCTTCACAATATTTGTACTTGTCGAACCTGAAACACAAAGGTAAACGTTCTATTAGATAAAGTATGATGTACATATATTGACATGTGTATTATTTCTCAAAAATGTTATAACACTTTATAGTTAAGACTATAAGGTAAAATATTCTCGGAGAAGAATGTATTTTAAGTAAAAAGTCAAGCTCACCAGTTTGTAGCACAGATAGTGATGGCAGGAACAGGTTGGAACTCTGGGACAACAATCTCGATATTGAGGACCACAGGACGGTTGAACACCAGCTGTAGGTAGGCGAAGGTCTGGTAGAAGAATCCCACCCAACAGGACAGGAAGAGAAATGTCTTGAGACGAGATATCCATCCTTCTGATCTGGCGATTTGAGGAATTCCGGCGACGACTGAATTCTCCAAGTAGACTCTCAGAGCTTCCTTCTTCTCTTTTGTTCCTTGAAATACCATCAACATGAAATATGAATTTGTATCCTACATTTCATGATTCCTTTCTGGATAGCCTATATCTTTTATTTGACCATATAATCGTCTTATTCTCTTCTAAATCAATCGATAGACGATTGTTCTTTCCGAGTATATTGATATTGTCATGTAGAAATTTAGGAAAGACATACCTTAGAAAGACACGGAAATTTATTATATAGCAAAACAAATATATAATATAACCTCTATTGGCCGACGACTGACTTCAACAAGTAGACTCTCAGAGCTTCCTTCTTCTTTTTTTTTTTGTTCCTAGAAATACCATTAATATGGAATATCAGTTTGTATTCTACATCTCATGAATTTTTCTGGACAGCCTATATCACTTTTTTGACCATAAAACTGTTTAATTCTCTTTAAATCAATCGATGGACGATTGTTCTTTCTGAGTATATTGATATTGTCATGTAGAAATTTAGGTAAGACATACCTTAGAAAGACATAGTAATTTATTATATAGCAAAACAAATTTATAATATAACATATATTAGCATTCTCCGCAAACTAAAGGATTCTGGTCGGTGCCAAAGCTCGTTTGCAGAGACGGCCAATAGATGGCATTTAGTTTTAGCGACTTTTCCATAAATCAATTTCCCCGAAACATATAATTTACATCAATATATATTTATATATTTATGGAGTTGTATTCATAATATTACTAAGAGCTTCAAACCACCACTTACCTCTTAAGAAGACCATCCCAATATGCTTTAAATAGTTGCAAATTAATATTTTATTGAATATATGTTTAAATGTTCTTGTCATTTAATTTCAGCGTGTAACGTATATTCAAATAAGTTATTTAGCATAAATCTCATGAATATAAATTGATGCGAACATGTTAGAATTAAAATAAAAAGTTGAGGTAATCTCTAAATGATCAATATTAATTGTTGTGCGCAGTAAATGAACAGTTCAATAAAAACATAATTGCATATTTACAAAGTTTTTCAGATGTGCTAGGGGGGCTTGAATCACTTGGTGAAGAAGAGATTTTTACAGGTAAGTGTGACAAAGGCAGACGGCAAGCGTAAAGATGTGAACTGGACTTTTGACCAGGATTAATGGAGTGTGGTGACCCAGGTTGAAATATTTGTATTTTTGTGTGCGCAATAATAACTTCGCGCTTTTTTTATGGGTAGATATCGTATAAAATTGAACAAAATTATACTAGATATTTATTTAAAATTATTGCATTGTTAGATACAACAATTTATATAAATATATAGAATTCACTTTTTGTTTCTTCATGTTGAAAAGCCATTCTGAAGCCGAATGATTTGTAATAACTTCAAATGTGTTGTTTTTAAGATAAACTTCAAAGTATTCGACAGATTGAACTACAACAAAGCATTCCAACTCAAATGCAGAATAGTTCTGTTGATGCGGTAGACGTTTTCTTGAATAATAGGAAATTACATATTCTTGATTATCACTTCCAATTTGAGCTAAAATAGAACCAATTCTTAGTATGCATCTGTGTAAAGCTTACATGGCATTGAAGGATCATATGTAGTAAGAACTGGGTTTGTAGATAAATGGAACTTTAATTTCTGAAATGATTTGTCAACTTAACTTGTCCATTTGAATAACTTATTTTTTCTTGTCAGGCTTGTTAAAGGATCTGCAATTTCACTAAACTTAGGAATAAATTTCCTGTAGTAACTTGCTAAACCCAGAAATTTCCTTACTTGTTTCACTGTATTAGGCTGAGGAAACTCATTTATTGCCTTTGTTTTTTCAGGGTCAGGTTTAATCTTGTTGTGTTCTATGATATGTCCTAAATATCTTATTTCTTGTTTTGCTAAGGAACATTTCTTCAACTTGAGTTCTTTTTGTTGTTCAGATGGGAAGTGAGTTTCAGAAGATATGGAAAACATTCATTTTCTTTAAAATACACAGCTTTGTATTTTGTGTCAATTATGAATCCCATTTTTCCTGCTATGTCAAGTCCAATAAGCGATGGATAGCTAAGATTTTCAACTACCTGAAGTTTTACACTTGATTAGTTTAGAATGGATTTTCAAAGTAACTTCCACTGAACCTAAGGTATAAGTATAACTGTTCACCTATTTAATTTTAATTGTATCATTTTTATTCAATTTTAAATTAAGTTGTTTTGAGAGTGACCAACTCATTAATGAAATAGTAGAGCCAGTATCAATAAAAGATGAAATGAGCATATCATTAAGTGAAACTTCAACATTAATAAATTTATATGGATTGGTGATATTTGATATGCAAAATGAATCAGCAGTTGTTTGTTCAGTATCTGTGGTAGTTGGTTGATGTCTCGGCTGGTTAACTTTATAATTTGGATCAAAATACTTACAGTCATTTATCCAATATTTGAGTTTAAATCTTTTTTTTTTACAAATTGGCACCAATATGTACAATATTTTGAGGTTGTAGATGTAGTCATATTAAAAACTTTGTTTTTGTTTCTTTGTTGCTTTATTGGAATATAATTTTTTTCAATCTACATGGCTACTTACATCCAATGTGATGGATCTTTAGGCTGGGCTGCCACAAAATAATTTTTCCATTCTAATGATAATCCATCTGTGAGCATTTGTAATTTTTCTATATTATTGAGGCTTGTTTGATTCAATAGTCTAATTTTCTCTCTATAATAATCTTCGACTGTTTCTTCTTTTCTAAGTCTTCTTTTAGATGCTGCTACTATAGGGTTTTCAACTTTGCAACCGAAGCGCTGGATTAATTTAGACTTTACAGTATCCCATTTTTTAATAGATGAATTGTCTAATATCTAATCATCGAACCATTCCAAAGCATCTTTTGATAAATAGTAAATTACACTATTGATTCTTTCACTTTCATCTAGCTTGATAGTTTCTAATTCATATAGTTTAAGCCAAGATTCAGGACGAATTGAACTTTTCTCACCGCTAAATACACTGGTCCGCAAAATTAAAGGAACAACATTTTTTTTTCATTTATCTCAAATTTTATTGAACATTTATCAATGAAATTTTATACACAACCTTTGTATTCCATTATTGATTAGAATACCCGAAATCAAAGAATTCTAACACGTATTTTATGCAAATTAGCCGGTCAAGCAATGATCTTCTTGCAGTCAGTGCATACATATCTTGGATATTGTTGTTAATATGGGGTGTGATCGCCTTTAACTGATAGACAGGCTTTACATCGGTGACCCATACTAAGAATTAGGGAGTTTATCAACTCCTGTGGAATAAACGCCCACTCTTGTTTTAAGGCTGTTTCTAGCTCATGAGTGTTTCTAGGAGGGGGTTGGAGGGATGAGATCCGCCGTCCTAGGTTGTCCCATACATGCTCAATGGGATTTAGGTCTGGGGATCGAGCTGGCCAATTCATCTGAGCAATTGCATAGTTTTGGAGAAAAGTGTCGACCACACCAGCCCTATGTGGACGGGCATTATCATCCATTAGAAGAAAGTTTTCTCCTATTTCCAATGCTTGAGGCATCACATATGCTGCCACATATCCTTGCTACAAACTGTGGAAGATAGCTTCCTTACGACTACAATGAGAGGCATAATGAAGTGATGAGATGCGTCCACTTTAATCTGTCAAGAAAGTATAATTTCACTGAAAACAACAAAATAAAGCTCCATAAAATAACAAATAAAATTGAAAATTCATACGCCAAAATGATAACGGACCTGCCAATGATAAGCGATATCAATATCAGAGCTAACAAACCTGATATAATAGTATATGACAAAATTAAAAAAGGCATAACAATTATAGAGATAGGCATTACCTCCCAAGGTAATATCCAAACTACGGAGCTAACAAAGAAAAGAAAATACCAGCTACTGGCGAGGGAAATGGCTCAAATCGAAAAAAAATGCCCGTAAAAGTAGTGCCGATAGTCTTAATATGGGATGGAATAGTAACCAAATATATAAAAAACAATATAGGAAGGAAATAAACATAAGAAAAAAGGACATCGCATATATTCAATCCTTGGTCTTAAAAATACTACGGAAATTATCTCAAAAGAAAAGAAGAATGAACCTCACGATAGTGAGTTAAATCTGGAAGAGTTTTTTTTTGTCGCACTTTAACCAATAAAAATTATATTTAACCAAGTACTGAGCAACAATATTTTTTTAGTCAGAAATGATGATGACAATATTTCCGTATCATGCTTGATTGCATTAAAAAATTCTTTTGGGGAATATTCACTAAGGCAGACCACGGGTAAAGCCAGATAATGATTAATAGTAGGCAGGAACAAAATTCTACCAGCGAAACATTCACTCGAGCAGAAGACACACGAAGCCAGGTCATCTCTATATATAAAACTAGCCGAATGGCCCGGGCAACGCCCGGGTTTTACCCTATTAAATGTACCCTATTCAAATACTATTCGTTACAATTATAAATTGGCGCCGTGGATGTCACTCTTGTGAAACGTCCCGATCCAAACTTTGTGTCTAAGAAGCGATATTTTTATAGAAAGATTATCTGGCTTTTGTTTTCTGCTCGAATGAATGTTTTTCTGTTAGAATTTTGTTCCTGCATACAAAATAATGAACTGGTTTCACCCGTGGTCTCTGCTTTTTGGAATTTTTCCCGATATAATTTTGTATCTGATAATCAAACATGATACAGCAATATCGTCATCATCATTTTCTGACTGAAATATATAGTTTTAATAATTGATTTATATATTTTTTAAAATAGCCTATCGTCTTCCCCGTATTCTTTTACCTATGTATGGAAATTTTGGTTTGAATTAGTGAACTACTGCGAATTTGTATACCGGACATACAAACAGACAAACATACAAACATTCATTATTATATATATAGAGATATCGTTTCTCGGCCTTTTGGCTAAGATCATGTAGTATATCTCTAGATATTTTTATTTATGTATATCTTTTTTAAAATCTATTCAGTAGAGAGTGAATATGTTTGCTCGAAAAATAAATTTCATATATTATATAAATATATGACATAACGAATTATATTATCATAATATTCTGTGTGTTCCCGAATATTCGTTAGGCAAACTTTCACTCGGATAAAACCCGGGCGAAGCCGGGTACACATCCGCTAGTATCTTATATATATAAAAATGAATGTTTGTATGTTTGTTTGTTTGTATGTCCGGTATACAAATTCGCAGTAGTTCACTAATTCAAACCAAAATTTCCATACATAGGTAAAGAAATACGGGGAGAGACGATAGGCTATTTTAAAAATATATATAAATCAATTATTAAAACTATATATTCAAATTATTCTACTTAGCTCGCGAGCAGCGCCTCTAGCCGTGAAGATGGGAGGTAATATCAGTTGACCTAATGTACATGTAAAGTTTGGAGCGGGACGTTTCACAAGAGTGACATCCACGGCGCCAATTTATAATTGTAACGAATAGTGTTTGAATAAAACATTTAATCGGGTAAACCCGGGCGTTGCTCGGGTCATTCGTCTAGTCTCTTATAAACTTAAGATAAAATTAACGATTCGTGCGTGCGTTTCTTTTTATTAAAGCAAAATAAACAATAAAACATAAAGCAAAATCTTAATTTTTCACATACTTGCCGACCACCTAGAAGCCTGAAAATTCCCCACTGCTTAATCTCGATGACAATGCAATTGTACAAAATTTCAAAAATTTTGTTCTAATAAAAAAAAAAGTTTTGACAGAAAAATAAAAAGTATATCAAAAGAAAGAGGAGAATAAAGATAGAAAATTTATTTTAAAAGGGAAGAAAGTAATAAAAGTAAACATGTTCATTCACATGTTGTGATAAGGAATTGTCAAAACAAATAAATAACGTATTTATAAAAGGAGAAATATCTGGTGAATTAGGGCGAGTGGGTACATAGAGGAAAGTGATTCTCGAATTATTTCCCTCTATCTATCAACATGGGATGAACATTTTCTAATTTTTTATTTTCGAGTGAATAAAGATAAGTAGAGATAAGATACGCGTTTCTTGAGCGCAGAACGTCAGCTATTATTATTAACATATATATAACCCAGGCTCCCACCATTGAGTGGAAGTAACCAAACGGGGCTCTGGCACATTTGTAAGTGCAAAGTCGAACTGCTTTTCACATGTGTAGGGATGTGGTGCACTTACAGTAAAAGCAGTCGCCTACTTTTGCCCACCATGATTATCATGGCCTGTACCACGTGTACTAGGGATAAGCAAAAATATATTTATGTGGCAATATAATAAGGTGGGGAAAGAGAAATAAGGACACCACAAGTTTGGAAGAGGAATCCCAGAAAACCAGAGAGAGAGACGGGCCCGGCCAGGCCGGGCGGCCGTTCTTGTCGCACACAATCCCCTACTGTCTTCAAAGTCCCGAGGTTCCAAGTAACGGGCCCCAGTGGTCGCCCCTTGGAATGTCGCTGATATCTAAAGTGACCGGACTTTACCCTCCCGTCTCTCTCTGGGTAACTGTAGGTTTGCTTTATTATTCCTGGAAGAGTATATATTATGACATATATATAATCCAGGCTCCTGGAGCGTATCCATAGATCACCATCGACCTGGGCTGTCCTGTAGTTTAGGAATCTGTCTTGGTAGCCTTAATGAACCAGTTCACCAAGTTTTTCCAGGCCGATTTGTTTCTTCGTAGATTCAATAAGGCAGTGTCATTGATTGAGGGTAGTCCAAGAAGTATAGCTGTCGGGAATCGCTGTAGTTGAAATGATGGGCAACTAAAGCGTCAACTAACAGATAAATATGCTGATATAATATGGAAATAATAAATTAAAAAGTTTTTAATTCGAACTCTAGAGAGAGAGAGAGGGAGAAAAAAGACAGTTTTAAATGAAACAGTCATTTACATAGAACATTTTCATTTTGTAAATTTGAAAAAAAGTGAATAATTAAATAGTTGTGGAGTCTGTGTGACGTGATAGCAATATAAAAATATTGATCTTTTTGATTCAAATATTCTAGCATACATTTACAATATTAATTTGGAAACGAAGAGAGCATATTGTGATGGTCTTCTTAAGAGGTAGGTTGTTGATTTCAGCTCTTTGTGTTGTTATCATATTTTGTATTAAAATATGTGTGAACTATGGTGTAATAAAGATTAGAATTAGATCACATTCAATTTTTGATATATGTGAAATTTTTATACTGCGCACTATTCTAAACTATTATATAATATGCACTCTTAACTCAGTAGAGCCACTCTTTACATGATTTGAATATTATTTATTTAACTTTATATATACATATTCAAAAATAATACGCAACACTAATATATTCTATATCCGAGTTATATCATTTTTCTCTAAGGTGTATCCAATAAAAATTGTACAAGAAACTTAACCCTGGAGCTTCATTTATTTTATAATAAAAACTAGCCGAATGACCCGGGCAACGCCCGGGTTTTACCCGATTAAATGCTTTTATTCCAATACTATTCGTTACAATTATAAATTGGCGCCGTGGATGTCATTCTTGTGAAACGTCCCGCTCCAAACTTTGTGTCTGAGAAGCGATATTTTTATAAATAGATGATCTGGCTTTGTGTCTTCTGCTCGAATGAATGTTTTTCTGTTAGAATTTTGTTCCTGCATACTAAAAATGAACTGGCTTCACCCGTGGTCTCTGCTTTTTGGAATTTTTCCGGATATAATTTTGTATCTGATAATCAAATATGATACAGCAATATTGTCATCATCATTTTCTGAATAAAAAACAACTACTTTTTCCCAGAACACCTGTCAATTTATTTTTCTTGACTAAAAATCCGAAAAATATATTTTCCAGATTTTTCTCTATGTCCTGTTAAAACACGTTTTACATGTCCATTAGGTCAGCTGATATTACCTCCCATCTTCACCGCTAGAGGCTTTGCTTGCTTGCTTAAGATTCTCTAGCTGTAAATAGTTTTGCGGACCTGTTAATAATTGTCGACTCGTCGCTGTGACGTCATCAATAAATACTTTTATATCTTAGGATATTTCAAGGCTTGATTTCTACGCTACAATATCTTATTTAAAAATTAATAAATGTTTAAAAAAAATTATATTTCAAAAATATATTCAAACGCATATAACAATATTTATATCTTCTCTCTATATATAAAAATGAATGTTTGTATGTTTGTCTGTATGTCCGGTATACAAATTCGCAGTAGTTCACTAATTCAAACCAAAATTTCCATACATAGGTAAAAAACCACGGGGAAGACGATAGGCTATTTTAAATAATATATAAATCAATTATTAAAACTATATGTTTTTAGTCAGAAAATGATGATGACGATATTGCTGTATCATGTTGGATTATCAGATACAAAATTATATTGGGAAAAATTCCAAAAAGCAGAGACCACGGGTGAAACCAGTTCATTATTTTGTATGCAGGAACAAAATTCTAGCAGAAAAACATTCATTCGAGCAGAAAACAAAAGCCAGATCATCTTTCTATAAAAATATCGCTTCTCAGACACAAAGTTTGGAGCGGAACGTTTCACAAGAGTGACATCCACGGCGCAATTTATAATTGTAACGAATAGTATTTGAATAGGGTACATTTAATAGGGTAAAACCCGGGCGTTGCCCGGGTCATTCGGCTAGTACGTTTATAAATCTATATATAGGTGGATTGGATGTTTTCTATAATCGTTTTAACAAATGTTCGTTAGGCAAACTTTTACTCGGGTAAAAACCGGGCGAAGCCGGGTACATTCGCTGAATACAGTTATTTACAAATGTTTGTTTGTGGCAAGATACTATTCCTTCAACTTCAAATTACCGAGTGGACCAATTAATATTGATTTTATTCAACTTATCGAGTATTTTTAAAGGGACCTGGAAAAAAATTCAAATTATCGAGAGTATAGACAAGTGTAGATTCAATATAGGGATTGGATGTTTGCTAGAATCGTTTTACCAAATGTTCGTTAGGCAAACTTTTACTAGGATAAAACCGGCGAAGCCGTAAACATATATATATATATATATATGTTTGTCGGCTATGCACGCCCTCAATATGTAACTAATCTCGCTGAAATTTGAGCAGGACAGAGAGTTAAATCTGGAAGAGTTTTTTGTCGTGCTTCAACCAAGAAAAATTATAATTAACCAGGTACTGAGCAACAATATTTTTTTAGTCAGAAATGATGATGACAATATTGCTGTATCATGCTTAATTGACATAAACAAAATTCTTTAGGGGAATATTCTCTAAAACAGACCACGGGCGAAGCCAGATAATAATTTTCAGTAGGCAGGAACAAAATTCTACCTGCGAAACATTCACTCGAGCAGAAGACACACGAAGCCAGGTCATCTCTATATATAAAATATCGTTTCTCGGCCTTTTGGCTAAGATCGTGTAATTTATCTCTAGATATTTTTTATTTATATATATCTTTTAAAATATATATTCAGTAGAGAGAGTGGATATGTTTGCTCGAAAAATATATTTTATAATCTACTAGACGGGTGAGCCGGGCTTCGCCCCGGGATTGACCCATGTGCATATCTCCCCGAGTGATATATATTTATATAAGATTTTTTTTTATAATTGTTTGTTATTAGCATTATCTATTTGTTTGCATCAGCATAATTTAATCTAATCTTTGATAGAGGGCGCTGTTCGTGAGCTAAGTAGAATAATTTGAATATACAGTTTTAATAATTGATTTATATATTTTTTAAAATAGCCTATCGTCTTCCCCGTATTTTCTTACCTATGTATGGAAATTTTGGTTTGAATTAGTGAACTACTGCGAATTTGTATACCGGATATACAAACATACAAACATTGATTTTTATATATATATAGAAGAAGATATAAATATATAACGTAACGAATATTATTATCATTATTATCATAATATTCTGTGTGTGTGTGTGTGTGTGTTCCGAAATATTATTATCAATTATCAATAATAAATATATTATCAATAATATTCGTTAGGCAAACTTCCACTCGGATAAAACCCGGGCGAAGCCGGGTACACATCCGCTAGTTTATATATACGTATCAAATATTTATTGATATTTTTGTAAAATTTCGTTCTTTAATTTATACAAGTATCTAGAATATGGGTGATATTGAAAATATATAAAGAAGGGAAATGAAAGAAATTTTATTAAATTTACCAAAAATGATAAAAATATATACAGTTAAACCTATCTATAGCGCCCCCTCTAAATAGCGCCTTCCTCTCTATAGCGCCCGATTTTAAATACATAGTACGATGCGATTTACATTAAAAGTGACCATTGTGTATAGCCCCCCCCCTCTCTATAGCACCCTATTTTGGTGAGTCCCAAGAGGGGGCGCTATAGACAGGTTTAACTGTACATCTAATTTTACTCATTGTTAACAATTAACAAACCTTCACAATCCCGCCTTCTTGTCTGCCATATATATATATATGTTATATTAATATATTATTTGAAATGTTATATTGAAATATTTTATTTAATAATGTTATATGTTAAAATGTTGTTTTATTTAAAGTTATAATTTCATTGATGTAAATACTCTGTTTTAATCGACCGCCAGAGGTCACGCTTCTACTATATAAACTGATTGTTGTTCTTCCCCGTTGGTCGATCCAAAGTTTTTGTAATTATGTAAATAATCTTTTGTTTTATTTATTTATACGCCTTAAGACAGGCATTACTTTAATCAATTATGTTTTTCATATGTAATTCATTCCTCAGCGCGCGCTCAATAAAGAATTCTATAGATTTTTTTTAAAGTTCTAAGATAAAAGAATTGAGTGCAGTGGAACCTTCCTGTAAAGGATGCCCTGGTTGCAGAGTTAAAGTGTTCTTTTAGAGAGAGGTATCCTCTAGTGGGAGTGTCCTCTCATGGAGTATGTTCTACTGTATTGGTGATGAAAACTGTCCTTTGTAGAGAAGTCCTCTAGCAGTAATGTCCTCTCATGGAGTATGTTCTACTGTATTGGTGATTAAAACTGTCCTTTATAGAGAGGTGTACTCTAGCGTGAGTTGTCCTCTCATGGAGGTTCTACTGTACCCACTTCTTATCATTGGCATTGTTTTGTTTAAAAATTCTGTTGCTTAGTTGTTATTATCCAGTTTTTGCTGGGTTTTTCTTTCTTCTTTTTTTACCTAGTTGTCCATTCACCACCTTGACTAGATGTTTGCAGTTGTTCTACGTGCAGTTTCACAGGTTGGGACAACAGCATGAGGTGTGTAGATTGTGAGACGTAGATGATATTATTATTGTTGTTGTTGTTGCAAGAGTTAAAGTATCCCATTCAATTCTTCCACCAGAATAAAAGCTCAAGTTTTCACCAATAAAAAAAAAAAACTTAGTTTGTGTAGATAGAATTACCCCGACAATAGACAAAACATTTTTTTTACAAAATTTTTTTTTTCTTGAAAAAGGGAAGATTAAAATACTCTTCTCCTTTTTTTTTTTACCCCCTCTCTTCTTCCCGCCATAGCTTAATCCTCAAGATAACCAAAATCAAGATGATCCTAAATACAAGCAGAAAATCATATCTTTTTTTACATTATATAATATAAGCCGACAGGATTTAATTTCTCAGGATATTTACCTGTTATGCCAAAAGCAAAAATTTTCGAATTCAATTATGCAAATTCTCCAATCAAAAATAGATCATTTCAATCAAAAATAACTCATTTTAAACCAAAAATAAGCATCTTCAAGCAAACATAGTCATCTCTACAAGCAAACATAGCCGTCACCATCTCAAGAATTTTCAAGCATCCTTCTCCCATCCGAGGTTGGATATCACCAGCCATCACACCTTCCGCCCAACACCAGCCATCTCCCGAGAATTCAACTCCAGCCGGAATCATCCAACCCAAGGTACTTTGTATCCACAATATTTCGTAGTTTTCCTCATTTTAACTTGTAGTTACACCCAATATTTACAATAGTTTTCAATCGCCTATTTACTTATATAGTTAATACCCTTTTTGTCAAATTATTTTTCTGTATCAATTTTACCATAGTTTTGACCTTTAAATTTTATCACACCTTTAATCCTTTTAATCCTTAGTTTTTCTTTGTATAGGTAGCTCCTAAATGCCATATTATAACCCATGTCATTTTTTATCTTTAAATAATATAAACCATTTGCAAATATCATTTTTTAAAATTCTAGATGTAAAGCAGTCGGCCGGGAACACAACAACAGAATAATATTTCTCACATGTTCAATCTTTAATAAAAATTAATCTTTGTTAATCATATTTCAATTATATATTTTCGTTAATGACCTCAATACCTTATTGCTTCACATTTCTACCTTGTATTTAAAATTCCCTAAATTTTGATATGTTATTTTCTTATTTAATCTCATAAAAAATGTTTTATTTACAAAATTTGCATTTTTACCCCTTTTAAATTTCTTTTTAAATGCCATAGTATTTTAATGTTTCTCATTTCGCCTAACAAATATGTAAATTTGGCGAGACCAACTATGTAAATTTTACCTCTTATAATTATCCACTTTGATTCTTTTTTTTTAATGCCCATTCACTATTCTTACCATTACCTTTTTTAATCTTTACATGTTCATGCCTTGTTTTCACATTCACTTTTTGTACATAAACTTTTTCTCTACTTATTGCCTTTTCTCATAAATGCCTTTCTTTCTTATAATCATCCAATGTTTTTTCAATGCTATCATATTAATATTTTTCATTCATGTACATTTTAATAATTCATGCATTTTATTTTTCCTTCCTCATTTTTAATATTATATATGTGTATCATTTTTTCTTGTCTGTTTCCAATCTATTGGTTAATAACAAACCAATATGATTGTGGAATATCACCTTTTTACTCTCAACCATATTTTTGTTATCATCATTCACACTTTGTAATTTCCAATCTATTGGTTAACAATAAACCAATATGATTATGGATTATCACATTTTTATTTTCACTTGCTCCCAATTGTTTTGTTATTATTCATTTTTATCATTTATATAATTTTGTACGTTCCTGTCTATTGGTTACCATATTTAAAACCAATATGATAAGTGAATATCACCTCTCACATTATTTTCTTTCCATCAATCATTTTATCTTTTTTTTTAACAATATATTTTTTTTATCACTTTTCTCTGAATGAACCCATATTATTTTCTTCACAGGGGGGAAATGTTATATTAATATATTATTTGAAATGTTATATTGAAATATTTTATTTAATAATGTTATATGTTAAAATGTTGTTTTATTTAAAGTTATAATTTCATTGATGTAAATACTCTGTTTTAATCGACCGCCAGAGGTCACGCTTCTACTATATAAACTGATTGTTGTTCTTCCCCGTTGGTCGATCCAAAGTTTTTGTAATTATGTAAATAATCTTTTGTTTTATTTATTTATACGCCTTAAGACAGGCATTACTTTTATCAAATTGTTTTATATATATTCCATGGGTTTACAATTAAAACAATATCTGATCAAGACTATTTTTATTATTTTACTTACAAGATTTTAACCACGACTGCATCACCAATACCATTTAGTCCTAAAAAAGAGCCAGCAAATAACTCCATACCATAATCCTCAACATGATCCAAAATATTCAATCAGAAAATCAAATATCTTTTCTTTATATTATAATATATATATATATATTCCCAAAACCAATTCATTTTAATTCTTTGGGAGGATATTCATAAATATTTTAATTTATAATTTGTGCATTGTTTACCTTCTGTGACATTAAAAAATTAAGGATATGCCTAATTTGTTTTTAATATCACAACACCAGACCTTTTTTTATTTTTTAAATTGATTTTTTTCCACATATATGTGTGAAAAATAGTACAAATGCGATATTTTACTGGGATAAGGTGCATAAATTATGAAAAAGGCATCTCCTTGTCGTGCAACTGAAAGACATGCCTTAGAAAGACACGGAAATTTATTTGATGCAAACAAATTTCTAACATCTATTGACCGACGAATGAATTCTATAGGTAGAGACTCAGAGCTTTCTTACTCTATTTTGTCCCTAGAAAACCACTTGCATAGTATAGCTTACATTTGCTGTTTTTTTTTTTTTCAGAACAGCTTTCAGTTGCACGATAAGGAGATGCCTTTTTCATAATATATGTGTGTGTATGCGTGGGCAAAAAGAGTATATCTTTTGTTAAAACATATAAAACCGATCTTTACAAAATTAATATATGTATAAGTCGTGGATTCAGCCAAATGGATCCTTCAACAAGAGGTTTTAGAAATTTAGAAAATATCGTTTTTATATCATGATTCCAACAATATTCTTTATCACAATCAGGGCTTTTAACTTCCCAATTTCCTTCTATAAGAAATAAAGACTAGATCAAATTTACAAACGAATTGTTTAAGCGGATCAAGTGTCCCCAGTTTCTAAAAATAATTTGAATTTCACAAGAGAATAAAACAATCTCACGAAAATAATATATCTACTTACTTAGAGCGCTAGCTGGACAAAAACATTAAAAATCTTCAATATTGATATACGCTGTCCAGGGAAAAAAAAAACAGCAAATGTAAGCTATACTGTGAGCCTAATGAAAGTGGTTTCCTAGGGACAAAAGAGAGAAAGAAAACTCTGAGAGTCTACCTAGAGAAGTCAGTTCTCGGCCAATAGATGTTATTATACAAATTTGTTTTGCATCAAATAAATTTCCGTGTCTTTCTAAGGTATGTCTTTCCTAAATTTCTACATGACAATATTAATATAATAAGAAATAACAAACGTCTTTCGATTGATTCATTTAGAATAAGACAATTTTATGATCAAATAAGAGATATAGGCTATCCAGAAAAATCATGAAATGTAGAATACAAACTGATATTCCATGTTAATGGTATTTCTAGGAACAAAAGAGAAGAAGGAAGCTCTGAAAGTCTACTTGGAGAATTCAGTTGTCGCTGGAATTCCTCAGATCGCCAGATCCGAAGGATGGGGATCTCATCTCAAGACATTTTTCTTCCTGTCTTGTTGGGTGGGATTCTTCTACCAGACTTTCGCCTATATGCAGTTGGTGTTCAACCATCCTGTGGTCCTCAATATTGAGGTCGTCTTTTCTGACTTTCAACCTATTCCTGCCCTCACCATCTGTGCTACAAACTGGTAAGTTAGATTTAAAATAAATATATATATATATTTTTTACGTAAATGTTACCTTAGAGAGAGATTGAGATTAAAACTAAAATTCATTACAATGCCCCAATATAAGATTATATAGGTTTAAATATAAAATAAATATAAAAATCAATAAAAATGTTCTTGTTTCTTATTCCTCAAGTCGTTTAAACGATCTCCATTAGGTCTCATTGTCTCAGCTTTTCTATTGTAACCCATCAATAAAAAAATAGGATTCGAATAAGGATAAATAATTCTGTGTAAAACAGAAAATTTCCAAAAGCTTACACTATATATATATTATTATTACTTACTCACATTGACAATTCATTGTTTTAAAATATCTTTTATTAGATTACTGTAACCTTATTTTTGTGTATATTACTTTCTGATAACTTTAAAATCTGTATTTTTATATATTTGCATTGTCATCGGGATTAAGCATGTGTGCTAATTTTTAAGATTCTAAATGGTCTGGAATTATGTTGAAAATTGGATTACAAGATTTGTAAAAGGAAGCATGAAGGCAGGTTACATAGATACCTAAAAGAATTAGTTTCATTTTAGCTTGATTTCTAAACAAAAGTAATATTTTCAATTTCAAAATGATTTGCAAATGACAATAATACTAAGCCTAGCTCTTTCTTATTTAGAAAGAATCTCTTGAAATCGGTAGTCATATTTGTATATGTATTAGAGTTAAAAATTAAATAGCACCTAATAATTCTATAATCAACATACAGATGGCGTTTTTTTCTGTTTACAAATTATTATCAGGTTTGATATTTAGATGATTTATTTTTTTAGAGAGATTTAGACACGCTAGGTGATATACCATTTTTCCATCTTCTTGCTGTATACTGTAAAAAGGGTTTTGTTAGACTTGGTGATGAGATCAGGAATATTGTGTCATCTGTGCGTACTGGTGTATATTCTACAGTTTTCAGGCTTTGGGAAAATCTCTCTCTCTTCAATGTTATTAAGAAGTAAAATTGTCCCAGAATGGTTTTCCCTGTTAAACCCCTGAGTAACTATCCTGTTCTATTGAAATATTCCATCTCAATTTAACACTAAAGGTTAGGTTTGCCAAGTAGTTTTTAGATGTTTCTATAAAGTTTGTGATAATCTTTTCTTACCATCGATGGAATATTTAGTGTAACAATGTCTCGTCCCAGAATCCCTCTTGTCAAAGGCCTTTAATAAATAAAAAAAAAGAATGCATCTATTGGCGATTATATTATTTGGGTTTTATTCTTTTTTCTTCAATATCCACTGGAAATTGTTGCATAGTCCAACTTCCTTCCCTGTAAGTATATTGTTCGTTTCTTATTAGACAGATTAATTCAAGGACCTTTTTAATCTTTTGAATATCAAGGTTTTTTAAAAAATATTTCAACAAACTGGCAACAGCTAAATCTCGGCCTGTAGTTTTCAGATCGTTTTGACGCTAATTTCATGTTATTGAAATAAAATAGTTTTATTGAAAAATTATGGGAAAAAATATTTGATGTGTAGACATGCTTTTCTATATTCCTGTTAGTGTTTTAAAGAATTTTTGTTGTAATTGCTTGACTTTCTTGTTGATTTTCCATTTTTACAGGAGCAATATTATTTATCTACTTGGCAAATTGAGGGATTTCTTTAGGATTTATGAGTGTGCGAGAATATTCTTTTTAATAAAATAATATTTATTTGGGACATAAATAGGAACAAGATGTATAACGCTATTGTCATTATAACTAATACGTTCTCTTTCCTATATTTAAGCAATAAAATAAACCATTTTATATCAGAATCAAAGCATTTTTCTTATAAAATAATATTTCGATGCAATATATGCCTTTTTAATTAAATATATATGTATTAAAAACGAAAAAAGGCATATCCTGACCAGGCTCACATGAGCTTTTCTAGATGGCAGAGCGCCATCTAGTGGAACAAAAATAAACTAAACGGCGCTCTGCCATCTAGAAAAGCTCGTGTGAGCCTGGTCAGGATATGCATTTTTTGTTTTTAATATCAACACCTGACCCTTTTTATATTTTTATATTTTTATACACACACATATACGAGGTGTGTTCAAAAAGTATCGCGACTTTTGTGTTTTTTCAAAAATTATTTATTTATTCATGAATACCTATTTTGTCCCCTTCAAAGTAATCCCCATGAGATATTATACACTTGTGCCAACGGTTTTTCCAATCTTCGAAGCACTTCAAAAAATCTTCTTTTTTCTTTTCAGCTCCTCCTTCGATGCCGTCTTTATCTCGTCAAGCGTAGCGTAACGTCGTCCTTTCATGGGCCTCTTCAGTTTAGGGAACAAGAAAAAGTCACAGGGGGCCAGATCTGGGGAATACGGTGGATGCGGCATCATTAGTGTGTTGTTTTTGGCCAAAAAGTCGCGCACAAGCAACGATGTGTGAGCAGGGGCGTTATCGTGGTGCAAAAGCCAATTTTTGTTCTTCCACAAATCCGGGCGTTTCTGGAGGATTGCTTCGCACAAATTGCGCATAACTTGCAGGTAATATTCCTTATTGACCGTTCTACCCTGTGGCAAGAACTCATGATGCACCACGCCCCTGAAATCGAAGAAAACTGTCAGCAAAACTTTCACATTCGACCGAATTTGGCGCGCTTTTTTCGGTCTTGGTTCGTGCGGCAGCTTTCATTGAGATGATTGAGCTTTGGTTTCCACGTCATAACCATAAACCCACGCTTCGTCACCAGTTATGACCCTCTGGGGCAAATTTGGGTCGTCGCGGACAGAGTCCAACACCTCATTAGCAATGTTCATGCGATGCTGTTTTTGGTCGCAATTGAGCAATTTTGGTACGAATTTCGCGGCGACCCGTCTCATGCCCAAATCATTGATAAAAACCGAATGGCACGAGCCAATCGATATGTTTAGGTCCTCAGCAAATTCTCTAACGGTGATTCAACGATTTGCCAATATCATTTTCTCCACTTCATTATTTTTTTCGTCTGTTGTTGAAGTGCTCGGGCGTCCGGCACGCTCTTCGTCGTTCACATCTTCTCGGCCTTCTGAGAACATTTTGTACCACCGATAAACGTTGCTTCGGTCCAAGATAGCTTCTCCGTATGCCGCAGTCAACATTCGGAATGCATCCGCGCACTTAATTTCGTTTTTCACACAAAATTTGATACAGGTTCTTTGATCCATTTTTTTAATAGGTAAAAATCGAAGACGATCCAAAACACCTGCAAGCAAAGCAGCTGTCAACAATAAAGTGAACATTCAAAATGGCCGAGCTTGTCGGCATAAGTGAGAGATATGAGTAGCAACATAAAGCCACAAAAAGATCGAAATTCGAATATACGTAACCCGCGAAAATTCAAAAGTCGCGATACTTTTTGAGCACACCTCGTATATATATCTATAGCATATATTCTGTCTAATAGAGCGTGGTACTGTATGTGTGTCAGGTTCGACAAGTACAAATATTGTGAAGACAATCCTTCCCATTGCAAAACTACTGATAAAGAAGAAGTTATAGTAATTATTGAAAACATCTTTTTTTTTCCCCATATATATATATTCACCTAAGATCTTCATATTCAAATTCGGATATCGACTAAAGAATTAACTGATTAGGAAAAAATCTAAATTAGGAATTTTTAGAAGAATACACACACATATATATTTATAAATATCGTTTTAAAGATTCATAAATATATAATGAACATTTTATAATTTTAAAATGAATCAAAACCTTTCGTTTTTGATTATAAATAAATAAATAACAATCTTAAAACTTCCATAATTATGGAAGTTCTGAGATTGTGATTTATTTATTTATTTCAATTTAAAGCGCTATGTCCCCCTAGGAACACTTGCGCTGCCATACATGTATTCCTTTACATTTGCCTATACATATTTACAATAATTGTAGGCCGTGAATAGAATAGTCATATGATATTAACAATGAGAAAGAAAGAGAGAAAAAATGAAAACAAAGAATTGTGTACAAAAGAAAGAAGTGTCTGACAATATCTACAATCAACATAATATAAATTATCAGTTTCTTAAAAGATATTTGTTGCTATATAATTCAAAATATATCTGACAAAGGGTATTGAATTTAATATATATTTCTTTACTGGAAATGAAAATACTTGGATCTGTTACTATTAAATTATTGTCGATTCTGTAGTCTTGAAAAACAAGAAAATTCAGTAAAAGATAGGGATATGTGTGCAGATGGAGGACAAATATTTTCATCGTCTGAAATTCAATGCTTCAAAATCTGATTTCGCAAAGTACGGAAGCAGCATCAATGATTCTCTAGTCTTTGAAATTTCCGGATGGAACCTTGGATCATTTGTAAAGTAAGTCAAATGTTGGTTTCTTTCAGCATTATGTGGGGGTCGGTGGTGTTGGAATATTTCACAGAGTAACAATGGCTATAGATGAGCTCGTGTTTGCAGACGACTTCACCTTGCTTTTCAGAGCTTTCCGTAGATTACCAACAAAGGAGATTAACAAATTTCTTAAAACTTTCAGCTTGTGGGGTAAAGGGCATGGATTGACCTTTAATCTTAAGAAGACCCAGGCCTGCCTCTTTCATTGGAAATCCAAGCGCCCTAGTTACCAAAATATAAAATTCCTCGACCAGCCTATTTTAATCAACAACCATATAAAAATACTGGGCATAACCTTTGACACCACACGCACATTCGTTCGCCACTCGGACAACATTTTCAACAAATGCAAATGGATGCTTCCTCGATTAATTAGCACAATTAGGGAACAATATGGACTCACTTACAGCTCAGGCCTGAAAATAATCAAGATGGTAATTCTCCCTGCTCTGCTCTACGGCTTGGGTTTTTGGGGCAAGAGAGTGTTCGACACCAATGGCACTCGCAAACTACGTTGTCTCCACTATAAATTCGCTAAAATTCTTATTAGGGGGGCCCCTGTACCCCCACAATTCCAGCTATCTCACTCACTGGCGGCCCTCCATTGGACATTTCAATCAAGGCACATCTGGTGTACAAGGAAGCAATAAAAAATGGTCCTTTTGAGACACGTCCAAGGCCTAGCGCAGTCCACTATCCACCCCTTAGAAAACTACTTCAGTTTTCAAAGTCGCTTCCAGAAAATGCAACCATCATATACACCGATGGATCGCGGTCCCTCAAAGGCGTAGGCGGCGCAGTTTTTCTGCCACCCCCCTCCACTCCAATACAACTAAAACTCCATGATCTTTGCACCTCCTTCCAGGCAGAATTACTTGCTATCCTATATGCAACTAGAGCGATCCAGCTCATGCAAAGACAACCAACAGCAATCGCTTCTGATTGCCTGGCAGCTCTCCATGCCATTTGTAACCCAGAACTCCCAAAAACCTCACTCATAACTGAGATAGTTCACAATCTAAACTATTTAAACGTACAGATCTGCTGGGTTAGAGGCCACAGCGGCATAGAAGGCAATGAGCATGCAGATAAATTAGCCAAGGCAGCAGCTGAATCAAACTTGCCCATATCCTACTCCACTCTATCCAAAAAGTTTGTTCGAGCCCGCAGCGAACAGTATTCACACCAACTCTGGAAGGAATTATATGTCACAGATCACTCCACAAGAAACCTCAGGAGAATAGCTGCATTCCCAAACACTCTCATGGCGATCCTGCCCAAAATAAAATTTTGTGGCACCACCTCAACAATCCTCACAGGTCATGGCTTTGTCAAAGCCGATGCTGCAAAATTATCTAGAGACGATCCTACCTGCCCACACTGCCACGATGAAGACCAAACTGTCGACCACCTTCTCTTCAGATGTCCCGCCTACCACCTTCATAGGTTCCAAACAGCCACCCTCCTAGGAATAAATATATTTGCCCCTGAAGACCTGCAGAACATCCCCAAGCACAAGTCAGCCTGGCGACACCTGATAAACTGGATGTCTGCTGCCACCATTAGACGTGAAGTCTAAAGACCAACCCGGATAGTTGGCGACTTTAGTATGCTCCAGGAATCCGGGTTACCTAAATAAATAATAATAATTGTTTTCATGTATAAACATATATACCAAGATTTGTTTTGTAAAATTGCTATTAATAATAAATAATATGCAAAGTTAAATTGGTTACGGATTTATCATTCTTACTTACTTTAATTACATAACAGGTTGAAGGATGATCTAAACCGTTGGATATCGACCACTAAGACCCGGGATCGAATCCCGCATTGGGCACTTTTTTTCTGTTTAAAAAAATGCTTCAATGGCCCCTGATTCTTGCAAAAGTCCAACCCCACCAGCGGTGCGATATTGTACTGGGATAAGGTGCATAATATTTGACAATAATAATTGTGCTTAAAAAGACGATAATATCACACTTTTATATTGAATGTTTGACAATGAGATAAGGAAGAAGAAGATGTTTGAGAATGAGATAAGAAAGAAGATGTTTGCGTATTATTATGATAACAATATTTTAAACAACATTTTGAGTTCTTCTCTCAGGAAAATATATTTTGTCAACATAGATAGGACTATAACAAATGAAAACACCAAAACGCGAATGTTTCTATTCACAAATAAATAAAACTTCTACTGTCCTTACTGCGATGAAAAAATATTGGGAAGGCTTGATTCATCAGTGGTGAACCCTCTCAGCGGCTTCGACAATTTTATCTACCAACCCACTTATTTAGAGCTCTAATACTGTATTGGATCATTCTGCTTTTATATGTTATACTGAAGGGTGAAATCTTAGAAATGGTATTTAATCAAACTATGGGCATTAGCTTTTAGGACAGTAGAAGTTTGATTTATTTGTGAAAAGAAACATTCGCGTCTTAATCTCTTCATTTGTTATTGGTTTGTATAGGTAGGACTATTTCTGACAAAGTTTTATTGCAGAGATAACTTCCTGGAGTATCCTATGATGACTGAGACAGGAGAACTTGCCGAATGTCTTATACTGAATCACCAGTTGTTCCAACCTGACCAAGAAGCTGCCAAGATACCTTTAAAGCCAGGTATAAATAGACAAAATTGAACAGACCAATTCTTGCTCAAACATCATAAGTTAATAATTAACGAAAGCTTTAAATCACTCACTTGTTGTTTCGGGATAATTGGCCAATAGGTTATGGTTTTCTATCCACCTAACTCATGGCTGAATGAAGCAAACCGAACGCAAAACCACTGGTGCAAACACTCCAGGAATCAGCTAGCCACCAAAGAGAGCTGAGAGAAACCAGGAGGGCACACATAAAACAAGCTTCTACTATCCTTACTGCGATTTAAAAATAATTAGGAGGTATTGACTCAAAAGTAGTGAAACCTCTCAGCGGTTTCGCCAATTTAATCTACCAGACCACTTCTTAGAGCTCTAATACTGTATTGAACGATTCTGATTATATATGCTGCACTGAAGGGTGGAATCTTAGAAATGATATTCAAGAAAACAATGAAAATAAGATTTTAGTACAGTAAAATTACATATAAAATAACAGCCCGAAATGCGTTCGTGGTTGACTTATCTTGATTTATCAAGAAATTGTGTTGGCCAAATATCACGGAGCAAGTTAAATAGACGTTTAGTTAATTTTTTCCCACAATATGGCGCTCTGCCATCTAGAAATGCTCATGTGATCCTGATCAGGATATGCCTTTGTTTGTTTTTAATATAAATATTTGTGTTTTTATACATATTAATATTGCCACGTGGAAAATTAGGGAAGACCAACTTCGGGAGAGAGAGAAAATATGGTTTTACGGGCTACTAACCAAAGTTATGATTTTTGAGCCCAAGCGCGATGTCAGGTGGCAAGGGACCCTAGGATCTGGCGGCAGGAGATGTCTCGCAGGGGTAGTGGAAACGTTGGGCAAGCAGGGGAACAGCGCCAGGGTGCAGTGAGGCAGGAGCATTGAATTGGCCAGGAATCCAGTAGAAGTGGCAGATAGAATTGGAGGCAGAAGGTCTTTGAAGCCTAGAACTTGAGGGCCCTAGACTTCAGGATGGGGCAGCTTGAGGCTCTCGCCTCGTGCTTGTCAGGAAGGCCCTTGGAGCAGCAGTTGGCACATTTGGAGGTGCGTTGGTCAGCAATGGATGGGCAGGCGCGGCCTTCATGGCCGTCTTGACCGCAGTGGAAGCACTTAGGAGCTCTGGAGCATTGGGCAGAGTTGTGGCCGAAGCCACAACAGCGGAAGCAGACGCGGGCGCGGACGGACTCCTCGAAGTTGAGGATTACTCCATCAACCACGATTCTCCCGCGAACGCCCAGGGCTCTAAAGGTCTTGAGGTCCACCTCGATGAAGGCGGTGCAGGTCCCGCTTCTGGGTGCAGAACGGTGCGCCATGCGCACCACATTGTCCCCAGGAAGTTTTTTAACAGCAGCGGTTTCCAGGAAGGTCTCCTCAATTGTGGAGTTGGATGTCTCCTCATCCACTTTGAAGAGGCAGATCCGTGGCAGGATCTCCTTCTGCTGGCGGACCTTCATTCCATTCAACTTGCTGGCCAGGGAGGTTGTCACCTCAGGGATGCAGGGGGGCCCAAACGCCTTGGGGGAGAGTATGGGCAGCGCGGACAGCTTTTAGCATCTCCCTTGGGTCAGCCTGTGGGTCATCAGAGATGACCACTGTGTGGGCCGCCGATTTTTCTCCATGGAGAATCACTTGGGCGGCCGCAGGCTTGGATACGCGGGAAGGCGCAGGTTTTGAAGGACCATTCAGGTTTGTCCTCTTTGCAGGCGGGTTGGGAGCCTCAGACTGCTTCCTTTTGGTTGGAGCAGGAGCAGGCAAGGTGGAGGCAGGCTTCTTGGCAGGGAGAGCAGCAGGATCAGGAGTGGCGGGCTTGGTTGGGTCAGTCTGGGAGCTGGTTTCCTTGCAGGAAGGAGCAGGGCAGGTTTGAGTGCCGCGGCAAGCAGTCTTGGGCTTGTTGGCCTCCTCAATTTCGTCCAACTCTGCGAAGGACTCGAGGGTGTCAGTGAGGTTCTCTACTTCGGTAGCGAGGGCCTTGATCATTTCAGTCCGCGAGGCGATATAGCGGATCAGGTCCTCATGCAGGGATTTCAGGGCAGGATGGCCAATGGAGCTCAGGATGCTGCAGTTGCGTGAGATCACCATCTCATCTTCCCTCTCCAGGTCGGCGACGTTCACGATGGGCTTGTATGCCTTCTTTTTCTTCTTGGCAGGATTCATGTATGCCGAGCATTGACCAATAAGCAAAGGCCAACAATTGTTGTTGTTTATTATTGTACTGAAAAAAAAGACCAACTTCGGGATGAGACAGCAACTTATTTAAGGCAAAAACAAACTAAGAATGATAAACAAAAGATAACCAATGAGGGAAGTTTACAGAGTATCCAAGTATAAACATCAAAAATGATACTCTGTTAATAAAATAATACATACTTTGCGACAATATTATTTATATGTAATTTACTCGTCCTAAAATATTATGTCTATTTACTTAATGATAATTGATAAATTCTCTACAAGTTTTGATGGGAATGTTTCGTGATTATTCAGAATCGATGTACTACGGGTATCAACAGCAAGTTGCTCTCATTCTACTTCACAACATCTCCCGGCTGTCCTTCCCTGAACAAGCCCAGCTGGCCATAGCTGCCCACTCCCCCTTCCATCTCGTCAACCCCTACTTCACAGGCTACCAGAAACCTCGAAGCTACTGTAGCCTTTTGCGATACTCGACGGTAAATATTAGCATTTATTTTTATAATAAATAGACATATATAAAAAGTGAAAATTTAAAGTAATTTCCAAAATATTTGCATCATCTATTGTAGCATGTAAGAAGTACATAGTTCTTAAATGCAATTCAGATAAATTAAAGCATCTTATTCAAAATGAAATTGTGAAAAGTGTTTAAAAACTACAAATATTTCTACACAATGAGTTTTTTAAAATTATTTTAAATATTATATATTTTTTAAAAGAATAAACCCATTGTGAGAAAATATTTGTATTTTTTAAAGCACCTTATGATAATGAAAAAAATACACTCATAGACAAAAACTTAAGTGGAAAGTCTAATGTCGCCAAGTCGTCTGTTTTTTTAAGGATACAAAAACAATTTTGTTCACAACTTGGTTATCTCGTGTGTCTTCAATAAAGGACACCATGTATCAAATATCTTTCAGAGTTATTGTCTGAATCTCGATATACATGCTAAAAGGTACAAATTCCTTAAGTTTTGTCCATTAGTGTATATCAAACTATAATGAATTAAAATTAATTTTAACAATACATACATTTTAAATGCCAATATGATGCACTAGCGCGCCATCTGTTATCAAAATTCGAAACTATTTTAAATGCCAATATGTTAATCTATTTTTAAATTATATATTCAAATGATAAATAAAAAAACGTGTGTACGATGAGTAAGAGCCTCCTAAATTACCTCTATTTAATAATAAATGTATTTTATGTTTTATTTTCAAATATATATTCAATATACTGCATTAGAAAATAATACCACTTGTCTAAACGTTATTATAATTGTTGTAAGCACCTTTATAATTCGTTATTTTTGATACCAGCTAGTAGCATCGAACTATTGTGTTTTACATCGTCTACATCAGAAAGCGCCTTCCTTACAAATCCCTTTTCATTCTAGGTATCAGAGACATATGCAAATATGGCACGTAGATCAAGATAGTCAGACTTGAACGCAACATTCCTTTTGATTGCGGGTGAGAATTCAGGGAACAAACTTTACTGCACTCTGTCTATTCCCAAATCAACGTTCAAAATACGCTTAATTATGTTAATTATTAAGTAAATTACGTACAAAGAAGACGCATATTCAAACTATAAATAGACTAAAAAAAAACATCTTAAAGTAAAAAAGTAAAATAATAAATGTTCAAATTGTTGTAAAATTTCTTATATCTTGAGAGATGAACTCATATATATCTTTGCTAATTATTTCATAAAACATTTGATAAATATTCGATATATGTTGTATCTGTGACTAAATCTTACCGAGAAAATTCCAACAAAGTATACGAGGTGTGTTCATAAAGTATCGCGACTTTTGAATTTTCGCGGGTTACGTATATTCGAATTTCGATCTTTTGTGGCTTTATGTTGGTACTCATATCTCTCACTTATGCCGACAAGCTCGGCCATTTTGAATGTTCACTTGTTGACAGCTGCTTTGCTTGCAGGTGCTTTGGATCGTCTTCGATTTTTACCTATTAAAAAAAAATGGATCAAAGAACCTGTATCAAATTTTTGTGAAAAACGAAATTAAGTGCGCGGATGCATTCCGAATGTTGACTGTGGCATACGGAGAAGCTACCTTGGACCGAAGCAACGTTTATCGGTGGTACAAAATGTTCTCAGAAGGCCGAGAAGATGTAAACGACGAAGAGCGTGCCGGACGCCCGAGCACTTCAACAACAGACGAAAAAATTAATGAAGTGGAGAAAATGATATTGGCCAATCGTCGAATCACCGTTAGAGAAGTTTCTGAGGACCTAAACATATCGATTGGCTCGTGCCATTCGGTTTTTATCAATGATTTGGGCATGAGACGGGTCGCCGCGAAATTCGTACCAAAATTGCTCAATTGCGACCAAAAACAGCATCGCATGAACATTGCTAATGAGATGTTGGACTCTGTCCGCGACGACCCAAATTTGCTCCAGAGGGTCATAACTGGTAACGAAGCGTGGGTTTATGGTTATGACGTGGAAACCAAAACTCAATCATCTCAATGGAAGCTGCCGCACGAACCAAGACCGAAAAAAGCGCGCCAAGTTCGGTCGAATGTGAAAGTTTTGCTGACAGTTTTCTCCGATTGCAGGGGCGTGGTGCATCATGAGTTCTTGCCACAGGGTAGAACGGTCAATAAGGAATATTACCTGCAAGTTATGCGCAATTTGCGCGAAGCAATCTGCCAGAAACGCCCGGATTTGTGGAAGAACAAAAATTGGCTTTTGCACCACGATAACGCCCCTGCTCACACATCGTTGCTTGTGCGCGACTTTTTGGGCAAAAACAACACACTAATGATGCCGCAGCCACCGTATTCCCCAGATCTGGCCCCTGTGACTTTTTCTTGTTCCATAAACTGAAGAGGCCCATGAAAGGACGACGTTACGCTACGCTTGACGAGATAAAGACGGCATCGAAGGAGGAGCTGAAAAAGATTTTTAAAAATGATTTTTTGAAGTGCTTCGAAGATTGGAAAAATGTTGGCACAAGTGTATAATATCTCATGGGGATTACTTTGAAGGGGACAAAATAGGTATTCATGAATAAATAAATAATTTTTGAAAAAACACAAAGGTCGCGATACTTTTTGAACACACCTGGTATATTTGATATTATGTTTATATACGTATATAATACATAAATATTACATAGAATTTCTGTTTACATGATTTTAAATTAATTTCCATATCTCATTCGATTAACACTGTTTAAATATGTCAGTGAATCTAATGAATGCGAGGATCAGAAAGTTATGAAAAGTCACCAAATAAAAAAACAATGAAAATAATAAGTAAAGTTTTATTTCGTTCGGATAGATTCAGCTGGTTTTACACTGAAATTCTGACTTTATAAGAATTACTCATATAATCCTTATAATCTCAAATATGCTGTGCTGATATTGTACTAGTAAAGATAGAGGCTGCCTGACCGGCATTCATAGTTTTTAAATTTAAAGATACTTCGGCCAGTAAATCTTTTATTTATTATTATCTCGACGTTTCGACAAAATTCTTTTGTCCTCGTTAGGAGCGAACAAAAATGGATAACCCCCTTGCATCCTTAGAATAATTTTTAACGCTTTGCCAAATATTTTAATTTTTGTTGGCTCCTGACGAGGACAAAAGATTTTTGTTGAAACGTCGAGATAATAAAAAGATTTATTGGCCGAAGTATTTTTAATTTCAAGTGATATTGTACTATCTTTTGCTAATTTGGGCATATGTTGATCAAGGCAATGCATCACCTTCTTCCCTGGCCGTACAAGACTGACTGCTACGACTACCTGGGGAACTGGGAGAGGACCAGAGGTCCTCTAGACAGAGAGGTTGGTGGGAAATGTGTTATGTATCTTTCTTCTACAATGTGTTAATTTAAAAAAAAAACTTTATATTTGACCGCACACACTATTTGGTAGAGAAATCGCTACATTTAACTTGATTACATAGAGTTAGTAGATATAATCACATTCCATTTAAGTGAGAATAATCTTTAAGTGATGTTAGGAAATATATATATGGCTATATCAACGCATTTTTTCTTTCATTGACTCGCAGTCAATGAAACGTCAGGAACTAAATGAAAATCGGTTGATGTAGCCATATATATGTCGAATCTTATCGACTCTCTGTTTACCCTGTGGTAGTTGTGACAGCAAGGTGCTCTAACTGGAAGTTTGGGATTGGATTGGGGTGAATATGCAGTCGTGATGGCAGGAGTGAGGACACAGGATAGGTTGGTCAAGGGAACCGATGCTGACAGACAGAGAACATAGGAGGAGAGTGAGCTTACGCCCCGCGATTTACGCTGGATCAGGAGACACGTATAGTACGGATGAGTCTCGGAGACACAAATGAGGCTTCTCCAGTCGGGTGGTGTCACGTGACCTATATTGAGATTTTGATTGGTCATTCATTACATCATGTAAAATGAATAATCGCCTTGGTTGGTTCAAACGACGGGGAAGCCATCTTTGATAGTTATAGCAGAAAATGTGAGGATGGAGCATTGACCCAAATAAAGTTGTTTTTAGCGAATTCAACTCCAGGGTCCTTTGTCTTGGAGTTCTCTGGAATAAAAGTGTCGTTGACCTAGCGCTAATGATGTGAGATGGGAATCTTTCCTCTTAACTCTGGGCCTAACTGCAATCGTTTATTAATATCTATAATCGTATTATCTCCTTGTTTTTCTCTGTCTGCCTGACATACAGTCCGTATTTTATTTGGCTCTTAACAGTACATCATGTTATACAGTAGTAGGTACAGGGTACAAGGTGGTGGGACATATGCAGGGACATGGTAGAATGACTCGGGTTTCAAATTATCAGATATATTTCCTAACAAACTTCCAATTAACAAATGATCTTCAAAATAATTTTAAATGATGGACATAGATAAAATTCCAAAATTTTATTAAAGAAATTTTAAAATGCATTTACACGTGTGTGTTAAAACTTGGATTAAGGTAACTTCATCAGGAGTCTACTTCGGCCCGAAAAAACCTCTATTTATGATTTAAAAACATATTGAATACATTAACCATGTAATATAAGAGCCTGTAGAATCATTTTTCGTTTACATCTAAACAAACAATAATTCTCCCATCAAAGTTTATGTGTAAAATATAGCATTAGACACAATAAGCCCTAAAGATTTACACTCATGGACAAAACTTAAGGAAGTTGTACCTTTTGGCATATATCTGGATTCAGACAATAACTCTGAAAGATATTTGATACACAGTGAACTTTATTGAAAATACATGAGATAACCAAGTGTGAACAAAATTACCTCTGATTCCTTAAAAAAAAAAAAAAAACAGACAACAGGCGACATCAAAGCATTTACACTTTCTTAAGTTATTTCCATGAGTGTAAATTTGCCTCTGTGTTATTTTTGAATTTTATATTACATAATTTGAGGTCAGAGAGAGAATCGTAGAAAATAATTTAGATTATGCAGCTTTTAAATGTTTTCAAATATATTTAAACAATCTGAAGTGAGCGTTGAATCATATTTACTAATTCTATGAATAGAATGATCTATCCTATCAAGATACTGCCCTTACATTGCCAATTGGGCCTATAATCTGGGTTGTTGTATTGTTCCAGTCTTGTCTCAATGAATGCAGCTTCAATCTTACCTTCTCCCACTGCGGCTGTGTCCCAGCTAGTATTCTACATGTCAACTCCGCCAGGTTTTGTAGAAATGGTGACGTTTTTGATAAAATATTTCTGTGTATCTACAGGCGATATAATATATTTGATATAAAATTGGTTTTGTATTTGACCTTTATCATCTCTTGTTGACTCTAAGTCATTTTTGAGTGAAAATAGATTTATAGTGCATATAATTTAGCGCCTCCTTTAATGCTTTCCTTTACTGAGGGTGGGCCACATGGTCTCTCCATACTTCCTCCGCCATTCTCTTCATACCATATTACCAAGCATATGTAAATATTAATATATTATTGTATAATTGATGTTTTTTAAAATCACATTCATCACTAAAAAAAAGAGCAGGATACAAATAAAAATTCGAAAAGTTAACATATTTGTATATTTAGTCAAAAAGAAATTACTATGAGGGTTCCACTTGCGCCCATCATTGGCAGTGGGAGGTTTTAATTACAAAATTACAGCATAGCTTCCAATCCATCTAGTTAGTGCGAATCAAAAGTTCTTCTGTATTTTCAGTGCAAATGGATGTTGAACATCAAGGTTTCTTGCAGAGGACGAAAAATGCCTGGAGCAGATTGACTTGGAGGGTTGCAATTTACATTGCAAAGCCGATTGCCAGTAACTATGCATTTTCTTCTCTAATATACACAAATCTAATAAAATCTCATTTACAATCGTCAAACGTCTCTAAATGTTTTCAGGAAGATTGTTTTCCAATCTGACTCATCAGACCGCACCATCGAGTTTCTGGTAAGTTCTTTACATTCCTATATATCTTGAATCTTTAATGTAGTATTTTATTGGGGAATCTTCCTTTATATATATATGTAAACATTGGATTTTATCGACTCACTATACATTTTGAAGTAAGTCAAACAGTAATAATGTAATATATTTTCTCTCAATATATAATAAGTATTTAAAATATGTATATAAAAATTGTATTTATTATTAAGTTGTTAACGTGATAATCCTGTTGAAGGACTGACAAGTCCGAAAGCTTGAAAGTAAAAGGTTGCACAAGAAACTTAACTCTGGAAGCTTCATTTATTTTATAATAAGTATTAATATTATTTTATATGAGAATTTCCAAAAAAGAATTCTCATTTGGGTACTATGTTCCTAAAAGATTTCGATTCTTTGAAAATATAGTACAATGGACCTTCTATATAGAACTTTCAAACATTTTTATAATACGAAATTTGATTAAATACCCCAAAATACTAAATACAAATAAAAAGTGGAATTAGAGATTACAATATATTATATCTATATTATTATATATTATATTTTACACTATTTCAATTAAAAATAATGAAAGAATATCCTGACCAGGAGCACATGTGCTTTTTAGATGGCAGAACTCTATCTAGTGGAACAGAAATCAACTAAACTTTGATTTAGCCTGTTCCCTGATATTTGGCCAACCCAATTTCTTGATAAATCAAGAAAAGCTATCCACGAACGCGTTTCGCGCTGTTGACGCTCTTTCAACGTGGAACAGGCTGTACCACTGCGGAACAATTATGTTACCTTTCAGCAGTTGCCTTGATGTCGCGAAAATAAATCTTAAAATATTTTCAAAAAACATTATGATCAAAAGAATGTTCATTAACATTTTTATTTTCAGCTTCATAGAGCTATGTTCAAATCAATAAGCTTGAGGGATAAGTATCTTTCAAATAAATTTATTTCAAGCTTTCGGGCACAACCGCCCTTCGACAGGAAAAATATATTACGCTTTTCCTGTCGAAGGGCGGTTGTGCCCGAAAGCTTGGAATAAATTTATTTGAAAGATACTTATCCCTCAAGCTTATTGATTTGAACATTCTATTAGGGGATTAGCCTGTTAATTCATAGAGCTATATTTCTAAAAGAATGTATATTATATTCCAGTTGGATTTTTTTACCACCTTCATGGGAAGAGCGGCCCAAGTACCTCTTAGACGCGGATTTGAATTCTTCGCTCACACTGCGTAAGAAACACTTTTCTTGAACTTTAATAAACATTTTAATTCTTAATTTGTTTTAGCGATTCTTTCATCTCAGCCAATCTCTTGGTAGAAAAACCAGAAATGACCCATTATGTTTTTAAGCCCAATTATGAGGTAAGTATATATCTCTATTGATATTACCTCTCTGTCTTTTACACAAAACATTTCTTATGAAATACAAGTAGATGTGAAAAATTTATATTTGAAAGCAAATAATTATAGAATATATAAGGTTGTCTTAAAATTTCGTGTTTTTCTTATTACTTGGCGAATAATATTATTATGGCTAATAAATAATACAATTACTTTATACATAATACAAAGACATTATACATAACGGTGAATAATATTGGTATTTCAAGTTTTTTGCATGTGTTTACGAAATTTTAGGACAACCTTGTGTGATATATTATGTACCAACGGAGGCAACTCTTCTGTTAAAATGCTATAAAATAAAGAATTATTTTGAAAATAGAGCGATTCATAAATAGATATTTAATTAAAAAGACATATATTGGATCAAAATTTAATTTATTTTACCAATATTTCAGTTGGCTAAACGCCAACCTTTTTCAAGATATTATAACAACAACAAAGGTTTTTGTTGTATATACACATCAATATGTTATGATGCCTTGAAAGTTTTAGCGCTCAGCCAACTGATATATTAGTAAAATAAATTAAAATTTGATCCAATATATGCCTTTTTATTTAAATATTAATATGTGTCAACAACAAACTCAGCGCCACATAATATTTTTTAAACTTAATTCTATTGTAGCGCGCTTAGTTTGTTGTTGATACACATTAATATGTTATAATTAAATAATTAAATAAAGAATTATGGTTGATCCCAGAGAACGTTATGAGGGTGATGAAGAAGAATGTATCCCAACTAGGGCTTCCAATCTCGGTATATATTTTCAATCCCGGAATTCGGGATTTCTTTTTTCTCAATCCCGGGATATCCCGGGATCCCGGGATTGAAAAACATTTTCGTCTTTGTACGCAAAGAGGTATATCGTTTCGTTCGTTATATTTTTAATTTTTTCTTTTATATAGTGCCAATGACATGGCACTTACTTCGATGAAAACAACCTGAAAGCCATATATTTTGCGCCTGCTTATGAGCTAAATCATTGCTTTTGGGTTACAGTTTGAAATTATCTGTCAATTACTGCACACACATCTGAAAAAAATTACTGTTCTTGGAACTCTTAGACCACATCTCTTAATGCAGTGTTGGGCAGTAATCCATTCAAAGTAATACATTACCTTGTAATTACGATTACTTTGCAATGCATTACTTTGAAAAAAAAAAAATGCATTAGAATGTAAACATAATTACTCGTAATTCTATATATAATGATAGCAATTGTTATTAAAATTATTTGTAATTGTAATTATAGCAAATGTGATCATTATTATTTGCAATTGTGATTATAGAAAATGTAATCATTATTGCATTTTGCCCAAGTATTGATACACACTCTCTAAATGGGGTCCTCGTTTGCCTGACTGAGCAGCAATATTAAGTTCGTGGTTAATCATAGTTGAGTAAGATGCGGAGTCTGGTGTAGGTATTGCAATTGAAGTTGAAGAAGCAGCCTCAATAGCTTCTTGCAATCGGCGCTCAATTGTAAGATGGTCATTCGATTGTGATGGCTCATGGGGTTCTTGTAAACTCCGAGGAAGTTGCGAATTATCAGCCTGAATTCTTACTTCGGCCATTTGTTCTTGTAACGGTTTAAGACGCAAAAGCAATTTCACGCTAAAGTCTTTGACCATCTTCTTTTTTTTTTCTAACTGTGCTTGCGGATTGTGCAGATATTGGAGGACTAAAGATGTTTTATTGCATCGCTCTTCTAAAATTATCTTTTGAAAAGATATTTGCAGATCTTTGCTGAGAGAATGAGATTGTGCTTGACCCATGCATACAGAGTACAGGATGGAGAGTATAAACATAGATTTAAAAAAATATATTAAACACTTTGGAGCCCAGATAAGAGGTTAGTGGCGGGTCCATGTTACACGCAGGTCCGCCACAAAAATAAAGGGATGCCGATACTATCTAAGAAGCCACTATTTGTATGTCAACAAAAACTGGGGCCCCCTCCATGTATACTGCTGCATACTCTCATTCTAGAGGCTGCCATTTTGGAAAGATCTTGCAGAATAAACCTTCGTTATTAGTGCATGAAAATAATTTCAAATCTCTCAGAAAAAAAAAGACCCGAAATGCAGCTGTATAAACAAAACGTCAAAAGTGTGCTATCTCATCATCTGTTTGATACCAAAATGCTAGATAAGAAAAATATATATTTTTTGCGCTGGTTTTCATGCACAAACCAGTAATCCCGGGATTTTTCGAGATCATTATAAGGCTCCGGGATTGGAGGCCCTAATCCCAACATATCATTATGTTATATATATGCCATATTCACTGGCAATGTGTGTTTCTTTTCAATAATTTCATCAAATATTATCTCTACAGCTATAATATTATTGAAAAGATAGAGATAATATTTGATGATATTATTGAAAAGTAAACATATTGCCAGTAAACTTATTTGTATCTTATTGTAGTTGCTTATTGCTCAAGTCGTTTAAACGATCTCCATTAGGTTCCATTGTCTCAGCTTTTCTATTATAGTCCTGGAGTTTTCCCAGAGGTCCATTTTGGAGGATTTTATACAATTCAATAGATGTTCAGGACTAGCTGGTATTTGTATCTTGTAATATACAGGCTGTGCTGAGATGCTTAGGGTATATCACCTCTAGTATAATAAATTCAATAAATTTATAAATATATTAGTTATATCAATTTGAACCATCACATGTACAATATTGTTTGATCCAGGCTGCTGACGTGTTCAGCAATGTTGGAGGCTACATCGGTATCTGGCTAGGTATTGCCATCTCCTCTCTGACGGACCTCCTCAAAATTGGAACAGCCTTCATCAAACATCGCCTCCTGGGGCTAGCTTAGCCATTCTGATTTCAAATTGTTAAAAGGATTTGATTTAAATATCAGGAAGGTTAAAATAGTTCGTCTTATTTCATTATTGTTAGTATATATATTTTAAGGTTGAAATAAAATAATTCAATAAAGTACATATTTTGATTTTCCAAATAGCTTTTGATTCTTTTCAACTCACTCCTGAACAAATTGAAAGATCTTACTACTCTGATAAAAAAGTTTCGACACTTTGCTCATAAGTTTAAAAAAAAAAATTCATTATTCTACCAAATTCAAATTGTCCCCTTCAAAGTAATCCCCGTTGGCCGCGATGCACTTCAGTCACCTTTTTTTCCAGTCGGCAAAACACCTCTGGTAGTCTGTTTTCGGGATCGCCTTCATGGCCTTCTTCGATTCCACTTTGATCTTTTCTATGCTCTGAAATTTCCGACCCATTAATTTTTTTTGAGCTTTCCAAAAAGGAAGAAGTCGCAGGGGGCCAAATCGGGACTGTAGGGGGGTTGGGGGAACACAGAGGTTGAGTGGTCCTGCAGGAACTTCGAGATTTTGAGGGCTGTGTGAGCCGGCGCGTTATCGTGGTGGAGGATCCACGACTTGCTCCTCCACAGCTCCGGCTGTTTCTGCCTGATCGCTTCCCTCAATCGCCTCAAAACTGCCAGGTAGGAGTCAGCAGTTATTGTAGAGCCTTGTTGTTGAAATTCATGATGAACGATGCCCTGGTAGTCGAAGAACACCGTCAACATGACCTTGACTTTGCTGGGAGCCTTCCTCGCTTTCTTTGGTCTCGGCTCATTTTTGAAGCGCCACTCCGATGCCTGTTGGGTAGTTTCCGAATCAAAGCCGTGAATCCATGTTTCGTCTCCAGTAATGACCCTCTTCAGCAATTCGGGGTCGTCGGTTGTCTCTTCGAGATTGAGACTGGCCGTTTCTTTCCGGGGTTCTTTTGATCAAAAGTCAAATCTTTGGGAACGAGAACGGCGTTGAGTCTTCTCACTCCCAAAATGTCCTTCATTATCGATTGAGTCGACCCGAATGATATCCCTGCTTCTTCGGCGACCTCCCTGACAGTTATTCGTCGGTCTTCACGCACCAGTTCCAACACCTTCTCCACTTTTTCAGACGTGGTTGATGTGGACGGTCTCCCGGAACGCTCGTTGTCGGCGGTCTTTTCCCGACCCTCCTTGAAGCGCTTGTACCACTCGAAAACCTGTCTTCGGCTCATGACGGCATCCCCGTAGGCTGTTTGCAACATCCAAAAATTTTCGGCGCCCTTGAATCCGTTTTTCACACAGAACTTGATACAAATTCGTTGATCCTCCATTTCGGTGACTAACGAAATCGAAGCACGGGCAAAATGGCTTCACTTCGAACAACCGCTGCTCGCGCTGTTGTGGCGCGTGATTTTTGAAAATTGGCAGGTCTCCAAGCAAAGGGCGACGCTTGCGTTTGCCACAAACAGGGAGAAATAATATTGAGTTTTCAGGATTTTATGAGCAAAGTGTCGAAACTTTTTGATCAGAGTAGTATATTCCAAAACTAGAGAAGACAGGCTAGGCCCTGTTTCAACAACATTTTTCGAGATTAAATCAGAAAAAAATAGATTTTTCTAAATTAGCACATAGATCCTACCCTGGGATCTTCCATAAGCCATTAGTGAGTTTTACGACCAGACACTGGACGACTGACATCTGATATCAGACCCTCCTGGACCTTGCCCGTGTTGATCCGCTGGCCTCTCTCAGGTGCCATCCATACTGCTTCATCCTTTGTGTATTAACCCAGACTCCTGAAACTACGAGGCCCTATGACTGCTATTGCTTTGTGGTATGACATTTACACACAGCATAAACATCTTTCATCTCTCATCACCATATTTCATCCTAATATTTCTATTAATTTTAAAGTAAATAAGTCATGAAACCCCCCTATTTTTATACAGTACACATAATATGGGAAAACAGTAGGCTTTAACATATATATGGAACGTGAAAAATAACCTACCTCTAAACCATGGTTTTGGGCTATGGCTCTCATCAGTAAAGGGGCAACTACCAGAAGAGGAATAAAATCAGTTGAAACTATGCTAAAGAGATGTTTCAAATTGTGAGGTGGTAGAGCTAATTATTACGCTAGAAAACATGGTAGACGTAAATACATTTTTAGGTTCTTCCTTTGAAACTCCTGATTCTTGGTAAGTCCACCAGTCTGCTCTACGACTTCTCAATTCAACATCACACATAACTTTATTAAGACATTCGGTATTATACAGATTCACCGCGAGAAGAAAGCACAGATATAGCTCCTATACTCTCCAAGGCAGCTCAGAACTCAACAACAGCTTCCCGAACCGACGAATGTCCAGTGACCACAGATTCCACCGTGCATACGTTAAGGTTAGCGTATCGTCAACTCAACATCAATCGCAACTTCACTACATATATGCAAATATTCCATCTCTGACTAACCAATCAGTTAACCATGGTCAACAGACCGGTCCACATTTCAACACCTACAGTCTGTCATTCTTGATTCCCTGCTTCACCAAGTTATCACATCTCGTTATTACATTTCAAACATTCTGTTTTAATTAAACTCTTTACGGCGTACAATAACTAATATTGATTTGTTTCGATTATTCTACTTCTGAATTAAAATTCTAACACATACACGCGCGTTGATTTATATTCATGAGATGTATGATAAATAGCTGCTTTGAATACGACATACGTTGAAATTAAATTTTCAGGGGACAAAAATATTTAAATAAAAATATTAATTTTCAAATATATATTTAAAGCATATTGAGAGATGGTCTTTTTAAGAGGTAGGTGGATAATTTCAGCTCTTTGTATTCTCGTAAAGCCAGAATTTCTGTCTATTGTATTCGCAACAGTTAATATTGTAACGCAGAAAATTAGTAAAAACAAACTTCAGAATGGCACAGCAATTTATTTAAGACACAATCACAAAATTAACCTTTATATAGAGAGATATTTATAACACAGCTTCTTGGAGTGCAGAATGCCAACTATCTGGGGAAACCTTTATAAGATACAAGATAAGCAATGAGGGAAGTTTCCAGAGTAGTAAAATATAGATAATATAAATATGAAAAATTAATAATCTGTATACATAAAATATAAAATAGTAATGAAAATTAAGGAGAAAAGATTTTTATTCAGATAAACGTGTGACAAGCTTTCGGGCAGTCACGCCCTTCAACAGGTAGCAAACTAAGGTAACAAAGGCTTTATATAGGAATCTATTTGAGGTATATTTGCATATGTGATGTATATAGTACGGCGAAAATACAATTCAGATTAAAATTTGCATATCTAAATTACTGATATATATAACAACTACGTAAGCATGCTAATCGTGTAATGTTAAAGAATTAAAAACGATACAAATTGCAGAATGGCTATGGTAAAACATGAATTCGGGAAAGTAACATGAATCTGCGCTAAAAAACTAAAATCTACGATAGAGTTCTCAAAACGCGTATTCATGGCCATATGCTACTATTACGGAGTCCAATTACCAGATATCAACTGTTCAACCCGCCATCAGCGGCCACTCAAGACCAATAGACGGGGGGGGGGGGGGTTATCCGCTTTTTAAGTTACTACATATATCATGATATTGGTCAGGTAAATCAATATGACGATTAATACTGTTTTTGTTTATTTCCGTTAAGATCAGTTCTACGCCTATATTTAGTTTAGATTTTGTATTATTTTATATATATTTGCGATGTCGGCCTGATGATAGGCTAACGCCTGAAAGCTCGCCAAATTTAAGAATAAAAGAAACTTGTTGCAAACAATTTTTTCTTCCTTTCATTCATTAAATTACTTATTGCAATTATTTAGGTTTTTATAATAAAGTCTTTTGTTACCTTAGTTTGCTACCTGTTGAAGGGCGTGACTGCCCGAAAGCTTGTCACACGTTTATCTGAATAAAAATCTTTTCTCCTTAATTTTCATTACTATTTTATATAATCAATGGAGAAAGTTTTCATGTAGTTCTGATATATAAAATATAATAAATACTTTGCTACGTAGCTCCTTCCCTATGAGATCTGTAACCCACAAAAATATTGTAGATGCTGACATGAATCTGACGTGTTTCTGCCAAATATTCGCTTAGTCTTGAAACTTTGTCCCTAGTAGCTTCGCATCTTTTCTATTGCGGCGTGAAGAGCAGCTTCGGCGTCGTATCGTCAATAGGGACATCATCTTCTTGTAGGGAAGCCTTGACTTTAGCACGGCGGTGGAATCCTGGAGCCGTTCTAGGAAAATGTATATCACAGAACCTAAGGCCTTGAGGTCTTCTCTGGGATCCTCAGTTTGTCTTTCTTAATCTTCCCAGCATCTACACCAAATTTAACGTAGAAAATTAGGAAAAACAAACTTCAGAATGACACAGCAATTTATTTGAGACCAGAACATAGTAACATAAAGGTAACCCAGGCTCCTGGAGCGTATCCATAGATCGCCAATTACCCGATAAACATTTAAAAGATACAAGATAAGCAATGAGGAAGGTTCCCAGAGTAGAAAAAAATATACAAATTATTAATCTTTATATATAAAATATAATAAATACCTTTTGCTACAATATCAAGAATATATATTTGCAACTAAATAATTGATCAAGCAAAACTTTTGAGAATTATCAACAGAAAATGTGTCTGTATAATCCAATCAATCGAATGTGTGCAGATAATATTATTAATATTATATATATTTCCACGTGGAAAATCAGGGAAGACCAACTTCGGGATGAGACAACAATTTATTTCAGGCAAGAACAAACTATGAGTGATAAACAAAAGATAAGCAAAAGAGGGAAGTGTACAGAGTATAGCAAAATATAAACATAAAAAATAATACTCTGATAATAAAATAATAAATACTTTGTTACCCGTCAAAATAAACGTCAAATCCTGACGCCATCTATTGACCGTCGCCGCAACTAGCTGCCTCGGGTCGGTGACAAAGCCACAACACCAGCTTTGGCAAACTGAGAAGCGTCCACCTAGAGACCATGGTTTCGGGCTAATGGCCCTCGTCACTCTAGGGCGGACTTTATTCCAAGAGATCCACACGGGATCTAATGTAATCTTCACAATCTACCATAGAGGTGTTTGCTGGCAAGGTGGCTGGCCCAAATCTATGGCTAGAATATAGATGGAAAATTTGCCGGGAGGAAATTGATCCATAGCATAGGGCGCCTCTCCCGTCAAATCCTGACGCCATCTATCCTGTTGATATATATATCCTGTGTGAATTCTGTTGATAGGAACAAAAGAGAAAAAGGAAGCTCTGAGAGTCTACTTGGAGAATTCAGTGGTCGCCGGGATTCCTCAGATCGCCAGGTCAGAAGGATGGATATCTCATCTCAAGACATTTGTCTTCCTATCCTGTTGGGTGGGATTCTTCTACCAGACTTTCGCCTACGTACAGCTGGTGTTCAACCGTCCTGTGGTCCTCAATATCGAGATTGTTGTCCCAGAGTTCCAACCTGTTCCTGCCATCACTATCTGTGCTACAAACTGGTGAGCTTGACTTTTTTCTTAAAATACATTATTCACCGAGAATATTTTACCTTATAGTCTTAAAGTGTTGTTTACTTAAAAAAAAAAAATAATAATTTATTTATTTCAATTTAAAGCGCTATGTCCCCCTAGGGACACTTGCCGTGTCATACATGTATACCTTTACATTTGTCTATACATATTTATTTACAATAATTTCAGGCCGTAAAGAGAATAATCATATGATATTAAAAAGGAGAAAGAGAGAGAGAGAAAAAACAACAACATAATATATACTATTATCTATTATCTAATGAGTGATTCATTTAATTTTCTGACATCCTTGCCATTGTATATTTTCCCAAAATAATGGGAATAGTATAAAACCAGAAATATCTTGTCTTACATGTGGTTGAAATTTAATTGTAGATAAAGGTAGAATAAAATATTTTTGAAATAATAAAGTTTATTTCCACTTTGAGAAAAAAAAAATTATCTATCAGTCCAGAGTGTTGGAGCTGTAGTGTGTCGATTTATTAGTCCAGCGATGGCCCAGAAAAGTATTTCAAAGTTAGTATTTATTAGTATTACGCTTTAACTACATTTTAATAGGAAGTTAATAAAGGAAGCTTAAAGGACAACACCCTAGAATATCCATTGGGTTCTCATTGTCTTCCGCCGATATGCCACGCCACGCAGCGGTGGCCATCTGTACTATTTCCAGGCCCCGCTTGTATGTTTGCCGTGGTCTGTCATCCTAGCAGGCTGGAAGGAAGTCTATCGACCCCCACAAAGCTTTCAGGGAAAATAAGAGATTCCAGTAGTGAATGCAGTGCGTCAAAGAGGATAAAGAACTTGGAGTATAGAACTATATGGCACGCGAACTAGGCCCTATATAAAAAAAGGCGGGTTGATCCATTTATATACAGAGGCCTTTTTATGAGTGTAATTTATAATATGTATATATGGTTTTGACCAAGGACTTGGTTGTTGTGTGATGTAATCAATATATAGTGTGAGATATTCATGTTTTTAGTTCTTATGATAATTCTGTAATAATAGAATATTATGCAAATAATTGCAAATGCAATAATTTCATTAGCATAAAATCTCTTTTAATGAAAAACTACACTACCTAATATTATTGAATATTAGATAGAAGAGTACATAACAATGACGTTTCTTTTTTGATTAACAGATATAATGTTCGACGGTTTTGGCATGGTTGCATACCCCTAGATTTTCTCAGGGATAGCCCAGTATTTAAGATTCTGTTAACCCCGTTTGTTTTCTCTGTCATCATTTGAATATTCATTGGATTATCCAACTGTAGCTTTTTGTAGTTTATATTATTATTTCAACCTTAAAATCAGTAATTTAATTTCGAAAATCACAGAAATTATATGAGTCTATACTTTGTCTAATCGAGTACTTCCCTTTGTTTTCCAGGTTCGACAAGTACAAATATTGTGAAGACAATCCATCACACTGTGAAACTACCGCCAAAGAAGAATTTATAGTAATTATTTAATTTATTAAAATATCATTTTTTAAATATCTATTTTTACCTAAGGCCATAAAAAAAACTAATATTGATCTCAAGATTTCTTTGACTATCAAAAGTTTTGGAACTATACTTTTCTGTGAAAAATAGTACAAAAGTAAAATTGTACTTGAATCAGGTAGATAAATTAAGAAAAAGGCATTTCCTGATCGTGCAAATGAAAGTTGCTGATGGCTTGCGTCATCTATCGGAATAAATATGCCTTTTTTCTTAATATACATTTTCTGTTTTGAGAAGAAGAAGAGAAGAGAGAGAGAGAAGAGAGAAGAGAAGAAGAAAGAAGAGAGAGAAGAGAAGAGAGAGAGAGAGAAGATAAAAAAAGACGCTAAATATTTTACAATAGTTCATTTGATTAGTTTAAACCGTTGAGCTTTCGAGTCTCCAAGCTCTTTCTCGGTCCTGATATAATTAAATGATTTTAAGGAAAATACCGCGCCATCAATATGTAAGATATAAAAATATTAAGCATGAATGTTTCTTCTACCATTAAAACAAAATTCCTATTCTCCTTACTACACGATGAAAGTAGAAGTTATTTGTAATATTTTTCTTTCTTAATAGTTTGATTCTTTAGGTATAGATGACGCGTTATGGCGCATAATTGATTTATGTTTAGATAGCCTTGTTTTTATTATCTTCGGAAGAGAATTGTTCGGTGGAAATATTTATCTGTAATTCTACTGTCCTAAAAGTTCATAGTTTGCTAAAATACCATTACTAAGCATTATAACAATCTACGGGTAGCATTATTATTGTACCTCTCTCTCTCTTTCTCTTTTTACTCGTTTGTTCGGCGGTACATATACTAAAATTGGAACGATACAGAGAAGATTAGCATGGCCCCTGCGCAAGGATGACACGCAAAATCGTAAAGTGTTCTCTCTCTCTTTTTTCAGTCCATCCTATTCTTGCAACTAAAAATTTCACAGGATGAACCTTTACGACAACCTAGACAAGAACTACCATTACCAAGCTCGGATCCTCTTTCGAAAATTTCATGTAGTATGATTGTGCATAGCCATGGCCAATTAGAATGGTTGTTGAAGTGCCTTTATATTAGATTCTTGGTACAATGGAGATCTAAATATTTGGCCTGGCACAATACATCTTTTCAGATTCTGTGTGTAGATTTTAGAAAAGGCCAGCAGGTGACATATGATGATTGATTTTTTATTGGTCTGACACGCATATATGTATTAGTATATATAGTATATGTATATATAGTATGAATTTTATAAGCTGAATATCTCATTATCTGAACTTTATGTCTAATCTTTTTTATTGGGTAACAACATTTTAAGTGAAATATTTATCATCATTCTATATAAACCTTATATTTGATGTGCATTTTAAAAAACTAAATGATCTTCATAAAATTTTACTTTGTATAAATTGATAACGTAATGTTTTTAAATTGACTCTGGATGCCACAGATAAAAGAAAAATATTTTCATCATCTGAAATTCCACGCTTCAAAGTTTGAGTTTGCAAAGTACGGGACTAGTATTAATGATTCTCTAGTCCTTGAATATTGTCCATGGAACCTGGAATCTTTTATAAAGTGAGTTGCATGATTTAAAAATTAAGATTTTCAAAATTCTATATGCTCATTCAAATAAATGAATATATTTAAGAAATATGTACGACCCCCTATTCCTAAAATTGCATGAAACAACCTAATATAAATATTTGAATAGAACCAAAAGCTCTCAAAACGTGTTCATGCCTGCTTTTCTAGATTTATAAAGATATTGGGTTGGCCAAATATCATTGAACAAGTTAAATCAAGGTTTAGTCGATTTTTGTTCCACTAGATGGCGCTCTGCCATTTAAAATGCTCATTTGAGCTGTCAGGTTATGCCTTTTTGTTTTTTTATAATATGAATAATTCTAGGAAATTGCCGAAGGATTGTATTTATGTGTGCAAATGCATAAAATAAATTTGTCAAATGCATTAAAACAGTGCATCATTTGATCTTCCCTGAGCAAAAAAAAAAAAAAACACTCAGAAACATATCCGTAAAAAGCGTCAATACCAGTGTCGGCAAATTCGAATTAATTTCTATCTGAACACCATGGTTTCGGGCTATAACCCTTATCAATAAAGACTTAAATAAGAAACCATGGTAAACAATTCAGCTTTTAATTTGAATTTGTCAATGTTCGTATTGTGGCTAATATTCACTGAACTATATTTGAGCTTTATGCTCTGAGAGGATTAAAAGATTCATAATTTCAATGCATGTGATAAGTATATTTCATGGAATTTTAAAAAAGGAAAGGTATCTAATTTACATATGCAAATTATAATCTTTCACCGTTACAATGTATTCTGGCCTAAAATCTGCACTTCTCCGCTTCATTAGAATATTTGGTCTCTTTTATTATCCCTTTCATAGAATGCTATCTTACTTATCGTAGAGGCCATAGATACAGGTTATAGATATTATAATATCGTAGATAATATGGATGGTATCGTGGTCACTACTGTACTGATGATGGTCATAACTGATGGTCCACAACTTTCTAGTACTTACTAATACTCAGGATCTTTTAAAAAACTAGTATGAGTTTCACATATACCGTTACTGATGACCTTGTTTTATTTTATTCACGTCTAGTTTATTCAAGCTTAATACACCAGATTCTGAATATTTGAAACTATTATAGACGCGTATGATTCTTTTGAAAATTAATCAATTTCTACTGCCTTTACTGCAATGGAAAAATTAAAGGGAGAGCCTAGCTCATCAGTGGTGAACTTTAATTTTTCCATTGCAGTAAGGGCAGTAGAAATTGATTAATTTTCAAAAGAATCATAACAGATGGCGCGCTGATGCATCATAACACCAGATTATATTGACAATATCACTACTATGATGTTCACAGATGTTAATTCAGGAATATTTAAGAATATTTGAATAGGAAGAGACTCACCTCTGCAATGGTACACCTACGTGAAGCTGACAAGCGCCAACAGCGCAAAACGCGTTCGTGGATGGCTTTTCATGATTTATCAAGAAATTGTGTTGGTCAAATATCAACGAACAGGTTAAATCAATGTTTAGTTGATTTCTGTTTCACTAGATGGCGCTCTGCCATTTGAAAAGCACATGTGCTTCTATATACTCCCACGTGGAAAATTAGGGAATACAAAAAATTCAGGAGGAGCCAACAATTTATTTCAGGCAAGGACAAACTATGAATGGTAAACAAAAGATAAGCCACGAGAGAAATTTAGAGTAGCATAATATAAACATAAAAATGACCACTCTGTTAATAAAAAACAATAAAATTAATAAATACTTTGTTAAAATATGCTCACCTCCGCAATTGCTTAAATGCAAGAAAACGATAAAATATAAACAATCTAGAACAGGGTATATTTCTATCAATAAACAACTTTTTAGGAGCTACTAATCAATTCACATATAGTAAAAATACTCAGGATCTCTTAAATATTCAGCATAGGTTTTACATAGCGGTACTAATGATCTTTTTTTATTGCAGAGATAACTTCCTGAAGTATCCTATGATGACTGAAACTGGGGAATTGGCCGAATGTCTTATACTGAATCACCAGCTGTTCCAACCGGACCATAGGGGTGTCAAGATGCCTTTAAAACCAGGTAGAAATAGATGGAGAGACACATTTCTCTATTGATTCATCTCAATTGGCTAAAACCTAGTGTAAATACAAAGTTGAAAGACAAGATTTATATTTATTCATTCTACTGTATATTTATTTATTTATTTGACATATCGGATGCGATATCCCAGCTTGGGATACTTGCGCCTAAATACATTTTAGCAACTTATATACAATTCAATAAACAAGACTAAAACAAAATTAAAACTGAAATGTTGGTTTTCTCAAACATAAAATCTCAAATGAATTTACAAAAATCATTGAATTTTACATAGGTGTCTTTGTTATATACAAATTCACACATTTCTTCAAAGGGATAAAATGATTACTTCTGTAGCCGTGAAAGATTGGACATTCTATCAATAAATGTATTGAGCCTTAGTTTTCCTTTTCACAGAAGCAGTTAGGATCATCCGTCGATTGTGGTGGTGGTGTCTTGTCCATGGAGCAGATCAGATCGGTCCGTGCACCCTGATCACAATACCGGCCAACTGAGGGGAAAGGGGAGTGCCATTGCCCTGTTAGTCAGCCACATTACAATAGTCCCTTACTTGTGCTGCTTCTCCCACCCGCCACGTAGAGGAGGGGTTGAACTTCTGGGCAGGATTCTATATTGCATATTTCCCATATATTTGGTAGAAAATATTTTTAATAATATACACATTTTGAGTTAATAATTAAGAAGGCAAGTTTTTGTTTTAAAGAGATCTAACAAAACGTCTTATGAAATTCTGTCAATGAGATTTTATATCTATATATATAAAAATGAATGTTTGTATGTTTGTTTGTCTGTTTGTTTGTTTGTCTGTATGACTCCTATACAAATTCGCAGTAGTTCACTAATTCAAACCAAAATTTCCATACATAGGTAAAAAATAACGGGGATGACGATAGGCTATTTTAAAATATATAAATCATTTATTAAAACTATATATTCAAATTATTCAACTTAGCTCACGAGCAGCGCCCTCTAGAACACTCAGACGTCGACGGTGGCGCGCGACGATTGTCTGCCGGCGCAGCACGTGACTTCCCTGCCCCCCCCCCCCCCCCCCCCCCGCCAGGTAAATGAGATCTCCCGGCTACCGGCCGGTTGAGCTCACGAGCAGCGCCCTCTAGAACGCGTGGCGATTTTGACGGCGGGGCGCGCTCCCGGTTGGACTTATGTCTGGAAATCAAAGACTGTTGTTCTCTTGGGAGGACAAAACCGATGCTTGTCCCTCCTGCTCTGTACCAGTCATGTGCAGCATTAGATTTCCAATCCTGCAGGCATTGGGTTTTGATGGTACGGAGGAGGTCTCTTTCGTCTTTCGTGGTTAAAAAAAAGAAAAATAAATTTGTTGTGATGCCTTGACAAAGGTTGGCGTTCAGTCACCCCAAATATTGTGGCAAATAAATCTTTCTATTTAATCCAACATATATATATTTTTTTACGTAAATATTTGAGCATGAACTGCTCTATTTTTAAAATGCTTGGTTTGTTATATTTCCAAGATTGTATTTATAGCCAATTCACATAAGTGTTCTTGACTATAATGTATAGCAAATATCAATAGGAGTGATCGACAGGAATAGAATCAACGATAGTAATTCATATGTGGGGAAACTTATCTATCAAACTATATGGACAAAATAACGATGTAATAATTAATATAATACAAATAAATGAGGTGATACTATGTATAATGATAACAATAAATTCATTATTTGGGTTAAAATTTTAATAAAGCTTATTTTTAATATGAATTTGCTTTCGTTCTATATAATCGGTTTTTAGAACAAATATTCATCTTAAAAATAAAAAAGCATATCCTGACCTGGAGCACCAGAAATCAACTAATCATTGATTTAGCCTGTTCTCTGGACAGGCTAAATCAATGATTAGTTGATTTCTGCTCCACCAGATGGCGCTCTGCCTTCTGAAAAGCACTTGTGCTCCTGATCAGGATATGCCTTTTTTATTTTTAATATCAACACCTGACCTTTTTATTTTTTTTTCTATTATTTTTTCATATAGTCATCTATTCTGATAATATTTCCGACAATCTATTAAAATAATGGAAGAAAGAAACTTCTTTGTTGCAAGTTGAGGTAAAGTGACATAGAGTGGCCTCGGCATGTGTTACATAGTAAACCACGGGGTATCTTTGTGGTAAATGAAAGGTTCCTTCTGTGATAGGAGAGTGTGCCCATTCTCTAGCTTATACTCATTAGTGGATCTTGAGTAGCTAGTGGCAGTCAGATTTGGGGGATCGATGGAAGGATGTTTTAAACCGTTGGTTTTCGACCGATACGACACGGGTTCGATTCCTGCATTGGGAACTTTTTTCTTATTTAAAAATGCTCCAATGTCCCCCGATTCTTGCAAATGTCCAACCCCACCAGCGAGTGCAAATAACCAAACGGGGCTCTGGTACATTTCTAAGTGCAAAGTCGAACTGCTTCTCACATGTGTAGACATGTAGTGCACTTACAGTAACAGCAGTCACCTACTTCTACCCGCCATGGCCTCTACGACGTGTACTAGGGATAAGCAAAAAAAAAAAAAAGAAGTGCAGTGATGATTGGAGAGTCCTAAAGGAAGGCGATTAGAAAGTCCAGCGATGCCGAAAGCTAAAGAGGCCAACAAGAAAATCATAGAGGAAGCCAAGAGTTCTATAATTACACCAAAATTTGTAGAGAATTCAGAAGAGATGTTTAGGGGATGTAGCAAAGTAAGACCAATTCATGTTAATAATCCGATAGTTTTAACGTTTTCAAAGTATACAAACAGAATTTTATCTCAAAGTTTGTTAAGAATTTAAAGGATTTTCCTCCCTTTGGTTATCAAAACTTATGAAGATTTGTTTGGTACCCACAAAAAGAATTTATACTGTGCTAAATAACACCAATCGGATCCTAAATTTAAACTTGGTAATCTCTGAAAGTTTTGCCTAAAATTTGGTAATCTCTGAAAGTTTTGTCTAAAAGTTCCATGTTTCCCAGAATCGATCTACTACCCGTACATACAGCAAGGTCCTTTCATTATTCTTCACAACATCTCCAGGCTGTCCTTCCCTGAACAAGCTCAGCTGGCCATAGCTGCCCACTCCCCCTTCCATCTCGTCAACCCCTACATCACAGGCTACCAGAAACCTCGATGCTACAGTAGCCTCATGCGATACTCGACGGTGAATATTAACATAGTTTTTGTTGTGTATGCAAATTGTTAAATATCTGTATGTATTTTGCATGTTTTTTTATTATTAATATGTAAATATTTATTTGTATATATAGAACATTAACGGTGCAATTAAAGGGAAATTGACCAGTAAAGATAGGCTGCTTGTCGTGATTACTACTGGGAGGCGACATAACAACTGGTGACGAGTGTGTGGGAACCGTTTCAAGTGCTCGTTCACAGGTGGAGGAAGATAGAAATCTAAGCGAACGAGAAGCCAACAGAATGTCTGGAAGTTCAGTGATTGTACCGTTCGGTTTCTTCAGGCCGGGGGAAGAATCCTTTGAGATTTTCGTTCAGAGGTTTGAAGCAGCCTTTGAGGCAAATGCATTAGAAGAAAAAAGAAGAATGCCCATCTTTGTTTCTCTGCTGGATTCGGAAATGTTGAAACTGGGCAATGATTTATTTTTCCCGAGTACAATGAGAGAACAGCCGTATGAATTGTTAATACAAAGAATAAAACTACATCTAGCTCCAAGAAAGAAGGTGATTCCTCAACGATGTAGGTTCTTGAAGAGAATACAACTCGAAAGTGAATCCGTCTCAGAATACCTGCGTGAGCTCCGGCATTTGGCTATGGATTGCACTTTTGGTGAAATGTTGGAGGTCATGTTACGAGACCGTTTTGTGGCTGGTATAAAATCGGAAAGCCTTCAGAAGAAATTGTTACAGGAGGATGACGATGTCACCTTGGACAGGGTATTTTCTATAGCAGTCTCGTTTGAGCTAGCTGAACAAAATGCTAAGGAGCTGCAGGATGGACTAGTGGCTAAGATGGATATTGTTCCGGGAGGAAATAGAAAGATTGAAGCTCGTAGAGGATGGCAGCATGGGCCCGGTATGCAAAGAAGGGAGACAATTTGTTTCCGATGCGGAGAAAAAAATTCTCACCTGGTACCTGCATGTCCACATAAAACAAAATCTTGTTTTAAATGCAAGAGAATTGGACATTTGAGCTGGTGTGCAAAACGGGTAAATGAGTGCCAGACTGCCGATATGCGCAGGACAAATTAATTTATTCGGTACAAGGTGATACTGATGCAAAAATAAATCTACATGTTGACGAGTATCAGTTGTGTTTTGTGGTGGACACAGGAAGTCCCGTCACACTGATACCGAAAACAATTTATGAAAAATACTGGAAAATGGTAAATTGTCTCCATCTTATTTAAGATTGAGGTCCTTTTGCGGAAACCCAATAAAAATTATTGGTGAGAGAAGAGTTTTTGTGAAGGAGGCAAATCAAGATTTGCGGTTGATAGTTGTAGATGAAGATATTTCGATAGTTTTGTTGGGACGAGAATGGCTAAAAGGTTTAAATCTTGATTTTTCTAGGTTATTGAACATTAGACAAGTAAGCGAGTCCGATATCAAAGTTATAATAAATAAGTATGCTAATTTATTTAGCAAAGAATTAGGTTGCTTAAAAAACGTCTATATTGATTTTTATTTTAAAAAAATACGACTCCTGTATTTTGTAAGGCGAGAAGTTTGCCTTTCTCTTTGAAGAAAAAAGTAGAAAATGAAATCGATGGTATGGTTAACGAGGGTATTTTACAACCTATTGAGTATGCAAACTGGGCCGCACCTATAGTACCAGTACTGAAGAAAGATGGAAGCCTGAGAATTTGCGGCGATTTTAGATGCACCGCAAATAAGGCCATAGAATTGGATAAGTACCCGCTTCCATCAATAGACGAAATATTTTCAAAATTGTCTGGAAATACAGTGTTTTCGTCATTGGACTTATCCAGAGCTTATTTGCAGGTCAGATTATCTGAAGAGGCCAAAAGAGTGGTGAACATTAATACTACGAAGGGGTTATTTGCCTTTAAAAGGCTACCCTATGGAGTAGCTGTAGCACCAAATAAGTTTCAAAGAGAAATGGACAATCTATTTGCAGATATGTCGGGAGTGGCTTGCTACATTGATGACATCCTTGTAGCCGGAAAGGATCATAGGGATCACGAGCAAAAGCTGGAATTGGTCTTCAAAAGGCTGCAAGAAAAAGGTTTAAGATTAAACAAGGATAAATGCAAATACGCAGTAAATGCTGTTGAATATTTAGGTTTTAAAATAGATAAAAAAGGACTGCATCCCATAAGTAGTAAAATAGAAGCGGTGGTAGAGGCGCCTGAACCTACAAACGTTTCTCAAATGAGATCTTTTATAGGTCTCCTTATGTATTACTCTAGATTTATAAGAAATATTGCAGATATTTTGGCGCCCTTCTATCACCTCTTAAAAAAAATTCCAAATGGAACTGGACTGGCGAACACCGTATATTATTTGCAAAATGCAAAGCATTGCTAACTAACGAGTCGGTGCTGGCACATTATGATGCAACTAGGGAACTAGTCCTTGCATGTGACGCCTCTATCTATGGTTTAGGAGTAGTTCTGAGTCACAGGAACGATAGAAAGGAAGAAACTCCTATAGCCTTTGCTTCAAGAACGCTAACTGAAGCGGAAAGGCGGTATTCGCAATTAGAAAAAGAAGCCTTAAGCATCATTTTTGGTTGTGAGAAATTCCGACAATATCTATTGGGACGTGAATTTGTGTTAATCACAGACAACCGACCTTTAATGCACATTTTTTCACCCCAGAAATCGATCCCCATATGTGCTGCATCAAGAATTAAGAGGTGGTCGTTAAAATTATCTGCATTTAAATACACTGTGGAGTTTCGAAAAACTGATGATAATGGAAATGCAGACGCGTTATCACGATTACCTTTAGTCTCAAAGACCACGGAATCTTTGGATGAGGATCAGGTGCTTCTCCTTCGGAAAATGAGTGAGGTCCCCTTCTCATTCCAGGATGTTGCAGTTGAGACACGCCGGGATAAATTACTATCAATTGTGTTGAGAAATGTTAGGGAAAATAATTGGTAAATTCCAAAGGTATCGCAGGAAAATCCACTTTGTTCCTATTATAGGATAAAAGACGAATTAAGTTGTGAGTTTGGATGTCTGCAATGGCGTGAAAGAGTGGTAATTCCCCAGAAATTAAGATCCTCAATTTTGAACGATTTACATGAGATGCACCTAGGGATGGTGAAAATGAAAATGATTGCTAGACGGTATTTTTGGTGGCCAGGCATAGATAAGAACATTGAAGAGTTGGCTAGAGATTGTAGAATCTGCCAAGAATCTGCAAGTATGCCGCCGTCTACCATTTCAGAGTGGACTTGGCCTGAGAAGCCGTGGCACCGTCTACACTTAGATCTAGCAGGTCCCTTTATGGGACGAATGTTTATGGTCCTTGTAGACGCGTACACCAAATGGCTGGAGATTGTCATCATAAAGGACATTACGAGCAGGACCATCATAGGACATCTTAGGGAGATCTTTGGGAGATCTTTGCCAGATTTGGATTACCTGAACTTTTGGTAACTGATAATGGCAGACAATTTGTCTCAAGTGAATTTGAGGAATTTACAAAAATTAATGGTATAAGACACACAAAAACGAGTCCGTACAATCCCAGCACTAATGGCTTAGCTGAGCGATATGTACGTGAATTTAAAAACTCTTTAAGAAAGAACCAAGGAAAGGACAGTGTAGAAATCAATCTACAGCGATTTTTATTCGCCCATAGAGCTTTTCCTCAAACGGTATTAAAGGAGTCTCCCGCGGAACTTTTAATGAAAAGAAATCTAAGATCAAGATTTTCAAATTTGATTCCGAAAATGGCGAAGGTAGGAGAGGTGTACCATGATGCCATGAGGAAGCAAAAGCATTTTGCGGTCGGCTCTGAGGTGTATTTTCGGAATTTTGCTAACGGACCAAAATGGAAAAGGGGCAGGATCATGGAACTACTGAGCAGCCGACATTACCTTATAGAAGACGAAGGCCGTTATGTGAAAAGACACATAAATCAACTAAGGCCAGTTATCAAGAAAGAAGTTCCTGAAGTGAGAGATTTGGCATTGCCGGGTACATCAAGAGATTTTATACTGCCTGGCACTTCTCGAGATCACCCTGGGCTTGGAGGACAGGAGAAGACAAGGGAAGAAGCCCCGGAGGTGGACGAAGAATTGAAAGGAGCGGAGTCTTCAGCACAAGAGGACACTCCAGAACCAGAACCGGGCCCTGCTGCTGCGGCTGTCCCTGTGCGCAGTCCAAGACCGCAGCGATCCAGAAGACCGCCAGAACCAGAACCGGGCCCTGCGGCTGTCCCTGTCCCTGTGCGCAGTCCAAGACCGCAGCGATCCAGAAGACCGCCAGACCGGCTGCACTACTATTAAGAGGGGAGATGTGTTGTGTATGCAAATTGTTAAATATCTGTATGTATTTTGCATGTTTTTTATTATTAATATGTAAATATTTATTTGTATATATAGAACATTAACGGTGCAATTAAAGGGAAATTGACCAGTAAAGATAGGCTGCGTGTCGTGATTACTACTGGGAGGCGACATAACAACTGGCGACGAGTGTGTGGGAACCGTTTCAAGTGCTCGTTCACAGGTGGAGGAAGATAGAAATCTAAGCGAACGAGAAGCCAACAGAATGTCTGGAAGTTCAGTGATTGTACCGTTCGGTTTCTTCAGGCCGGGGGAAGAATCCTTTGAGATTTTCGTTCAGAGGTTTGAAGCAGCCTTTGAGGCAAATGCATTAGAAGAAAAAAGAAGAATGCCCATCTTTGTTTCTCTGCTGGATTCGGAATTGTTGAAACTGGGCAATGATTTATTTTTCCCGAGTACAATGAGAGAACAGCCGTATGAATTGTTAATACAAAGAATAAAACTACATCTAGCTCCAAGAAAGAAGGTGATTCCTCAACGATGTAGGTTCTTGAAGAGAATACAACTCGAAAGTGAATCCGTCTCAGAATACCTGCGTGAGCTCCGGCATTTGGCTATGGATTGCACTTTTGGTGAAATGTTGGAGGTCATGTTACGAGACCGTTTTGTGGCTGGTATAAAATCGGAAAGCCTTCAGAAGAAATTGTTACAGGAGGATGACGATGTCACCTTGGACAGGGTATTTTCTATAGCAGTCTCGTTTGAGCTAGCTGAACAAAATGCTAAGGAGCTGCAGGATGGACTAGTGGCTAAGATGGATATTGTTCCGGGAGGAAATAGAAAGATTGAAGCTCGTAGAGGATGGCAGCATGGGCCCGGTATGCAAAGAAGGGAGACAATTTGTTTCCGATGCGGAGAAAAAAATTCTCACCTGGTACCTGCATGTCCACATAAAACAAAATCTTGTTTTAAATGCAAGAGAATTGGACATTTGAGCTGGTGTGCAAAACGGGTAAATGAGTGCCAGACTGCCGATATGCGCAGGACAAATTAATTTATTCGGTACAAGGTGATACTGATGCAAAAATAGATCTACATGTTGACGAGTATCAGTTGTGTTTTGTGGTGGACACAGGAAGTCCCGTCACACTGATACCGAAAACAATTTATGAAAAATACTGGAAAGATGGTAAATTGTCTCCATCTTATTTAAGATTGAGGTCCTTTTGCGGAAACCCAATAAAAATTATTGGTGAGAGAAGAGTTTTTGTGAAGGAGGCAAATCAAGATTTGCGGTTGATAGTTGTAGATGAAGATATTTCGATAGTTTTGTTGGGACGAGAATGGCTAAAAGGTTTAAATCTTGATTTTTCTAGGTTATTGAACATTAGACAAGTAAGCGAGTCCGATATCAAAGTTATAATAAATAAGTATGCTAATTTATTTAGCAAAGAATTAGGTTGCTTAAAAAACGTCTATATTGATTTTTATTTTAAAAAAATACGACTCCTGTATTTTGTAAGGCGAGAAGTTTGCCTTTCTCTTTGAAGAAAAAAGTAGAAAATGAAATCGATGGTATGGTTAACGAGGGTATTTTACAACCTATTGAGTATGCAAACTGGGCCGCACCTATAGTACCAGTACTGAAGAAAGATGGAAGCCTGAGAATTTGCGGCGATTTTAGATGCACCGCAAATAAGGCCATAGAATTGGATAAGTACCCGCTTCCATCAATAGACGAAATATTTTCAAAATTGTCTGGAAATACAGTGTTTTCGTCATTGGACTTATCCAGAGCTTATTTGCAGGTCAGATTATCTGAAGAGGCCAAAAGAGTGGTGAACATTAATACTACGAAGGGGTTATTTGCCTTTAAAAGGCTACCCTATGGAGTAGCTGTAGCACCAAATAAGTTTCAAAGAGAAATGGACAATCTATTTGCAGATATGTCGGGAGTGGCTTGCTACATCGATGACATCCTTGTAGCCGGAAAGGATCATAGGGATCACGAGCAAAAGCTGGAATTGGTCTTTAAAAGGCTGCAAGAAAAAGGTTTAAGATTAAACAAGGATAAATGCAAATTCGCAGTAAATGCTGTTGAATATTTAGGTTTTAAAATAGATAAAAAAGGACTGCATCCCATAAGTAGTAAAATAGAAGCGGTGGTAGAGGCGCCTGAACCTACAAACGTTTCTCAATTGAGATCTTTTATAGGTCTCCTTATGTATTACTCTAGATTTATAAGAAATATTGCAGATATTTTGGCGCCCTTCTATCACCTCTTAAAAAAAATTCCAAATGGAACTGGACTGGCGAACACCGTATATTATTTGCAAAATGCAAAGCATTGCTAACTAACGAGTCGGTGCTGGCACATTATGATGCAACTAGGGAACTAGTCCTTGCATGTGACGCCTCTATCTATGGTTTAGGAGTAGTTCTGAGTCACAGGAACGATAGAAAGGAAGAAACTCCTATAGCCTTTGCTTCAAGAACGCTAACTGAAGCGGAAAGGCGGTATTCGCAATTAGAAAAAGAAGCCTTAAGCATCATTTTTGGTTGTGAGAAATTCCGACAATATCTATTGGGACGTGAATTTGTGTTAATCACAGACAACCGACCTTTAATGCACATTTTTTCACCCCAGAAATCGATCCCCATATGTGCTGCATCAAGAATTAAGAGGTGGTCGTTAAAATTATCTGCATTTAAATACACTGTGGAGTTTCGAAAAACTGATGATAATGGAAATGCAGACGCGTTATCACGATTACCTTTAGTCTCAAAGACCACGGAATCTTTGGATGAGGATCAGGTGCTTCTCCTTCGGAAAATGAGTGAGGTCCCCTTCTCATTCCAGGATGTTGCAGTTGAGACACGCCGGGATAAATTACTATCAATTGTGTTGAGAAATGTTAGGGAAAATAATTGGCAAATTCCAAAGGTATCGCAGGAAAATCCACTTTGTTCCTATTATAGGATAAAAGACGAATTAAGTTGTGAGTTTGGATGTCTGCAATGGCGTGAAAGAGTGGTAATTCCCCAGAAATTAAGATCCTCAATTTTGAACGATTTACATGAGATGCACCTAGGGATGGTGAAAATGAAAATGATTGCTAGACGGTATTTTTGGTGGCCAGGCATAGATAAGAACATTGAAGAGTTGGCTAGAGATTGTAGAATCTGCCAAGAATCTGCAAGTATGCCGCCGTCTACCATTTCAGAGTGGACTTGGCCTGAGAAGCCGTGGCACCGTCTACACTTAGATCTAGCAGGTCCCTTTATGGGACGAATGTTTATGGTCCTTGTAGACGCGTACACCAAATGGCTGGAGATTGTCATCATAAAGGACATTACGAGCAGGACCATCATAGGACATCTTAGGGAGATCTTTGGGAGATCTTTGCCAGATTTGGATTACCTGAACTTTTGGTAACCGATAATGGCAGACAATTTGTCTCAAGTGAATTTGAGGAATTTACAAAAATTAATGGTATAAGACACACAAAAACGAGTCCGTACAATCCCAGCACTAATGGCTTAGCTGAGCGATATGTACGTGAATTTAAAAACTCTTTAAGAAAGAACCAAGGAAAGGACAGTGTAGAAATCAATCTACAGCGATTTTTATTCGCCCATAGAGCTTTTCCTCAAACGGTATTAAAGGAGTCTCCCGCGGAACTTTTAATGAAAAGAAATCTAAGATCAAGATTTTCAAATTTGATTCCGAAAATGGCGAAGGTAGGAGAGGTGTACCATGATGCCATGAGGAAGCAAAAGCATTTTGCGGTCGGCTCTGAGGTGTATTTTCGGAATTTTGCTAACGGACCAAAATGGAAAAGGGGCAGGATCATGGAACTACTGAGCAGCCGACATTACCTTATAGAAGACGAAGGCCGTTATGTGAAAAGACACATAAATCAACTAAGGCCAGTTATCAAGAAAGAAGTTCCTGAAGTGAGAGATTTGGCATTGCCGGGTACATCAAGAGATTTTATACTGCCTGGCACTTCTCGAGATCACCCTGGGCTTGGAGGACAGGAGAAGACAAGGGAAGAAGCCCCGGAGGTGGACGAAGAATTGAAAGGAGCGGAGTCTTCAGCACAAGAGGACACTCCAGAACCAGAACCGGGCCCTGCTGCTGCGGCTGTCCCTGTGCGCAGTCCAAGACCGCAGCGATCCAGAAGACCGCCAGAACCAGAACCGGGCCCTGCGGCTGTCCCTGTCCCTGTGCGCAGTCCAAGACCGCAGCGATCAAGAAGACCGCCAGACCGGCTGCACTACTATTAAGAGGGGAGATGTGTTGTGTATGCAAATTGTTAAATATCTGTATGTATTTTGCATGTTTTTTATTATTAATATGTAAATATTTATTTGTATATATAGAACATTAACGGTGCAATTAAAGGGAAATTGACCAGTAAAGATAGGCTGCGTGTCGTGATTACTACTGGGAGGCGACTAGGGCCTCCAATCCCGGGATCCCGGAGCCAAATAATGATCCCGAAATCCCGGGATTCTGCTCGAAAAATCCCGGGATTACTGGTTTGTGCATGAAAACTAGCGCAAAAATATATTTTTCTTATCTAGCATTTTGGTAATCAAACAGATGATGAGATAGTACACTTTTGACGTTTTGTTTATACAGCTGCATTTCGGGTCTTTTTTTTTTCTGAGAGATTTGAAATTATTTTCATGCACTAATAACGAAGGGTTATTCTGCAAGATCTTTCCAAAATGGCAGCCTCTAGAATGAGAGTATGCAGCAGTATACATGGAGGGGGCCCCAGTTTTTGTTCTGACCTTACCGAGGATGACAATGAGGACACTTCTCCATTTAACGTTAGCCTAGAGGTAGCACATCCCTCATTCCCTGAAGCAATTTATCCACAATCTCCAGTATTTTCAAAGAAAAATATAAATGAAGTGACGACTGCAGAACGCGCTGGGATAGTTTATTGAACATGTTGGAGAGACTTCTCAGTGTGAAGTCAGCGATTAAGAAGGCGCTAATAGATGTGAATGTAAATGTCCGTCTAACTGATGAAGATTTTGATATCATGACGCAAGTAATTTCCGCACTGAAACCATTTCGGGCAGCTGTGGCGGCTATCTGTAGACGTGACGCTACGCTTTTGACTGCAGAAGCAACAGTAAAGTTTCTTCTAGAGGAGCTGCAAGCACAATCTCATTCTCTCAGCAAAGATCTGCAAAAATCTTTTCAAAAGAGAATTTTAGAAGCCCGATGCAATTAAACATCTTTAGTCCTCCAATATCTGCACAATCCGCAAGCACAGTTAGAAAAAAAGAAGATGGTCAAAGACTTTAGCGTGAAATTGCTTTTGCGTCTTAAACCGTTACAGGAACAAATGGCCGAAGTAAGAAAAAATTCAGGCTGATAATTCACAACTTCCTCGGAGTTTACAAGAACGCCATGAGCCATCACAATCGAATGACCATTTCACAATTGAGCGCCGATTGCAAGAAGCTATTGAGGCTGCCTCTTCAACTTCAATTACATTACCTACCCCAGACTCCGCATACTACTCAACTATGATTAACCACGAACTTAATATTGCTGCTCAGTCAGGCAAACGAGGACCGTATTTAGAGAGTGTGTATCAATACTTGCTGACAATTCCTCCAACGTCTGTGGAATCGGAAAGAGTCTTCTCCTCCTCTGGATACCTATGCAATAAGATACGTTCTAGTTTGCATGATTACACTAAAATGACATTAATACATACTTGGGCAAAATGCAATAATGATTACATTTTCTATAATCACAATTGCAAATAATCATGATCACATTTGCTATAATTACAATTACAAATAATTTTAATAACAATTGCTATCATTATATATAGAATTACGAGTAATTATGTTTACATTCTAATGCAATTAATTTTTTTGCAAAGTAATGCATTGCAAAGTAATCGTAATTACAAGGTAATGTATTACTTTGAATGGATTACTGCCCAACACTGCATTAAGAGATGTGGTCTAAGCGTTCCAAGAACAGTAATTTTTTTCCAGATGTGTGTACAGTAATTGACAGATAATTTCAAACTGTAACCCAAAAGCAATGATTTAGTTCATAAGCAGGCGCAAAATATATGGCTTTCAGGTTGTTTTCATCGAAGTAAGTGCCACGTCATTGGCACTATATAAAAGAAAAAATTAAAAATATAACGAACGAAACGATATACCTCTTGGCGTAGAAAGACGAAAATGTTTTTCAATCCCGGGATATTCCGGGATCCCGGGATTGAGAAAAAAGCAATCCCGAATCCCGGGATTGAAAATATGTACCGGGATTGGAAGCCCTAGAGGCGACATAACAGTTTTCATATAGGCTATATGCTTATATGTCCATTGAGTTTAATATAGAAAACCATTTATAAGATACCATCCATCAGTGTAGCATATATAAACAGAATCATCCAATACAGTATTAGAGCTCTAAGAAGCGGTCTGGTAAATCAAATTGGTGAAATCGCTGAGAGGGTTCACCACTGATGAACCAAGCCAAATATATTAGCATCGCAGTAAGGATAGTGGATGTTTGTTTTGTTTGAAAATAATCACTCAGACTTTAATAGTTTCATTTCTTGTGTATGTATGACGAGTTATTACCTTATGATTAATACATTTTATTAATAAATAGGTTACTAAAGTTAAATATTTATTCAAAAGTTATTTCGCCTTTTTTAGGATGACTTATTCGAATTTTAAATTGTTACCTTTTTTCCTTTTGGTTTTCAAATTTACATATTATATAGAAGTCGATTTCGTTTGGTAAAAATATATTCTATAAACTTTTTTAATTTTCGCATTTTAAGTTTCGTGCTTAACTCTTTTAGAGTGTGTGTATCAATATGATCATACGCACATCTGCAACTCATTAAATTTGATTTCCGGAACTTACTATGTTTGGTAATGAACTGGCATTATTTGCGATACTACATGATGTCTTTTAGACCAACCAAATTGCGATGTGATATTTCAGGATAGAGAGAACTGTGAGACTAATGCCGATTTTGCCGGTTACTTCAATTCTATCGTATCCAACATGTGAGGAACAAGTTTGGCAGATTTCATCATTCATATAGTTCTGTGAGAAATAGCTGCCTTTATATTTACACTGTTCTGTTCATTCCGTGATATTTTAATTTCATTGTAATGCAAGTGCATAAGTGAATAATGAATAGCGGATTGTGCGATGGAATTGAGATAACATACGGATAATTCAGTAATAATATATTATACTGATATGTTTGATATATTGTGTGAATTTGACCAACTGTTGTTGTAGGTTTTCCATCACCTTCTACCCTTGCCATACAAAACTGACTGCTACGACTAGCTGGGGAACTGGGAGAGAACTAGAGGCCCTCTAGACAGAGAGAGGTTGGTGGGAAACCTTATGTTTATTTTATCATACGCTGCGTTTATTTAACTTTATATTTGACCGATGTGCACATGCGTTACCACATAAAGAAATCAGTTCAAATTTATATTTATAAATACCCACACAAAATCTCTCTAGTTAAGCTAGTTTCATTTAATGATGAAGTTTATCTCGTTAAAAAAAGGGCCATAGAGCATTTTGAGAATTCCATTCTAAAATTAAAGAAGTATCCACCATGCGTGTTCAAACCTACATCATAGCATAGGAATTAAGAGTCTAATATATCCCTAATTACAATCCTATGCTGAGACTTATTAATACGATTATATACAATTCAAAAAAGTTTAAGGAAGCATTAATGCATGAAAGCATCTCAAAAAAGAAACTCTTTTAAAATCGTTCCATCATTCAATATTTCAATCATTCTTTACCTAAGACGATTATTACGGTGAAAACATAAGCCTTCCAGAGATAAGTTCCATTTGAAAAATTGCATTTCAAATCTCTTGAGATTTCGACTATGAAAACCCTTCTACAAGAGAAACCCGAAATGTTATATCTTTATCATCATACACTGCGTTTATTAAACTTTATATTTAACCAATGCTTATGTATATGTAGATAGATACAGAAATCAGTTCAAATTGTTGTATATATAAATACACACCTAAAATTTTGTTTAGGAAGTTCCACTTAATGGTGAAATTGCTCTCGTTCAATAACGAGGGACATGGAACATTCTCAGAATTTCATTTTAAAATTCAATGATTATCCACATCATAGCACGGAAATCGGTTGTCTAATTTAGCCCTAACTATATCTCGACTGTGAATTTATAGACGAGTATATGAAATTCAAAAAGTCTGGGGATAATAATACTCTACTTCTCCTGTGCATATATGCAAAAACAATGTGCCGTCTATCAATCGTCTTTGCAATTTATCAGACACAAGTTGTTGACAAAATCACAGGATTTTGCAAATTCAGAATACCCACCTCTATCGTTTCGGGCGTCAATCTAAAACTAATTTTGATTTTCTTATATCTTTAAATGATTTATGGAAGATTAAGAATTTGCGAAAGCTGCTGTTATAGCTTTGTCTCCGATCTGAAATTTATAAATTGCGTATTATTCATGTCTATTTTGATGATAGACTAAGCATTTCTAACTTAATTTCCTTCCCGAAAATTTTCTAAACTAACAACATTAAAGTGTTGTTGTTGCTTATTCCTCAAGTCGTTTAAACGATCTCTATTAAACGATCCCTCCCAAAATCCTATCCTACAGCCTCAAAGTGGCGATAGAGTGTAAACAGGTAGCACAGGACGTCGGGAGTTTAACTCTTGGTAGGGCCACCCTGTGCTACATACCCGGCTAATGTAGGAAGGTATCATTTGGTAGTGTATGTTCTCCATCGAAGCGGCTACACTCCATGTCAGGAGACCAAAAGATCCATGATGTCTACATTAAAGTTATATGGCATTTAATTTTTCTACAAATAATTCTTTACCAACAAATTACTGCACTTATACTATTATAATTGGGCCTATAACCTGGGTTGTTGTATTGTTCCAGTCTTGTCTCAGTGAATGCAGCTTCAATCTTACCTTCTCCCACTGCGGCTGTGTCCCAGCCAGCATTCTACATGTCAACTCCGTCAGGTTTTGTAGAAATGGTGATGGTTTTGATTAAATATTTCTGTGTATCTGTTTTATATAATGTTTTTTACGCTGATTTGTGCTTTCTCTCTTTGTCATCTTTTGTTTAATCGTTTTAAGTTTCATAAATAAATTATAGATATACATAGAGAGTTAGTAAAATAATTCTTCTAAATTCTGTAAATCATTGTTTTAAAAATGACTATGAGTGGTTATTTCGTCTTGAGACTCTTTTATTTGGAATTTTTAACGTATCTCCCAATTAATTCTGGTTGTTTTTTTTCTTATCCCTAGTACACGTGGTACAGGCCATTGTAATCATGCTGGGTAGTAGTAAGCGGCTGCTTTTACTGTAAATGCATCACATATTTATACTATTCTGGTTGGGTTAGATAATAGTTCCACTCAAATATCGAGGCAGACAAGAAGTTTGATCACGCTCGAAGGTAGTTTTCTGGGATAACATCAGCAATCTTGCCCTTGTCTCTCAAAACTTCAGTAGCAGATGAGATGGCTTAGATTACATCCTACAGAGCGAAACAAGGGTGATATAAGCTGTTAAGCCTTTGAAAAGTCTTAAGAATCGAAAATGTTTATGGCTTGCACCATAGGATCATGGGTGCTGAGGGCCTAGGGCTATCATGTAGTCATGATAGGGTTAATTCTCTAGCTAACTGCTCTCCACAATCTTGAGGGATAACACTCCCTAAAGACTCCCACAAATACTCCTGACTCTCACTAAGGCCCTTGCCAATCGTGATCAGCTAGTCCTCACAAAAGGCACAGTACAGACCGCTGCCACTCGCTAGTTGAGGGCCGAGGTCTGCAGGTAGGCAGTCTATGGGACTAGTAGCTATCCATGGTAGTCATAACTCCAGCGTTTATGCCCAAAATAACTGCAGATGTTATATATTTGGATGATAGAAACCTAGGCCTATCTTGCAGTCATGATAGGGTTAATTCTGTAGCTAACTGCTCTCCACAATCTTTAGGGATAGCACTAAGGCCCTTGCCAATCGTGATCAGCTAGTCCTCACAAAAGGCACAGTACACGTAGCACTCCCTAAAGACTCCCACATTTTACTGCTAACTCTCTCACTGCCCATCGTGATCAGTCAATCCCTACCACCTCCTCACAAGTGGCGCAGTACAGACCATCCGCTAGTTAAGGCCTGTGTGAACCCAGCCATTGAGCCTACTAGCTTTCCATATTAGTCATAACCACGGCATGGGGGTCCAAAATTACTGAAGTCGTAATACATTTAGATACTAGAAACCAATGTGTTCATGCAGAAGACGAAGGGTGTTTGGACCAGATTGACGTGGAGGGATGCAACACCCGCTGCAAACTGGACTGTCAGTAAATATGATCCTTACCCTGACATCCTCGATGATATTGTAATGAAATGTATGCAGGAAGCTTGTGTTCCATTTTGACGCCTCAGACCGTAGCCTCGAGTATCTGGTAAGTGTTTCTTACTTACAAACATACTTTAAAGTCTGCTTATAGTTTTGAATCTTAATAAAAATACTGATCTACTCACTAAATATTCTAGAGCTAATATATAAATAGTTTTTCTAATATGTAACTTTTGAACAATGCACATTTCAGCATCTCACACTCTTCATGCATTTCGTATCTTATAATTAAGTACAGTGCTCCACTTTATATCAAACTTTCACATATTGCAAATACCTCTATAATACAACATTTTATCGAATTCCAAGAAAATATATTCGAAGGTATTCTATATGTATGATATTATGAGGTTAACTTTTAACTTTTATTAACATCAAAATAAAATGCTCTAAAAGTTGTTTATAACACATTCTTTTTTTATCAGGCTAAAAGAATATTTTTAACTCTATACACTAGTATTTATTTATTTATTATCATTTACAAAGCACGCGATATCCGTCTTGGATATTTGCATGCATACACAAGTTTGGGAGCTTTTACAGTAATTATTAATATGATTTTAGTTATTATAATAGAAATTATTAACGTATTTGTCAGTTAGTTAACGATTTAATTACCCTATAATGAATTTTAGTGAACATCACATTTAAGAACAGAAATTTAGAGCTATTTACAGCATATAACTATTTACCATTTATTACAGCCCAGGCTATCTAATACACTAGTATACTGTATAACTTTATGCTCCAGCTGGAATTTTTCACCATATACATGGGGAGAGTTACCTTAATTCCTTTCAGACGTGGATTCGATTTCTTCTCACACAAAATGTAAGAAACCTTTATGAAAGATTCAATAAAAAACTTAATTCTGTTTTTTTCTTAGCGAAGCTTACATCAAAGGTAAAGACTCTTCTAGTAAGGTATATCAATTAAGAAGGTTCAGAAGATGAGTTTCTTTATTTGCAAAAATGCTACGAGCTTTCGGGCTAAAGCCCTTCGACAGGTAAAAATATAACTATACTAAGCAAGATATCGATGGTTGTAGGGAATATATACACGTATTAATTTACATAAAATAAAAATATTAAGAATATAAAAAATATAAAAAAGCATGCAAATGAACAATTTAACTATTTGTAAAAGTGAAAAGTACGAAAATAAAATTCTAGAGAGCAATTCAAAAAATGCAGAAAACATTAGCTGAAAGAAAAAGAATAACAATGAGGCAAGTATATGACTGTAAAGGATCTTCAACTGTATAACTAATTGTATCCAAGTAACTATTACGGGTGGATTTGTACGGTTAAAGGTTGTGTTCTGGGCTGCCATCTATGAGATTGGTATATAATGACTAGTGAGAGACAAAAACCGGTTTGAACCAGTATGACTGAAGATGGTGGGAAGGGGGGGGGGGTTATTAATATACTAAAGGTAGAATCTGAAAAAGTTTAATTGGAAATGTAGTTTGTGTAGACTGCGGGAATGTCTATTTTCTATTTATGCGGTGTAGCTTGGATGAAACTATGGATTCCAGAACCAATCTCTGGTGTAGGTTGGAGATATTTTTGTAGTGAATGGTTGGGTTAGCAGTGTCAAAGGAATGGCCAGAAGATGCAATGTGTTGAAAAATAAGGGAACGGGTATCTCGGTTGGTGATGTTGCGCGCGTGTTCGGACATTCTGATGGCGATGGTCCTACCGGTCTCCCCCACATAGGTGGCAGGACACTGTTGGCACGAGACCGAGTAGACTGCTCCAGAAGATGTTAGAGGATCAGTGGAGGAGTCGGTTTTTGTGATGGGATGCCTAAGGAGAGAGTGGAGGTTAGGTGTGTTAGTAAAAAAGGTACGGATGCCAAAGGGTTTGAGGAAACGGGAGAGGTTAACTAAGAAGGGAGAGAATGGGATCACACATGTGGATTTGTAAGTTACAGGAGGGTTAAGAGGAACAGGTGAATAGGTGTGTTTTTCTATGAAGGATAGAGGGAAACCTGAAATTGTAAGATGGGAGATGATGCGGTTCTTTTCAATAGTTTTGAAGATGGGGAGTGAGCAGTGGGTTAATAGGCGGGTGAGGGCTTTAACTATATTGATTTTGTGGGAAGTTGGACAGTGTGACCTATAATGAGTGTATCTGGGGGGGGGGTGGTTTTTCTTATAGTAGACTGTGGTATGGTAGGTGTTTGGGGTGCGTATGACTAGGACGTCCAGGAAAGGAATAACATGCTCATGCTCTCTCTCAAGAGTGAATGTGATGTTGGGGTTGTAAGTGTGGAGGTCGGTGAAAATGATATTCTCGCTGTCGGTTTTGCATACGCAAAAAATATCGTCAACGTATCGACGCCAGAAGAAGATGTTTGAGGGTTGCCGGTTACAGATCCACTGGTCTATGGTAGACATCGTTATTTCAGACAAAATGGATGAGAGGGGGCTGCCCATTGGGGTTCCCCTGGTCTGTTTAAAGTGGGTATGGGAATAGGTGAAGGTGTTCATGCACAGGCAGATTTTGGTGAATGAGATGATGTTGTTGGCTATGGTGGCATCTGTGTGGATGGATGAAAGGAATTGGTGGAGGTTGTCTAACATGAGGCTGTGTGGAAGGCTGAGGAATAGGGAAGATACGTCGAACGAGCACATGGATGAGTTTGGAGGGGAGAGCAGGTTTGTTATATCCTGTATGAAACTGGTGGAATTGGGTGTCGTGAAGGCTCTCCTGTTATTATTTCAAAGAGGGGTTAGAAGGTTCGTAAGGTGTTTGGCCAGGGGGTAGGCAGGGGATAGGTGGTATGCGATGACTGGACGGAGGGGGACTGATGGTTTGTGGATCTTGGGGAGGCCGAAATATAGGCATTAGTTCCCAAGTTGGAGGTGAAGTTTTTGTGATCTTCTATTGTGATGGAGGCCGAGCGTTTCATGCGGTTGAGGGAAACTCTAAAATTCTTGGTTGTTGCTTTGCTTTCTTCTGCGGAGATTTGGGTGAAAGTGGTTGTATCATTCAGTATGTCTATCATTTTTGTATGGTATTCGGTTTGGTTGATGATAACCGTATCAGATCCCTTGTCTGATCGGGTAATGACAATGGATCGTTGGGATTTCAGTTTGCGTATGATCTTGTGTTCTAATCTTGACATGGAGAGTGGAGGTAGCGGTCGTTGGAGGGTGCGGGTTACTTGATTCCTGATGGTCCATTGGTCTTGGTGAGAGAGGGTTCTGATAGAGGCCTCTATTCCACTAATGAGTCGGGGTGTGTCTACTTTGGCTGGGATTCTGTATTTTAGCCCTTTGGATAATAGTCTGTTTTCAGCTGGTGTTAGGGTTATGTCAGACATGTTGATAACATTGGGGACCTCATGGTCGGTGTTCCTACGTTGGAGAGAGAAAGCATATTTTCGGGACCAAAACCCCAGTTTTTGGTTATGTTTGCGGTTTGTATTCTGTTCCAGGGCCTTAACGTCTGTTGTGGTTTTTTCAATGAAAGAGGTGAGAGCTGCGATGTCCATGTTCTGTGCGATCAGAAAGATGAGTCCTTTGATGGATTTGCTGAGGAATCTGATATTGGAATAGCAGCCTTTGGTTCTGGTGCGTAGTAATTGTCTTTGGGTACGTTTGATGAGTTCCGCTGAGAAAGGGTTGCGTACTGGGTCTTTCAATCTGAGTGACGGGGGAATGAAATCCAGTTGTTCGCATAGTTGGTTAAAACGTAGATGGCAGCGCCATTTAGCTAGTTGAAGCTTACATCACCGGCACACTTTTGTCTGAAAAAAGGGAGATAACAAATTATACTTTTACCCCAAAATACGAGGTAAGTAAACCTATTCAATTAACTATTATCAATTATTTTATTTCTAAAGCGCTATATCCCGCAAGTTTAACGCGACCAAGTTTTTGGTCTTCAGTCAAGCTGTGAGGTACCCATCTACTAACAAGTTTATGTATTCTAAATGATCATTAATGATGGTGTTAATTGCTGCAGATCCAATGCCCACACTTTTCTCAAACTGATGATACGTAATTCTTCGATTTTCTCTAAATAAAAATCTCACCAGCTCAATTTTTTCTTGCGTCACTGCTGTTGATGGTCGACCTAACGAGATTCATCTTCAAGGTTGGTTTTTACAAATTTAAATCCATCAAACCAATTAAAACTGTTCTAATAGAAGGAGCCTTATCTCTTAAAGCTTTCATAAAAAACTCATGAGATTCTTTTTAAGTTAAATTACTTTTATAATCATAAAAAGATCATGACGCGTAAACTTCCTCTAGTAAACTCCATTGTGTCGGAGATGCAATGTTTAGAAATAACCGCTGCCGCTGTAAACAAAGTCGCGCCCTCTATGAGTTATTGTTGTTACCATTTAATGAAAATGTTTATGTTAGGTAAAAAATGCATGCAGATTTTAATGGTATAATTTTTTATTTTTATTTTAACTAGCGGATGTATCCGGCTTCGCCCGGGTTTTACCCTAGTGAAAGTTTACCTAACAAACATTAGTTAAAACAATTTTAGAAAACATCCAATCCCTACTGAATCTATACTTGGCAAGATAACTTTATGTTTGATTATCTGCTCCACCTAGCTGTACCCGTTTAAACGTTGCTGTCTTTGAACAAAAAGGCAGTTTTAATACCTGAATAATAATTAATTAATGATCAAATGTATACAATACATCAAATTGAAAATTAACAATAAAATTATCCCTACATAAATGCCATTTGAATATAACATATGTAAAAAATAATATATATTTTTTGAAAATTTGAAACTCGTAAATTTGAATCTCTCGATAAAGTGAACATTTTTTCCCGGTCCCTTGAAAAATACTCAATAAGTTGAATAAAACCAATATTAATTATCATTTTTCTTGTCTCAAATAAATTGCCGTGTCATCCTGAATTTTGTCTTTCCTAATTTTCTACATTACAAAATCATCATTTTATCTATTCTCCCAATATATATGTTGTAGATAAATGATAAAACTAACTTTGACTTGTGCGCATTTAATAGGTAGAAAATCTTACTTTTGATAAATAATCTTTAAGATTAAGAAAAAGGCATCTCCTTATCGTGCAACTGAAAGTTGCTGATGGCTGGCGCCATCTATCGGAATAAATATCAACTTTTCTCGTTGATTTTTAATTATTCCAGAATTGGCCAAATACCCATTCTTGATTAATCAAGAAAAGCTAACCACGGACGCGTTTCGGGCTGTTGGCCCTCATCAGCGTGGTGCAAGCTGTACCTCAACGACCAAAAAATTGGTCATTAAAGCATCCTGAAAAATCATGAAACGGGTAGTTAAGGCCAGAATTGCGTGAGGACGCTACACAATGTGAAAAAATAGTACAAATGTAACATTGTACTGGGATAAGGTGCATAAATTAAGAAAAAGGCATCTCCTTATCGTGCAACTGAAAGTTGCTGATGGCTGGCGCCATCTATCGGAATAAATATCAACTTTTCTCGTTGATTTTTAATTATTCCAGAATTGCACCACGCTGATGAGGGCCAACAGCCCGAAACGCGTCCGTGGTTAGCTTTTCTTGATTAATCAAGAATGGGTATTTGGCCAATTCTGGAATAATTAAAAATCAACGAGAAAAGTTGATATTTATTACGATAGATGGCGCCAGCCATCAGCAACTTTCAGTTGCACGATAAGGAGATGCCTTTTTCTTAATTTATGCACCTTATCCCAGTACAATGTTACATTTGTACTATTTTTTCACAATCTTTAAGATAATAAACTTATAAAAAAAAAGATATATTTTGATAATTCGAAACTCGTAAATTTGAATCTCTCGATAAAGTGAACATTTTTCCCCGGTCCCTTAAAATATACTCGATAAGTTGAATTAAATCAATATTAATTATCATTATTCTTGTCTCAAATAAATTGCCGTGTCATCCTGAATTTTGTCTTTCCTAATTTTCTACATTACAAAATCATCATTTTATCTATTCTCCCAATATATCTTGTAGATAAATGATAAAGCTAACTTTGACTTGTACGCAATTAATAGGTAGAAAATCTTACTTTTGATAAATAATCTTTAAGATAGCAAACTTAGTGATGATAAAACTTATAGATAAAAAAACTTGTAATCATCGTCGCAATGGGGGCGCTGCTTGCGAGTTAAATCTACAAATCTGCAAATAACTCTGAGGATATTCAAGATATTAATGAAATTATTTTTCAAAAACCTTCCCTGGGATATACCTAATAATATCACAAAATTTCAGGGCGATTGGATGTGTGGTTTTTGAATCTATAGAGTACAGACAGACAGACATTCAATTATATATATATATATATATATAGATTATTTAATATTGATTGCAAAAACTTTTGGAGTAACACTTGTATATATTTCAGACCGCCGCGAAAATGCTTATGTTACACCATCCCTAACATATCAAATTGAACACAACTATTTCAAACAAATGTTCAAATTGAACCATTACATGTACAATGTTGTTTGATCCAGGCTGCTGAGGTGTTCAGCAATGTTGGAGGCTACATCGGTATCTGGCTAGGTATTGCCATCTCCTCTCTGACTGATCTCCTCAAAATTGGAACAGCCTTCATCAAACACCGCCTCCTGGAGCTAGCTTAATAATTATTATTTATTTTTGTAGAGCTTTGTGTTCTATGTTGAAATAATCGATACCTTAAAATAATCGCTTGTATTTTTTTCCACTTTTTAGATCACATTAATACTAAAAAAACAACGCAAATTTTGTATATTGCATAGTATGCCATATTTTTCTTAGTGTGCCATATTTTTTTTTAAAGCGTGCGAAGTTTACATTGTAGGGCAACTTTGCTTAATGTGCCATATTTTTCATTGTGTGTCAAATTTTTCATAGTCTGCGAATTTTGCATAGTATGCTAATTTTGCAGTGTGCCATATTTTTCATATGGTGTCAACTTTGCATAGTGTACCATATTTTGCATAGTGTTCCAATTTTATTGGAATTTTTTAACAAATAAAACTTCTCACTACTCTGCTCCTCTTCTATTTTCACCAAAGGTGGTGCATTCTTCTTATCTCTCTCTCTCATAAAAAAGTGATAATTTTGGCTTTAATCTCAATATTTTATTTTCAATTAATTTTCTTTTTTTTTCTCTACGTTTTCAATGGCCTTAGAAATCTTAAAATTATCAATCCTTCAAACTCTTCTCTATAGTTACAAAATGAAATTATAATTTTAAGATGACCAAACACACATGTTACATACAGAATAATCCACTAGCTAGAAACAACAATAGCAATAAAGACTTTTTTAAAGTCAAAAGTCTTGCCTAAACATATCTCGGAAATCCTGAGAAATCAAGAAATGGGTATTTAAAGACAAATTTTCGTTAATATATATTTTGATTGCTCTTTCGCAAACAACTCCTAAAAAGGCCAGTAGTGCAATAATTAAATATAAGCTATTAACGCGTCATCTACATATAAGATGTTAATTTTTAGGGCGTGTTTATCTTTTCAAATAAAACAATTTTTAAATCCTTATTTCGATTAAATAGTTTTAGTTAAACTGATTATAATTTTTCTTTAAAAAATTGACCATTCAGCCAGTAAAGTCTATTTTTAAAAAATAAATATGAATTCCGGCCAGACAGCCTCTATCTTAGCTCTCATTTGTGATTTTTTTGCAGAAAAGAAATGCATGAATTTATATAGATAGAAATTTTTCCAAGAGGAAATTGATCTATAGAAGCAAAGGTCGGCTCTCCAGTCAAAATAAACGTCAAAAACTAGACGCTATCTATTGACGGTCCCCGAAAACTAGCGGCAAACTGAGAAGCGTTCACCGGAAAACCAAGGTTTCGAGCTAATGACTTTCTTTAGCTCAGGGCGGACTTTATACCTATTGAGGAGGTTCTTAATATAGATGCTGTCTCTTTACCTTGAGAGACGACCTAGTGTCCAGCTACTTGACCAGCTCGGTAATTCCAAGGAAGAGGCTCTAAGGACGACTATCAACCATCCAAAACTTATCCAAAACTCTTTTTTTTATTGAAAAACACGGTCAATTTATACATAAAAAAATACATACTAATTTATACATTAAAAGAAATTTACATACTTTTTCTCTCTTAGTTTTCAAGTTACAAATATATTTGCATAAAAATAAAGTTGACTACTCTAATTGTCGTAACAATACCATTGGATCCCGTGCGAATCTAATGAAGAGGGCCATTAGCTCAAAACTATGATCTCCAGATGGAGGCTTCTTAGTTTTCCAAAGATGTTGTTGTAACTTTATCACCTACCCGAAGCGGCTAATTTGCGGCAACATATCAATAAATTATCAAAAAATATCAATAAATGACGTCCAGTTTTTAACCCTTATTTTGAAAATTATTTTCCTTTTATATATTTCCACGTGGAAAATTAGGAAAGACAAACTTCAGGATAACACAGAAACTTTTTAAGGCACAAGAATAAACTATATAATTAATAAAATATAAGATAAATACAACGAGGAAAGTTTACAGAGTAGCAAAATATGAAAATCAAAATTGATACTCTGTTAATAAAATAATATTTTACTCCAATATTTATATATATTTTTCTGATTTATTTATTTAACATATCAGACACAATATCCCAGAATGGGATACTTGCGCTTAAATACATTTTAGCAACTTATAAACTATTCTTTTATATATAATTCAATAAACAAGACCAAAAACAAAATTAAAATTTAAAGGTTGGTTTACTCAAACAGAAAAAAAATCTAAAATGAATTTACAAAAATGATTGAATTTTACATAGGTGTCTTTGTTATATACAAATTCGCACATTTCTTCGAAGGAATCCCAGAGAAATTTTGTTCATAGATTTTTTTTATATAAAATACCTTATCAAATATTTCTCTAAAGTTCTTTATATATGTTTAGAGAGAACTGTGTGTTCAATAGAATACATATTAGTATTATACATTCTAGTATTAGGGAGGTCTGGGAGAATAAATTTGAAAAAAACTTGAAGTTGAAATAATTTGAGTTAAAAAGCGTTCCATAAATTAAGATTATATAAAAGAGCGTACCTGGATCTGTAAAGAAAAAAAAATCTCAAAATATTTCGAGAGATTGCTCTCTCTTTATCAATTTATTGAAATAAAGTATTGGTTGATATGGCTGTGTTTTTCTCTGACCTTACTGCAATGATAAAGGGAAGGTCTGACAATATGTTAAGAAAGGATTTCTAACTGGAGAGCAAGAAAATATGTGGAAACACATTCAATAGAAATTATGCATTTTATTAATCTTTAAATGAATGTGTCTGAAATAATAGATAATATATAATAATAATAATACATATATACTATTTGTGATCATTTGAAGTATTTCAAGCCAAGTTTTACAAATAGAAAATCAGAATGGATTGTGTAGCCCCAGCAGGTGATGTTTGATGAAGGCTGTTCCAATCTTGAGGAAATCAGTCAGAGAAGAAATGGCAATACCTAGCCAGATACCGATGTAGCCTCCAACATTTCTGAACACTTCGCCAGCCTGGATCAAACAGTATTTTGTAATATAATAATTAATATTTCATCTACAGAATATTAATTCTCATAGTGTTCTTTCACACAGAAAATTCCACTCTCTGAAACCCTCTCTTTTATTTTATGTAAATAAGGGTGAATAGTTTTGATTGAAATGTTTTGTCATGTCACGCATACGTTTGTCTTCTCTCATCTTTTACGTGACAATATTATAAAGGTGATATAATACAATATGATTGTAGAACGACATTTGAAATTATCCCGCACGTGTTTCTTTTGAACGGAAAATTGAAATTTATTTTAAGGAGAAATAACGATTATTTCTAACCTTAGGGATGAAGTATGAAAGGATGGATTGTGAAGAGTATTGATACACGGAAAATAAAGTGTCCAGGGATGGGAAACGAACAAACAATGTTCGCTTACTGGGCAGATGCCATGTCCACTAGGCTACCCTGGACATATTTTCTCGTTATTATCGTTATTTCTCCTTTAAATAAAATATGATTTTTCGTTCAAAAGAAACACACGAGGGAGAGTTTTCAAATGTCGTTCTACAAAGGTGATATAGTTTAACTTGAAAATTCTATAATTTCACACGGAATATTCTTTCCATAGTTTCATTAATCATCACAAAGAATAAACCTTCAAGTGCAGATACTATATAAGCAGAATAAACAATGCTGAGTAAGATAAATTTATATTATATTTTTGAGGTCGATATTATGAACTAGACGGGTGACCCAGGCTTCGCCCCGGGATTGACCCGTGTGCATATCTACCCGAGTGATATATATTTAGATAAGATTTTTTTTATATAATTGTTTGTTATTAGCATTATCTATTTGTTTGCATCAGCACAATTTAATCTAATCTTTGATAGAGGGCGCTGTTCGTGAGCTAAGTATAATAATTTGAATATAGAGTTTTAATAATTGATTTATATATTTTTAAAAATAGCCTATCGTCTTTCCCGTTTTTTTTTACCTATGTATGGAAATTTTGGTTCGAATTAGTGAACTACTGCGAATTTGTATACCGGACATACAAACAAACATACAAACATTGATTTTTATATATATAGATGTATCAATAAATATTTAAAATGTTTAACGGAAAAAATTAACAACGGAACCAAGGATATAGATCGGCTTTGACACGTCATGAGCTTGTAATATATATAGTTAAACCTGTCTATAGCGCCCCCTCTAAATAGCGCCTTCCTCTCTATTGCGCCCGATTTTAAATACGTAGTATGATGCGATTTACATTAAAAGTGACCTGTCTATAGCACTCTAATTTGGTGAGTCCCAAGAGGGGGCACTATAGACAGGTTTAACTGTATATTTTTTCGTTAAAATAAATTTTTAGTTTTTAAGCTGATATCACATCTGCATAATAAATATTTATAAATATATCCATAAATATACTTACATCATATTTGGGGGTGAAAGTATAATGCATTGTTTCCCGTTTTCCAGCCAATAATGTGCCCATGGTGAAAGATTCTCTAAAACAAAATAAGAATCAAATTTCTTTTTCTCAACAACGTGTTACATGTGTGAGTTACTTACAAACTATGAGCCATGAAGTCAAATCCACGTCTGAATGGTACTTGTGCAGCTGTGCTTAAGAAGGTAGAGAAAAACTCCAGCTGCAATAAAATATTATATTAGAAATATATATGGCTAAACATTTTACTTTTTGGCTCGAAAATCAAAATGTTATAAACAATCTTTTGAACATGTTATTTTTGCACAGAAACTATTTTTGTTAATACAATTAAACCTGTCTATAGCGCTCTCTCTAAATAGCGCCTTCCTGTTTATAGCGCCCGATTTTAAATAGTACGATGCGATTTACATTAAAAGTGACCTATCTATAGCACCCTATTTTGGTGAGTCCCAAGAGGTGGCGCTAAAGACAGGTTTAACTGTACTAAATTCCTGTACAGCCTACCCTCCATGAGTGAATATTCTTGCTGGAGGACACCTTTCTCTTCAGAAAAACAAAATGTTATAAACCATCTTTTGAATATGTTATTTCTCCATATCCATAGAAACTATTTTTGTTAATATATCTATTAAAATATAAAAGGAGGAATAACAAAATATAAAGTTAAAAGTATTTGAATTTTTTTTTTCATTTGGCTAACCCATGTTATTAAAAGGCGACAGAAGGCATCAAATACCTTAATATTTTTTGCTTTTTATATTGTCTCAAAGTATGTATTATTTTATTAACAGAGTATTATTTTTGATGTTTATATTTTGATACTCTGTAAACTTCCCTCATTACTTATCTTTTGTTTATCATTCTTAGTTTGTTCTTGCCTGAAATAAATTGATGTCTCATCCCGAAGTTGATCTTCCCTAATTTTCCACGTGGAAATATAATGCAAGAGTAGAGGGAAAGATGATCTCTTGTTATCCTCCCTTTTGTCGGTGTTCAGTAGCGGTCGTAAAACTTATTGTAATATATATTCAAGGTTCAACCTAAATGAAAAGTAAAATGCTGAAATAGGTTATTTTTTCTCAAATACTCTGAAAGAAGGAATATTACACTAATTTCAAAATACAAGTAAATTACTTGAATGTCTCTAATGAAAATATTCAAACTATATTAAGTCGAATCTCTAAAAGGTTTTATTGCCTTGTGTAGTATGACTTACCAGAAACTCAAGGCCACGGTCTGAAGCTTCATATTGGAATATATGATTTCTGCATATATTTCAAGGCAAATTATTCAGGAATGTGGATATCAGGATAAAAAATATAATTACTCGCAGTCAGGTTTACAGCGGATATTGCAGCCTTCCACGTCAATATGTTCCAAACACTTTTCGTCTTCTGCAAGAACACCTGATTTCTAGCTTCCAATCACCTTGAGACTAGTTCTGTAATCTAAGACCTTCATTATTCTAGGTACTCCCCGGGAATTAGAATTTTGCTCTGACACATTTGTAAGTACAAAGTCGAATGCTTTTCACATGTGTAGACATTTTAAAAATAGGGCTTATTTTGGATTTTAATAAGATTTTTTATTAATCCAATATTTCGATGGACCAAACGTCCATCTTTTTCGAGGTTTATTAAAATCCAAAATAAGCCCTTTTTAAAAAAATATATATATTATGGATTGATCTATATTCAGAATGTGTAGACATATGATGCACTTACAGTACAAGCAGTCTCTAACTATTCACCATGATTATCATGGCCTGTATATTACGTATACTAGGGATAATTAATATAATTAATAATAATTTTGAGAAAATTCTGGATATATATATATATACCCTTGTATTGATACAGATATTTATTTTAATGAAATGCTATACTCTATGTTGATAAAATCATATAAATGCCACTAATTGCAAGTTTTCTTTTCATATGCATTTTATTTGAAGCTTTCTAGTCTTTCCATTTCTTAATCTGTAGGGTAAAAATAATATTCATTTAAACTCTACAGGTTGAGAGAAATACATTTTTATTTTAGAGGTAAAATTGCTATAGAGAAATTAACAAAAAATATCAATAAGTATATATTTTTATTAATTTCTATAAATATATATTTTAAATAACTTGCGGTGTATGTGTGTCATTTATACAATTATTTTCATTTCTATAAATACATTTCTGCGACTATTACTTTGATGCAAGGGCTTACATAGTCTATATTGTCCGTGCTCTGCTTAGTAGGGCATGGCTAGAACCTTTGGTCTGTCTGTCCGCGACTATAGCCTCAAATAATGATGACATTGAAAGGATCTCGTAGCTTCTTGAGAAGCTGCCTTTTTCTGGAGTGACAAGTGAACTAAGTGTGCCAGGATAGAAATAATCTTATTAGATGTGTTTGAGCTGTTTTACAGAGTTTCTGCTGACTTGAACATGAGCTAGGAATTTGGATACATGGACTTGATGACATATAGCATCCTTGCTTGTCGGGCGTGAACATAATCTCTCATATGCTACTGTAGTTTCGGGTTGCAAGAGCATGGTTATCATTTCAGGCCATGACCTAAAGAAACTGTCAAGTGTCTATATCAGGGTAAACTGATCATTTAATGCTATCTAATTGGATTTAGGCGCTACACTAAATAATTAAAATTGGAGTCATTCACTTCCAATGGGTATATATGGGTATATTTCTTATAGTTATCTTTTTGAAGTACTATTTTGAAGAATGTATGTCATATCTTTAGCTTCATTTTTTTTTTACTTATCTATAATATAGGTAATAAAGGCTATTATAATCATGTTGAGTAGTTAGTGACCATTTTTTACTGTAAGTTGCACCACATGTGAAAGTCTTTCAATTTTTGCAATTAAAATGTGCTAAAGCCCTGCTTGGCTACTCGTAGTCATTGTGGGGTTAGACTTTTGCAAGAATTGGAGGTATTTGAATATTTTTTTTTTCAGTAAAAAAGGTACCCAATGCGGGATTCGATTTATGGCCATGGGTGTATAAATTCGAAGATTTATATCATTTCTTCACCACACCCCCGAAGTGGGAGTGAATGTGGTAAATGGGCATCACATCCACCCAACAATACTTAAATATATTGTCAATAACTTCTCGACCTCTATCGCTGAAAATTATAGCCATTTTAAACAATAGTTATTTAATTATAACTAAAATTTATTTATACAGTCCTTATCTTGCAATGAATAAATATTGAAGTGGGAGGGTATGGGTCATCCAGTAGTGAATCCTCCTCAGACCGTTTCACTATTCTATTAGACTGCCGGTTCAAAATCACATTAATAGGTACCGCTCAGCAAGAGCAACCTAGTTCATGATAATTGAAACAGTGAATAATATGTGAAGGTTATTCACATATTAAACAAAATTTTAACGCGGGATTCAATCCCGGTTCATGACTGTCGGGAATCGAGGGTGTTATCCACTCGTCCAGAGACTTTGTTTTCTATTAGACTGAATTGCTTATATACCCTGCACTTGCTATTAATTACAGTAAATTTGTGTTTTGAAAGAACTATGGACATCTGCTTATAGGGTTGTAGTAATACTTATCAAGATTGATGCATTTTATTTTAATATATAATTATTTTTTGGAGCTTAAAATAACCAAGAGTAATCAATAAATAAAAACAGATAAGCACAAAACAAAGTTGAAAACAAAATGAATATTTTATGGATATAATGAATATTTAGTCAAAAACGTCACCATTTCTACAAAACCTGGCGGAGTTGACATGTAGAATGCTGGCTGGGACACAGCCGCAGTGGGAGAAGGTAAGATTGAAGCTGCATTCACTTAGACAAGACTGGAACAATACAACAACCCAGGTTAAACAGTTACCTGACAATATAAATACGGTATTTAGGTAGAAGAGAGCATTTTAATAATATAAATACCTATTCCAATATTAAATTACGGTTGTAAAGTTTTTCTCTGCAGGGAACTGATTTAAAATGATAAAATATATTCACCCCCACACCCCTGTCATAATTGATGCATCGATTGACTATTTGGCACACATTTCATGGTACTCTGATTTATGATAAAGCCAAAACATTAACCTTAACAAATTTAGAAGCAAACTCGTTAGCAAATTCATTGTGGATATCGTGGGATCAAAGCACGCTTCATACTGACAAAGACCATAATTCAAAACTATGGTTATCAGGAATGCGTCATAATTTTTTAAAGCTGGTAATTCACTTCCAATAATAATACAGTAGAACCTCCTTTTAGCGGACATCCCGCTAGCGCACACCTCTCCAAAAGAACAGTTTACATTTGCAAAATTACCATTTTTACAATTAAGAACTCTCCGGTGAGAGGACACCTCTCCTTAAAGAACACTTTGTCTATGCAATTAGGTGTCCTTTACAGGGAGGTTCTACTGTATGTAATAAAATAAAATCTCTAGAGACTTTCTGTATCAACCTGTGTATTCACAACGCAAAGTTTAATAAACAAGCATGATAAGAAGGAAAGATAAGTTATAACATATTTCCCACCAACCTCTCTATCTAGAGGGCCTCTAGTTCTCTCCCAGTTCCCCAGGTAGTCGTAGCAGTCTGTTTTGTACGGTAAGGGAAGAAGGTGATGAAAAACCTGAAACAACAATTTGTCAAATTAACACAAGATGATTATCATTTTATTACACTATATTTGACCGAGTAGGTTGTATAATATCACAATTTTAACAGGGTAAGCAAAGTCTGTCTGTCACCTCCATGTGATGTCCCCTGGATAGCCAACCAACGACAGCAGATCTTTTTACCCATCATGGAGACTTATGGACAATTCTATCACACAATCTTTTATCGACCTTATTCCTTTTGTGTCACCATAATTGTAACAACAAATAAAATCAACAGGACAAGTGTTTCTAACAGATTAATGCAAATATTGCGAAAATAATGAAACTGTAACTTGCATGTTGTGAATGCGATATAAAAGAAGTTAGGTTAAATGGAAAGGCTGTACCTGAGCCACTCAAATGAACTTTATATACTAATGAAGAAACCTTAATAAGTATTTTTTTCCAGTCGTCTTTTTGGACAGATAGAGGCAATTTTATATAAAGTGAAAACGCGTCATCTGTGTATAGGAAATGTAAACATCAAGGCATGAATGTTTTTTTTAAACATAATACAAACATCTAATGTCCTTACGGTGATGAAAAAATATTGGAAGGGCTTGGCTCACCAGTAGTGAACCTTCCCATCGGTTTCGCTAATTTGATCAACCAGACCACTTCTTAGAGCTCTAATACTGTATTGGAAACGATTCTGCTTATATTTGCTACACTGAAAGGTGGAGTCTCAGAGATGGTATCCAGCATAAGAGACATTCTTTCCTTGATGTTTTCATTTCCTTTATAGAGGAAATTTTGTTCACAATTGGTTATCTCCTGTGTATTCAATAAAGGTCACTGCTTATCAAATATATTTTAGAGTTATTGTCTAAATCCCAATATACATGCTAAAGGTACAACTTACTTAAGTTTTGTCTCTCTATAATTGTATATTTATACAAGTATGTATGTAGACTGGAGCTTGAATGTAAGATTAGATGTATAGATGAATGATTAGATGTAGACTTGAATGTAAGATTAGATGTATAGATGAATGATTAGATGTAGACTTGAATGTAAGATTATATGCATAGATGAATGATTAGATGTAGACTTGAATGTAGACAAGAGCTTGAATGTAGATTAGATGTATAGATGAATGATTAGATGTAGACTTGAATGTAAGATTAGATGTATAGATGAATGATTAGATGTAGACTTGAATGTAAGATTAGATGTATAGATGAATGATTAGATGTAGACTTGAATGTAAGATTAGATGCATAGATGAATGATTAGATGTAGACTTGAATGTAGACAAGAGCTTGAATGTAGATTAGATGTATAGATGTTTGATTAAATGTAGACTTGTATGTAGATTAGAGCTTGAAACATTATTTTAATCAATTAGTATATTTCCTAATATAATGAATTTTGAATTTTACCGTCGAGTATCGCATGAGGCTACAGTAGCCTCGGGATTTCTGGTAGCCCGTGAAGTAGGGGTTGACGAGATGGAAGGGGGAATGGACAGCTATGGCCAGCTGAACTTGTTCGGGAAAGGCTAGCCGGGAGATGTTGCGGAGAATAATGAAAGGAGTTTGCAGCTGGAAGATGTAGAACATGGATTCTGGGAAACACTGACCATTAAAATAGAGAATTTGAGATTTTAATAAGTTATTATTTAATAGAAAATGCCTCGCCTCAATATCAAAATACATAGTATGAAATAGTATCTGCCATGGAGTGAACCATTTATAGGATTTGATTTAGAACGAAATCTAGTCATTTTTAATAAAATATATTTGAGTTTGAATTGAATTTTATCATCAAAACATTTGTTTTTATTTTAGCACTATCATTATTATTCTTATTGGTTTTTAAATTGTCATTGTTATTATTTTATTAATACAGTAGAATCTCCCTTTAGCGGACACCCCTCTAGAGGACACCTCTCTACAAAGGACAGATATAATTTGTAAAATTATCGTTTTTACTATTTAGCAACTCTCTGGTAAGAGGACATCTCTCCCTAAAGAACATTTTGGCTCTGCAATTAGGTGTCCTTTATAGGGAGGTTCTACTTTATTCTCGTTTATATAAGAACTAGCCGAATGACCCGGGCAACGCCCGGGGTTTTACCGATTAAATGCTTTTATTAAAATACTATTCGTTACAATTATAAATTTGCGCCGTGGATGTCATTCTTGTATAATATATAAATGAGTTTTAAAAATTGTAAAAAAAAAAAAAAAATGCATCGGCCGGGAATCGAACTCGGGGCGCCCGCCACTATAATATATAAATGAGTTTTAAAAATTGTAAAAAAAAAAAAAAAAAAATGCATCGACTGGGAATCGAACCCGGGGCGCCCGCGTGGCAGGCGAGCATTCTACCACTGAACCAAAAGCAAACGGTGACAGAAGTGTCTCGCGCATTGGCGGCGCCATCGTAGCGAACCAATAAGAGAGCGCCATTCCAAAAAAAAAAAAAAAAAAAAGCAAACCGTGACAGAGATGAAGAATGACGCTCGTAACTGTATATAGAATGGTTCAAAAGATCACAAGGGCCAATGTTGGTTCTAACTTGATAAGTTATTCCTGAACATAGTTTTTATTATATACCATAAGGATTGTGTTAAGTTCATCACACGCATTTTAAAATAGATTATCATTATGATCATTATTATTTGCAATGAGCGCTTTCATCCTTCATAAACTGAGAGAAAAAAAATTACCTTTTTTGTATTTTGAAATATTGAAACAACCAGGAGAGGATTATTTTTCACATAACTAAGAAGAGTGAATTTTTTAAAAACCCTCGTATAGATATTTATTGGTAAAAACATCTTATCGCCATTTTGGCATAATATTGTAGCAAAGTATTTATTATTTTATTAACAGAGTATCATTTTCTTATGTTTATATTTTGCTTCTCTGTAAACTTCCCTCATTTTTTTTCTTATCTTTTGTTTATCATCCATAGTTTGTTCTTGCCTTAAATAAATTGTTGTATCATCCTGAAGTTTATCTTTCCTAATTTTCCACGTGGCAATATCATGAGCGGTATGTTATTTGGTTCGATTTAAAATTATATAAGAATTCATTCTATCACATTACCTTTAAACCATCCTTACACGTCAACATTTTCAAAAATTATTAGAGTTTGAGAAGGAAGATATAAAATAAGAATACAAACCGTAGCAAAGCGTTTCTTTATTCGTGAAAAATGCAAGCTTTTGGATATTTACAATCCTTCTAGAGGCATCTGGATGCCTCGAGATCATCAGGATGCATGTAGAAGGATTATAAAGACCCGAAAGCTTGTACTTTGTACGTATAAAGAAAAGAATTGCTACTGTTTGTATTCTTACCAGGTCTATTAGTATGAAACGCGAAAATTTTCAGTGAATTCAAAAGTTCACCAATTCCATACAACAAAAGATATTTTATTCAAAGTAACTGCCCTGATTAGCTATACACTCGGACCACTTTTCAGGCAATTTTCGAATTCCTTGTCTGAAAATTTCTATTCCTTTTTAGACGAACCAGTCAACAAGTCATTTTCGGAGTATGTCTGAGTTCGAAAATTCCTGGTTTTTTAGGGCGCGTCCTAAAGATGTGAAAAGGTGGTAGTTCGACGGCGCTAAGTCTGGTGAGTACGGCGGGTGGGGTTAGAGTTCCCAGCCCAAGTCTTTTATGGTGTTTTTGACCACCGTAGCGTTGTGGGCTGGAGCGCTGTCATGCTGCAGTATCAGGTTGTTGTGCTTTTCACGTCATTCCGGTCTTTTTCATTCAACGCCCCTCTCAAACTGTGCATTTGTTGTTCGTAGCGACTAGTATTGACCATTTTGCCAGGTTTCAGGAGCTCGAAATATACTACGCCGGTCTGGTCCCACCATATGCAAAGCATTGCCTTTTTTTCCGAAGCGATTGAACCTAGGCGTCTGTTTTGGAAATTGGCCGAGCAGGCCCCACGACTTTTGGCGCGTAGAATTGCTGAAGTGGATCCATTTCTCATCAGAAGTTACGATTTGGTGCAAAAATGACTTCTTTTCATGCCTGGCGAGCAGCCCTTCGCAGGTTACCAGACGCCGTTATTGCTGCCTTTCGCTCAACTCGTGGAGGACCCATCTGGAAAGCTTTTGGGTCATTCCGAGGCTATTTAAACGTAGAGAAACAGCACATTGAGACACCTGGAGCTGTTTTGCGAGTTTCTCCTGCATTTGGGTACTGTCCTCATCAAACAAAGCTTGCAGTTCAGCGTCCTCGAACTTTTGGGGCGGTTTTCCACGTGGTTCATTATCAAGTTCAAAATCGCCACTTTGGAATTTTTTAAACCACCTGTAACACTGCGATTTGCTCAGAGCGTGGTCGCCGTAAACTTCCTCGAGCATTCGGTGGGCTTCAGTGGCACTTTTCTTCCAGTTGAAGGCGAACAACAAAACTTCCCGCAAATGGGCACTTTTTGGCTCGGAAATCGCCATTTTCCACGGGCTCCAGAAATTTTTCACGATATGAATTTTCTAAAACTGCACGCATGCTGATGCCACGTGAGTCAAAGAACAAAACGCCTACAACAGCGCCACCGTCGGCTCAAATAAAGTTGCACAGCGGCCTCTGACGCCCATTTTCGCGTTTCATACTAATAGACCTGGTATTTTATACTTTATAGCAATTTTCTCTTCTAATAGAAGGAAGATACTTTATTAAGGTTAATTTCTCGTTAATGCATTTAGGCGCAAGTATCCCAAACTGGGATATCGCGTCCGATATATGTCAAATAAAATAAAATAAAATAAAATATAGAGCCTATATAATTCTATATAACAGGTTAGTCAATATTCTGTTGAATGAAGAATTAATTCAAGTTATCTTTGTTGATATCTTACTTGGCGTTAAAGGTAACTTGATTGCTTCTTTGTTATGTTGGAACAGCTGGTGGTTCAGTATGAAACATTCGGCCAGTTCACCAGTCTCAGTCATCATAGGATACTCCAGAAAGTTGTCTCTGCGATAAAAATTGGTCAGTCTCGCAGCAAATTGGATCTCTGCAAGATATTGTTATTTCTTCTCTATTATATGAGAAATGAAACTACTGATTTTCTTGTTCCATGGAAAGTGAGGGTGCCATTGCCCCGTTAGTCAGCCACATTTCAGAGTTTCCTGTTCACGGTTACCGTAGCGGCTCGGGGCTCACGATACCGTACTTCACCCTACAGGGCAGTCCATTACTTGTGCTGCTTCTCCTGTGCGTCACGTTGGAATTATACTAAGCCACCTCGGTTGGCTGGTATTGTGATCAGGATTCATGGATTGATCTGATTTGCTCCATGGACAAGACACCACCAACACCATGAAACTACTTAGCGCACGACCATTTTATTTTTCAAATGTAACACTTCCTTCAAAGTTAAATACATTAAGGGGTCTCTCTGCTCATCACTAGTGAATCCTTTTAGGTGTTTCTTCTTTTTAAGCATCCATACCTAATGTTGCATATCTACAATTAAAATTGTATTTGACTATTCTACTTCTATATCTTCCATCGTGAGGAATTTTTAGTTGAGGAATAGAAATATCTATAGAAAGAATAGAGATTTATAACAGTAAAAATATAAAGGCAAAAGTAATGGTTTCATATAAAAAATAAGCGTGCTAATAAGTTCCTTTCTTGATTCTAATGTGTTTTATGTTAATTTTCATTTCTATGTTTAAATATATTGAGTTTCTTTTTTATGGTAATGTATTACCCTTAAGAAAGGGTAGCCTAGTTAAGGTGTAAGTAATATTTGTTGTTCTGGCATATATATGTAGTATCTAATTTTTCTTCCATAAAAGTTCAACTATTTCTATTATGATTATATTTATTGTAAAACGACATTTGAAATTTATCCCGCATGTGTTTCTTTTGAACGAAAAATTGAAATTGATTTTAAGGAGAAATAACGATTTTTTCTAACCTTAGGGATAAAGTATGGGATTGACACTTTATTTTTCCGTTTATTATTACTCTTCACAATTCATCTTTTTATACTTCATCCCTAAGTTTAGAAATAATCGTTATTTCTTCTTAAAATAAATTTCGATTTTTCGTTCAAAAGAAACACACGCGGGATAATTGTTAAATGTCGTTTTACAATATCATAAGCCGCATTATATTGTATTATAAATTATATTTATGTTTAGTTCTTTTAGATAATAAATGGTCTTCTGATGATGGCGTCGGTTATAGTGAATTGTTTCATAAACTGGCTAACAACTTTTCTGTTAACATTGATTCATATGGAAACTTCAGTTTGGGATTCTCCTGTGTCAATATACTGGTTTTGATGTGCCGTCCGCCCTCTCATCCGAGAGGTGTTCTCCATCATCGGACCTGCAGTCCTGGATCTTCGCGGTGGACCTCGAGGACCATGTCATCACCATCTCTTCAGCGACAAAGCATGCCATCTACGTTTTCTTCGTAGATCCCAAATAAGTGGTGTCGCTGGAGACCCGCTAGCGATCTTCAATCAAGCTCTGTTGCAATGGCTGAGGCTGTATGTATATAGTCATTGTACATAGTTTATACTTCAATTAAAATTTCGTATTATAATCATTATCTTTTACATTGTAAATTTCTAATCATTACCTAAATAGTGTGGACTGTGCACTTTGACCTGTATTGACAAGATGTCAATAAAAGTATGTCAATTGTCAATTGTCTCTCTCTTTCTTCCAATAGAATAAAAAAAATATATATAAAGACATTATTGTAGAACGGCATTTGAAAATTATCCAGCATGTGTTTCTTTTGAACGAAAAAATCTAAATTTATTTTAAGGAGAAATAACGATTGTTTCTAAACTTAGGGATGAAGTATGATAGGATGAATTGTGAAGAGTAATGATAAACGGAAAAATCTCATCCCTGGACACTTTTATTTTTCCGTTTATCATTATTCTTCACAATTCATCCTTCATCCCTAAGGTTAGAAATAATTGTTATTTCTCCTTAAAATATATTTCGATTTTTCGTTCAAAAGAAACACATGCGGGATAATTTTCAAATGTCGTTCTACAATCATAAGCCGCATTATATTGCATTATAAAGCCATTATATCAGATTTATTTTAAAATGTAAAAGTTTATTCAAAGAATAACACAAAGATGTGGAAACAGAGCAAGTTCGAATAAAGAGAATGATTAAATCTCATATAATCAAATAAAGTAAAGCAAGAAGGAAAAAATAAACTCATCTTCCTTCTTGCTTTACTTTATTTGATTATCTAAACAGGAAGAGTTCTATCGCTTATTCAAATCTTATATAATTAAACCATTCAACCAAGTTATATGAATCAAATTAATGTATTATGTGAATAAATATATGATTTTTCTGTAATTTTTACCTATATAGTTTTCTTTTTAGCTTCAATATAAATATAGATTTTAAAAATAAAGAAGGCATCTCCTGACCACAAGCACATGTGCTTTTTAGATGGCAGAGCGCCATTTAGTTGAGCAAAAATGAACTAAACGTTTATTTAGCCTGTTCCCTGATATTTGGCCAACCCAATTTCTTGGCGCTCGTCAGCGTGGAGTAGGCTCTACCACTGAGACCAAAAATATTTTTTGGTCCCAGTGGCTTCTTGAGAAACCAAGAAATGGGTATTTAAGGCCAAATTTGCGTAAATACGCTTAATATATTTATATATTTTAAAGTGGTTTTTTACTTAACTCTTTATATATACGTAGTGTGAGTATTCAAGAAAATTGAGATACAATACTGTATTTGATTGTTGATAATATAAAAAGGTAATATTTATATGAGGAATCTATTAATTTAACATATTCATTTGTGTGACAAATATATACTTGAAGAATATAAATATTCAATAATGTGTCTCTCAAAGATATAATAAGAAATATCAATATAAGTACTGTAAATTAAGGGAAACTGATATTAATACGTAAAAATATCATTAAAATTTCTTGTTAACTTAAAATTGAAAGTTGTACCTTTTGTACATGAATAACCTTTTCACTATAAAATAGTTGTTGTTTTTATTTATTTTAAAAGAGAAAAGTGAGCATTTTAGTGCATTTTTAGTTATATGTTAATTAACACTAGAAAATATATAAAATATGAAGTTAAATATGGAACTTACTTTAAAAAAGATTTAAAATTCCATGCACAGAATTCAAGGACTAGGGAATCATTGATGCTGGTCCCATACTTGACGAAATCGGATTTTGAAGCGTGGAATTTCAGATGATGCAAATATTTTTTATTGATCTGTACATATACATTTGAACATATTATAAATACAATTCAGACAATGTTTATATATCATTAAGGTATTAAAATATTTAAATTCAAGCGCTTTGATGAGACTGAAAAGAAACATAAAGAGCATATAGACAACAAGAGGAATAATCCATAAAACAGGTTAGTAAATTCAGGAATCTATAGTTGAAATAATATTTATTCTGAAAAAATAAGAAGTATCTCTTTCCCTATATGGAGATGCCTCTTTTATTTTTTCTTATTTTATGTATCTTATCGCAGTACAATATCACATTTGTACTATTTTTTCACAATTTTTATTCTAACACAAATCAATAACGCGCCATCTATATATATGAAATGAAAGTATTTAAAAGCACGAATGTTTCTTTTATACACAATACAAACTTCGACTGTCCTTACTGCGATGAAAAAATATATTGGGAGGGCTTGGCTCATCAGTAGTGAACCCTCCTTTTTTTCACCAATTTAATGTTCACCACTGATGAGCCAAGCCCTCCCAATATATTTTATCATCGCAGTAAGGACAGTAGAGGTTTGTATTGTACATAAAAAAGAAATAATCGTGCTTTTAAATCCTTTAATTTTTATTCTGTTTCAATATAATCATTTATACCATTTCAGTACCAATATTTGCATATTTTTGTAGAGAAATATAATATTCACTCTAATGAATATACACTGGCCACAACAAAAAATGCATCACCTAGAAATACTTAGGTAAAATATCTGTAAATCGGTGAGAAAATAATGGTAATGTGAAATATAACTGAAATTTACAAAGAGGATGATAATTTATTGAGATACGCAGCTCTTTAATAATATTTTGTGTGTCCTCCATTGACACGTATACTAGGAGCTACACGCTGAGGCATTCTGTTATAGGTTTTTTTCTTCTTGTGGGATGCTAGCCATGCCATTTCAATTTTTTTTGTCAAAGCTATTGAATATTATTTGGCTGAGAATATTTCCAAATTTTCCTCCCCATCATGTTGCATACATGCCCAATTGGGGAAATATCTGGAGAACATGTGGGCCTGGAAAGGATATCAACATTTTGAATGAAGGCTCGTGAGATGTTAGCTGTATGTGGTCAGGCATTATCTTTTTAGAAAATGGCATTATTGGTCTGCTCAAGAATTTGTAATACAACAGGTTGCAACACATCTGCAATGTATAGCTGAACAGTCATTGTACCTTGATTAAGACTAAAGGGGTCCTACTTTAATAGTTGATTCTTGCTGTATGCCTTTCTACAATACAGTCCTGTTGGGATATTTCTTGGGGCCTATGTCTAACATGTGTCCTGCCGCGCGTCATGAACCCAATCATAAAAAAAGAGAGAATGTCATTCTCGAGCCCAAAGACGTATCTCTCTACACCAGCTGAGCTTCTGTGTCTGGCAGAGAGTTGAATTCTCAATAAGGGCCGGCGACTACGGAGTTCTGCTTCGATAAGATGGTTATTAATGGTGTTCAGAGATGGTATAGATTCATTCTGCACATTTAGAGCTGCCTGAACCATTGGTACAGTTGTTGTACTGTCTGCTACAAACATCCTTCAATCCTCCTATACTCTCTCTGTTATTACTCTAGGGCGACCTCTCTTTCTATCTCTGAGCCTAGTTTTCTTGAACTTTTATCTTCCCTCTGACCACTGAGACTAAATCCTTAAACAATACTTACTTGTCCTACCGGGAGAATCCTGTATGGCACGTGTGCCCAATAAAGGCTATTGTTGTTGTTGTAAACAATACTTAGATTGCAGCCAACTTTCATAGGAATTTCTCTAGTCGAAATTCCACTTTCTCTGAGGCCTATAATTCTGTCTATATAAAATCAAAAATTTGCTTATATGAAGTTCTTCTTTCCTGCCTTTCCATTCAACAGATGGTCTTTGAAGTCTGAATGTGATTCTAAATTTATGAAGTCATAAGTAAAATTATATTTGATGATGTTTTTATATATTAAAAATGATAAAATAATTACTACAATTTCTCCTTTTTCGGTAGTTTCACAGTGGGATGGGTAATCTTCACAATATCTGTACTTGTCGAACCTGCCACAAACAAGAACGTACACTATATTAGACAAATATAGTTATGTATTTTAAATATATTAATCGATTTTGAAATAAAAGTGTTCTTTCTGTTGTTAAAGATATGAAAGAGCATGTGAATTTCTTCACTTGGTTAGTATTTCTCAAGAAGTATTTATTAAAACTTTGCATTGGAACTTTTTTCTCCAAAAAAATGTAGTGTTCATATTAAAAACGTATTATGTATATTATGAAAAAGGCAACTCCTTATCGTTCAACTGAAAGTTGCTGATGGCTTGCGCCATCTATCGGAATAAATATCAACTATTCTCGTTGATTTCTAATTATTCCAGAAATATTCGTATTATGTATAGTCACAATATTGTGCTTTAAACTAATACACATGTATTTATTTCACTTTATATAAAGTTAAAATGTTTTAAACACTAGAATAATCAAGTATTATTATAAAATATTATGTATTGAATTTCTAATGCATTTTTTAATAAAGTTAATATTTTATTCTCTAGAGAACTTTGTATTTATTTTCAACAAAATTTAAAGATTAATGTGAGGGTAGATGAAGCTTAAGCAAAAAACTTACAGATTATGAAGTTCATTCTGAAATCTAACTTATAGGTCTCCGAATTAGAAAAATATGTAGAAATAAAGGATTTTCCTATTCAGGAATATTTCTCTGAGGGTTTAACAGATTTCAACACTTAGAAAACGACTACATAAATGTCAAACCTAATCTCAAAATTTGAAACTAGATTTCTAATATATTTCTCCGATATTTTATGCTTATTTCTAATATATAAGATACAATTTAAACAATTTATTTATTCTTATAATCAATTGTTACAGAAACATATTAAGATAAAATATAAAGGATAATATATAATAAAGGAGTAAATAAAGGTAGATGAAAAATGTAGGGAAATATATAGAGTTGTATATTAAAAATTATATTCTTTATATATATATTTTTATTTTGAATATATTTTTTCATAGTTGTATATTGTTTTAAAAAATAAAGAAATCCATATTTAATTCATTAGATAATAAAAATGCATATATTGGGTTTAATAAAAGATTTATTTTGCCAATATTTCGGTTGGCTGAAAGCCAAACCTAAAATTATTTCAACTGTGATATTATAACACTATGCGGCGCTGAGTTTGTGTATACATAAATGTAATGCCTTGATAAAGGTTTGGCTTTCAGCCAACCGAAATATTAGCAAAATAAATATTTTATTAAATCCAATATATGCCTTTTTATTATCTAATAGTTGTATATGTGTACAAGTGTTTTTAAGAAACATACATCTAAATATAATATACTTAGCACATATTATTCCATTTTATACCTATGAATAGATGCAAACTTTAATTATTTTAAAAAGAGTCCAGGTTCAAATCCTCACAGACCAATATTATAATGATTGTAAGGCTATCTTACTTAAATAATTTTTGTAGCACATTTGATGAAACAATCTGCGATTTAATGAGCTAGTAAGTAATGACAAGAATATGTACTATGCTAAATATAGTTCAGTAAAATAGTTGTGTAAATATTCAAAATTTTATATATTAAAAAACATATATGTGAAAGAGGGGGTGAGGGGGGATTGAAAAGGATATATAATGTATGTTGTTGTCGTGTCCAATGAAGAACCTCAGATGTCCCCATGAATCTCCACCACAGCTGTCGCAATGTCAACTATCTTGGTTGTGTAAAGCTGCTGCTCTGAGTCCATGTCAATTTTCTACAAGGCTGCGGCCATTGCTGGGCATGAGAATATATGGGTAGGTGTTAGTGTATTGTATGTAATGTATATGTATGTTATATAAAGATATTATTTTATCTTAAAATTATAATTAATATAAAAATTGCCCTGTTGAATCGACCGCCAGAGGTCGCGCTTTCCCTATAAAAATTCATTGTTGTTGGGGGCCCGTCCTTTAAACATTTGTAATTAGGTGTAACCATTTTCACCATATTTTTGTAATTCCAAATGTAAAACAGTCGGCCAGGAGGACAACAACAATGAGTTTTTATAAGGAAAGTGCGACCTCTGGCGATCGATTCAACAGAGCAATTTTTCTAGTAATTATAATTTTGATATAAAATAATATATTTACATAACATGTATATGTAATATATTATCGTAAAAATAGAGGTTGCCTGGCCAGCATTCATAGTTCTTCAAATTAAAGATACTTCGACCAGTAAATATTTTTATTGTCTCGACAAAAGATTTTTGCCGAAACGTCGAGACAATAAAAAGATTTACTGGCCGAAGTATCTTTTTTTTTTTGAATAGTAATGTATTGTATATTTTGGTTAGTTGAACGACAACCTTTGTCAAGGTATAACAACTTATTTACTTGTATTTATATATTGAAAAAGGTTGGTATAAACTGACAAAATTTGATAAATATATCCTCTTTTGATATCTCATATATATATGTTATTTTATTAGTTAAAGATTCAATATGGATTGCTTGGTTTAAAATATAAATAAATAATGATAATAATTGTATGTGTATTAGAAATACTGTAAAAATGCCATTTATATTAAAACGCTTATTTTATTAGAAAATATTAAAATTTCGTAAAGATAGAGGCTGCCTTGGCCAGAATTCATAGTTCTTAAAATTAAAATTTCGGTTTATTTATATTTTAAATAAGTCGCTATATTACCTATGTGTGTAACACACATTGAGTTAATTTTTATTTTATTTCAAATTTAAATATTCCAAAATAAATATATTCTAATGTGAATCATTGAAGTAAAATATTTAAAATATTATCTTTCTATTTCTATTATTCTATTTCAAATTAAAATATTCCAAATAAATATATTCTAATGTGAATCATTGAAGTAAAATATGTAAAATGTTATCTCTAAAATTGCAAAATATGAAAGTTAAAATATAAATAGTTTTTTTTATAACTATTTGTTACTATTTCTTTTGTAATATTAAATTTCTACAATTATTGTATAAGGAATTTTTTTCTGTTTTTCCTATTTTTACATACTGTGGTAAAATAAATACTTGATAGATGTTTGAGAATATCATATGGAGTACACATTAGCTAGCATAGAATATTGGCCTTGATTGTCAAAATAATGGATTGAAATTTCTTTGAAAGAGTCCAAGATGACATGTTCTTGAAAAAGGAAATACAGTAGAATCTCCATAAGAGGACACCTGCGCTAGTGAACACCTCTCTACAAAGGACATTTTTCATTTGCAAAATGACTAATTTTACTATTTAGCAATTCTCCGGTAAGAGAACGCCTCTCCCTGAAGGACACGTTAGCTCTGAAATTAGATGTCCGTTACAGGGAGGATCTACTGTAATTTAAAAAATCCAAACTCACCAGTTAGTCGCACAGATGGTAACGGCAGGTAGAGGTTGGGATTCGGAGACTTCAATCTCGATATTGAGAACCACGGGGCAGTTCAACACCAGCTGTAGGTAGGCGAAAGTCTGGTAGAAGAATCCCACCCAACAAGACAAGAAGAAAAATGTCTTAAGACGAGATATCCATTTATCGGATCTGGCAATCTGTGGAATCCCGGCAATGACTGAATTCTCCAGGTAGGACTTGGGGACATTCTTCCTCTCTTCAGTTCCTAACAACACCGTCTACATAGAATACACATATCTCTGTGAGAAAAATAATACAAAAGTGAATTTGTATTGAGACCAGGTGAATAAATTAAGAAAAGAGAATCTCCTGATCATGCAAATAAAAGTTGCACAAGAAATAATTCAAAAATCAACGAGTAATTGATATTTATTCAAGCCATCGGCAACTTTTAATTGCACGATCCTTTTTCCTTTTTATAAACATCTCTTTTTTCCTTTTTTTTTCTGAACAGCTTAATATAAAATTAGAGCTTAATAATGTCTTATTCCTCTATTAAGTAAAACATAAATTTGAAGGTATTTTAGCGCGAGAGTATCTCTATTTTTTTTTTTTTACAAATTGAAACAATTTCCTAATGTCCTTTCTGCGATGGAAAAAGAATTGGGATAGATGTTTACGCGCGCGCGCTTTAAGAATATTAATATTATCTTGAAAGCTTCAATCTAATTTTTTCCTGAAACATTTATTATAGAATAGGACATCGGGAATTGTGAAACGCACTGTGTCAATAAATATTAATGGTTTTTGATGAGGTTATGTTGATGATTTACACAGTAAACAGTTTACAGTAAGTATATTATTAAAACCATAAATGCTAACATTTTGGTTAAATTGATGCTAAAGGATATTTCCGAAGTGGGAGGGTGGATTAAGACACAAGAGAAATACAATTTAATAAAATTTTCTACATTCCGATGTTGTTAAGAACGGGGTAATTAAAAAAGCTCGTGGAGGAAAAGAAAAATTCTGAACGCTCCACAAACCCCCTTTTTAACAAAATAAAAACTTTAACCTAAAGTTTGATATTGTTTTGGGCTGCCTTGGGTGTTCAAGCAAGAAAAAAGGAAGACAACAAAAGGTTACACATATAAAGTTTTGTTTAATGTTAGCTATAAAATGAAGGATAAAAAATGTATGAAAAACTTATTATTTTTTGTGTAATCCAAAATTTGCATGCAACTTAAAATGTTTTTTAACAAAAGCAGATATATAAAAATGATGATATTGACGAAATAATAAAAAACATAGTAAAGATAAGAAAAGAAAAATACTACAAAATATGCTAGATTAACATAAAAAATATATCAATTTTTAGGAAATAAAAGCATGTGAGAGAGTGCTCACCAAAAAACAGTTCCTCTCAGTTGTTAGGTCGGCTTGCCCCCCCTGCCTTGGAAGCACAATTCGTCGTCCTCGACGAACTTCCTGTTATCTTCAGATGAAGCACAATTCGTCGTCCTCGACGAACTTCCTGTTATCTTCAGATGAAGCACAATTCGTCGTCCTCGACGTACTCCAACCACTATGCGAATCTCTCAAAAGATTCGTCTCGGCTTCACCTTTTCTTTGAGATGTCAGCCACCCTGTCCCTTCTCAGACCGCTTATATGGTCGTTTTATGGAAGATGGACGAAGTTCCCGGAGCTCATATAGGGCAAGCCGCCGCGAGGCTTTTTTCTTGTCTACTCCGCACAGCTGTGACACCAACTCTGGCCCCCGCGCCCTGACCTTTTTGACCCCTCCGCCCCTCCAATTGGTCGGTGGGTACTTTCGACGGTCCATCCGGCGGACGGACGACTACATTCTATCGGCAGGGGGGGCCGGTGTGTGAAAAGAGGAGAAGAAACGGCAAAAAATAGATTCCCCTTCGCTGAGGGGTCACACACACAAAAACCAAAAATATGAAAATAGTTATAATATTTACATATATACATACAAAATGCCATGAGTTCTAACATACCCCCACCTTTTCTTTGTGTGAAAACACAAAAAAAAAACAAGGAAATGTGCTCTCTCTTTCTTTTGTCACTGATTCAAAACATCAGGAGCAAACCTTATTGGTTTGCGGACTTCACGTCCGGATCTTGTTTTGATCGTTAGAGGTTTTTTATCCCCAGACACCTTTTCAGGAGTTTCCTCAGAGGAAATCTCAAGGGGAAACAGTCTCTGTACAGGGCGTAGCCATTCGCCTGTAGATGTCTTGACTCTGGCAACCCTGTTCACCCCATCTTTCCCCAAGTAAAGTTTTATTATTTTTCCAACAGGCCAGAGAATTCTTTTAGTGTTGTCCTGGCCTATAAGGACTAAATCCCCTTCTTTTATGCATCGCTCCCTTTTATTTTCGGCCCGTTGCATCAGTACCCCCAAATATTCCTTGCGGAATCTCTGTTTAAGTTCCTCATTTAGTTTACTCAAAATCTTGTATTTTCTGGTGAAAGAATTCACTCTTATTTTCTCTAGCTCCGGAAACTCATTGTTTGCGTTAGTCTGCAGAAACATTTGAGGGGTCAAGGGAATGAGGTCTTGGTCATCTTCCGATATATATGAAAGAGCTCTATTGTTGATAATACTCTCTACCTCACATAAAGCAGTCTCAAGTTGTACATAATTCAATTTACTAAATCCGAGCATACGAACCAATAAACTCTTAACAACCCTTACTAATCTCTCCCAAAACCCTCCCCACCAAGGCGCTGAGGGAGGGATAAAAATCCATTGGATTCTTTTTACATTCGATTCCCTTTCAATCTCCCCCCAATCCAAGCGTTTAAGTAATTCGTTTGTTTTTGAGAAATTTGTCCCGTTATCACTATATATTTTTCCGGGACGTCCACGCCGACAAATGAATCTTTTTAGAGCTAACAAAAAAGTGTTTGCCTCTAATGTTCTCACAATCTCTAGGTGGACAGCTCTGTAAACAGCGCAAGTAAACAAGGCCACCCAAACCTTGCTGCCACCTTTAAGATATAGCGGTCCCAACAGATCCACACCTGTCACCTCGAAGGGTTTGCCTAACCCTATTCTATTAGTCGGCAAAGCCGCGCCAGGAGTCTGAATAGGTTTCTGATTATGCCTCCTACATATCACACATTTCCAAATTATTTGTTTAATCAATCTGCGACCACCAATGATCCAGAATTTCTCTCTCAATTGTGAAAGAATGAATTGGGCCCCTCCATGCCCATTTTGTTGGTGTATTTCACGAACCATCTGTTCCACCAAAGGATGATTACGAGGTAGTAAAATAGGTCGTTTAAACACTTCTGAATCTTGTCCATGTAGCAGTTTCGTCTCAACGCACCACAAACCTTCGACGGATTTAATAGTCTTTAATCCATTTTTCGGAGCCTGTTTTCCTGGGAAAGTCTCTTGTTGAACCAATTTCAACAGCTTCCTTTCGGCCCTTTCTAACTCTATTACTTTCAAATTTGCCCTTTCAGTGGGTATTCTTCTAGCATTGTCCAAGAATCTTAAAACCCAAGCCATAATCCTAATGTTTAAGCTATACTTGGATCTTCTATCTAGGAACCATCGATTTGCCTCGACAATGAGAGTGGTGTGGGCCTGTAAGGTTTTTCTTTTTTCTTTGATGATCTCTTCCTCATCAATAGTCGGTTCAAAACTAGGCCAACTCTCCTTTTCCCCTTTGAGCCATTCAGGACCCTCCCACCAGTTGGTCGAGACAAATTGTACGATAGAGCACCCTCGAGAAGGCAAATCCGCTGGATTAAATTTTCCGTAAACAAACTTCCAGTTCTCATTATTGACAGTGTCTCGTATTTCCTGTACTCGGTTTCTTACAAACACATTCCACTCATTTTTTCTCTTGAGCCAAGCCATAACGGTTGAGGAATCGGTCCATAAAGTAACAGGGCAACTATTTGTTAAGGCAGTCGAAATAGATTTAACAAGTCTAGCTCCTAAAACGCAGGCCAAAAGTTCTAACCGAGGAATGGTTACCCTCTTGGTTGGCGCAAGCCTAGATTTGCTCCAAAGCAGAGACAAATGTACTCCCCCCTGCACTTCACTTCTCATATATGCCACTGCTGCATAAGCTGATTTACTGGCATCGCAGAAGACGTGTATTTCATTCTTATTAGTTTGATCAAACCAAATATGCCTGGGAATTTTGATTTGACTTAATAGACCAATTTGGGAGTACCATGTTCTAAACTCCCGATCCATATCTTCGGGTAATTGAGAATCCCATCCAATTTTCAACTCCCAGGACCTCTGTAATAATAGTTTAGGAAGCAAAAATATAGGACTATAAACTCCCAAAGGATCAAAAACTTGCTGAATTTTAGAAAGGATAATCCTCTTGGTTAGTCTTCGGGGGAGATCCTTTTCAATAGAAACATCACAATTAAGTACATCCTCTACTTTGTCCCACACAAGTCCCAACACCTTGGTAGTAGTTCCTTTTTCCTCCTTTGAATTACTCACTGGTAAATTAAATTCCCACTCACGCAAGTCCATTTTTGCCATTTCCATGATATTGACAGCTGTATTCTGGAATTGTTGGACCTCCTCCTGAGAGGAGAGGGATGTTACCAAATTATCCATATAAAAGGATCTCGCCATAGTCTTTGCGATTTCAGCTGCCGGACCTTGTACAGAATTCAGATGATGATCAATAACTGCACCCAAGATGAATGGACTACAGTTAAGCCCAAATACCACACGTTTATGTCTAAAAACGGTTAACTTCATAGGGTCAGTTTGATCCCACCAAAGGAAGCGAAGAAAGTCCTGGTCTTGAAGCTGCACTGTAATCATCTGAAATGCCTTTCGAATATCGGCTAGAACACCAATACCCTTTTCTCTAAACCTAATTAATATTTCAGGTATTTTTTCCAAAAGGTTAGGTCCCTTTTCTAGATAGTCATTCAGAGAAAGACCATTATACGACCTGCAGGAGGCATCGAAAACAGGACGAAGAGGCGTCGTCCTACTTTCAGCCTTGAACACCGGCCTATGCGGTAAATAATGGCCCTTCTTTTGAGGCCTATTCTCCTCTATCCTCTCAATTAGGCCCTCTCTCTCCCATTCTTGAAGAATAGTAGAATATTCAATAACCATTTTCTCCTTCCTTAACTTACTAGTGCATGCTTCCAATCTCCTCTGCGCTATTTCTAAATTCGAGGGTATATTATTTCTTTCGCATTTCCATGGTAGCGCGACGGAATATCGTTGATCTTTGTCCCTCTTTATATTTTTTATGAAATGCTCCTTTAGTTCAGTTTCCCTTTTCTTTTTTGAGACAACTTCGATGGGATCTTGGATTCCCAAGACATCCAGCTCCCAAAGATCTTTCAAGTTGTTTCTTGCAACCAACATATTCAATGCAATTTGGACCTTATCCTCCTTACCCACCACCGGAGATCGCCCCATAAGCGTCCATCCTAATTTTGTCTCTACGGCAGTTAGGTCCTCTCCTAGATGGACGACCTTCCCGGTCAGTAATTGTCCAAAGTAGTCACTACCTATTAAAATGTCTATTTCCTCATTTCTAAAATTTGACGGGTGAATATAGATCTTTTTCCGTTTTAATTTGAATAACAAACGTCCTCTTGGAATCGGCGGTATCCTTGCACAAATTTCTGGTTGATCGAGGGCGACTATGTCTACATCAATTTTATTGGTTAGACTTCCCAGTTTCAAAACATATTTTCCGTGCAACGCCTCCTTCATATTTCCTCCCCCGAAAAGAGATTTTTCCAAACTTATCTCTCCTATTTTGTTTAAACCCAGTTTTTCGACAATTGATCTCTTTATATAGGAGTAGTGACTTCCAGTGTCAAATAACACTTTTACTTCTTTAGTCTCTTTAGCCCCTTTCAATTTCGCCACGGAAGTCATGAGTAAGATGTCATTGGCGCATGTTCGCGCAGACATATTAACACCCGTGCATGTTGCATTTCCTTCATTAACAACCTTAGATGTTTCACCTTTGAAACTATTGTTTCCTCCTTGCTTCAAAGCAATTTTATTGCAAAAGATATCTAGATGATCTTTTCCGCAATTTCTACATTTTATGTCTGCTCGGCATTCCCTTTTCAGATGGTTACCCTTTAGACACTTAAAGCAGACTTTAGCCTCCTTTATCCTTTGATCCCTCTCGCTAGGTGTAAGCCGCGAGGCAACAAAACATCTACTACTCAGGTGATTATCCCTCTGGCAGAATATGCATTTTCTCTTAAATGCGCTGCCGAATAAATTGGAGACAGTGGGCGGTGTCTTCCGAGGAGTCTTTAGTTGAGAACCTGTAGCCCTCATTGAGCTATTACCCTCAAAATTCTCCTTAGCAAATGCCATTCGCTCAGCACCCTTCACCTCATCCCGAAGGAAGTCCATCAGAGCCTGAAGTCTACCGCTGGCATCGCTCTTATCTCCATTCTCCGCTCCTTCTTCTTTTATCCCATAGCCCACAGCAGGATTCCTCTGCCACACCTGAATAATGTCCAATGGCAGACTCGACTCAACCAATGGGTAGAGGAACACGCCTGCCATCTCCGTGTTAACACCCAGTGATTCTAGGTTCTTTAAGTGAGCCGTTAGATCATCGTAGATCTCGTCAAGAGGAAGGTTTTCTTTTCTTGCATTAGAAACAACCAGTTTCAACAGTCTCCTTATATAGTGTTCTATGAGAAGGTTCTTATCTCCGAATCGATCTTTTAGGGCTTGTACTACCTTGGGATAATTATCCTCAGTTATAGGGTAACTGCACACAAGACGTTGAGCTCTGGATCCCTCGACTACCGCTTGTAGCAGATAGTGAAATTTATCTACATCCCCCAGAGTTTCATCGTCATTGATTTTACTAAATTGCCCCCACCATGAGAGCCAATCCTCTAGGTTGCCCTTAAATTTTGGTAGCTCCACTTTTGGCAACCTAATAGTTCTTTTAGATTCGGTATTTACAACCGAATTCGCCGCGGACTCCACCAATGAGCCGTCGACCCTATCCCTCGCGGTTTCACACCGAGACAAATATTTATTTTCTATGTCAAACATCCCTTGAACATAGTTTTCACAACCCTCGAATTCTTCTTCGATTTTGACCTCCGTTATGGTTTCATCCTCCAGAAGGAGCCCATGATACCTTGAATCAATTTCACTTATTTCCTTAGAGAGAGCACAAATTCGGTTATATTTAGCTCTATATTTTTCTGTATCGAAATCTGGCTTTTCTATTTCAGTCCAAAACTCGGTGGACAGCCGAGTAAAAATAGCTCTTTTGGGGGCTCTAGCCCTTTTTAAGATATCAATATTCTGCATTATTTACTATATAATTTTTCTCGAGACCTTTCTTTTTTTTTTCCTTTTCTCGATTTTGACCAGCCAATGCAGCCCACCCGGGGACGCCAAAAAATATAATGTTAAGAACGGGGTAATTAAAAAAGCTCGTGGAGGAAAAGAAAAATTCTGAACGCTCCACAAACCCCCTTTTTAACAAAATAAAAACTTTAACCTAAAGTTTGATATTGTTTTGGGCTGCCTTGGGTGTTCAAGCAAGAAAAAAGGAAGACAACAAAAGGTTACACATATAAAGTTTTGTTTAATGTTAGCTATAAAATGAAGGATAAAAAATGTATGAAAAACTTATTATTTTTTGTGTAATCCAAAATTTGCATGCAACTTAAAATGTTTTTTAACAAAAGCAGATATATAAAAATGATGATATTGACGAAATAATAAAAAACTTAGTAAAGATAAGAAAAGAAAAATACTACAAAATATGCTAGATTAACATAAAAAATATATCAATTTTTAGGAAATAAAAGCATGTGAGAGAGTGCTCACCAAAAAACAGTTCCTCTCAGTTGTTAGGTCGGCTTGCCCCCCCTGCCTTGGAAGCACAATTCGTCGTCCTCGACGAACTTCCTGTTATCTTCAGATGAAGCACAATTCGTCGTCCTCGACGAACTTCCTGTTATCTTCAGATGAAGCACAATTCGTCGTCCTCGACGTACTCCAACCACTATGCGAATCTCTCAAAAGATTCGTCTCGGCTTCACCTTTTCTTTGAGATGTCAGCCACCCTGTCCCTTCTCAGACCGCTTATATGGTCGTTTTATGGAAGATGGACGAAGTTCCCGGAGCTCATATAGGGCAAGCCGCCGCGAGGCTTTTTTCTTGTCTACTCCGCACAGCTGTGACACCAACTCTGGCCCCCGCGCCCTGACCTTTTTGACCCCTCCGCCCCTCCAATTGGTCGGTGGGTACTTTCGACGGTCCATCCGGCGGACGGACGACTACATTCTATCGGCAGGGGGGGCCGGTGTGTGAAAAGAGGAGAAGAAACGGCAAAAAATAGATTCCCCTTCGCTGAGGGGTCACACACACAAAAACCAAAAATATGAAAATAGTTATAATATTTACATATATACATACAAAATGCCATGAGTTCTAACAGATGTTGAGGGAAAAAATATTTTAACTGACTCGTTTTTTAAAATTAATTTTAAATTTAAAATTAATCATATTTGTCTATATTAAAATTTAAAAGTCAATTTTTCTATGTTCAATAAAAATATGGAATTAATATTTGCACGTAAATATTACTTATATTTCTTTCGGCTAAAAAGACCCAGTTTTGGCATAAATTACAAAATTGCATTACGATAAATTAGAGATTTCAGTGGACATTTTTTACATCAAAAAGGGAGATGTTTACTTTTGCGTAATATAGATTTGCATCAAAGCCAAAAAAACTAATATTTCTATGAATAAATAATTTCCTTAATCTCTCGGTTCTTATATAATAATTTTGATTATAAAAAAACACGTTATTTTGTTGAGTTATTGCAAAATCTTCTAAGGATAGTCAGCTACTTTGTTTAAATAAAGTTCCCTTGTTCGTCCCACATACATTTTATCAATATTTGCACATTACGTATGAAACTTTGATATGAAACAAAGTCGGGTCAGATAATATAAAAGCTGTGATAGCTAATTAGTCCAATAACGAGTTAAACAAATTGTATATTCTGTTTGTTTCACAATATTCAATCATTTTGAAAAAAAATAGAGCAATCCATAAATAGATCTTTTATTAAAAAGGTATATATTGAATCAAAATATAATTTATTTACCGTTTTAATTTATTAGCCGTTTTATTTTATTTTAATAAATAAACTTTTTGCAATTAATTTTATCGGTCTATACCTTTTAAATCTCCATTGCAATTATTCCACAATCTAATATTTCAGTTGGTTGAACGCCAACCTTTTTCAAGGTATAAATTATTTATGTGTGTCATATACATCATAGCTATGTTGTAATACCTTGATAAAGGTTGGCATTCAGCCAACTGAAATATTGGTAAATAAATTATATTTTGATCCACAATATGTGTGTGTGCTTTTTCAATTAAATATTCAATTTATATTGATGAAACTTAGAGGAAATATAGAGTAATGTCTAAAAGTAGTCACTGTCATAGCATCAGCCACATATTTCTAAATTAGTCAGAAAAAAGGAAAATTTGCATATTATTTTTGATTTGCCTACTTTGGCGAAACTGGGTCATTTGTATAGGTTGATGATATTACTAAGAGGTAGTCTCTAAGAACTAAAATTGCAGAACAATTTCCTTCCATAGTTAATTTGTATAGTTATGTTGAATACTTTGATTTCCTTTTCATTTTCCCTTCTCTCCTTTGTTTATGTTTTATTTTTCCCTTTCTCCATGAAAATGATGTATGGCGAGTCCTTACAGGACGGAAATGTCCTAATAAAGCTGTTGTTGTTTTTGTTGATATTACTAAGAGCTGAAACCAACCACCTACCTCTTAAGAAGACCATCCTGATTTGCTATATGTTTACTACTTTATTATTTTATCGATCTATTGTTTTGAATCTCTTCTTAATTGAATTTCAAAATTTACAGTATATTCAAATATATTATTCACCATATATGAATATATGAAATTCTGTATAAAATATTTAGAGGTGTGTCATATAATTTAAATACAAAATTGTAAGAAGAGAGAAGAGCGAATAATGTTTTAAAGTTGAAAACATGTTATTCAAATTGTATTCAAATTTGTTAGAAAAACAATTTAATTAGTCCATGTTATTATCTATATTTCAGAAAACAAAAATGTTCTAGGAAGTTTTCTGGTTGACTCAAAGTGTCTTAACTTGATGCATTAGAATTTAAACTATCTTCTAACATATCGACCCCCTAACTATATCCATATTAAAAGTTTTCTGTTCCAATTGTATAATGTATATGTCATAATAATATATAACTTTTGATGCTTGAGAATTCTTATTTATTGTTGTTGTTGTTGTCGTGTCCAATGAAGAGCCTCAGATATCTCCATGCATCTCTATCACAGCAGTCGCAATGTCCTCTATCTTGGGTGTGTAAAGTTGTTGTTCTGGGTCCATGTCAATTTTCTGTTGTTGTTGTGGTGTCCAATGAAGAGCCTCAGGTGTCTCCATACATCTCTATCACTGCAGACGCAATGTCCTCTTTCTTGGGTGTATAAAACTGCTTTTCTGGGTCTATGTCAATTTTCTGCAAGGCTGCTGCCATTGCTGGGCATGATAATATGTGAGTCGGTATCATCATAAATGTAAATTATTATATTTGTTTTTTTTTCGATCCAAAAATCTGATTTTTCTGAAAACCTCATCTAAAAGGTAGTTATTATAGTGTGTCTATATATTGTTGCATCATGGCTAATGAACATATTTTATTTTAATTTGTAATATTATTTTTCATATATATTAAATTCAAATTTATATTTTATATTTATTTATTTTATTAAACAGAATATGTGTATTATAAACAGAATATATATATTAGAGAATCATCATTTGTATTTAGGTACACTGTGTGACTTCACTGCTCTCTTTGATGTGAGAAATAAATAAAGGATTCTGGAGGCTACTTAAAGTAGAGTTATCTCATTATTCGCTTATATAAATTTGTAGGATGGTTGAAACACGCTCTGGTAAGATTCGAGACCCGGCACAGGAGAGGATCAAGGTTGAAGAGTCTGCCAAGCCGCAACCTGGTGCAACAATATTTATCAATCATGTAAATTTTGGTTTTCCCTAGGAAGGGAGTAGAATTGAAAATCAAGAGCTATGGGGTAACATTAAATAAGATTATGTGTTTTATTAGAAATAAAAAGTGTTTAAAAGGTGAAAAAAAGACACGAAATATTTTGAAAAATATTTCTAGTATTTCACATATAACATACAGTTTTACGAAAATAAATAATCCTTATTAAGCTAGCCCCAGGAGGCGATGTTTGATGAAGGCTGTTGCAATCTTGAGGAGGTCAGTCAGAGAGGAGATGGCAATACCTAGCCAGATACCTATGTAGCCTCCAACATTGCTGAACACGTCAGCAGTCTGGATCAAACAACATTGTACATGTGATGGTTCAAATTGAAGATTTGTTTAAAATAGTAGTGTTCAATGTGATATGTTTGGAATGGTATAACATGGACATTCTCTTTCCGGTCTTAAATATAACTGTTTAATTTATAGATAAATTATTTATAAATAAATAAATAAATAACATAATTAGGATCCACTGATTCATTAGGGGGGGGGGGAGAAGTCCGACCACACCTCCCTGCGGTCTCCCCTGGACCCTTGGAATATTCGACCAAATTCTAGTTCGTTTCCAAGATGACTAACTTGGCAACGGCACCCAATTTCCAATGAAGAACAAAGATATTGGACATTGCTGCTGCTGTGATAGAGATGCATGGAGACATCTGAGGCTCTTCATTGGACACGACAACAACAACAACTGATTCATTAGCTATAACAGCGCGTTTATAACGTGAGTGTGTGTGACACATAGAGCAATCCATAATTATATCTATACATTTCAATAAAATAATCCCGTGTATCAATATTGAGTAAAAATATCAGGCCTCCATGGAAAAGTATCTTTTTCAAAAATCTTTTTGTTCTCTATATTTTCGGCACTAATTTAAGCCATGGTTTTTTTCCCTGTAGAAGGGTGTTTGGCCCAAAAGCTATAGAATGAAATGTTTTTGAAAAATATACTTTTCCCTTGAGGCCTGATATTTTTACTCAATGCCTATATATATTAGAAGTAGTATATCATTAACATTATTTTATTTATTATAAGTGAAACAATAATAGGAATAGAGCTGCCTCCTTAATCAGGCATATTCAAGTTGATCAATTCATACCGATGATTTTCAAATGATGGTATAAAACCTTATCTTGGTTTACCTCTTTATTCGGTGCACAGATTTAGTACGTTGGCGTTCTATTAATCTGGTGCCTTCAATTCATCCTTCTATTAGTACTTTTCAGTAGGTTATCATGTCTTATCATATTGCCTATTTGATCCAGTTTCCATTTTTATTAGTATTTCAATTAGGCAACTGTTCTCTTCAGCTAGTGAAAGCACCATTTATAACACATGCAGGCCATCGTACATTGAGCAAGTGTCTCCAGCAATATATATCAAAAGCCTATATAAATCTATCGTTTTTGACTGAAAGCGTCCAGGTTTCGTCTCCAAGTAATGTACAAACATGAACAATACTTAAGGCAGCCAGTCGTCTATTTTTTGAAGGAGACAAAGAAAATTTTGTTCACACGTGGTTAATTTGTGTGTCTTCAATAAAGGCCATTGTGTATCAAATATCTTTCAGTTATTTTCTGAATCCCGATATACATGCTAAAAGATACAAATTCCTTTAGTTTTGTCCATGAGTGTACATAAAATACTCAACATCTTTTTTAAAAGGTCCTTCGGTCAGTACATCTATGGTTTTGTAAATTTTTATCCTTATTTATGAAGACAACTTTTTACCCTTGTTTAATAGGCTGATCTAAATATTAAAAATCTCTATACCATATTATTTAGCAATATATGCGCATATAAAATACAAAGTTATATTTACAAAAGTATATAAATTTGATTATTATTTAAAAGAAAATGAATAATATTCATAAGTTTACTTACCTCGTACTTGGGGGTAAAAGTATAATATTTTATTTCCTGTTTTTCATCCAAAAGTGTGCCTACGAGGAAAGATTCGCTGAAAAAAGTCATAATTAGGTTTTTTGTTAAATTTACCACAAAGGTTTCTTACATATTGTAAGCGAGGAATTCGAATCCACGCCTGAGAGGTATTTGGACAGCTCTTCCCCAGCAGTTGGCGAAATATTCCAGCTGTGGAATATAATATATTATTCAGTATAATATATATATGTTATAATATATTCCAATATATACCAATGTTCCCATGTGTTGTATGGTTATAATGTAATTGCCAAGGTGACAGAAATAAAATTTCGAGTGAGTGACAGCCGGAGCCAGAAGAAGAAAAAGATCAGAAAAACAAGTCAGGTTCCCAGGTGTGCCCCCTTCTTGCTCAAACAGATCAGTCCGTTTTGAATCACGATGATTGACAGACCCCTCTCAACAGATATCCCCTGACCGGCGTCGGCTTCACTTACTCTCTCGCCAACTCTGTGGTGACATCCAACATGCCTCGTCCATTTGTGTAATCCCAATTCCACGCCTGAACCAACTCTAATCATTGTGACTACCACAAATGCAACCAACATGCCACACTACATTCATACAACAGGATAACAACAAACTACATCACTACATATATATATATATATATATATATATATATAGGTCGTATTTTATATATGTTGTATATAGAAACAGGAAACCAATGTGTAACTACAAAATGACGTCAATAAAACGGATACCTGGGAGAGAAAGGGACGGTGAGCCGGGGGGGGGGGGGGGGATAATATAAACAAGAGAGATTTATAAACATATTGGTCGTGGCAGTACCTGATTGGACGTCCTCTCCCTCTGACGTCACCATTAGAATATAAGTTGGGTGGCTTTGAGCCCAGACAGGTTAGTAGGGTAGGAGAGTCAGATCGCCATGCTGCCCATTGACCAGAGAGGTCCCAGGACTCCCACTCAGTCTCACCCTTCCCGGAAACCACCCCTAAACCGAGGTAACCATATTCCTATGCGTGTGGTCTTCAGGCTAGTGCGCCCCCACTTCCGGCCCATGACTGCATGTTGGATGAGAAGCTCACTGTGACATTGTCAGCTCCACTCATTCACAACATATATATACATATATATATATATATACATATATATATATATATACATATATATATATATACATATACACATACATATACATATACATATATATATATATGTCATAATATTTGGAAATATGTAAAATAAAATGGCCTGTGTGGGAGTACAAGGAAAGAGGGAAGATAGCGAGGTTAACAAACAACCCCCTTGGTAAACAAGTATCACGACTTCATTATCTCCCCTAGGGGACTTATCTTACTTAAAGCGGCTAGACGGGATGATCAAAGTTCAGTTCTCACCGAAGTGGCCTCGACGCCAGTTGTTCTAGGGGTTGTTCTGGGACCTTCTATCTTTCCTCCCCGATCTATTTCCTCACGGGTTTTTGCCTCTGGATCCTGTCTCCTGTGTGTCCTTACCACCCATCGCTCAACAACCACGACTGCTTCTAGCCAACATGCCACACTGCATTCATCCAACAGCATAAACTACTACTACATTACCACATATATATATATATATATGGCTATCAATATTCTCTTGGCGATAGAATTAAAATGTATGAAACAACCTTCTATACATTTTATTTTTAAAGAGAAATATGTAATTGATAGATTATAAGACCGAGGTCTCCCAGTATTTCCATTGAACTGTTCCTACAACAACGAGTTTTTACCATCCAGAATCTGTGACCTCTGTCCTTTGAATGTCTAATTTGTTCCTCTCTCCTTTTTCAAGGTTAAAAGATTTGGACCCCATTTTGTGTCTCGCATATTGCTATGCGCCTACTTTGCCACAGTACCGTGGAATGCAACCTCATAATATCACATTAATAGAATACCCTTGAAATATATTATCTTGGAATTCGATGAAATTTGAATTATAGAGGTATTTGCAATATGTGAAAGTTTGATATAAGGTGGAACACTGTACTTAATTTTATGATTCAAATTGCATGAAGAGTAAAGTGCTGAAATTTTTAAAAGTTTCATATGAGAAAAACCATTACTCTACCTTAAAAATGTTTAGTGAGGGGATCAGTTTTTCTATGATGATTAAATAGGCAGACTTTAAAGTATGTTAGTTAGTACGTAAGCAACACTTACCAGATGTTCGAGACCGCGGTCTGAGGCGTCAAAATGAAACACAAGCTTCCTGCATACATTTCAATACAATCTCATCGAGGATGTCATGGTAGGGTATATATTTACTGGCAGTCAAGTTTGCAGCGGGTGTTGCAACCCTCCACGTCAATCTGGTCCAAGCACACTTCGTCTTCTGCATGAACACATTGGTTTCTATCATTCAAATATATAACAGTTGCAGTTATTTTGGGCATAAACGCCGTGGTTCTGACTACCATGGATAGCTACTAGCCCCATAGACTGCGTAGCTGCATACCTCGGCCTTCAACTAGCAAGTGGCAGCGGTCTGTACTGTGCCATTTGTGAGGACTGGCTGATCATGATTGGCAGGGGCTTCAGTGAGAATCAGAAATATTTGTGGGAGTCTTTAGGGAGTGCTATCCCTCAAGATAGTGGAGAGCAGTTAGCTACAGATTTTTAGATAATAAAGTTCGACATTAAAAAATTAAATTATAAAACTCGATGTATATTCATAATTTATTTTTTAAACTTGAAACGATTATACAAAAAGTGGCAAAGATATTAAGCACAAAACAAAGTCAAAAACAGAAATAATATATAAGGTTGTCCCAAAAGTTTGTGTTTTTCTTAAAACGTTATTTTTCTTATTACTTGGCGAATAATATTATTACGACGAATACATATTAAAACATAATACAAAGACATTATACATAAGGGCGAATCATATTGGTATTTCAAATTTTTTTTGAAAGTGCTACGAACTTTTGTTCACGAACATTGTATTGCATATACACAGAAATATTTTATCAAAACCATCACCATTTCTACAAAACCTGGCGGAGTTGACATGTAGAATACTGGCTGGGACACAGCCGCAGTGGGAGAAGGTAAGATTGAAGCTGCATTCACTGAGACAAGACTGGAACAATGCAACAAACCAAGTTAAACGTCCTTCCGATAGTATAAATTCAGTGATTTTGTAGAAGTAAGCATTATATATAATAATAAACAATTAAATAATTTGTAAATAAGAAATACATTTTGAAAAAGTTTTATTTATATGCACAAAAAATGAAAAAAATAAAATATTTATCTTCTGTCATTGAGCAATTAGATATATCTGAGTGAAAGTAAAAGCGGCGGGGGACAATCATTAGGAATTTCGAACCTAATGTGAATCAAATATGTAGCAACTGATTAGCGATTTTTATAAGTATTTGCTATATTTTTACCTCTTCTCTAAATATGATCTTCCCCGGCCGCTTTTATTTTCACTCATATACATCTAATTGCTCAATGAAAGACACAGATGTTAAAAATGTATTTTTTTCTTTTTAGTACATTTAAATAGAGCTTTTTAAAAATATATTTTAAATTTTTTAATTATATTTTTAGTTTTTAGTCATGATAATTTACAAAATTTAGAATCAAATTTGAATAATAATCTTTTGAATCAATATTAAAATACAAACCTTAGGCCTCTAAGGAAAAAATAAACGATTTGTAAAAACGAAACTTTTTCCTGGAGGCCTAATGTTTGTATTTTAATTTATAATCAAATGTTGAAATATATACAAAATCTAACCAAAATATTCAAATATATGTGCACATCATTTTAACTACATACAAAACTATTTGCACACTATGATATTAGAATACATATGTAATTAACCCAGGTTCCTTAGGCCTTCAAATTAACTCTCTAACCACTCGTATTGTCAGTCATGAATATATACTCAAATATTTTTGGTTTTATTTACAATGACTGGAGTCTAAGATAGTAATAGTTTCAAGCAGATTTATTTCTTGGGATATGTTTCATTTGTTATACCAAGTTGAGATTTATAATTCGTAGGAGATTGGCCGTTTGGATTATTTGTTATCAGAAAGCTGAGTAAAACAAATATGAAAAGAAGATGGTCCACTATTTGGTCTTCATTCTAGCAGTTGGGGTAAATCTCTCGCCCCTCTTTCAAAATTTCGCGGAATATAATTATGCGTGGCCATGGGCAATTAGAAAGGTTGCTGAAGTGTACTCATGTTAGATTCTTGGAAGCATGGAGATAAAAATTCTTGGCGTAAATACTCTAAGATTGATGGTTGTGTAATCCATAATGTATAAGTCTATCGATAGATTCTGTGTGATCTGAGTTATTTTATAGTGGGCTACACTTTATGGAAAAACTAGCGGAATGGTTAGTCTGAGACATTTCGAAGGTTTGCATTAATATGGCTAGCTTTAGTCGCCTAAAGAACCAAGCTTTCATCTTGGAATGTCGAATTTTCGTGATATCAGCCGCCCATTACGCGACAGAAACTACTGCGCCTATTTTCTTCATTTTAAAGGGAATATAAAAATTCTATTTTATGTCTAATACCTGCTCACCACAGTCAGCTGAAAGTTTGATATTTATTACTTGTGCTTTGCAAGCAAGTATACCAAATTCCATACTTTTATGTTGAGAGATTTTGTGTTAGTATTTATAAATATAAATTTGAACTGATTTCATCATGTGTTAACACATGTGCATTAACATGGGTAAAATATAAAGATAATTAAACGCAGCGTATGATAAAATAAACATAACGTTTTTCACCAACCTCTCTGTCTAGAGGACCTCTGGTCCTTTCCCAGTTCCCCAGGTAGTCGTAGCAGTCAGTTTTGTACGGCAAGGGAAGAAGTTGATGGAGAGCCTGGAACAATATTTCGTCTAATGAACACAATATATTAAACATATCAGTATAATATACTTTACTGAATCATCCTTATGCTATTATTCCATCGCACAATCCGCTATTGATTATTTACTTATTTACTACACGCCAATGATATACAATATCACGCGGAATGAACAGAACAGTATAAATAAAAAACAGCTATTTCTGATCGAACTATATGAATGATGAAATTTGCCAAATTGGTTCCTCAAATGTTGAATATGATATAAATGAAGTAAACTACAAAATCGTCATTAGACGTGCTGCTCTTATCTTCCCTGAAAGAATCACATCGCAATTTGATAGGTCTAAGTTGAAACGTGTAGTGTGTGTCGCAAAGAATGCCTGATCATTACCAATAGAGGTAGTTCCTTGGAGTTGTGACTAAGCTCATAAAATCATTGCAATAGAGCTCCATATATAATTCGTTTCTGTTTATTTGTTTTGGCTGATTTACATAACCTCTGCCCTGTGCAGTCATTAGCTATCATGCAGTGTCTATAGCATGGCAAAGGGAAAGCTTTAAATACTCGGAACGGCAATGATATGCAATCTACCCAATAGTCTCTAAAAGAGTCAAGCACAAAACCTTAAAAAAAATAAAATGGTTTGAGGAATATATTTGACCTTAAATATGACTTTTATATAATATTTAAATGAGAAAATAAAACAATATAAAGCAAGGTAACAATTAAGAGGCTACTCGCTCTCCTTTAAAAAACACGAATTGTATTTCAAATAATTATTTAACTTTAACGATAGAAATAAAGGTCGCCTCTCCCGCAAACTATACACCACATATTGACCGTCGCCCCGAATTAGCGGCCCCGGGTCAGTGACAAAGCCACAGCACCAGCTTTATCAAACAGAAGCATACACCTGGGGACCATAGATTCGAGCTAATGGACCTCGTCAATCCAGGGCGGGCTTTAATTTCATGAGAGATCCACAAGGGATCAAATGAAATCTTCATATAAATTTATATAGTTTTAACAATTTAGTAATATTTATCAACAAATTCTATGTTAATATTTACCATCGAGTATCGCATAAAGCTACCGTAGCCTCGGATTTTCTGGTAGCCTGTGAAGTAGGGGTTGACGAGATGGAAGGGGGAGTGGACAGCTATGGCCAGCTGGGCTTTTTCAGGGTAGAACAGCCGGGAGATGTTTTGGAGAATAACGAAAGGAGCTTGCTGCTGGAACGGATAGTACATCGATTCTGGAAAACATGGAACATTTAGACAAAACTTTGAGAGATTACCAAGTTTTAACTTAGTATATGATTGGTGTAACTTAGCATCACATTGTTGTATTAACAAAATAAATATCAATAAATTTTTATAACCAAGGAGAGAAGAAATTATTTCAAAATTCTTCACAACCTTTGTTTGTATATATTGAAAACGCTGCAACTATTGGATTAATAAAATTAATTGGTCTTACTTTTTTACATCCCCTGAGCATCTCTTCTTAATTATCTACAAATTTTGGTGTAGTTATAGATCTCTTGGCTTCCTCTTTGATTTTCTTGTTGGCCTCTTTAGTTTTCGGCATAGTTGGACTTTCTGAACGCCTTCCTTTAGGGTTCTCTTCTCCCCATACTCCTGACTGCTACTAGCGACTCAAGATGTCCACTAATGAGTACACTAAAGAGTAACTATCCTCTCACAGAGGCACTCTTTTATTTACCATAAAGATATCACGCGGTTTACCATGTAACTCACAGCAATCAGTACCATCCATTCAGGCCTTTCTATGAAGCCTTTCCTCGATTTGCAACAAAGGCGTTCCTTTCTCCCATTATTTGAATAGATTGTCGGACATATAATCGCTAACTCGATTCTACAAACCGATCAATAGAACGAAAGAAATTTCATATTGAAAATAAACCATATTAAACTTTATATCCTTAATAATGATTTTAATGTCATATATATCAATATCGATTAATTATTTTTATGTATCATAATAATTGTTACTATAAAACACATCGTTAGTTTATTCATATAGTTTAATCGATACGTTTCCTTTATATATAAATTACTATCATTGATTCCAAAGCTCTGTTGAACCTTCCTTTAGATATATGTAGTACGAGTATATTGTCAAAATTATAATAACACCGTTAGTATAATTCACATATATATTCTAATTAGTTAAGTTAGAGCCAATAGTTTAAGATCGTACCCTTCTATTAAAATATACACAGCTCCTATTTTCTACAACCACCCATATTTTGTATTATATGCTATATCTTTATTAATATAACCTGCATCATCCTTTTTTGTATTCCAACTCAAAATGATGACGTCAAAATAAAATCAGCAAAATAGTAGGTTGGGGACAGCTACGAGGCAAAACCAATGGACATGACATGCCCAGGTGGGGGCCCCATCCGGGATTTTTTATAGTCGAAAGCGCCCCGGAGTAAACACAACGGTGTCAGCTCAGAGTGTGATACACTGTGTCCATCTATGCAGGCCTCTTCTGGCTCTCTCTCCTTGTCTAGGTGTTAGGCATCCAGTTCTGTGTCATGACCTCCACCTCTGTCCCGTGGGCTGTCTCCAACCCGCTCGGTGCTAACATCTAGCCCTGCCTCTTCTTCCTTCTGTCCACGTGTGGGAATAACCTCAACACTTCGCCTCACGAACGACTGCCAGTTTATTCACGCTTGGTTTACTCAGGGTTACAACATTTATTTGCTATACATTATAGTCAAAAGGACGCTTATGAATTGCTTAAATACATATTGAATTATATATAATACATTTATCATTATAATTATGAATATCAATGTTGGCAAGTTTTCACCCTAGGTAAACCGATAGAATTAGGCTTTTATAAAATCTATATGAGATTTTTAAGTGGCGATATATTTGCCAAATCCGTTTTTTGCACTGATATTCACAATATAAAATCTCTTCGACAAACTGCATGATACCTTTTGCTAGATTTATTTAAAATATGCTATTATGCTATGGTAATGCAGTCGTGGTTAAAATCTGGAAAATATAATAATAAATATAGTTTTGATCAGTAATTGCTTTAATTGAGCAAAAGGAATATATAAAAACATAATTGGATAAAAGTACTGCCTGGCTTAAGGCTTAAGAATAAAAAAATGCAAAACTTATTAACATAATGTACAAAAGGTTTGAGCCGGCCATCGGGAAAGAGAGAAAATATCTTTATTTACGGGGCTGCTAACCAAAATAAATGATTTTTGAGCTCCAATGGCCGCGTAAAGCGGAATATATAAAACCACTATGACCAGGGTGGAGAGGCTAAGGACAGGATCACCGTCAGGGAAGGGGCAGGTTAGGCCGGATTGGGTCCGCGGAGGTCAGGAGGCAGGAAGAAGGCGGGAGGACTAGAACTTTGCAGCTCTAGCTCTGGCAGTTGGGCTAGACATTGATCTTGCCTCGTGGTCGGCAGAGAGGCCCTTGGTTGAGCAGTTGGCGCACTTGGACGTGCGCGGGTTGGCAAGAGTTGGACAGCTTCGGCCTTGGTGGTCACCAAAAGCGAAGTGGAAGCAGGTGGCTGTAGCTTTGGTGCACCTATCGGCGTTGTGGCTTAGCCACAGCAGCGGTAGCAGACGCGGACGCGGACGGACTCCTCGTAGTTCAGGATCACTTGGTTCACAATGCCTTGGTCCTGCCGCGTCTTCCAATGGCCTTGTAGGAAGTCAAGTCCAGCTCAATAAAGGCCGTGCAGGTGCCATTTCTGGTCGGAGATCTGTGTGCCACTCGGACAGACTTGTCTCCAGGAAGCTGGCTGAGGGCATAGGTGAAAGGAAGGCCTTGACAATGTCCTTATCCGCGGTTTCCGCCTCCACGTTGAATAGGCAGATTCTTGGGAGGAATTGCCAGTTTCCGGACTTTCAGGCCCTGGACCTTGTTGTACAGGGTAGAGCTGACGGCAGGAATGGCCTCTGGAGTGTTGGAGTGCATCACCAGCTTTCCCCTGGTGCGCAGAGACGCCCAGACGCCTTGGGGCAGAGTGTGGGCAGCGCGGACAGCTTTGAGGATGTCCCTCGGGTCAGCCTGCGGGTTATCTGCAATAACCACGATGTGGGCCGCATATTTCTCCCCATTGAGGGTGCCTTTGGCAAAGGCAGGCTTGGGGGCGAGGGAAGATGCTGGCTTGACTGGAACCAGTGGTTTGCTTCTCTTAGCGGGCGGGTTTGACGCCTCTGGCTGCTTCCTCTTGGTTAGAGCAGGATCTGGCTTCTTGGAAGCAGGTGCTGCCACAGGGACAGCAGCTGGAGCGGGGGTGGCAGGCTTGATGAGCTCGGTCTGAGATCTGGAATCCTTGCAGGTGGGAGAGGTGCTAGTTTGAGTGGTTTGGCAGGTTTTCTTGGGCATTTGGGCATCCATGATTTCATCCAGCTGCATGAAGTAATTCACGGTGCCCGCGAGGTTCTTCACATCCCTAACTAGGCACTTGATTATTTCTGTTCGCCGCTCAATGAAGCGAACAAGGTCCAGGTGAAGAACTGCTAGGGAGGGCTGGCCTAGGGATTGCAGTATTTGGTAGTGAAGGGAGATGACCATGTTGTCTTCTTCAACAAGAGCCGCGATGTCAGCCGAGGGTTGAGAGGGCTTGTTGGCTTTTTTCTTCTTCTTCTTGCAGGAATCCATACGGCCATCGGGAAACAACAACAATGAGTTTTTATAGGGGAAGCGCGACCTCTGGCGGTCGATTTAACAGAGTATTTGAATCTATGAAATATAATTTCTCGAATAATATAATATTTTAGTATAACATATATATGGATTTTATTTAATTTTCTAAGTTTTATTAACGTAATTATACCACCTATGTCGAAGGGCTGCTACGCTCGAAAGCTCGTATTATGGAGATTATAAAGAAACTCTTAGCAAATTTTATTTATAAAATATTACCTCAAAAATGTGCAAAAATATTTTCTACTAAATATCTAAAGAATAAAACAATATAGAATAAAAAATACTTTGTTAATAGTATACAGTAGAATGAATAAAAATAAATAATGTCTTTCAACTTTTTTTTTTTCATTTAGGTTTAGCCAATTGCACTGAATCACGAGAGAATTGTTCCTCGCCATCTATTTCTACCTGGCTTTAAAGGAATCTTGACAGCCCTATGGTCCGGTTGGAACAACTGGTGATTCAGTATGAAACATTCGGCCAATTCTCCAGTTTCAGTCATCATAGGATACTCCAGGAAGTTGTCTCTGAAATAAAAACAAGGTTATCAGTACCGCAATATAAAACCTATGCTGAATATTTAAAAAATCCTGAGTATTTTTACTATACACGAATTTATTCGGTAGGTATTAAAAGGCTGTTTATAGGCAGAAATATACCCTGTTCGAGATTGTTCATATTTTAATCGATTCACATTTAAGCAATTAGCGAGGCGAGTTTCTTCCTACTCAGAAATTCTTATATTTTCCTGAATTGACATCTTTGAACATCAGAGTAGTGATATTCCCACGTGGAAAATTAGGGAAGACAAAAACTTCAGGAGGAAAGAAAATTTATTTCAGGCAAGGACTAACTATGAATGGTAAACAAAAGATAAGCCACGAGGGAAATTTACAGAGTTGCATGATATAAACATAAAAATGACCACTCTGTTAATAAAAAAAATAAAATCAATAAATACTCTGTTACAATATTGTCAAAAGAATCTGGTGTATTAAGCTTGAGTTGATTAGACGCGTATGATGTTACACAAATGAGACAAGTTAATCAAATAAAAATGCATACCTGTATACCATGATTTCAGGTTATGGGCATCATCAGTAGAGCAGTTACTACGATAACATCTATATCATTTACGAAATTAGCATCTGAATTATCAACGGTAACTAAGATAACATCCTACGAAAGAGTAATGAAAGTGGCCGAATCTACTGGTAAGATGTTTTAACTGATCAAGTGGAACTGCAGATCTTAGGCCATAAAGAACTGTAAATGTAAAGGAGGATAATTTGCATATACAAATTAGATACATTTTCCTTTTAAATATATTTATGAAATATATTATCGAATGCATTTAAATTATAGATCTTATAATCTTCTCAGAGTAGAAAGCTTAAATGTATTTAAGTGATGTGCCACAACACGAGGCTTGACAAATTCGAAAGAAAAACCTAGTTTTTCACCATGGTTTCTTATTTGTGCCTATGTTGATTAGGGTTATAGCGTGAAACCATGGTGTTCAGATTTACCGAAGATGGTATTGTCGTTTATTTACTGACTAGACGAATGGCCCGGGCAACGCCCGGGGTTTACCCGGGTGCGAATATATTTTAAAAAACGTTGTCTTGGGTGGTCGCTATAGACAGGGTGGTCTGTATAGACAGGTGTATGTATCACACTGCTGATAACAGGGTTGCCTGAAGTGAACGCTATAGACAGGGTGGTCTGTATAGACAGGTGATTGTAACACACTGATGATAACAGGGTTGCCTAAAGTGACCGCTATAGACAGGGTGGTCTGTATAGACAGGTGGATGTATCACACAGCTGATAACAGGGTTGTCTAGACTGGCCGCTATAGACAGGTGTATGTATCACACAGCTGATAACAGGGTTGTCTAGAGTGGTCGATATAGACAGGGTGGTCTGTATAGACAGGTGTATGTATCACACAGCTGATAACAGGGTTGTCTAGAATGGCCGCTATAGACAGGTGGATGTAACACACTGCTGATAACAGGGTTGTCTAGAGGGGGGCAGGGAGGAAGCCAGGGGGCAGGCAGCCAATGGGCGCGCATTCTATCCGTGAGCTTCAGACATACAGACAGACAGAATAAGGCAATTATATAAGTAGATATTGTCGCGTTGAAAATAGTCGCGAGGAGAGTGGTTACTTATAAAGGAACTTTATTCTCGGTAACAACGGTCTAAAATTGTAGCTACCCACATTTATATAGCAATGACACAATTCAAGCCAAACTTTGTAAATCTAATACAATCTAAATCTTAAAATTATGTAAATAACAAGTAAACCACGCTACAATATGTATTTGAGTGTTTTATTCTTAGGAAAATCTAAATGCTTTTAAACAATTCCTTTTATGCATTTGTACCTGAATACATTCCCCCTAAAAAAGTTATAGAATTATTTATATTATTAAGAAAAAAAGCACCTTCTTATCGTGCAACTTAAAGTTGCTGATGGCTTGCGCCATCTATCGGAATAAATTAAAACTATTCATTGATTAATTATTCCAGAATTGGCCAAATACCTATTCTTGATTAATCAATAAAAGCTAACCACATACTAATTGTTATTCTGGAATAATTAAAAATAGTTGATATTTATTCCGATAGATGGCGCAAACCATCAGCAACATTAAGTTGCACGATAAGGAGATGCCTTTTTCTTAATTTATGAACCTTATCCCAGGACAATGTCACATTTGTACTCTATTTTTTATATTATTTATATTATGTTTATTAATATTATTATTTCTTTTTTTTTTTTTTTAATTTAGGAATAAAGGGTAAAAGGTTTTTCTCAAATTTGTTTATTTATTTATTAGTAAATGCATTATAGTATTAAAAAAAGCTTATAATATTTTTTATATGCGACTTACTTTATAAACGACTCCAGGTTCCATGGACAATATTCAAGGACTAGAGAATCATTAATACTGCTCCCGTACTTTGCAAAATCAAATTTTGAAGCGTGGAATTTCAGATGATGAAAATGTTTTTCTTTTATCTGAAAACATCCAACGTTAATTTTAAAACATTCCGTCATCAATTTATACAAGGTAAAAATGTATGGATATCACTTTGTTTAAAATGCATTTATTAAAAATGAACATTGTATAAAGTTGATAAATATTCTAAAATAATCTCACCTAGAAAATTGATTAAGCACAAGAGGGTCAGAAAGATGAGGTATTTATTCTTATCTAAAAAAATATTTATTCTTACATAAAAAAAAAAACAGGTAGGCAATGGAAGAAAAAACGATGTCGTGTCTTCTTCTTTCGTATCTTCACTCAATCATATTAGGGTATTAGGGCTGTAGAACTTATGATTGTGCTTTGGTAATTATGCTGCTGCTGTGGATGAGTATTACCTTATAAATTTTCAATTATATCAGGATGAAAGAAAAGTCGAGAGACTGGAAATCTCAACGATATAAACCAATGAAATCACTTAAACTATTGCAGATACTAATTCATAATACTAATAACTATTGCAGAAAATATAGCATCTCATCTCAAGACAGAATATGTATAGTTCCAAGAATTTTGATGATTGAAAAGGTCCTGAGATCTATGCTCGTTTTCTAATAGGAAAAAATATATAACGATATTTTTTAATAGAATAAATATTTACTCTAAATTCTTCCTTGTCTGTAGTTTCACAATGGGAGGGATTGTCTTCACAATATTTGTACTTGTCGAACCTGAAACACAAAGGTAAACGTTCTATTAGACAAAGTATGATGTACATATATTGAAATGTGTATTATTTTTCAAATATGGTATAACACTTTATCGTTAAGACTATAAGGTAAAATATTCTCGGAGAAGAATGTATTTTAAGAAAAAAGTCAAGCTCACCAGTTTGTAGCACAGATAGTGATGGCAGGAACAGGTTGGAACTCTGAGACAACAATCTCGGTATTGAGTACCACAGGACGGTTGAACACCAGCTGTAGATAGAAGAAGGTCTGGTAGAAGAATCCCACCCAACAGGACAGGAAGACAAATGTCTTAAGACGAGATATCCATCTGTCAGACCTGGCGATCTGAGGAATCCCGGCAACGACTGAATTCTCCAAGTAGACTCTCAGAGCTTCCTTCTTCTCTTTTGTTCCTAGAAATACCATTAATATGGAATATCAGTTTGTATCCTACATTTCATTGTCTTTTTTATAGCCTATATCCTATATTTGACCCTGAAACTGTCTTTTATTCTCTTCTAAATCAATCGATAGACGATTGCTTTTTCTGTTTATATTGATATTATCATGTACAAATTTAGGAAAGACATACCTTAGAAAGACAAGGAAATTTATTTGATGAAAAACAAATTTATAACATCTATTGGCCGACGATTAACTTCTACAAGTAGACACACAGAGCTTCCTTCCTCTTTTTTGTTCCTAGAAATACCATCAACATGGAATATCATTTTGTATTCTACATTTCATGATTTTTCTGGATAGCCTATATCTCTTATTTGACCTTAAAATTGTCTTATTCTAAATGAATCAATCGAAAGACGTTTTTTTATTTCTTATTATATTGATATTGTCATGTAGGAATTTAGGAAAGACATACCTTAGAAAGACAAGGAAATTTATTTGATGAAAAACAAATTTATAACATCTATTGGCCGACGATTGACTTCTACAAGTAGACACACAGAGCTTCTTTCCTCTTTTTTGTTCCTAGAAATACCATCAACATGGAATATCATTTTGTATTCTACATTTCATGATTTTCTGGATAGCCTATATCTCTTATTTGACCATAAAATTGTCTTATTCTAAATGAATCAATCGAAAGACGTTTTTTTATTTCTTATTATATTGATATTGTCATGTAGGAATTTAGGAAAGACATACCTTAGAAAGACTAGGAAATTTATTTGATGCAAAACACATTTATGATATAACATCTATTGGCCGACGACTGACTTCTACAAGTAGATTTTCAGAGATTCCTTCCTCTTTTTTGTTCCTAGAAATACCATTAACAAGGAATGTGAGTTTGTATCCTACATTTCATGTTTTTTTTCTAAATAGTCTATATACCTCTTATTTGACATTTAAATTGTCCAATTCTCTTCTAAATCAATCGATAGACGATTGTCCTTTCTGAGCATATTGATATTGTCATGAAGAAATTTAGAAAAGACATACCTTAGAAAGACCTGGAAATTTATGCATAACAAATTTATAATATAACATCTATTAGCAGTTTCCGCAAACTAAGGGATTCTGTTCGATGTCAAAGCTCGTTTGCAGAGACGGCCAATAGATGGTACTTAGTTTTAGCTACTATTTTGCCGGAAGAGGCGACCTTTATTTTTATAAATCAATTTCTCCCGAAATATACAATTTCTCTCTCTATATGTTTATATTAGATAATAAAAAAGCATATATTGGATTTAATAAAATATTTATTTTGCCAATATTTCGGCTGGCTGAACGCCAACCTTTATCGAGGCATTACATTTTTGTATACACAAACTCAGCGCCGCATGCCGTAATGCCTCGATAAAGGTTGGCGTTCAGCCTGCCGGAATATTGGCAAAATAAATATTTTATTAAATCCATTATATGCCTTTTTACTATCTAAAGAATTAAGTATGGATTGAACTATTTTCAAAACAAAATATGTTTATATATTTAGGTAGTTGTAGTCATAATATTACTAAGAGGTTCAAACGACCACTTACCTCTTAAGAAGACCATCCCAATATGCTTTAAATAGTTGCAAATTAATATTTTATTGAGTATATGTTTAAAAGTTAATGCCATTCAATTTCACCGTGTAACGTATATTTAAATAAGTTATTTAGCATAAATCTCATGAATATAAATTGACGCGAATGTGTTAGAACTAAAATTTTAAAAAGTTGAGGTAATCTCGAAATGATCAATATTAATAGTTGTGCGCAGTAAAGAAACATTTCAATTAAAACATAATTGCATATTTGCCATCTAGGTGTTTAAGATGTGCTAATGGGACGTGAATCACTTGGTGATGAAGAGCTTTTTGCAGGTACTAGACATTTATTAAAAATTATTGCATTGTTAGATACAACATTATATATATATATATATATATATATATATTAGAAAATAAAAAGGCATATATTGGATTTAATAAAATATTTATTTTGCCAATATTCCGGCTGACTGAACGCCAACCTTTATCGAGGCATTACATCTTTGTATACACAAATTCAGCGCCACATAGTGTTATAAATGAATTAAATATCGATTGCTCTATTTTCAAAAAAAAAAAATATATATATAGAATTCCATTTTGTTTTCTTCATGTTGAAAAGACATTCTAAAGCCGAATGATTTGTAATAACTCAAAATGTATAGTTCTCAAGATAAACTTCAAAGTATTCCATAGATTGAACTACAGCGAAGCATTCCAACTCAAACTGTGCTTATGGGACGTGAATCACTTGGTGATGAAGAGCTTTTTGCAGGCAGGTATGGCAATAGCAGACTGCAAGCGTAAAAATGAAAACTGGACTGTAGACCAGGATTAATGGAGTGTGGTTAGCCAGAGATGAAATATTGCTATTTATTGTGTGGTAATTATAACTTCACGCTTTTTCCGGGTAGAAATCGTATAAAATTGAACAAAATATACTAAAATTTTATTTTAAAATTATTGCCTTGTTAGATACAGCATTATATATATATATATAATTCACCTTTGGTTTCTCCATGTTGAAAAGCCATTCTAAAGCCGAATGATTTGTAATAACTTCAAATGTGTTGTTTTAAGATAAACTTCAAAGTATTTAACAGATTGGATTTACAGCAAAGCATTCCAACTCAAATGTAGAATAGTTCTGTTGATGCGGTAGAAGTTTTCTTGAATAATAGAAAATTACATGTTCTTGATTATCACTTCCAATTTGAGCTAAAATAGAACCAATTCCTAGTTTAATGCATCTGTGTAAAGCTTACATGGCAAATGACGGATCATATGTAGTAAGAACTGGGTTTGTAGATAAATGGAACTATAGTTTCTGAAATGATTTGTCAACTTCACTAGTCCATTTGAATAACTTATTTTCTTGTCAGGCTTGTTTAAAAATCTGCAATTTCACTAAACTTGGGAATATATTTTCTGTAGTAACTTGTTAAACCCAAAAATTGCTTTATTCGTTTCACTGTATTAGGCTGAGGAAACTCATTTATTGCCTTTGTTTTTTCAGGGTCAGGTTTTATCTTGTTGTGTCCTATGATATTTCTTAAATATTTTATTTCCTGTTTTTCAAAGGAACATTTCTTCAATTTGAGTTCTTTTTGTTGTTCAGATGGGAAGTGAGTTTCAGCAGATATGGAAAAATATTCATTTTCTTTAAAATACACAGCTTTGTTTTTTGTATCAATTATTAATCCCATTTTTCCTGCTATGTCAAGTCCAATAAGCAATGGATAGCTAAGGGTTTCCACTACCTGAAGTTTACACTTGATTAGTTAGAATGGAATTTCAAAGTTACTTCCACAGAACCTAAGGTATAAGTTTAACTGTTCACCTGTTTAATTTTAATATATCATTTCTATTCAATTTTAAATTAAGTTGTTTTGAAAGTGACCAACTGAATAATGAAATAGTGGAGCCAGTATCAATAAAAGATGAAATGAGCATATCATTAAGTAAAACTTCAACAATTTATATGGATTGGTGATATTTGATATGAATCAGCAGCTGGTTGTTCAGTATCTGTGGTAGTTGGTTGATGTCTCTGCTGCTTAACTTTATAATTTGGATCAAAATACTCACAGTCATTTATCCAAAGTTTGAGTTGCAATCCTTTTTTTTTTACAAATTGGGCTCCAATATTGGCAATATTTTGAGGTTGAAGATGTGGTTATATCAATCACTTAGTTTTTGTTACTCTGTTGCTTTATTTGATTGTTATTTTTTTCAACCTCCATGGCTATTTGCATCCAATGTGATGGATCTTTAGGCTGAAGTGCCACAAAATGATTCTTCTATTCTAATGGTAATCCATCTGTAAGCATTTGCAATTTTTCTAAATTATTGAGGCTTGTTTGATTCAATAGTCTAATTTTCTCTCTATAATAATCTTCGGCTGTTTCTTCTTTTCTAAGTCTTTATTTAGATGTTTCTACTATAGGGTTTTCAACTTTGCAACCGAAACGCTGGATTAATTTAGACTTTACAGTATCCCATTTTTTAATAGATGAATTGCCTAATATCTCATCAGCGAACCATTCCAAAGCATCTTTTGATACATAGTAAATTAAACTATTGATTCTGTTAGAGTGTAATTTATTTTTACTCGGCGTAAATGTTTTATTATATTTGACCAGGAGTGCCTGGTCACGTGTGCGTGTTTGATTGTATATATAGTGTGCTTGGAAATAAAATGTTAGTGTTAAGTTGGGCTTTTGTGAGACTCGTGCTTTCACCTTAGTTAGAGCTCGGAAAACCCGCTTCATTTAGGACAAGACCTCGGCGCTTACTATACCTCTGGGTGAAGAGTGAATAAAAGAGAACCAGCCAGAAGAAGATTGGCTAACATTTTGGTCCCTCGAGCCGGATCCAGGTTACAGGATTAAGGCTACAAGACTCAAGTTACAAGATTAGAGTTGTAAGATTAAGAAGAACTCACTCTTGATTAGAAGTTAAAGTTTTAAAATTCGGAAATTCAATTTGTCAATACTAAGATAATCAAGAAAAAAAGGCCTATGCAAATTTAGGCAGGATCATAACAAAAGAAGAATTAATGTAAATAAGGTTTTAAGAAAGTTTTGCAAATTGGATTAAAAAGATAAGGCAGAGGTATAGTGCGTTAAGCAATAAGTTAAAAACAAAAAGCAAGTCTAAGCCATGAAGCGGGCTATAAGAAGTAGAGCCGTTCAAAGAACGACCATCTCCAAACTGATTAAAAGGATGGAGGCAGAATTGGATCGGGAGGCTCCCTCGGAGAAGTTCGTAAGAATTAATTACAGAATAATGGAGGAGTATATGGTGAAGATCCAGGATGAAGATAAGTTGATCTGGGAATTGATGCTGGACGATGAGGAGAATGATGACAAGGTACTAGAGGAGGAGAGGGATACAGTGATCCATTATTATGGGAAGTGGATAGATCTTGAAAATGAAATAAATCATTTCCTCAACTCTCTGAAGAAAAATACGGAAGCCCTCCATGGTGCTAGTTCGGAAAAGGGCTCGCTGCCTGAAACAAGAGTTTGCCGATTGCCCAAATTGGATATGAAAATCTACGATGGAAGCAGTTTAGAAGTCGGGATGAGTGAGAAGCCAAGGGTTGTAGGAGTTACCTTGATGAAGGGAGTTGATCCAGCTTCTATTAAGGAAGATGCTGGGATTGTGGTATCATCCGAGCAAATGGTAGAAGAGACATCCAAGCAGATTGCCGTTTAAGAAAGTAAAAAGGCTCAAGTAGTAAAAGGGCATTTTGCTGAAGACGGTGAAAAGGCTCAAGTCATGAAGAAGTCTGTTGTAGAAGTTGACGAAAGTCATAGGGCTGAAGTTAAGAAAGAATCCTTTGAAGCAGATGAAGAGAAAGGGCTGGATGTGGAACAAGGAATGGATTCAAAGAACACTGAAGAAGTGAAGCTGCTATATGCAGAACAAGGTACTGATTCAAAGGTGGCAGAAGAGCTAGATGCAGAACAAGGTGCCGATTCAAAGGTGGCGAAAAGGCAAGACGCAGATTTAGAAAATGGGAAACACTCAGAAGCTGAAACCAAGGACAATGGAGTAGGTTATGAATCGGTGAGAAATTCTATAGCGGTAGCTGAGGGCGCTGATCAAGTGGAGATTTCAGATGGTGAGGCTGAGTCCATTGATGATATTGAGGAAAGAGTTGTCAGAGTTCCAGCATCGAGGAAATTGGTGGAAGCGGGACAGACTGGAGATGTGGAATTTAAAGTAAAAGGATACTATTTGCCTGATCGCCCTGTATTTGAGTGTGGGTCCAAAGCGACGCCTATACGGCCAGTGTTTGACGGCGCTTCCTGTCGAGGACGCAACGGACTCGCGTTGAAACGATATTTGAGGAGAAGACCCAATCTACTGAGGAGAATTCCTGAAATAGGGATAAAACTTCGGGAAAATAAATTTGGAGTTTTGGCCGACATGGGAAGATATTCCCGGATGATCGCCATTAAGGAAAGTGATTGGGACTACCTTAGATTTCTTTGGAAGAAGAAGATGGACAACTGATGGTTTTTGGGCGGGAAATCGTTGTAGACGATTTTAATTAAGTGTCCCGTACCTCAAAATCCTGAAGAAAAGGAAATGGTTGAATGATGATGCAAAGGTTGGAGAAAGTAAAACGCTTTCTAAACAGGGTTGTACCATCCAGATCACCTATGTGAAGAGAGAACCAATAGAAAAAGGTTCAATTGGCAAATATCTTCCAAACAATAAAATGCAATTTGTATCAAAGGAAACTGTTTCTGGAGCTGTGGTAACGCCAATATTATATACTCCGGCCAGTTCTCCAAAGGGGCAAGTGCCTACTCCAGCGAAAGGTCTTAATTTAAGAGACAAGTCTCCAGAAAAGTCTGGTAAAAGTGCTAAACTGGAGAGGATTACGAATCCGGTAGATTATAGGACTATTATATTGAGTGGTTTGAGATCTTTAAAGAAGATTTCGGAATCCTATGACCGCTCTAGGCCTTCAGACGACACCTCTGGGCCTTCAGACTATACCGCTAAGCCTGCAGACGATGCATTAGCATCAGATCCTGATTCTTCAAAGGGTAAAGCTCAAGGTTCTCAAGAGGTTCCAGAAATTGCAGTAGAAGATTCTGACGAAAAGTCTGCAATTGAGGATTCTCAACCTTCAGAGCCTCTTGATGTGGAGGGTTCTGGAGTGGGGGCTTCAAGCGATGTAGAGGTAAGAGCTCAAACAAAGAGCCCTAGAGCCATGTCTTCCAAAATACTTTGCATAAAGAAAGAGGAATCTAGCATAGACTTGGAAGAGGAAGACACTGGAAGAAACGAACCCTCTCCGGCCTCAATCACCTTCAAAGCCCAAGAAACCACAGATTCTAAAGAAATTGATCTGACGATTTTGGGCAACATTGCGAGAGAACATTGCGCACAAGGGATTACATTTGAACAGTCCAATGTTATAAGGACATTGGGTTTGGGATGGATCCAAAGTGAAGACTGTTTCTTATATGAAGTTCAGTCGTTGGAAAGGACATCGGCGACTACCACGAGCGAAATGCTTTCCTTCATCGCCAAGTTGGAGCATCCCTTGGGATGGTTGGCACCTGTCCTTGTAACAGGAAAAATAATGTTCAAAGGTTGTGGATAACGGGATTACATTGGGATGATCCGATGGATGAGTCATTGATTGAAACATGGACTGATTTTCATAGGAAGTTTGAGAATACCCCGATGGTTGGGTCTCGGAAGGAATATCCAGGGAGTAAAATTGCATGGATTCGGTGATGAGTCTGAAGACGCCTATGCGGCAGCTGTTTACATAAGAATTCCCACTGATGATGGAGTCAGTGTAAGACTGTTGGCATCAAGGACTAAGTTGGCTCCCATGCGGAAGATGTCAATTCCACGCTTAGAATTGTGCGCGGCTCTTCTGCTGACCAGACTGGTGAAATATATAATGGAAGAGTTGGATATCAAACTGGAGAGTGCTACCTGTTGGTCCGATTCTACCATAGTTTTGAGTTGGTTAAGAACTATGTCTAGAAATCTCCCCACTTTCATCGGCAATCGAGTCGCGGAGATTCAGAGTTGTCCACAGGTCAGGGAGTGGCGCTGTGTTCCTACAGGAGATAATCCAGCGGATATTGCCAAGCGAGTCCTAGCTGAGACAGTCTTCCATCTGGTGGACAGGACCTACCAGGTTATCAGCGGAATCAACAGAATGGCCTAGAGTGCCTCCTGTGTTTGAGAACCAAAGTCAAACTGAGCTCCTGAGTGTTCATGCCCTCAGTGAAACACCTTTCTTGGTGGCTATCGGAGAGATGAGCTCAACCTTTAATGGGTATATCCGAAAAGTGGCCTGGATGTTGCGTTATTGCCATAACTGTCGCTACAGTGCGGAGCGATATCAGTCGCACTTAACCCCAGCCGAACTGAGAAATGCTCATAGGAGAATACTTCGGGCAATTCAGTGCCAGCATTTCAGGGAAGAAATAAGAGGTTTGACCACTTTAGGATCAGTAAAGCGCACGAGCAAGATTTATGGTTTAGCACCGTTCCTCGACGATCAAGGAATCATTAGAGTCGGCGGTAGATTAAAATGGGCTCCATCTATGACATATGAACAAAAACATCCTGCGCTATTGCCTTCATCAGGAAAGGTAGCTCAGATGATTATTCAAGCGGTTCATATGCGGACTTTGCACGGAAGTGTGCACCTGATGCTGTCCACATTGAGACAGAATTATTGGATACTGAGAGCAAAAGATCAGGTGACGAGATGCATTCGAGAGTGCGTGACATGTTGTCGATACAATCGCGTCACTCAAGGCCAGCTAATGAGCGATTTACCCAAGGAGAGATTAACACCGGGTAAACCCTTTTCAATTAGTGGTGTAGATTATGCTGGACCTGTGAACCTTCGATTGTCCTAGGGTAGAGGCCGAAAGACTGAAAAAGGCTACATCTGTCTATTTGTGTGCTATGTGACCGAGCCGTACATCTTGAATTGGTCACAGATGCCTCTACACCCACCATCATGTCGGCTTTTAAGCGATTTGTAGTGCGAGGAGGGCATTGCACTCGGCTATATAGTGATCAAGAAACAAGTTTTGTAGAGTTGCACGACAGTTACGTTCACGTTTCTATCTGGCTCAGGATCAATTAAAAGAACTGGCTGCCGTGTTAGCTAATGATGGAACTAAGTGGAAGACCATCTCTCCCAATGTCGACATCAATACGTTAGTATTGATAAAAGCGGAAAGAATGCCCCCTGCACGGTGGCTTATGGGCAGAGTGGTGGAGACATATCCTGGGAAGGACGGCCTGGTGCGGGTTGTTTCCGTGCGGACACCAGTTGGAGTGCTCCGAAGACTCTTGGTGAGGCTGGTGCTGCTTCCGGTGGCCCTTCCGGAACTTGATGTGACCCATCAACTCGGGGAGGAATGTTAGAGTTTAATTTATTATTACTCGGCGTAATGTTTTATTATATTTGACCAGGAGTGCCTGGTCACGTGTGTGTGTTTGATTGTATATATAGTGTGCTTGGAAATAAAATGTTAGTGTTAAGTTGAGCTTTTGTGAGACTCGTGCTTTCACCTTAGTTAGAGCTCGGAAAACCCGCTTCATTTAGGACAAGACCTCGGCGCTTACTATACCTCTGGGTGAAGAGTGAATAAAAGAGAACCAGCCAGAAGAAGATTGGCTAACAGATTCTTTCACTTTCATCTAGCTTTATAGTTTTTAATTCATATAGTTTAAGCCAAGATTCAGGACGAATTGAACCTTTCTCAACTCTAAATTTTTCTTATTTGTTTACGCCTGCCGCCATTTTATCTTTCTTGCGTCGAAGCCTTTTGTATAATATCCTGTTCGGCTGCGCCAAATTTTAATGTAACGTTTTTGTGTTAAATGTTAAAATGTTGTAATGTTGAAATATATTTTTACATCGTAAATTTATTTTTTGTTGTTTTATAATAATGTTGTTGGTTATTATCGTTTGTTTATAAAAAAAATACAATGTATGTGATGATGATAACAAAAATTACGTTTTAAATTAATATACAAAATTCATTGAAAAAAAATATTTGATTATAAAATTCACAAACGTGACAATGTATATATTTAAAATAAAGTTTCGGGAGGATTATTTCCAAGTACCAAAATTGTTTCCTCTCCCTTTGAAGATGCCCTAATGCAAGTTATTTTTTTATCTGAATTCGCCCCACACAAAACTGGTATTTATGAAATAAAAAGGTAAATATCAAAAGAATCTTGTTTTATATTTATTCAAAAGAGAGATAACTTTAGGAAAATCTTTAGGTATATTAAGATTAAAGAGGTAGTAAATATTTTATAGTATACAAGATTAATCTACATAGTATAGTGAGAATGTTTTATTAAAAAATGAGGCTCCATATTAATAAAATTATCAGATTTTCCACCGCAGCCCAAACAACAAGTCAAAATGGGCAATAGTTGTTCACCATGCATAAGGAAACACAAACTCTATAACACCATCCAACGATCCTCCAATTATGACGAAATCATATCTAAATATTTTACCCAGGAATTAGATATATTGACCTGGAAAGAGAGAAACCAAGATCCACAACATCTGCCAAAAAAGTGACCATTGCAAAAAATATTTTCTTCAAAGAATTTGAAAAAGCAGAGGCACCTGACCGACTGTCTATAAAGGCAGTGAATAAAATAGACGAAGATTCATTCTTCGTGGAAGAAAATACATCTTGTTTTTTCCTAGTTGTCCACCACCAACATCAAGAAGGTTTTGGTTCCAGTCATCAAGAACCAAGTCACCTTATAAAGTGGAGCAGATGCTGAAAGAAGCATTACAGAAACTTCTCCATTACCAGCATATTAAAGCCAAAGAAATGGCTGATAAGAAAGCCAAAAAGGAAATGCGCCTTAAGATGGGGGGTTTTCGTACCTCTGCCATCGAGTTGAGGCAGCTTGAAGAAGAGGAGTAGGTCAAGAGGCTGCGAGGTAAGTCCTACATTAGTTAACAAGATAGGTACCTAACATACTGTGTACAGGAGCGTTCCTGCCCGCCCGACCACCTTCCAGGTGTACTCCGGGTGGACCGCCACTCCCCCGGTGGTACAACGCTCCTCGCGGTGGCAGACCATCAGCCACCGCCACTTGGCCTCTCCTCTTCTGCTTCTCTGATGCCACTGGTCAGCAAAATTAAAGGAACAACACATATTTAAGAAAAAGAAAAGTTATATTAAGGGATATATATCAAGTTTTGGTATATTCAAAAGCTTTCATGAATTAAGAGAGTATGTAAAACTGGAAAACAAAATAAAGTTGTTCCCAATATGCATGATTCCACCTTCTACGTTGACTCTGCCTCCAGCACGTGCCTGAGTCTTTCTCAAAGCTTCCTAATTTTACGCTCCACTAGATTTTAATTGACCCTTTTTGTTTTTTTAAGTTTTCATGGCTTATAGGCAACATTTATCACAAGGAAAAAAAATGGCAAGCTATTGGAAGGATGGAAGCAGGCCAATCACAGGCAGAAGTAGCAAGATGGTTTGGAGTGACAAGAAACGTTGTCTCAAGGATTTGGAAAAAATTTCAAACGACAGCTAATGTTGCCAGAACACCCGGACAAGGACGGCCAAGGGTCACAACTTTAAATCAAGACCGTTATTTGAGTCTCCTTGAGCGTCGCAATAGAAGAATGACAGCATCGCAACTACAAGTGACCTCAAGGCAGCTACAGGAGTCTTAGTATCAACTGATACAATACGCAGAAGGCTTCACAAGAAGGGCCTCTATGCTCGACGACCCTTTATTTGTGTGCCATTGACACCACCTCAAAAGAGAGCAAGGAAACTTTGGTGCAGACAACATGTCGCCTGGAATCCAGATGAATGGAGGCGTGTTATGTTCACTGATGAGTCCAGATTCTCTCTAAACAGCGATTCTCGTCGTGTCTTTGTCTGGAGATAGGTAGGAACCAGAAATAATCCCCGGAATATGGTTGAAATGGATCCTTACAGAAGTCAAGGTTTTATTGTCTGGGCTGGAATCTTCTTGGGCGGTCGCACAGCGCTCCATTTTTTTCGCCAAGGAACCCTGACTGGACAGAGGTATCGGGACGAGATCTTGGCAGCATATGTGATGCCTCAAGCATTGGAAATGGGAGAAAACTTTCTTCTAATGGATGATAATGCCCGTCCACATAGTGCTGGTGTGGTCGACACTTTTCTCCAAAACCATGCAATTGCTCGGATGAATTGGCCAGCTCGATCCCCAGACCTAAATCCCATCGAGCATGTATGGGACAACCTAGGACGGCGGATCTCATCACTCCAACCCCCTCCTAGAAACACTCATGAGCTAAAAACAGCCTTAACACAAGAGTGGGCGTTGATTCCACAGGAGCTGATAAACTCCCTAATTCTTAGTATGGGTCACCGATGTAGAGCCTGTCTATCAATTAAAGGCGATCACATCCCATATTAACAACAATATACAAGATATTTATGAACTGACTGCAAGAAGATCATTGCTTGACCGGCTAATTTGCATAAATTACGTGTTAGAATTATTTGATTTTGGGTATTCTAATCAATAATGGAATAATAAATTTGTGTATAAAATTTCATAGATAAACGTTCATTAAAATTTGAGATAAATGAAAAAAATATGTAGTTCCTTCAATTTTGCGGACCAGTGTATATTGCTTTAAAAAATAAAGCAATCCATATTTAATTCATTAGATAATAAAAAGAATATATTGTTTTAATAAAAGATTTATTTTGCCAATATTTCGGTTGGCTGAACGCCAAACCTAAAATTATTTCAACTGTGATATTATAACACTATGCGGCGCTGAGTTTGTGTATACAAAAATGTAATGCCTTGATAAAGGTTTGGTGTTAAGCTAACCGAAATATTGGCAAAATAAATCTTTTATTAAATACAATATATGCCTTTTTGTTATCTAATAGTTGTATATGTGTACAAGTGTTTTTAAGAAACATACATCTAAATATAATATACTTAGCACATATTATTCCATTTTATACCTATGAATATATGCAAATTTTAATTATTTTATGAAAGTGTTCAGGTTCAAATCCTCTCACAGACCAGTTTTTTTTTTTTTATGAATGTAAGGCTTTCTTAGCTAACGCAATTTTTGTAGCACATTTGATGAAACAATCTGGTGATATATTGATGTAGTAAGTCATCACAAGAATATGTACTATGCTAAATATATTCAGTAAAATATCTGCGTAATATTCAATAATTTTATATTTTAAAAAACATATATGTGAAAGAGGGAATGAGGGGGGATTGAAAAGGATATATAATGTATGTTGTTGTCGTGTCCAATGAAGAACCTCAGATGTCCCCATGAATCTCCACCACAGCTGTCGCAATGTCAACTATCTTGGTTGTTTAAAGCTGCTGCTCTGAGTCCATGTCAATTTTCTGCAAGGCTGCGGCCATTGCTGGGCATGAGAATATATGGGTAGGTGCTAGTGTTTTGTATGTAATGTATATGTATGTTATATAAATATATTATTTCATTTTAAAATTATAATTACTAGAAAAATTGCTTTGTTGAATCGACCGCCAGAGATCGCGCTTTCCCTATAAAAATTCATTGTTGTTGGGGGCCCGTCCTTTAAACATTTGTAATTAGGTGTAACCATTTTCACCATATTTTTGTAATTCCAAATGTAAAACAGTCGGCCAGGAGGATAACAACAATGAGTTTTTATAAGGAAAGTTCGACCTAGGAAGTCGATTCTCAACAGAGAAATATTTCTAGTAATTATAATTTCAAAATAAAATAATATATTTATATAACATGTATATGTAATGTATTATCGTAAAGATAGAGGCTGCCTGGCTGGCATTCATAGTTCTTCAAATTAAAGATACTTCGGCCAGTAAATCTTTTTTATTGTCTCGACAAAAGATCTTTGTCAAGGTGTAACAACGTATTTACTTGTATTTATGCATTGAAAGAGGTTGTCGTTAACTGACAAAAATTTTGATAAATATATCCTCTTTTGATATCCAATATATATGTTATTTTATTAGTTAAAGATTCAATATGGATTGCTCGGTATAGAACGTAAATAAATAATGATAATAATTGTATGTGCATTAAAATACTATAAAAATGCCATTTATATTAAAACGCTTATATTATTAGAAAATATTAAAATTTCGTAAAGATAGAGGCTGCCTGGCCAGAATTAATAGTTCCTTAAATTTAAATTTCGGTTTATTTAGATTGTCGGGAGATAAATAAAGCAAGGGCAAGTTTGGGGATAATTAATTTATTATAAGGGGTATTTATAGGGAGAGAGAGAGAAAGTACAACTTACCCTCAGTTAAAACTAATCCTGAATGAACGGCGTTAGCCACCGTCCCGTTTTTCTTATTTACAGATCAGCTTCCCAGAAGCCCCCACACCTGTGGTCCCCCCCCCCCCCCCCCCGGGGTCCAGGGATGATTGACAGTTGTCCCATCTGGATGGAGCTACTTGACATTACTCCCTCTTTAGAAAAAACAGCGACCCGCTGATTAGCTTGTCTCAGCCCTTGTTCTGGAAGGAAATCTATCACGGCCTGTATTCCCTAGCAGAATGGAATGTTGTTCTTCAGGGTCCCGGTAGGGCTTCATCCGAATGACATGAACGATATCCTTGGATTTCCGTGATCGGGGAGACGGGTCCACGGGCTCTACTTCATACGTAACTTCTGAAAGCTTATTGGTCACCTTGTAGGGACCGAAGTATCTCTTCAGTAGCTTTTCTGAGAGCCCTACTTTTCGGATGGGAGTAAAAACCCACACAAGATCATCCTTCTGGTAATAGTTTGGAGTATGTTTCTGGTCGTAAAGTCTACGGTCTTTCGCCTGTGATTGTAGAAGGCGTGATTGGGAGAGTTGACGCGCTTCCTCAGCTCTGGTCACAAGTTCCCCAACTTAGTCGTCAGAGATCTCATCTGGTAGGTAGGGTAGTACGGCATCGATGTAGGTCTCGGCCTCGCGGGCGTGGACAAGAAAGAACGGAGTGTAGCCGGTCGCCTCCTGTTTAGCAGTGTTGTAAGCAAAAGTCACGTAGGGTAAAACTTGGTCCCAGTCCTTCTGCTCGACACCTGTGTACATGGACAACATGTCTCCCAGAGTTTTGTTGAACCTTTCAGTCAGGCCGTTGGTCTGGGGATGGTAGGCCGTTGTAAATCTGTGCACAATTCCGCACAGAGCATTGATCTCTTTTATTACTTGAAAAATAAAATTTCTTCCGCGATCTGTTATCATTTCTCTAGGAGCTCCATGCTTCAAGATAACATCTTCAACCAGGAACTTAGCTGTTTCGATTGCTCCTCCGTCTGGGATCGCTTTCGTTATGGCATACCTTGTCATATAATCGGTGCACACAATGATCCAACGGTTTTAGAAACTGGAAATCTTCCAAGGAGATCGACCCCGACCTTATAGAATGGCTTTTCTACGGGCGGTATGGATACAAGTTGTCCAGCCGGACGTCGAGGTAATTTCTTCCTTCGTTGACACTCCCGACAATGGCTTACATATTGGCGAACAGTTCTATAAAGGCCAGGCCAATAGAATCGTTTCTTGACTTTGTCATACGTTCGGGCGAAACCCAAATGCCCAGCTGTAGGAGCGTCATGTAAATCTGCCATAACTTCCGATCTTAAGTGCTTAGGGATCATCATAAGCCAGGGTCTTCCAGTTGTGCTATAGTTTTTCTTGAATAAGATGCCGTCGATAATGCTGAATTCCTTTCTGGTGTAGCCCGAGTTTAAATTATCGATTATTTTTAGCTAAATCCGGGTCTTTAGTCTGCTCTATATCGACGTTGGTTAGTGACATCACAGCACTTGGTGGATCGTTCTCAAGCGGGCTCCTTGACAGACAATCGGCATCCTTATGTTTGCGTCCGCTCTTGTAGATAACGGTCACGTCAAATTCTTGCAACTTCAGCGCCCATCTTGCCAAACGGCCAGAAGGATCTTTCTGCCCTACCAACCAACATAGAGAATGATGGTCAGTGACAACCGTGAATGGTCGACCAAACAAATATGGGCGGAATTTGCTAATAGACCAGACTACAGCAAGGCATTCTTTTTCCGTTGTAGAATAGTTATTTTCAGCCTTTGTCAAGCTTCTAGATGCATAAGCTATAGGTCGCTCCTTTCCACCTTGTATTTGTAGAAGAACAGCTCCAATACCATGTCCGCTTGCATCCGTGTGTAGATGGGTATCAGCGGATTCATCAAAGTGTCCTAAGACAGGCTCTGAAATTAGAGCTGTTTTGAGGACTTCAAACGCTTTCTCTTGAGCTGCATCCCAATAAAATTGTTTTTCAGTCTTCAGTAGGTCATGCAAAGATCTAGCTTTGTCGGCAAAGTTCTCAATAAATCTTCGGTAATAGGAACATAATCCAAGAAAGCTCCTCAGTTCAGAGATATTCCTTGGCCTCGGAAATTTAGAGACGGCTTCAACTTTATCTGGATCTGGATGAATTCCATTGGCGTCAACAAGGTGTCCCAAAATCTTTATCCTCTTTGATCCAAAAAGACACTTTTTGTGGTTCAAGCTTAGTCCAGCTTTCTGGATGCAGCTCAATACAAGTTGTAGACGACGTAGATGTTCCTCAAAGGTAGGTGCGTAAACTACGATGTCGTCCAGGTAGCAAAGGCACATGTTCCATTTAAGACTGCCCAGAACACTATCTATCATCCTTTCAAACGTTGCTGGAGCGTTACAAAGACCGAAAGGCATTACTTGGAATTCATACAACCCATCTGGAGTGATGAAAGCAGTTTTCTCCCTGTCTTTTTCGTCCACTTCAATCTGCCAATACCCGGACCGAAGATCCATCGTGGAGAAGTAACTAGAGCCGGCTAAACTATCCAAGGCATCGTCAATGCGTGGCAGCGGGTAAACATCTTTTTTTGTTATCTTATTTAATCGACGGTAATCTACGCAGAATCTCCAGGTCCCGTCTTTCTTTCGAACTAGAATAACTGGAGATGACCAAGGACTTTCAGAGGGCTTCACGATGTGATTTTCAATCATCTTGTTCACTTCATCTTGAATTAGTCGTCGTTTACTAGGTGCTACTCTATAGGGCCTCTGTTTGATAGGAGACTGGTCTCCTGTGTTTATCTTGTGCTTCACAGTACTGGTGGGCTTAATAGGAGTACTCCCAAAGTCAAATATGTCGATAAACTCGTCAAGGCATGAAACAAGCTGTAACCTTTGAATTTCAGACAGCCCTGGATCTAGAGTAAGGTTTATCTTCTGTGACCATTCACGTGACTTTAGCTGCGTTTCTTGTAACTTATTGCTGGATTCAATAAGACTGCAGATATTCCCATTCTCATAACTTTCCATGGTGCACATATTCATTCCTGATGGAATCAGTTGCGGCCAAGACGCTCCATTCGCCACCCAAATGCTACCTCGGCCGTGTCGAAATGTAACCAATGAGTTTGGTATAAGAACTTCCTTTCTTAATAATAAGTCCTTAGAAGTTGAGACTAAAACATCTCTAACACCACATATTTCTTCGTTTATCACACTGATCTTCTTTATTGATTTAGGCGGGATGACAAAGTCTTCGGAAGCAAACAATCTCTGGTTTTCCTCCTCTCGAGATTCCAGGACGGAGGTTTCCCCGAGATGGAGTTCATTTCTGCCACAATCAATGACGGCCTCGGTGGCCTTGAAGAAGTCCCATCCAAATATGATATCATGGCTGCATTCCACCATAACAACGAATTCAAATGAGATATTCAGACCATTAACTTCTATGTTCAGGACACATTTTCCTAGGGTCTCTATTAAATTTTTGTTTGCGGCTTTAAGAATGGGACCTGGTTCTTTGAAGAGAGGTGTCTTTAGTTCGCGTCGAAATTTGTCTGAAATAACAGAAAAGTCGGCTCCTGAATCCACCAATGCTTTAATTTTGCGTCCATTTATTTCGACCATAACAAAATTTTCTTTTAATTTAGCGGCGATATACCCTGGAGGATTTTCCTCAATGGCGACCTCACCCCCGTTAGAAGCCGCTCCACTTAGGTTTTCACATTCTGAGGCTTGGGAGAACGGCTGAAACGACGGGTTGGCGACTGGGATTGTCTTCGGGCTGGCGACCTTGCGCGGCTTGGATGTGGGAAAGAGCTCCGGTAGAAGTACGTCGAGGTTTGGGGCGTTACATAGTCGTCGTCGGCGTCATATCTCGGGGGTCGACTCGAAAATCCAACATTTCTTCCTTCTCCGCCATTCCTTGTCCTGGCTTCAGCGAAGACCTGCCGTCGTTCCCTACAATAACGAACGACATGTCCGGGTCGTCCGCAGTGGAAGCAGATAGGTTTGTCGTCGTAGGTTCTCCAATGTTCCGTCTTCCTGGGTTGGGTTGGTCGGTCGATATTATAATAGGGCGTTCGTGGTTGTTGTTGTACCACGTTGACTTGTGGTCTGGTAGGTTGTAGAGCACGGCTGACCTCTTCCCTCACAGTCTGTTCCAGGGCGTTCACCTCTCGGAGAGGATTGATCACTTCAGGTGCTTAGAAAACCTTTTTGTATCTCTACTCTAACGATGCGGCGAATTAAGCCGGCCAAGTCGTCTGAGTCGTCAACACACGAAATGGGCATTACGTTTGACAACCTGGCGAATTTCGTACGGCCGATCCGGCGCTGCTTGACGGTTGTCAGATGACGGCAGAACTTCAGGATCTCATCTACCGTCTGTATGTCTTTCGCCACAAATACCTGGTACGTGTCCTCCGAAATTCCCTTTATAATGTGAGCAACTATCTCACCTTCTTCCATGCGAGGGTTCACCTGGTGGCAGAGACTAAGAATCTCCTGGATGTATGACTCGCTGGATTCTTCGGCCTTCTGTGCTCTTGACTTCAGAACTTCCTCGGCGCGTCGAGCAGAATCCTCCTGCAGTCCGAACACACCGCGGAATGCGTCTTCAAAGCTTCTCCACGAGTTGAGTGATTCTTCGTTATTATCAAACCACCTTCCAGCAGTTCCGTTCAAGTGAAATACGACGTTGGCAAGCTTCATGGTCTCGTCCCATCTGTTGTTTCATCGAAACTCTCTGGTACTCTTTCAACCACTGTCCAGGGTTTATATTTCCATCTCCAGAAAAGGTAGAAGGATCTCGTTGGCGTTGACAAGGGAGGTAGGATCCGTTAACAGTAGGTCTGTGGTCGTCTTCCATTTCTATTCGTTGTGGCAAAGGTTGAAGAATTGGTTCACGTCCCTGTAGACGTCGACTTCTTCGAAGTTCCATCACGCTACTCAGCATCTCCACCAAAATATGTCGCGGAGATAAATAAAGCAAGGGCAAGTTTGGGGATAATTAATTTATTATAAGGGGTATTTATAGGGAGAGAGAGAGAGTATAACTTACCCTCAGTTAAAACTAATCCTGAATGAACGGCGTTAGCCACCGTCCCGTTTTCCTTATTTACAGATCAGCTTCCCAGAAGCCCCCACACCTGTGGTCCCCCCCCCCCCCCCCCCCCCCCCCGGGGTCCAGGGATGATTGACAGTTGTCCCATCTGGATCTTAATAAGTCGCTATATCACCTATGTGTGTAACACACATGGAGTTAATTTTTTTCTATTTCAAATTAAAATATTCCAAAATAAATATATTCTAATGTGAATCATTGAAGTAAAATATGTAAAATGTTATCTCTAAAATTGTAAAAAATGAAAGTTAAAATATAAATAGTTTTTTTTTATAACTATTAGTTACTATTTCTTTTGTAATATTAAATTTCTACAATTATTGTGTAAGGAATTTTTTTCTCTTTTTCCTATTTACATACTGGTAAAATAAATACTTGATAGATGTCTGAAAATCAGATGGAGTAAACATTAGCTAGCATAGAATATTGGCCTTGATTGTCAAAATAATGGATTGAAATTTCTTTGAAAGAGTCCAAGATGACATGTTCTTGAAAAAGGAAATACAGTAGAATCTCCAAGAGAGGACATTCGCGCTAGTGAACACCTCTCTACAAAGGACATTTTTCAATTGCAAAATTGCTATTTTTACTATTTATCAACTCTCTGGTAAGAAAACGCCTCTCCCTAAAGGACACGTTGGCTTTGCAATTAGGTGTCCTTTACAGGGAGGTTCTAATGTAATTAAAAAAATCCAAACTCACCAGTTAGTCGAACAGATAGTGACGGCAGGTAGAGGTTGGGATTCGGAGACTTCAATCTCGATATTGAGAACCACGGGGCAGTTCAACACCAGCTGTAGATAGGCGAAAGTCTGGTAGAAGAATCCCACCCAACAAGACAGAAAGAAAAATGTCTTAAGACGAGATATCCATTTATTGGATCTGGCAATCTGCGGGATCCCGGCAATGACTGAATTCTCCAGGTAGGACTTGGGGACATTCTTCCTCTCTTCAGTTCCTAACAACACCGTTTACATAGAATACACAATATGTATATATATATAATCTGAACATATCTGTGAGAAAAATAATACAAAAGTTTAATTGTATTGAGATAATGTAGATTAATTAATAAAAGGGAATCTCCTGATCATGCAAATAAAAGTAGTACAAGAAATAATTCAAAAATCAACGAGTAATTGATATTTATTCCGACAGATGGCGCAAGCCATCAGCAACTTTTAATTACACGATCAATAGATGCCTTTTTATTATTTTTTTATTTTATAAAAATCTCTATTTTCTTTTTTTTTTCTGAACAGCTTAATATAAAATTAGAGCTTAATAATGTCTTATTCCTCGTTACCTCTTCTATTAAGTAAAATAAAAGCTATTTTAGCGCGAGATTCACTCTATTTTTTACAAATTGAAACAATTTCTTAATGTCCTTTCTACGATGGAAAAAGAATTGGGATAGATGTTTTCGCGCGCGCTTTAAGAATATTAATATTATTTTAAAGGCTTCAATATAAACTTTGCCTGAAACATTTATTATAGTATAGGACATCGAGAATTGTGAAACGCACTGTGTCAATGGTTTTTGGTGAAGTTATGTTGATGATTTATATTATTAGAACCATAATTGCTAACATTTTGGTTAAATTAATGCTAAAGGATATTTCCGAGGTGGGAGGGTGGATTAAGACACAAGAAATACATTTTAGCAAAATCTTCTAGACTCCGATGTTGAGGGAAAATTATTTTAACTGACTCGTCTTTTAAAAGTAATCACACACATATTTGTCTATATTAAAATTTAAAAGTCAAATTCTCTATGTTCAATAAAAATATGGCATTAATATTTGCACGTACTAATCCTTTCGGCTAAAAAGACCCAGTTTTGGCATAAATTACAAAATTGCATTGCGATAAATTATAGATTTCAGTGGACATTTTTTTTATATCAAAAAGGGAGATGTTTTACTTTTGCGTAATATAGGTTTGCTTCAAGGCCAAAGGAACGAATAATTCTATGAATAAATAATTTCCTTAATCTCTCGGTTCTTATATATTTATTCGATTTTCAAAAAAAAAAACACGTTATTTTGTCGAATTATTACAAAATCTTCTAATGATAATAAGCTACTTCGTTTAAAGTTCCCTTGTTCGTTCCACATACATTCCTACAATATTTTCGCGTAGAAACTAAATTAAAGAAGAAGTCGATGCCAAAAATTAAGTTTTATTCTTAGTAAAAAAATAGTCTCGATCGACTCAGCCGAGGCGATCGAATCATATTTCTCAGAACAAAAATAACAAGTATGCAAAACAGCCTGCTTTGCATAACATAAAAATAAAAGAAACGAGATATAGGAAGAAATATTTACATATATAATAGTAAATGCCGCACTTTTCCCACCTTTGAGAAGAAACAGCGTCCCGCTGTTCAATTGAAGGTTATTGACCAATTTGCATCCGTCTAGCTCTTGATCTTGTCACAGGGCCTGATATCGGTTCTGGGTCGGAGAATCTTTGTTTCAGAACAGGTTCCTTGTTTGGAGTTGAGCCAGATATTTCTTCTTGAAGCAGTGGATCCAAATATGGCTTCATTCTAAGTACATGTACTGTGTCCCTTGTTTTACGACGTTTTGGAGAGTCAGAAATGGCCTCAATTTCGTAATTGACGGGGGACAATTTTCTTGTAATACGGTAAGGACCGAAGTATTTCTTGATTAGCTTTTCTGAGAGTCCAACCTGTCTCACTGGAATGAAGAGCCATACGAGGTCTCCCACATTATAATCCACAGGTCGATGTTTCCTGTCATAGTATTTTCTGTCTTTCTCTTGACCTCGATAGAGATGTAGTTGTGCAAGGTGTCGGGCTTCTTCAGCTGTGGTAATGAGATGTTGAACATAAACACCAACATCATCATTGTCGTGATATGGAAGGAGTGAATCTAAAGTTGTTTCGGCCTCGCGGCCATGCACTAGGAAGAAGGGGCTGAAGCCTGTAGTTTCTTGCTTAGCGGTGTTATAAGCAAATGTTACAAATGGCAGAACTTCGTCCCAGTTTTTCTGTTCCACGTCAACGTACATGGACAACATGTCGGTCAATGTTTTGTTTAATCTTTCAGTTAGACCATTAGTCTGCGGATGATAGGCTGTAGTCTTGAGGTGATTTATTCCACTTAAATTATTTATTTGCTTAATTATTTGGGACATAAAGTTCGTACCACGGTCGGTGATGATCTGCTGAGGAGCTCCGTGTCGGAGAATAATTTCTTCGACAATAAACTTAGCAATTTCCATGGCTCCTGCGTCTGGAATCGCCTTTGTAGTTGCAAATCGCGTCATATATTCGGTGCATACAATAATCCATTTGTTGCCCCGATTCGTAACAGGAAATCTCCCTAATAAATCCATTCCTATCTTTTGAAAAGGAAAATCTGCCGGTGGGATAGGCATAAGTTGTCCAGGCGGTCGTTGTGGAACACTCTTCCTGCGCTGGCATTCTCTGCAATGCGCTATATACTGACGAATGGTCTTATACATTCCTCCCCAAAAGAATCGTTTACGTGCCCGATCATAAGTTTTGGCAAAACCCAAGTGACCAGCAGTAGGTGCATCGTGAAGATTTTTGAGGATTTCCAGCCGCATTTGCTTTGGAAGTACAAGAAGCCGTTGCCTTCCATATGGCTCGTAGTTTCTTTTATAAAGTACTCCGTCCACAACTTCGAAGCCTTTAAAAGGTCCAGTTTGTTCTATTTTGTCTATGATCTTTGCTAAATTGGGGTCTCGACTTTGTTCTGCACGAATATCAATGATCGATATTATATTGGGGAAGTCTTCTTGCTCTTCTGGTACAGGGTTCCTTGATAAACAGTCGGCGTCTTTATGTTTGCGCCCACTCTTATAGACTACGGTGATGTCGAACTCTTGCAGTCTGAGCGCCCATCTAGCGAGTCGTCCGGAAGGATCTTTAAGTCCTGCAAGCCAGCACAATGAATGATGATCTGTAACAACTGTGAAATTTCGGCCAAAAAGATAGGGTCTAAATTTGGATGTGGCCCAAACAACTGCAAGCAGTTCTTTCTCAGTGGTAGAGTAATTCTTTTCAGCCTTTGTAAGGGTCCTGGATGCATAAGCTATTGGTCTTTCAGCACCTCCTTGTATTTGGATCAACACTGCTCCAATGCCGTATCCACTGGCGTCGGTGTGTATATGGGTCTCGGCGTCTTCAATAAAGTGCCCAAGAACAGGTTCAGAGGTTAAAGCTTCTTTAAGAATCTCGAAGGCATTTTCTTGTTCTTTATTCCAACAGAATTTGGCATCGTCTTTTAAAAGGTCATTCAGGGGTTTAGCTTTGCAGGAAAAGTTTTAAACAAATCGTCTATAATAAGAGCACAGTCCTAAGAAACTTCTGACATCAGGTATACTTTTAGGAGATGGAAACTTCAAAATGGCTTCAACCTTTTCGGGGTCTGGATGTATTCCATTTTCATTGACAACGTGTCCTAATATCTTCAATTGTCTTGAGCCAAAAAGACATTTTTCATTGTTCACATTCAATCCAGCTTGTTGAAGGCATTCTAGAACAACTTCTAACCTTTTGATATGTTCTTCAAATGAAGGACCATAAACCACTATATCATCCAAATAGCAAAGACAGATGTTCCATTTTAGTCCTTTCAAAACGGTATCCATCATCCTCTCAAAAGTAGCTGGGGCGTTACAGAGGCCAAATGGCATTACCCTAAATTCGTAGAGACCATCAGGTGTAATGAATGCCGTCTTCTCTCTATCATGCTCATCCACTTCAATTTGCCAATAGCCGGTTCTTAGATCCATACTTGAGTAATACCTGGCCCCTGATAAATTATCCAAAGCATCATCAACCCGTGGTAATGGATACACATCTTTCTTGGTGATCTTATTAAGTCGTCGATAGTCAACACAAAACCTCCAAGACCCATTCTTTTTCTTCACAAGTACCACAGGCGAAGACCAAGGACTTTCAGAAAATTGAATTATATCTTGTTTCATCATTCTGTCAACTTCCTGCTGTATGATTTTCCTCTCCATTCCAGACACTCGGTAAGGCCTCTGTTTTGTTGGAGCGTGATCACCCGTGTCAATCTTATGCTTTATTTTACTTCGGGCAGGTTGGGACTTCCCAGAAAAATCAAAGACATTCGAAAATTTCTTAAGAACATTCATCATCTTATTTTGCTGATCCTCAGTAAGATTCGAGTCGATCATTGCTTCTATCTTCTGGTCCAATTTGGTAGTCCACATCTCTTCTTCTTGAATTAATTCATCGCATTTCAAGGAGCATATGGAGCCAACATCAACATCGCTCATGGTGCCAAGGGCCATACGCGAAGGGATCATCAGCGGCTTCGAGGTTCCGTTTGCTATCCACAAATCTGCTTTCCCTTGCTGAAATGTTGTAAGAAGGGAAGGTATAATAAATTCCTTCCTTATTGATAGTTCCCAATTTGGGCAGATTAAAACATCTCTATTTTCCTGAAGTGGTGTACCCACTACTGATATCTTACAACTTGACTTAGGTGGAATTACATAATTATCAGCAGAGTATACATCAAGATTAATTTGGTCATCATTTATTGGTAGTGTTTCTTCCAAATACAATTCTTTATGACCACAATCAATAACCGCTCTCGTTGCTTTGAAGAAATCCCACCCCAAAATTATGTCGTGGCTGCAATCAGGAATCACGATGAATTCAAAGGTTGTGGTGAGATCATTGATATGGACCTTTAGTGAACATTTTCCCAAAGTTTTAACAAGCTTTCCATTGGCGACTTTAACGACTGGTCCAGATTCAACAAAAAATGGAGTTCTCAGAAGTCTTCTAAACTTTTCTGAAACCACGGAATAATCTGCGCCCGAGTCTATCAATATTGTAGTTTCCAGTCCATTAATGTTCCCTTTTATACAATTCCGTTTTAATTTAGCAGACGTCGATGATGGAGGATTTTCAAAACCTGCGGCCTCACCCCCCATATAGGTCGCGCATCCTAGTTTTCCTCATTTTGGCGTCGAGGTGAGCGGCTTGACAAACGACCTGCCCCTGGCGATTGGCTTCTTCGTCTTGGCATCCTTCCTCTGCCTGGATATGGTGATGCGCTGCGGCCAAAACCTCCGGGTCTAGGGAGAGTTGGAAAATCGTCAATTAAATCGTAGGGTCTTTGTGGGGTTGCATTGTCGGCTGATGGAAGTGTTCTTCTTGATCTGGCTTCCTCAAAAGTACGTCTTCTTTCTCGACAGTAACGTAAGACATGTCCTGGCTTCCCGCAATGGAAACAGATTGGTTGGTTATCAGCCGTGCGCCATTGGTCAGATGTTCTGGGGGCATATGGAGTGTAGTCATCTTCTCGTCGAAATCTTGGTACAAACGTTCTCCTTCTTTGAGATTGAATATTTCGCCTTGTAATTGGGGCGAGTACTTGTTGCACCTCCTCTTTAACTATGGCCTCCAATGAATTCACGTCACTTGTCCCAAAGGGTTCCACCTCGGTCATTTTAGGCATAAATTTTTGCAACTCCTCCTGGACAATCCGTCGAATCCTTAGAGCCAAATCTTCTTCAAAGTCCGACGAGATCGGAGTCACGTTTGGTAATCTTTCATAACGTGTTCTTTTAATGCGGCGTTGTTTCATGTTCTCCAGCTGTCGGCAAAATTTCACCAGCTCGTCAACAGTTGTGGGATCTTTGACAATTAGAGTCTGGTAGAAATCTTCGGCAATCCCCTTCATCAAATGTCCAACTTTTTCTTCCTCCTCCCTTTCGGGGTTAACTCGTGAGCACAGTGATAGGATTTCTTGGATGTATGATTCAGTTGTCTCTCCAGGCTTTTGAGCTCTGGTCTTTAGTGTCATTTCGGCTCGTCGAGTAAGTTCTTCTTTTTTTCCAAACACTTCACAAAGATTCGTTTTGAATTGAGTCCATGAATCAATAATGTCCTCGTTGTTATCGAACCACTGGGCGGCTGTTCCCTCGAGGTAGAATACAACATTGGCAAGGCTTTGAGTCTCATCCCATTTGTTGTATTTTGCGACCCTTTCAAACATTTTGATCCATCTCTGGGGATCTTGAGCACTTTCGCCGGAGAAAGTCGGAGGATTCCTTGGGATATGACAGGCGTATGATTGTGATCCAGCATTTGTTCCGAAAGCTTCGGGAGTTCCAGAAGCTTCAGTTTTCACCATCCTTGTGCTGCTTGGCAGATCCTCAAATCCGTATTGGGGTTGTAGGCCTTGCAATCGGAAGCTTCTTCTAAGTGCCGTCTTGGATTTACCCGGAATCTCCACCAAAAATGTCGCGTAGAAACTAAATTAAAGAAGAAGTCGATGCCAAAAATTAAGTTTTATTCTTAGTAAAAAAATAGTCTCGATCGACTCAGCCTAGGCGATCGAATCATATTTCTCAGAACAAAAATAACAAGTATGCAAAACAGCCTGCTTTGCATAACATACAAATAAAAGAAACGAGATATAGGAAGAAATATTTACATATATAATAGTAAATGCCGCAATATTTTTACATTACGTATGAAACTCTGGTATGAAACAAAGTCAGAAAATATAAACGCTGCGATAGCGTGAATTAGTCTGTGATATTAGTCTGTGAAATAGCTGTGAATTAGTCAGATAAAATAAATAGTATATTGTATTTGTATAACAATATTCAATCTTTTTGAAAAAAAAAATAGAGCAATCCATAAATAGATCTTTAATTAAAAAGGCATATATCGAATATGAATATAATTTATTTACCAATATTTCAGTTGGCTGAATGCCAATCTTTCTCAAGGTATAACCGGTTTATGTGTGTCATATACATCATAGCTATGTTGTAACTCCTTGATAAAGGTTGGCATTCAGCCAACTGAAATATTAGTAAATAAATTATATTTTGATCCAATATATGCTTTTTAAATTAAATATTCAATTTATAATGATGAAACTTAGAGTAAATATAGAGTAATGTCTAAAAGTAGTCACTGTCATAGCATCGGCCACATATTTCTAAATTAGTCAGAAAAAGGGAAAATTTGCATATTATTTTTGATTTGCATACTTTGGCGAAACTGGGTCATTTGTATAGGTTGATGATATTACTAAAAGGTAGTCTCTAAGAACTAAAATTACAGAACAATTTCCTTCCATAGTTAATTTGTATAGTTATGTTGAATACTTTGATTTCCTTTTCATTATCCCTTCTCTCCTTTGTTTATGTTTTATTTTTCTCTTTCTCCATGAAAATGATGTATGGCGAGTCCTTACAGGACGGAAATGTCCTAATAAAGCTGTTGTTGTTTTTGTTGATATTACTAAGAGCTGAAACCAACCACCTACCTCTTAAGAAGACCATCCTGATTTGCTATATGTTTACTACTTTATTATTTTATCGATCTATTGTTTTGAATCTCTTCTTAATTGAATTTCAAAATTTACAGTATATTCAAATATATTATTCACCATATATGAATATATGAAATTCTGTATAAAATATTTAGAGGTGTGTCATATAATTTAAATACAAAATTGTAAGAAGAGAGCAGAGCGAATAATGTTTTAAAGTTGAAAACATGATATTCAAACTGTATTCAAATTTGTTAGAGAAACAATTTAATTAGTCAATGTTATTATCTATATTTCACAAAACAAAAATGTTCTAGGAAGTTTTCTGGTTGACTCAAAGTGTCTTAACTCGTTGCATTAGAATTTAAACTATCTTCTAACCTATCGACCCCCTAACTATATCCGTATTAAAAGTTTTCTGTTCCAATTGTATAATGTATATGTCATAATAATATATAACTTTTGATGCTTGAGAATTCTTATTTATTGTTGTTGTTGTTGTCGTGTCCAATGAAGAGCCTCAGATATCTCCATGCATCTCTATCACAGCAGTCGCAATGTCCTCTATATTGGGTGCGTAAAGTTGCTGCTCCGGGTCCATGTCAATTTTCTGTTTTTGTTGCGTCCAATGAAGAGCCTCAGATGTCTCCAGGAATCTCTATCAGAGCAGGCGCAATGTCCTCTATCTTGGGTGTGTAAAGTTGCTGTTCTGGGTCCATGTCAATTTTCTGTTGTTGTTGTGGTGTCCAATGAAGAGCCTCAGGTGTCTCCATACATCTCTATCACTGCAGACGCAATGTCCTCTTTCTAGGGTGTATAAAGCTTCTGTTCTGGGTCTATGTCAATTTTCTGCAAGGCTGCTGCCATTGCTGGGCATGATAATATGTGTGTAGGTATCATTATATATGTAAATTATTATATTTGTTTTTTTTTTTCGATCCAAAAATCTGATTTTTCTGAAAACCTCATCTAAAAGGTAGTTATTATAGTGTGTCTATATATTGTTGCATCATGGCTAATAAACATATTTTATTTTAATTTGTAATATTATTTTTCATATATATTAAATTCAAATTTATATTTTATATTTATTCATTTTATTAAACAGAATATATGTATTATAAACAGAATATATATATTAGAGAATCATCATTTGTATTTAGGTACACTGTGTGACTTCACTGCTCTCTTTGATGTGAGAAATAAATAAAGGATTCTGGAGGCTACTTAAAGTAGAGTTATATCATTATTCGCTTATATAAATTTGTAGGATGATTGAAACACGCTCTGGTAAGATTCGAGACCCGGCACAGGAGAGGATCAAGGTTGAAGAGTCTCCCAAGCCGCAACCTGGTGCAACAATATTTATCAATCATGTAAATTTTGGTTTTCTCTAGGAAGGGAGTAGAATTGAAAATCAAGAGCTATGGGGTAACATTAAATAAGATTATGTGTTTTATTAGAAATAAAGAGTGTTTAAAAGGTGAAAAAAGACACGCAATTTTTTGAAAAATATTTCTAGTATTTCACATATAACACAAAGTTTTACGAAAATAAATAATCGTTATTAAGCTAGCCCCAGGAGGCGATGTTTGATGAAGGCTGTTCCAATCTTGAGGAGGTCAGTTAGAGAGGAGATGGCAATACCTAACCAGATACCGATGTAGCCTCCAACATTGCTGAACACGTCAGCAGTCTGGATCAAACAACATTATACATGTGATGGTTCAAATTGAAGATTTGTTTAAAATAGTAGTGTTCAATGTGATATGTTTGGAATGGTATAACATGGACATTCTCTTTCCGGTCTTAAATATAACTGTTTAATTTATCTTTCAAGTTGAATTGCTGTCTCTTGCATAATTAGGATCTACTGATTGATTAGGGGGGGGGGGGGAGAGGTCCGACCACACCTCCCTGCGGTCTCCCCTGGACCCTTGGAATATTCGACCAAATTCTGGTTCGTTTCCAAGGTGACTAACTTGGCAACGGCACCCATTTTCCAATGAAGAACAAAGATATTGGACATTGCTGCTGCTGTGATAGAGATGCATGGAGACATCTGAGGCTCTTCATTGAACATGACAACAACAACAACTGATTCATTAGCTATAACAGCGCGTCTATAACGTGAGTGTGTGTGACACATAGAGCAATCCATAATTATATCTATACATTTCAATAAAATAATCCCGTGTTTCAATATTGAGTAAAAATATCAGGCCTCCATGGAAAAGTATCTTTTCAAAAATCCTTTTGTTCTCTCTATTTCGGCACTAATTTAAGCCATGGTATTTTCCCTGTAGAAGGGTGTTTGGCCCAAAAGCTATAGAATGATATGTTTTTGAAAAATATACTTTTCCCTTGAGGCCTGATATTTTTACTCAATGCCTATATATATTAGAAGTAATATATCATTAACATTATTTTATTTATTATAAGTGAAACAATAATAGAAATGGAGCTGCCTCCTAAATCAGGCATATTCAAGTTGATCAATTCATACCGATGATTTTCAAATGATGGTATAAAACCTTATCTTGGTTTACCTCTTTATTCGGTGCACAGATTTAGTACGTTGGCGTTCTATTAATCTGGTGCCTTCAATTCGTCCTACTATTAGTACTTTTCAGTAGGTTATCATGCTTATCATATTGCCTATTTGATCCAGTTTCCATTTTTATTAGTACTCCAATTAGGCAACTGTTCTCTTCAGCTAATGTAAGCACCATTTATAACACATGCAGGCCATCGTACATTGAGCAAGTGTCTCAAGCAATATATATCAAAAGCCTAAAGAAATCTATCGTTTTTGACTGAAAGCGTCCAGGTTTCGTCTTCAAGTAATGTACAAACCTGAACAATACTTAAGGCAGCCAGTCGTCTATTTTTTGAAGGAGACAAAGAAAATTTTGTTCACACTTGGTTAATTCGTGTGTCTTCAATAAAGGCCATTGTGTATCAAATATCTTTCAGTTATTTTCTGAATCCCGATATACATGCTAAAAGATACAAATTCCTTTAGTTTTGTCCATGAGTGTACATAAAATACTCAACATATTTTTTAAAAGGTCCTTCGGTCAGTAAATCTATGGTTTTGTAAATGTTTAGCCTTATTTATGAAGACAACTTTTTACCCTTGTTTAATAGGCTTCTCTAAATATTAAAAATCTCTATACCATATTATTTAGCAATATATGCGCATATAAAATACAAAGTTTAATTTACAAAAATATATAAATTTGATTATTATTTATATAAAAGAAAATGAATAATATTCATAAGTTTACTTACCTCGTACTTGGGGGTAAAAGTATAATATTTTATTTCCTGTTTTTCATCCAAAAGTGTGCCTACGAGGAAAGATTCGCTGAAAAAAGTCATAATTAGGTTTTTCGTTAAATTTACCACAAAGGTTTCTTACATATTGTAAGCGAGGAATTCGAATCCACGCCTGAGAGGTATTTGGACAGCTCTTCCCCAGCAGTTGGCGAAATATTCCAGCTGTGGAATATAATATATTATTCAGTATAATATATATATATGTCATAATATATTCCAATATATACCAATGTTCCCATGTGTTGTATGGTTATAATGTAATTGCCAAGGTGACAGAAATAAAATTTCGAGTGAGTGACAGCCAGAGCCAGTAGAAGAAAAAGATCAGAAAAACAAGTCAGGTTCCCAGGTGTGCTCCCTTCTTGCTCAAACAGATCAGTCCGTTTTGAATCACGATGATTGACAGACCCCTCTCAACAGATATCCCCTGACCGGCGTCGGCTTCACTTACTCTCTCGCCAACTCTGTGGTGACATCCAACATGCCTCGTCCATTTGTGTAATCCCAATTCCACGCCTGAACCAACTCTAATCATTGTGAATACCACAAATGCAACCAACATGCCACACTACATTCATACAACAGGATAACAACAAACTACATCACTACATATATATATAGGTCGTATTTTATATATGTTGTATATAGAAACAGGAAACCAATGTGTAACTACAAAATGACGTCAATAAAACGGATACCTGGGAGAGAAAGGGACGGTGAGCCGGGGGGGGGGGGGGAGAATAATATAAACAAGAGATATTTATAAACATATTGGTCGTGGCAATACCTGATTGGACGTCCTCTCCCTCTGACGTCACCATTAGAATATAAGTTGGGTGGCTTTGAGCCCAGACAGGTCAGTAGGGTAGGAGAGTCAGATCGCCATGCTGCCCGATTGACCAGAGAGGTCCCAGGACTCCCACTCAGTCTCACCCTTCCCGGAAACCACCCCTAAACCGAGGTAACCATATTCCTATGCGTGTGGTCTTCAGGCTAGTGCGCCCCCACTTCCGGCCCATGACTGCATGTTGGATGAGAAGCCCACTGTGACATTGTCAGCTCTACTCATTCACAACATATATATATATATATATATATATATATGGTTGTCAATATTCTCTTGGCGATAGAATTAAAATGTATGAAACAACCTTCTATACATTTTATTTTTAAAGAGAAATATATAATTGATAGATTATAAGACCGAGGTCTCCCAGTATTTCCATTGAACTGTTCCTACAACAACGAGTTATTACCATCCAGAATCTGTGACCTCTGTCCTTTGAATGTCTAATTTGTTCCTCTCTCCTTTTTCAAGGTTAAAAGATTTGGACCCCATTTTGTGTCTCGCATATTGCTATGCGCCTACTTTGCCACAGTACCGTGGAATGCAACCTCATAATATCACATTAATAGAATACCCTTGAAATATATTATCTTGGAATTCGATAAAATTTGAATTATAGAGGTATTTGCAATATGTGAAAGTTTGATATAAGGTGCAACACTGTACTTAATTTTAAGATTCAAATTGCATGAAGAGTAAAGTGCTGAAATTTTTAAAAGTTTCATATGAGAAAAACTATTACTCTACCTTAAAAATGTTTAGTGAGGGGATCAGTTTTTCTATGATGATTAAATAGGCAGACTTTAAAGTATGTTAGTTAGTACGTAAGCAACACTTACCAGATGTTCGAGACCGCGGTCTGAGGCGTCAAAATGAAACACAAACTTCCTGCATACATTTCAATACAATCTCATCGAAGATGTCAGGGTAAGGTATATATTTACTGGCAGTCAAGTTTGCAGCGGGTGTTGCAACCCTCCACGTCAATCTGGTCCAAACACTCTTCGTCTTCTGCATGAACACATTGGTTTCTATCATTCAAATATATAACAGTTGCAGTTATTTTAGGCATAAACGCCGTGGTTCTGACTACCATGGATAGCTACTAGTCCCATAGACTGCGTAGCTGCATACCTCGGCCCTCAACTAGCAAGTGGCAGCGGTCTGTACTGTGCCGTTTGTGAGGACTGGCTGATCATGATTGGCAGGGGCTTCAGTGAGAATCAGGAGTATTTGTGGGAGTCTTTAGGGATTGCTATCCCTCAAGATAGTGGAGAGCAGTTAGCTACAGATTTTTAGATAATAAAGTTCGACATTAAAAAATTAAATTATTAAACTCGATGTATATTCATAATTTATTTTTTTAAACTTGAAACGATTATACAAAAAGTGACAAAGAAATTAAGCACAAAACAAAGTCAAAAACAGAAATAATATAAAGGGTTGTCCCAAAAGTTTGTGTTTTTCTTAAAACTTTTTTTTCTTATTACTTGGTGAATAATATTATTACGACGAATACATATTAAAACATAATACAAAGACATTATACATAAGGGCGAATAATATTGGTATTTCAAATTTTTTTGCAAGTGTTTACGAACTTTTGTTTACGAACATTGTATTGCAAATACAAAGAAATATTTTATTAAAACCATCACCATTTCTACAAAACCTGGCGGAGTTGACATGTAGAATACTGGCGGGGACACAGCCGCAGTGGGTGAAGGTAAGATTGAAGCTGCATTCACTGAGACAAGACTGGAACAATGCAACAAACCAAGTTAAACGTCCTCCCGATAGTATAAATTCAGTGATTTTGTAGAAGTAAGCATTATATATAATCATAAACAATTAAATAATTTGTAAATAAGAAATACATTTTGAAAAATTTTATTTATATGCACAAAAAATGAAAAAAATAAAATATTTATCTTCTGTCATTGAGCAATTAGATATATCTGAGTGAAAGTAAAAGCGGCGGGGGACAATCATTAGGAATTTCGAACCTAATGTGAATCAAATATGTAGCAACTGATTAGCGATTTTTATAAGTATTTGCTATATTTTTACCTCTTCTCTAAATATGATCTTCCCCGGCCGCTTTTATTTTCACTCATATACATCTAATTGCTCAATGAAAGACACAGATGTTAAAAATGTTTTTTTTTTCTTTTTAGTTCCCTTAAATAGAGCTTTTTAAAAAATATATTTCAAATTTATTAATTATATTTTTAGTTTTTTTAGTCATGATAATTTACAAAACTTAGAATCAAATTCGAATAATAATCTTTGGAATCAATATTAAAATACAAACCTTAGGCCTCTAAGGAAAAAATAAACGATTTGTAAAAACGAAACTTTTTCCTGGAGGCCTAATGTTTGTATTTTAATTTATAATCAAATGTTAAAATATATACAAAATCTAACCAAAATATTCAAATATCTGTGCACATCATATTAACTACATACAAAACTATTTGCACACTATGATATTAGAATACATATGTAATTAACCCAGGTTCTTTAGGCCTTCAAAATAACTATCTCACCACTCGTATTGTCAGTCATATATATATACTCAAATCCTTTTGGTTTTATTCACAATGACTGGAGTCTAAGATATTAATAGTTTCAAGCAGATTTATTTCTTGGGATATGTGTTTCATTTGTTATACCAAGTTGAGATTTATAATTCATAGGAGATTGGCCGTTTGGATTATTTGTTATCAAAAAGCTGAGAAAAAAAATATGAAAAGAAGATGGTCCACTATTTGGTCTTCATTCTAGCAGTTGGGGTAAATCTCTCGCCCCTCTTTCAAAATTTCGCGGAATATAATTATGCGTGGCCATGGGCAATTAGAAAGGTTGTTGAAGTGTACTCATGTTAGATTCTTGGAAGCATGGAGATAAAAATTCTTGGCGTAAATATTCTAAGATTGATGGTTGTGTAATCCATAATGTATAGGTCTATCGATAGATTCTGTGTTATCTGAGTTATTTTATAGTGGGCTACGCTTTATGGAAAATTTTTGAAAGACAGTGTATAATTTAGATGGTGAAACGGTCTTAATTTTTTGGTCCCAGAATACCGCTGTCACCTTTGACACAGCAGAGTCGAACATTGGGTGTATAGTGGGGTAGACTGCATATGACAGAATGGTTAGTCTGAGACATTTCAAAAGTTTGCATCAATCTGGCTAGCTTTAGTCGCCTAAAGAACCAAGATTTCATCTTGGAATGTCGAATTTTCGTGATATCAGCCGCTCATTACGCGACAGAAACTACTGCGCCTATTTTCCTTATTTTAAAGGGAATATAAAAATTTTATTCTATGTCTAATACCTGGTCACCACAATCAGATGAAAGTTTGATATTTATTACTTGTGCTTTGTAAGCAAGTATGCCAAATTCCATACTTTTATGTTGAGAGATTTTGTGTTAGTATTTATAAATATAAATTTGAACTGATTTCATCATGTATTAACACATGTGCATTAACATGGGTAAAATATAAAGATAATTGAACGCAGCGTATGATAAAATAAATATAACGTTTTTCACCAACCTCTCTGTCTAGAGGACCTCTGGTACTTTCCCAGTTCCCCAGGTAGTCGTAGCAGTCAGTCTTGTATGGCAAGGGAAGAAGTTGATGGAAAGCCTGGAACAATATTTCGTCTAATGAACACAATATATTAAACATATCAGTATAATATACTTTACTGAATCATCCTTATGCTATTATTCCATCGCACAATCCGCTATTGATTATTTACTTATTTACTACGCGCCAATGATATACAATATCACGCGGAATGAACAGAACAGTATAAATAAAAAACAGCTATTTCTGATCGAACTATATGAATGATGAAATCTGCCAAATTGGTTCCTCAAATGTTGAATATGATATAAATGAAGTAAACTACAAAATCCTCATTAGACGTGCTGCTCTTATCTTCCCTGAAAGAATCACATCGCAATTTGATAGGTCTAAGTTGAAACGTGTAGTGTGTGTCGCAAAGAATGCCTGATCATTACCAATAGAGGTAGTTCCTTGGAGTTGTGACTAAGCTCATAAAATCATTGCAATAGAGCTCCATATATAATTCGTTTCTGTTTATTTGTTTTGGCTGATTTACATAACCTCTGCCCTGTGCAGTCATTAGCTGTCATGCAGTGTCTATAGCATGGCAAAGGGAAAAGCTTTAAATACTCGGAACGGCAATGATATGCAATCTACCCAATACTCTCTAAAAGAGTCAAGCACAAAACCTTAAAAAAATTAAAATGGTTTGAGGAATATATTTGACCTTAAATATGACTTTTATATAATATTTAAATGAGAAAATAAAACAATATAAAGCAAGGTAACAATTAAGAGGCTACTCGCTCTCCTTTAAAAAACACGAATTGTATTTCAAATAATTATTTAACTTTACCTATAGAAATAAAGGTCGCCTCTCCCGCAAACTATACACCACATATTGACCGTCGCCCCGAATTAGCGGCCCCGGGTCAGTGACAAAGCCACAACACCAGCTTTATCAAACAGAAGCATACACCTGGGGACCATAGATTCGAGCTAATGGACCTCGTCAATCAAGGGCGGGCTTTAATTTCATGAGATCCACAAGGGATCAAATGAAATCTTCATATAAATTTATATATTTTTAACAATTTAGTAATATTTATCAACAAATTCTATGTTAATATTTACCATCGAGTATCGCATAAAGCTACCGTAGCCTCGGATTTTCTGGTAGCCTGTGAAGTAGGGGTTGACGAGATGGAAGGGGGAGTGGACAGCTATGGCCAGCTGGGCTTTTTCAGGGTAGAACAGCCGGGAGATGTTTTGGAGAATAACGAAAGGAGCTTGCTGCTGGAACGGATAGTACATCGATTCTGGAAAACATGGAACATTTAGACAAAACTTTGAGAGATTACCAAGTTTTAACTTAGTATATGATTGGTGTAACTTAGCATCACATTGTTTTATTAACAAAATAAATATCAATAAATTTTTATAACCAAGGAGAGAAGAAATTATTTCAAAATTCTTCACAACCTTTGTTTGTATATATTGAAAACGCTGCAACTATTGGATTAATAAAATTAATTGGTCTTACTTTTTTACATCCCCTGAGCATCTCTTCTTAATTATCTACAAATTTTGGTGTAGTTATAGATCTCTTGGCTTCCTCTCTGATTTTCTTGTTGGCCTCTTTAGTTTTCGGTATAGTTGGACTTTCTGAACGCCTTCCTTTAGGGTTCTCTTCTCCCTATACTCCTGACTGCTACTAGCGACTCAAGATGTCCACTAATGAGTACACTAAAGAGTAACTATCCTCTCACAGAGGCACTCTTTTATTTACCATAAAGATATCACGCGGTTTACCATGTAACTCACAGCAATCAGTACCATCCATTCAGGCCTTTCTATGAAGCCTTTCCTCGATTTGCAACAAAGGCGTTCCTTTCTCCCATTATTTGAATAGATTGTCGGACATATAATCGCTAACTCGATTCTACAAACCGATCAATAGAACGAAAGAAATTTCATATTGAAAATAAACCCTATTAAACTTTATATCCTCAATAATGATTTTAATGTCATATCTATTAATATCGATTAATTATTTTTATGTATCATAATAATTGTTACTATAAAACACATCGTTAGTTTATTCATATAGTTTAATCGATACGTTTCCTTTATATATAAATTACTATCATTGATTCCAAAGCTCTGTTGAACCTTCCTTTAGATATATGTAGTACGAGTATATTGTCTCGTATTTTGTCAAAATTATAATAACACCGTTAGTATATTTCACATATATATTCTAATTAGTTAAGTTAGAGCCATTAGTTTAAGATCATACCCTTCTATTAAAATATACACAGCTCCTATTTTCTACAACCCCCCATATTTTGTATGATATGCTATATCTTTATTAATATAACCTGCATCATCCTTTTTTGTATTCCAACTCAAAATGATGACGTCAAAATAAAATCAGCAAAAGAGTAGGTTGGGGACAGCTACGAGGCAAAACCAATGGACATGACATGCCCAGGAGGGGGCCCCAGCCGGGACTTTTTATAGTCGAATGCGCCCCGGAGTAAACACAACAGTGTCTGCTCAGAGTGTGATACACTGTGTCCATCTATGCAGGCCTCTTCTGGCTCTCTCTCCTTGTCTCGGTGTTAGGCATCCAGTTCTGTGTCATGACCTCCACCTCTGTCCCGTGGGCTGTCTCCAACCCGCTCGGTGCTAACATCTAGCCCTGCCTCTTCTTCCTTCTGTCCACGTGTGGGAATAAAATCAACACTTCGCCTCACGAACGACTGCCAGTTTATTCACGCTTGGTTTACTCGGGGTTACAACATTTATTTGCTATACATTATAGTCAAAAGGACGCTTATGAATTGGTTAAATACATATTGAATTATATATATAATACATTTATCATTATAATTATGAATATCAATGTTGGCAAGTTTTCACCCTTGGTAAACCGATAGAATTAGGCTTTTATAAAATCTATATGAGATTTTTGAGTGGCGATATATTTGCCAAATCCTCTTTTTGCACTAAAATTCACAATATAAAATCTCTTCGACAAACTGCATGAGACCTTTTGCTAGATTTATTTAAAATAAAAACGCATGCTAAAATATTATGGCATTAATAATTCCATAGATTTGTCAGACATATATGATAGTATAATTTCCTAATCTGCTACATAGAGTTCTTCTTGCCAATATCATTTATACGCTTACCTAGCTATCAATATTTATTTGGTGTCTTTGGTCTCAATATGATTTGTATCCTTCCTTTAATCACATAGTCACAATAGTACATTAGCATTAACTAATAATCCATATTTAATGATTTAACGGTATAATGTTAATTCATATTTGCATATCTATCTCTCATATTTCCAACTTCTTTATATGTATATATATATGTTATAAATAAATAGACTTTATGCTTGATTTTTGAATATTTTGAGGATTATGCTATGGTAATGCAGTCGTGGTTAAAATCTTGAAAATATAATAATAAATATAGTTTTGATCAGTAATTGCTTTAATTGAGCAAAAGGAATATATAAAAACATAATTTGATAAAAGTACTGCCTGGCTTAAGGCGTAAGAATAAAAAAATGCAAAACTTATTAACATAATGTACAAAAGGTTTGAGCCGGCCATCGGGAAAGAGAAAAAATATCTTTATTTACGGGGCTGCTAACCAGGGTGGAGAGGCTAAGGACAGGATCACCGTCAGGGAAGAGGCAGGCTAGGCCGGATTGGGTCCGCGGAGGTCAGGAGGCAGGAAGAAGGCGGGAGGACTAGAACTTTGCAGCTCTAGCTCTGGCAGTTGGGCAAGACATTGATCTTGCCTCGTGGTCGGCAGAGAGGCCCTTGGTTGAGCAGTTGGCGCACTTGGCCGTGCGCGGGTTGGCAAGAGTTGGACAGCTTCAGCCTTGGTGGTCACCAGAAGCGAAGTGGAAGCAGGTGGCTGTAGCTTTAGGGACCTATCGGCGTTGTGGCGTAGCAACAGCAGCGGTAGCAGACGCGGACGCGGACAGTCTCCTCGTAGTTCAGGATCACTTGGTCCACAATGCCTTGGTCCTGCCGCGTCTTCCAATGGCCTTGTAGGAAGTCAAGTCCAGCTCAATAAAGGCCGTGCAGGTGCCATTTCTGATTGGAGATCTGTGTGCCACTCGGACAGACTTGTCTCCAGGAAGCTGGCTGAGGGCATAGGTGGAAGGATGGCCTTGACAATGTCCTTATCCGCAGTTTCCGCCTCCACGTTGAAGAGGCAGATTCTTGGGAGGAATTGCCACAGTTCCCGGACTTTCAGGCCTTGGAGCTTGTTGTACAGGGTAGAGCTGACGGCAGGAATGGCCTCTGGAGTGTTGGTGTGCAGCACCAGCTTTCCCCTGGTGCGCAGAGACGCCCAGACGCCTTGGGGCAGAGTGTGGGCAGCGCGGACAGCTTTGAGGATGTCCCTCGGGTCAGCCTGCGGGTTATCTGCAATAACCACGATGTGGGCCGCAGATTTCTCCCCATTGAGGGTGCCTTTGGCAAAGGCAGGCTTAGGGGCGAGGGAAGATGCTGGCCTGACTGAAACCAGTGGTTTGCTCCTCTTAGCGAGCGGGTTTGACGCCTCTGGCTGCTTCCTCTCGGTTAGAGCAGGATCTGGCTTCTTGGAAGCAGGTGCTGCCACAGGGACAGCAGCTGGAGCGGGGGTGGCAGGCTTGATGAGCTCGGTCTGAGATCTAGAACCCTTGCAGGTGGGAGAGGTGCTAGTTTGAGTGGTTTGGCAGGTTTTCTTGGGCATTTGGGCATCCATGATTTCATCCAGCTCCATGAAGTCATTCACGGTGCCCGCGAGGTTCTTCACATCCCTAACTAGGCACTTGATTATTTCTGTTCGCTGCTCAATGAAGCGAACAAGGTCCAGGTGAAGAACTGCTAGGAAGGGCTGGCCTAGGGATTGCAGTATTTGGTAGTGAAGGGAGATGACCATGTTGTCTTCTTCAACAAGAGCCGCGATGTCAACCGAGGGTTGAGAGGGCTTGTTGGCTTTCTTCTTCTTCTTGCAGGAATCCATACGGCCATCGGGAAAAAACAACAATGAGTTTTTATAGGGGAAGCGCGACCTCTGGCGGTCGATTTAACAGAGTATTTGAATCTATGAAATATAATTTCTAATAATATAATATTTTAGTATGACATATATATGGATTTTATTTAATTTTTTAAGTTTTATTAACGTAATTATACCACCTATGTCGAAGGGCTGCTACGCCCGAAATCTTGTATTATCGAGATTATAAAGAAACTCTTAGCAAATTTGATTTATAAAATATTACCTCAAAAATGTGCAAATTTTTTTCTACTAAATATCTAAAGAATAAAACAATATAGAATAAAAAATACTTTGTTAATAGTATACAGTAGAATGAATAAAAAGAAATAATGTCTTTCAGCTTTGTATTTTCATTTAGGTTTAGCCAATTGCGCTGAATCACGAGAGAATTGTTCCTCGCCATCTATTTCTACCTGGCTTTAGAGGAATCTTGACAGCCCTATGGTCCGGTTGGAACAACTGGTGATTCAGTATGAAACATTCGGCCAATTCTCCAGTTTCAGTCATCATAGGATACTCCAGGAAGTTGTCTCTGAAATAAAAACAAGGTTATCAGTACCGCTATATAAAACCTATGCTGAATATTGACAGATGGCGCAAGCCATCAACAACTTTTAGTTGCACGATCAGGAGATGCCTTTTTCTTTTTTTATTTTATAAAAATCTCTGTTTTCTTTTTTTTTTCCTGAACGCTTAATATAAAATTAGAGCTTAATAATGTCTTATTCCTCGTTACCTCTTCTATTAAGTAAAATATAAGCTATTTTATAGCGCGAGATTCACTCTATTTTTTTTTTTTACAAATCAAAACAATTTCTTAATGTCCTTTCTACGATGGAAAAAGAATTGGGATAGATGTTTTCGCTTTAAGAATATTAATATTATCTTGAAAGCTTCAATCTAAATTTTGTCTCTGAAACATTTATTAAAGTATAGGACATCGGGAATTGTAAAACGCCATGTGTCAATAAATATCAATGGTTTTTGATGTGGTTATGTTGATGATTTATATTTTTAGAACCATAAATGCTAACATTTTGGTTAAATTAATGCTAAAGGATATTTCCGAGGTGGGAGGGGGGAGAAATACAATTTAACAAAATTTTCTACACTCCGATGTTGAGGGAAAAATTATTTTAACTGACTCGTCTTTTGAAACTAATCACATACATATTTGTCTATATTAAAATTTAAAAGTTAAATTTTCTATGTTCAATAAAAATATGGCATTAATATTTGCACGTACTAATCCTTTCGGCTAAAAAGACCCAGTTTTGGCATAAATTACAAAATTGCATTACGATAAATTAGAGATTTCGGTGGTTATTTTTTACATCAAAAAGGGAGATGTTTACTTTTGCGTAATATAGGTTTGCATCAAGGCCATTGGAAGGAATAATTCTATGAATAAATAATTTCCTTAATCTCTCGGTTCTTATATATTAATTTTGTTTATAAAAAAAAACACGTTATTTTGTCGAGTTATTGAAAATTCTTCTAAGGATAATAAGCTACTTTGTATAAATAAAGTTCCCTTGTTCGTTCCGCATACATTCCTACAATATTTGCACATTACGTATGAAACTTTGATATGAAACAAAGTCGGTAAATATAAACACGGCGATAGCTAATTAGTCCAATAACGATTTTAAAAAAAAATGTATATTCTGGGTGTTTCACAATATTCAATCTTTTTGAAAAAATAGAGCATTCCTTAAATAGATCTTTAATTAAAAAGGCATATATTGAATCAAAATATAATGTATTTTCCAATATTTCAGTTGGTTGAACGTCAAACTTTTTCAAGATACAACATATCTATGTGTTTCATAAACATCATAGATATGTTGTAATACCTTGATAAAGGTTGGCGTTCAGCCAACTGAAATATTGGTAAATAAATTATATTTTGATCCAATATATGCCTTTTTAATTAAATATTTAATCTATATTGAAGAAACTTAGAGGAAATATATCGAATAATGTCGAAAGGAAGTCACTGTCATAGCATCAGCCACATTTTTCTAAATTAGTCGGAAAACAAGAACATTTGCATATTATTTTTGTTTTGCATACTCTTTCGCGAAGTTTGGTCACTTGTATAGGTTGATAATTTTACTAACAGCTGAAACCAACCACCTACCTCTTAAGAAGACCATCCTGATTTGCTATATGTTTATAACTTTATTATTTTGCTGATCTATTGTTTTGAATCTCTTCTTAATTTAATTTCAAAATTTACAGTATATTCAAATCTATTATTCACCATATATGAATATATGAAATTCTGTATAAAATTTTTAGAGGTGTGTCCTATAATTTAAATACAAAATTGTAAGAAGTTGAAAACATGTTATCCAAACTGTATTCAAATTTGTTAGAAAAACAATTTAATTAGTCCATGTTATTATCTATATTTCACAAAACAAAATTGTTCAAGAAAGTTTTCTGGTTGACTCAAAGTGTCTTAACTCAATGTATTAGAATTTAAACTATGTTTTAACCTATCGACCCCCTAAATATCCGTATTAAAAGTTTTCTGTTCCAATTGTATAATGTGTATGTCTTAATAATATATAACTTTTGATACTTGAGAATTCTTATTTATTGTTGTTGTTGTTGTCGTGTCCAATGAAGAGCCTCAGATGTCTCCATGAATCGCTATCAGAGCAGGCGCAATGTCCTCTATCTTGGGTGTGTAAAGTTGCTGTTCTGGATCCATGTCAATTTTTTGTTGTTGTTGTGGTGTCCAATGAAGAGCCTCAGGTGTCTCCATGAATCTCTATCACTGCAGACGCAATGTCCTATATCTTGGGTGTATAAAGCTGCTGTTCTGGGTCTATGTCAATTTTCTGCAAGGCTGCTGCCTTTGCAGGGCATGATAATATGTGAGTAGGTATCATTATATATGTAAATTATTATATTTATTTTTTTTTTTCGAACCAAAAATCTGATTTTTCTGAAAACCTCATCTAAAAGGTAGTTATTATAGTATATCTATATATTGTTGCATCATGGCTAATGAACATATTTTATTTTAATTTGTAATATTATTTTTCATATATATTTAAATCAAATTTATATTTTATATTTATTTATTTTATTAAACAGAATATATGTATTATAGAATCATCATTTGTATTTAGGTACACTGTGTGACTTCACTGCTCTCTTTGATGTGAGAAATAAATAAAGGATTCTAGAGGCTACTTAAAGTAGAGTTATCTCATTATTTGCAGATATAAATTTGTAGGATGGTTGAAACACGCTCTGGTAAGATTCAAGACCCGGCACAGGAGAGGATCAAGGTTGAAAAGTCTGCCAAGCCGCAACCTGGTGCAACAATATTTATCAATCATGAAATTTTGGTTTTCTCTAGGAAGGGAGTAGAATTGAAATTCAAGAGCTATGGAGAAACATTCAATTAGATTATATGTTTTATTAGAAATAAAGAGTGCTACAAAGGTGAAAAAAGACACGCAATTATTTGAAAAAGTTTTACGAAAATGAATAATCATCATTAAGCTAGCCCCAGCAAGCGATGTTTGATGAAGGCTGTTCCAATCTTGAGGAGGTCAGTCAGAGAGGAGATGGCAATACCTAGCCAGATTCCGATGTAGCCTCCAACATTGCTGAACACGTCAGCAGCCTGGATCAAACAACATTGTACATGTGATGGTTCAAATTGAAGATTTGTTTAGAATAGTAGTGTTTAATGTGATATGTTTGGAATGGTATAACATGAACATTCTCTTTCCTGTCTTAAATATAACTGTTTAATTTATCTTTCAAGTTGAATTGCTGTCTCTTACATAATTAGGATCCACTGATTCATTAGCTATAACAGTGAGTTTATAATGTGAGTGTGGTGACACATAGAGCAATCCATAATTATATCTATACATTTCAATAAAATAATCCTGTGTTTCAATATTGAGTAAAAATATCTGGCCTCCATGGAAAAGTATCTTTTTCAAAAATCTTTTTGTTCTCTATATTTTCGGCACTAATTTACGCCGTGGTTTTTTTCCTGTAGAAGGGTGTTTGTGCCCAAAAGCTATAGAAAAAAAGGTTTTTGAAAAATATACTTTTCCCTTGAGGCCTGATATTTTTACTCAATGGCTATATATATTTAAAGTAATATATCATAAAGATTATTTTATTTATTATAAGTGAATCAATAATAGGAATGGAGCTGCCTCCTAAATCGGGCGCATTCAAGTTGATCAATTCATACCGATGATTTTCAACTGATGGTATAAAACCTTATCTTGGTTTACCTCTTTATTTGGTGCACAGATTTAGTACGTTGGCGTACTATTAATCTGGTGCCTTCAATTCATCCTTATATTAGTAATTTTCAGTAGGTTATCATGTTTTATCATATTGCCTATTCGATACAGTTTCCATTTTTATTAGTATTTCAATAAGGCAACTGTTCTCTTCAGCTAGTGGAAGCACCATTTATAACACATGCAGGCCATCGTACATTGAGCAAGTGTCTCCAGCAATATATATCAAGAGCCTCTAGAAATCTATCGTTTTTGGCTGAAAGCGTCCAGGTTTCGTCTTCAAGTAATGTACAAACATGAACAAAACTTAAGGCAGCCAGTCGTCTATTTTTTGAAGGAGACAAAGACAATTTTGTTCACACTTGGTTAATTTGGGTGTCTTCAATAAAGGCCATTGTGTATCAAATATCCTTCAGTTATTTTCTGAATCCCGATATACATGCTAAAAGATACAAATTCCTTCAGTTTTGTCCATGAGTGTACATAAAATACTCAATATATTTTTTAAAAGGTCCTTAGGTCAGTAAATCTATGGTTTTGTAAATTTTTTTAGCCTCCTTTTTGAAGACAACTTTTTACCCTTGTTTAATAGGCTGATCTAAATATTAAAATTCTCTATACCATATTATTTAGCAATATATGCGCATATAAAATACAAAGTTATATTTACAAAAAGTATTTAAATTTGATTATTATTTAAAAGAAAATGAAAAATATTCATAAGTTTACTTACCTCGTACTTTGGGGTAAAAGTATAATATTTTATTTCCTGTTTTTCAACCAAAAGTGTACCTTCGAGGTAAGATTCGCTGAAAAAAAGTCATAATTAGGTTTTTCGTTAAATTTACCACAAATGTTTCTTACCTATTGTAAGCGAGGAATTCGATTCCACGTCTGGGAGGTATTTGGGCAGCTCTTCCCCAGAAGTTGGTATAAAATTCCAGCTGTGGAATATAATATATTATTCAGTATAATATATATATATATTATAATATTTACCAATATATACCAATGTTCCCATGTGTTGTATGGTTATAATGTAATTGCCAAGGTGACAGAAAGAAAATCTCGAGTGAGTGACAGCTGGAGCCAGTAGAGGAAAAAGATCCAAAAAACAAGTCTGATTCCCAGTTGTGCCCCCTTTTTGCTCAAACAGATCAGTCCGTTTTGAATCAGGATGATTGACAGACCCCTCTCAACAGATATCCCCTGACTGGTGTCGGCTTCACTTACTCTCTCGCCATCTCTGTGGTGACATCCAACAAGCCTCGTCCTTTTGTGTAAAACCAATTCCACGCCTGAACCAACTCTAATCATTGTGGCCTCCACTAATGCAACCAACAAGTCACACTACATTCATACAACAGGATAACAACAAACTACATCACTACATATATATATAATATATGTCGTATTTTATATATGTTGTATATAGAAACAGGAAACCAATGTGTAACTACAAAATGACATCAATAAAATGGATCCCTGGGAGAGAAAGGGACGGTGAGCCGGGGGGGGGGGGGGAAGGTTAATATAAACAAGAGATATTTATAAACATATTGGTCGTGGCTGTACCTGATTGGACGTCCTCTCCCTCTGACGTCACCATTAGAATATAAGTTGGGTGGCTCTGAGCCCACACAGGTCAGTAGGGTAGGAGAGTTAGATCGCCATGCTGCCCGATTGTCCAGAGAGGTCCCAGGACTCCCCCTCAATCTCACCCTTCCCGGAAACCACCCCTAAACCGAGGTAACCATATTCCAAAGCGTGTGGTCTTCAGGCTAGTGCGCCCCCACTTCCGGCCCATGACTGCATGTTGGATGAGAAGCCCACTGTGACATTGTCGGCTCCACTCATTCACAACATATATATATGGTTAACAATTATCTCTTGGCCATATAATTAAAATGAATGAAACAACCTTCTATACATTTTATTTTTTAAGAGAAATATTTTATTCCTGTTAAATTATAAGACGAGGTCTCCCAGTATTTCCGTTGAACTGTTACTACAACTACAAGGTATTACCATCCAGAATCTGTGACCTCTGTCCTTCGAATGTCTAATTTGTTCCTCTCTCATTTTTCAAGGTTAAAAGATATGGACCCCTTTTTGTGTCTCGCATATTTCTATGCGCCTACTTTGCCACAGTACCGTGGAATGCAACCTCATAATATCACATTAATAGAATACCTTGAAATATATTATCTTGGAATTCGATAAAATTTGAATTATAGAGGTATTTTCAATATGTGAAAGTTTGATATAAGGTTGTACTTAATTTTAAGATTCAAATTGAATGAAGAGTAAAGTGCTGAAATTTTTAAAAGTTTCATATGAGAAAAACCATTACTCTATCTTCAAAATGTTTAGTGAGGGGATCAGTGTTTCTATGATGATTAAATAGGTGTTGGTGTTTTTGGCGGTGAAAAAGAGAAAATGTTACTTAAATATATTTTTAAATATTATCTTTATGCATAGAAATTACAAAAGTAAAATTTAAGAATTACGAAGAAATACAAAAAACAAGAAAGGATCAAGAAGGCACTAACTGCGTAGCCAAATTGTTAATTAATATATGCTAGCTAATATTATCATCATCAATTTATATTTATTCATATATTTATATAATTTATTTACATAGAGAAAAATTCTTTGAATTAATATTCCTAACAAATCCCCCTTTAATTCAATGTCAATTTTTCTTCAGAAATATAAACAGTTTAAAAAATCAAACATAGATGGCGTTACCTCCCCATGCTTTCACTTATATACAAGCTTTTGTTTTTATGCCACATTTTACATAGAGTGAAAACATATATCAAAAAACATATTTTAAAAAATATAACAAGTGAATTTATGTACGCACATTTTTAATAATGCTATATATATCTTTCCTGATATTTCTTTTTATCAATTACCTTTGAATTATTAAAATTTTCCAAATCAGTATATACATTAAGGGGTGTATGGACAGTTTTACAATCTAACATATTATATTTTAATAAAAGTTTTTCAATATATTTTTGTTGTTTTAGAATTATTTTGTCATTATATTTTAATATTTCAATTCCTAAAACACTTAAAAGATTAGCATTTTTCTTTATTTTAAAATAAAGTGTTAACTTATTTAAAATATTTAAAATTTTAGAATCAGTATTACAAATAATGATATCATCAACATAAAGTCCCAAAAGAAGAATTGAGTCATTATTTTAGTATGAAAATAGGCATTTATCTGAATTAAAAATTTTAAATCCTATCTGAAGAAGATATTTAGTAAAGGTTTCATAAAAGACTCTGCCTGCTTGTTTAAGTCCATAAATGGCCTGATTAAGTTTACAAACAAATTTCTTACCTTCTTCTTGATATTCAAATCCTTTAGGCTGTGACATGAAATATAGTCTCTTCCAACTTAGTTGGTATAATTGGTAATGAATCAACCTTCATTACACTATCTGCTGGATGGTAGGTAGGATCAGAAGGGGTGTCATCTTGTGAGGGGTCTTCATCAGATAATGATGATTCATAGTAAAATCCTTGTTCAGGAGAAGGTCTCAAGTTGTAGACATTTTTATCTTCATCTGGCTCATTACTTGTGGATTCTGGAACATTTCCTTGGTGAATAGGAATTGGTTCTTCTTCTTTTTGACCATTTTTATGACAAAAATTTAGGTCAATTAATACATGATCTGGCAATTCAGCTTTTACTTCATTACTAAGTAGTTCAGCTCCTTTTTCTTTTTCAATAAAGCTTACATCCCTTGTTTCAGTAATTGCATAATTTTTAGGGTCACGGATTCTAAATACTTATATTTGAGTATCCAACAAATATACCTGATTTTGTTATTTTTTCAAATTTGTATCTTTTGAATTTAGGAATCCAGTATTCAGCTCAGCATCCAAAAACTTTTAAATGTTTTATCGTAGGTTTATTTCCTGTAAATAGTTCTTCAGGGGTGGTTTTATCATTCCTTTTATGTGGAGTTCTATTTTTTATATAAGAATAAGTGTTCATGGCTTCTGCCCAGAATTTTGGTGGCAATTGTGATTCTATCAATAGTGCTCTTGTACCTTCAATTAAACTTCTATTTGCTCTCTCCACTATTCCATTTTGAGAGGGTGAATAAAAGGTTGTAAATTGATGTTCTATTCCCTTTTCTATCAAATAAGAGCTTAATTGTCTATTTGTAAATTCCCCTCCATTATCAGACCTTATTCCTTTGATTTTTGTACCTTTTATGTTTTCTATAAGTTCAATAAATTCCTTTAGTTTGGCAAAGGTTTTTGATTTGCTTTTAAGGAACTTTGGGAATATTTTCCTTGAAAAGTCATCAACTATGTTCAGCACATATATTGCTCTGCCAATGGATTCATGCTGAAATGGACCTATTAAATCCATATGAATGAGATTAAGGGGTTTGGTTGATTGCTTTGAATCAATCTCTTTAAATGGCAATCTAGTAAACTTTGATTGAATACATGTGATACATGGTTCTAAGTTATTAATTGGTGAACAACTGAACCCATATACCATGGAATCTTTTAGCATCATATTCATATAATTTTCATTTATATGTGCAAGGCGTTCGTGCCAAATTTTCCAATTATTTTCTTGTGTTTTGAACACATTTTCTTCCAGTTTGATGTTTGCACATGCATCAATTGTATAAATGTTATCTTCCCTTTTTGCAGTTATAATGCTGGATCCATTGTTATCTATTATCCTTGCACCATTCTCATCAAATATAATCTGTTTTTCATCTTTAGTTATTTTACTTACTGATATTAAATTATTGTTGAGTTCAGGTACATATAGAACTTCTTTTAGTGTTAAAAGATGATTATCTTCCTGATAAATTTCAACAGTGCCAATACCATTTGATTTGATGAATCTATCATCAGGAAGAGTAATTTTTCTGCTATCATCTTGAAGATCATCCATTATATTAATGTCTTTAGACATATGGCTTGCTGCTCCACTGTATAGTATCCTCTTGCATTTATTGTTGAACTCTGGGGAACTTAAGTTCATGGCAGTTTCTTTATTATAATTTTCTCCAATCAAAGAAGCCCTAGAAGTATATTGTTTATTTTTTGAAAATGCTTGTTTGGGGATTGTTTTAAAAGAATTCCCTTGATTGTTTTCTTTTCTCTTGTTAACTGGGTTGAACCAGCATACTGCTGCTTTATGTCCAAACTTTTGACAAATGAAGCATTTGGGTTTTCTTTCTCTATTAGAATCACTTGAATTATTCTTAAAGTTTTTGTTAAATTTATGGCCCATATTATATGCAGCATTTTCATCCTTGTTGTTCTTGTTTCTTTCTTCATGGAGCTCAAAAATTATTCTTATATCAGAAATAGTAGCATCTGGGTAATTGTCAAATTGCATTGAGACAAGATTGTATTTTGGGGGTAGCCCTCTAGTAAAAGCTGTGATGAATTCTTCATCTTCTATTGATACACCCAAAATTCTTGCTTCTTGCAATAATTTCTCTGCTCTAAGCAAATATTGTTCCCAGGTTTCATCTTTTTTCATTGTTAATCTAGATACATTGTTTTTAGCCTCTATGCATTTTCTCTTTATGTTACCCTCATATCTAGAATGCAAAGCAGTCCAATTTTCTTTACTTGTTTTGCATGTTAAAATTAAACTTACTTGTGTGTCATCCATTGCACAAGTTATTATCCCTCTAGCTTGGGCATCTCTTCTTTTCCATTCCACAGTTACTTTTTCATCTTTTGGAGGATCTTCTTTTATAAAGCCATCTAGATCTTTGGCTTCCAAAATGCAAATAATGCGAAATTTCCATCTTGTGAAATTATTTCCATCAAATTTTTGGATATTCATCGATGATTCAGCCATTTGGAATTTTCACTTAATATGTTCTTTTCGAACCTTAAAGATATTTTCTATCTTTCTTTTTTCAAAATGGCGTTTGTTTACCTTTTTTGCGTAAACCACGCTCTGCTACCAATTGTTGGTGCTTTTGGGGTTAAAAAAAAAGAAAATGTATCTTAAATATATTTTTTAATATTATCTTTATGCATAGAAATTACAAAAGTAAAATTTAAGAATTAAGAAGAAATACAAAATACAAGAAAGGTTCAAGAAGGCACTAACTACGTTGCCAAATTGTTAATTAATATATGCAAGCTAATATTATCATAATCAATTTATATTTATTCATATATTTATATAATTTATTTACATAGAGAAAAATTATTTGAATTAATATTCCTAACAATAGGCAGACTTTAAAGTATGTTAGTTAGTACGAAGCAACACTTACCAGATACTCGATACCGCGGTCTGAGGCGTCAAAATGAAACACAAGCTTCCTGCATACATTTCAATACAATCTCATTGAGGATGTCAGGGTAAAGATCATATTTACTGGCAGTCAAGTTTGCAGCGGGTGTTGCAACCCTCCACGTCAATCTGGTCCAAACACTCTTCGTCTTCTGCATGAACACATTGGTTTCTATCATTCAAATATATAACAGCTGCAGTTATTTTTGGCATAAACGCCGTGGTTCTGACTACCATGGATAGCTACTAGTCCCATAGACTGCGTAGCTGTTGTCCTCGGCTCTCAACTAGCAAGTGGCAGCGGTCTGTTCTGCGCCATTTGTGAGAACTGGCTGATCATGATTGGCAGGGGCTTCAGTGAGAATCAGGAGTATTTGTGGGAGTCTTTAGGGAGTGCTATCCCTCAAGATAGTGGAGAGCAGTTAGCTACAGATATTTAGATAATAAATTAAACGTCTAAGGATGAGTATCTTTTTAATTAAACGTTTTTCGAACTTTCGGGATAACGCCCTTCTAAAGGTAGTTAGCTACAGAATTAACCCTATCATGACTGCATAATAGACCTTTGGCGACCACGCCTTTCTTCAGCGAGTGCGAACTGGGACAAAGCTTCACTAAACATACGGGCAGTAGTGTGACGGCCTCGGCATCCGCGAGCGGCAACCTGACTACGCATGCGCTGGGGCATCCGTAACTCTCTGGCCACGCGCGTCGTCAACAACAAGGCTTGCTTCCAACGGCCGTTACTTTATTTCTCTTTATATATTTCTGGCATTAAATAAATTAATTTATTTTATAAAAAATAATTATAATTTTATCAGCGGCCTTTACACAAGCTACTCCAACACGCAGGCAATCATCCTACAGACCTAAGCACTAAGCACCTATGATCCAGTGTGAAAACCAAAAAATATATTTTTAGGGGGTTTTCAAAGGCTCAACAGCTTATATCACACTTGTTTAAAGCCATTGGACACGGGCTAAGCAATCTTATCGGCTACTGAAGTTTAGAAAGGCAAGGGCAAGATTTCTGATATCAACCTAGAAAAGGACCCAAGGGAGTGACCAAAATTATTGTTTGCTACTATATTAGGGTAGAACTATTATATAGCACAACCAAAATAAATTTGGAAGATACGCTGAAAATTCAAATCAGAGCCACGGCGAAAATAGGCAGTCGCGTTGTCTTATTATTATTATTTTTTAAATAATAATTTATAGAATGTGTTTACTAATTTGAATATATATTTGCATCATGTGACTATTTGGTAAATGTAAATGGTATTTCATTTCGAAATTAAAAAATTAAATTATTAAACTCGATGTATATTCATAATTTTTTTTTAAACTTGAAACGATTATACAAAAAGTGGCAAAGAAAGTAAGCATAAAACAAAGTCAAAAACAGAAATAATATATAAGGTTGTCCCAAAAGTTCGTGTTTTTCTTATTACTTGGCGAATAATATTATTACGGCGAATACATATTAATACATAATATAGAGACATTATACATAAGGGAGAATAATATTGGTATTTAATTTTTTTTTGAAAGTGTTTACGAACTTTTGTTTACGAACATTGCATTACAAATACACAGAAATATTTTATCAAAGCCATCACCATTTCTACAAAACCTGGCAGAGTTGACATGTAGAATACTGGCTGGGACACAGCCGCAGTGGGTGAAGGTAAGATTGAAGCTGCATTCACTGAGACAAGACTGGAACAATACAATAGCCCAAGTTAAACGTCCTCCCGATAGTATAAATTCAGTGATTTTGTAGAAGTAAGCATTATAATTCTAATCATTATAGCATAAACAATTAAATAATTCGTAAATAAGAAATACATTTTGAAAAAGGTTTTATTTATATGCACAAAAATGAAAAATAAAATATTAATCTTCTGTCATTGAGCAATTAGATATATCTGAGTGAAAGTAAAAGCGGCGGGGGACAATCATTAGGAATTTCGAACCTAATTTGAATCAAATATGTAGCAACTGATTAGCGATTTTTTTTAAGTATTTGCTATATTTTTACCTCTCTTCTCTAAATATGATTGTCCCCGGCAGCTTTTATTTTCACTCATATACATCTAATTGCTCAATGAAAGACACAGATGTTAAAAATGTATTTTTTTTCTTTTTAGTACATTTAAATAAAGCTTTTAAAAAAATATATTTTATATTTATTAATTATATTTTTAGTTTTTAGTCATGATAATTTACAAAACTTAGAATCAAATTCGAATAATAATCTTTTGAATCAATATTAAAATACAAACATTAGGCCTCAAGGGAAAAAATAAACGATTTTTAAAAAATAAACTTTTTCCTGGAAGCCTAATGTTTGTATTTTAATTTATAATCAAATGTTAAAATATATACAAAATCTAACCAAAATATTCAAATATCTGTGCACATCATATTAACTACATACAAGACTATTTTCACATTATGATATTAGAATACATATGTAATTAACCCAGGTTCCTTAGGCCTTCAAAATAACTCTCTAACCACTCGTATTGTCAGTCATATATATGTTATATAAAGGTATTATTTTAAATGTTATATGAAATATTTTATTTAAAAATGTTATATTGGGATATTATATTTGAAATGTTATATTAAAATATTTTATTTAAAAAATATATATAATTTCATAGATATAAATACTCTGTATAAATCGACCGCCAGAGGTCACGCTTCCCATATAAAATCACATTGTTGTTCTTCCCCGTGGTCGGCTCAAAACTTTTGTACATTATGTAAATAAGCTTTTCTTTTTTATTCGTACGCCTTAAGCCAGGCGGTACTTTAATCAAATTATGTTATTCATATATATTACTTTAGTTCAAATAAAACAATCTCTCATATCAAAACTATTTTCATTATTTTACTTTTCAAGATTATAGCCACGACTGCACCACCATTACCATAATCCTTAACATGATCAAAAATTCAAGCAGGAAATCTCTATCTATCTTTTTTTTTAAATATAATATTAGCCGACAGGATATCAAAAACTTGTGAACAAAAGCAAAATCTTTCAAATTCAAATATGCAAAACTTCCAATCAAAAATAGCTCATTTCAGTCAAAAATAGCTCATTTCAACCAAAAATAACCTACTTTAAAAAGACATAGCCCAATTCAAACAAACATAACCTACCCCAATCAAAAATAGCCTTCTCCAACGAAATATAGTCACCTACAAGTAACCATAGTCATCATCAAGCCATGGACAAACTACAATCAAACATAGCCTTCAACAAAAAATATCCCTTTACAATCAAAAAAGCCATCTCCAAACAAACATAGCCATCTCCAAGCAAATATAGCCACTACAATCAAACATACCCATTTCCTACCATATCCAGCAATTTCAAGCAGCCTTCTTCCTTCCAACTCCAGCCATCACACCTTCCGCCCAACACCAGCCATCTCCCGAGATCTTCAAATCCAACCTAAGGTACTTTGTATCTACCATTTTTCACAGTTACCTTTAGTTTAACCTTTTAATTCTCATTCATGTTTACAATAGTTTCAATCGCCTGTTTATAGTTATTTCCCTTTTTGTTCACTTTCTACCAACAATATTTGTAATCATTCACACTTTATAACATATATATACTCAAATCTTTTTGGTTTTATTTACAATGACTGGAGGTCTAAGATATTAATAGTTTCAAGCAGATTGATTTCTTTGGATATGTTTCACTTGTTATACCAAGTTGAGATTTATAATTCGTAGGAGATTGGCCGTTTGGATTATTTGTTTTCAGAAAGCTGAGCACACACACACACATATGAAAAGAAGATGGTCCACTATTTGGTCTTCATTCTAGCAGAGAGAGTGTTGGGGTAAATCTCTCGCCCCTCTCAAAATTTCGCGCCATGGTCAATTAGAAAGGTTGTTGAAGTGTACTCATGTTAGATTCTTGGAAGCATGGAGATAAAAATTCTTGGCGTAAATATTCTAAGATTGATGGTTGTGTATTCCATAATGTATAGGTCTTCGATAGATAATGTGTGATCTGAGTTATTTTATTGTGGGCAACGTTCTATGGAAAAATTTGAAAGACAGTGTATAAGTTAGACGGTGAAGCGGGCTTAGTTCTTTGGTCCCAGAATACTGCTGTAACCTTTGACACAGCAGAGTCGAACATTGGGTGTATAGTGGGGTAGACTGCATATGACAGAATGGTTAGTTTGAGGCATTTCGAAAGTTTGCATCAATCTGGCTAGCTTTAGTCGCCTAAAGAACCAAGATTTCATCTTGGAATGTCGAATTTTCGTGATATCAGCCGCTCATTACGCGACAGAAATTACTGCGCCTATTTTCTTCATTTTAAAGGGAATATAAAAATTCTATTTAATGTCTAATACCTGGTCACCACAGTCAGCTGAAAGTTTGATATTTATTACTTGTGCTCTGTAAGCAAGTATACCAAACTCCATACTTTTATGTTGAGAGATTTTGTGTTAGTATTTATAAATATAAATTTGAACTGATTTCATCATGTGTTAACACATGTGCACTAACATGGGTAAAATATAAAGATAAATAAACGCAGGGTATGATAAAATAAACATAATGTTTTTCACCAACCTCTCTGTCTAGAGGACCTCTGGTCCTTTCCCAGTTCCCCAGGTAGTCGTAGCAGTCAGTCTTGTACGGCAAGGGAAGAAGTTGATGGAACACCTGGAAAAATAGTTCGTCAAATGAACACAATATATTAAACATATCAGTTTAATATACTTTACTGAATTATCCTTATGCTATGATTCCATCGCACAACCCGCTATTGATTATTTACTTATTTACTACACGCCAATGAAATACAATATCACGCGGAATGAACAGAACAGTATAAATAAAAAACAGCTATTTCTGATCGAACTATATGAATGATGAAATCTGCCAAATTGGTTCCTCAAATGTTGAATACGATATAAATGAAGTAAACTACAAAATCGTCATTAGACGTGCTGCTCTTATCTTCCCTGAAAGAATCACATCGCAATTTGATTGTTCTAAGTTGAAACGTGTAGTGTGGTCGCAAAGAATGCCTGATCATTACTAATAGAGGTAGTTCCTTAAATATAATATAGCCGAGTGGTATTTGATCAGATTTTAAAGAAGGTTGGTTAATATGTCAAATCTATGCGAATAGCCACCTTCATGTTCCCATGGTGTTTCATCTGTGGTCAGTATGCCTGGAACTAGCGAATGCAGTAAGATTAAGAATTGCCAGTAGAGACCATACGCATGAATTGACACATCCAAGGAGAAGCGTTGCTCGCCCAAAAAAACATTTTATAATCTTTTTGTAGCAAGTTAAAAGATTATTGATTCTTGCATATTATCTAGAAATAATAGCTTCCATTCGTATTCATTAAATGCTTCGTCGCCTACCGTTGGAAATAGTGTATGAATAATCCCACGCCGAAAGCAAACTAGAACAAAGTGGTAATATCAGACGATTCCATTTCAGCAAAGGCAGTCGTCATGTACAAGTTTGGCGCCGACGTGTTCACAGATCGATCAGGCTACCTATGTGGAAGCATTACCAGTGGTCAACGCGGTTTTGAGGTTTGGGAGGCTATTGTCTAAGACAACGTAGTATGAAATGGCTACCTAAGCTAGTATTGCGTGAACGCCTGCAGCTGAAGCTGTACCCCTGCTATCTTGTTTTCCAGCCAGATTTGAACTAATGCATTCTCCATGCACCGAGCAGCCATTTGGTTTGGTCTCTCGCGCCCGCCTTTAAGGTCTAGCTCCATGAGCTGAACTATCAGCCCACAGGCGTCAACGAGAGTTTCTTGGCCAGGTTTCTGTCCGAGCCTTCTCGTTTGGACTTGGTTAAACCCGTCCTACGCTCCAATGAGAATCTCTCCCCCCTTTTGGCCCTCGTACCCTTAGTTCCCAGTACTCCCTGAATCTGCAGACAAATCAAGGAATCAAGGACCTCTGAGGTACCCCGAAGGCGGGGAGGGGTGTGCTACTACTGTGTGTACTCTTTGGTTATCCATAACGAAACTGGCAAGGACGCTCCCAAATTATCTAATATAACGAATAAACTTTGGTTCGCATTGACGACTATATATTGGCCTTAATAACTGCTCTGGCCATGCCATTAGACTTATTTTGGCGACGCCAAGAATGTCACTTATCAGCAGACATCAATGATCTATTGGAGTTGTGACTAAGCTCATAAAATCATTGCAATAGAGCTTCATATATAATTCGTTTCTGTTTATTTGTTTAGGCTGATTTACATAACCTCAGCCCTGTGCAGTCATTAGCTGTCATGCAGTGTCTATAGCATGGCAGAGGGAAAAGCTTTAAATACTCGGAACGGCAATGATATGCAATCTACCCAATACTCTCTAAAAGAGTCAAGCACAAAACCTTAAATAAAAACTTAAAATGATTTGAGGAATATATTTGACCTTAAATATGACTTTTATATGAAATTTAAATGATAAAATAAACCAATATAAAGCAAGGTAACAATTAAAAGGCTACTCGCTCTCCTTTAAAAAACGCGAATTGGGTTTCAAATAATTATTTATCTTTATATATAGAAATAATGGTCGCCTCTCCCGTAAACTATACACCACATATTGACCGTCGCCGCGAATTAGCGGCCCCAGGTCAGTGACAAAGCCACAACACCAGCTTTATCAAACAGAAGCATACACCTGGGGACCATAGCTTCGAGCTAATGGACCTCGTCAGTCCAGGGCGGGCTTTAATTTCATGAGATCCACAACGGGATCAAATGAAATCTTCATATAAATTTATATTTTTAACAGTTTAATAATATTTATTAATAAATTATATGTTAATATTTACCGTCGAGTATTGCATAAAGCCATAGTAGCCTCGGATTTTCTGGTAGCCTGTGAAGTAGGGGTTGACGAGATGGAAGGGGGAGTGGGCAGCTATGGCCAGCTGGGCTTTTTCAGGGTAGAACAGCCGGGAGATGTTTTGGAGAATAACGAAAGAAGCATGCTGATGGTACGGATAGTACATCGATTCTGGGAAACATGGAACATTTAGACAAAACTTTGAGAGATTACCAAGTTTTAACTTAGTATATGATTGGTGTAACTTAGCATCACATTGTTGTGTTTACAAAATAATTATTAATACATTTTTATAACCAAGGTGAGAATAAATTATTTCAAAATTCTTCACAACCTTTGTTTGTATATATTGAAAACTCTGCAACTATTAGATTAATAAAATTAATTGGTCATACTTTGCTACATCCCCTGAGCAGCTCTTCTTAATTATCTACAAATTGTGGGGTAGTTATAGAACTCTTGGCTTCCTCTTTGATTTTCTTGTTGGCCTCTTTATTTTTCGGTATAGTTGGACTTTCTGAACGCCTTCCTTTAGGGTTCTCTTCTCCCCATACTCCTGACTGCTACTAGCGACTCAAGATGTCCACTAATGAGTACACTAAAGAGTAACTATCCTCTCACAGAAGCACTCTTTTATTTACCACAAAGGTATCACGTGGTTTACCATGTAACCCACAGCAATCGGCATCATCCATTCAGGCCTTTCTATGAAACCTTTCCTCGATTTGCAACAAAGGCGTTTCTATTTCCCATTATTTGAATAGACACTCGGACAAATTATCGCCAACTCGATTCTACAAACCGATCAATAGAACGAAAGAAATTTCATATTGAAAATAAACCATATTAAACTTTTTATCCCTAATAATGATTTTAATGTCATATATATTAATATTGATTAATCATTTTTATATATCATAATAATTGTTAATATTAAACACATCGTTAGTTTATTCATATAGTTTAATCGATACGTTTCCATTATATATAAATTACCATCGTTGATTCCAAAACTCTATTGAACCTTCCTATAGATATATGTAGTATATTGTCAAAATTATAATAACACTGTTAGTATAGTTGGATTATATTCTAATTAGTTAAGTTAGAGCTAATGGTTTAAGATCATACCCTCCTATCAAAAAATACACTGCTCCTATTCGCTACCACCCCCATATTTTGCATGATATGCTATATCTTTATTAATACAACCTGCATCATCCTTTTTTGTATTCCAACTCAAAATGATGACGTCAAAATAAAATCAGCAAAAGAGCAGGTTGGGGACAGCTACGAGGCAAAACCAATGGACATGACATGCCCAGAAGGGGGCCCCATCAGGGACTTTTTATAGGTGAATGCGCCCCGGAGTAAACAAAACAGTGTCAGCTCAGAGTGTGATACACTGTGTCCATCTATGCAGGCCTATTCTGGCTCTCTCTCCTTGTCTCGGTGTTAGGCATCCAGTTTTGTGTCATGACCTCCACCTCTGGCCCGTGTGCTGTCTCCAACCCGCTCGGTGCTAACATCTAGCTCGGCCTCTTCTTCTTTCTGTCCACGTGTGGGAATAACCTCAACACTTCGCCTCACGAACGACGGCCAGTTTATTCACGCGTTGGTTTACTCGGGGTTACAACATATATTTTCTATACATTATAGTCAAAAGGACGCTTATGAATTGGTTAAATACATATTGAATTATAATACATTTATAATTATAATTATGAATATCAATGTTGGCAAGTTTTCACCCTAGGTAAACCGATAGAATTAGGCTTTTATAAAATCTATATGAGATTTTTGAGTGGCGATATATTTGCAAAATCCTTTTTTTGTACTGATATTCACAATATAAAATCTCTTCGACAAATTTTCATGAGATATTTTGCTAGATTTCTTTAAAATAAAAACGCATGCTAAAATATTAAGGCATTAATAGTTCCATAAATTTGTCAGACATATTTGATAGTATAATTTCGGAATCTGCTACATAGAGTTCTTCTTCCCAATATCATTTATGCGCTTACCTAGCTATCAATATTTATTTGGTGTCTTTGGTGTCAATATGATTTGTATCCTTCCTTTAATCACATAGTCTCAATAGTACATTAGCATTAACTAATAATCCATAGTTATTGATTTAACGGTATTATGTTAATTAATATTTGCATATATATCTCTCATATTTCCAACTTCTTTATATGTATATATATATATATATATATATATATATGTTATAAATAAAAATATTTTATGCTTGATTTTTGAATATTTTGAGGATTATGCTATGGTAATGCAGTCATGGTTAAAATCTTGAAAATATAATAATAAATATAGTTTTGATCAGAAATTGCTTTAATTGAGCAAAAGGAATATATAAAAACATAATTTGATAAAAGTACTGCCTGGCTTAAGGCGTAAGAATAAAAAAATGCAAAACTTATTAACATAATGTACAAAAGGTTTGAGCCGGCCATCGGAAAGAGAGAAAATATCTTTATTTACAGGGCTGCTAACCAAAATAAATGATTTTGGAGCCCCAATGGCCGCCTAAAGCGGAATATATAAAACCACTATGACCAGAGTGGAGAGGCTAAGAACAGGATCACCCTCAGGGAAGAGGCAGGTTAGGCCGGATTGGGTCCGCGGAGGTCAGGAAGCAGGAAGAAGGCGGGAGGACTAGAACTTTGCTGCTCTAGCTCTGGCAGTTGGGCAAGACATTGATCTTGCCTCATGGTCGGCAGAGAGGCCCTTGGTTGAGCAGTTGGCGCACTTGGCCGGGCGCGGGTTGGCAAGAGTTGGACAGTTTCGGCCTTGGTGGTCACCAGAAGCGAAGTGGAAGCAGGTGGCTGTAGCCTTGGTGCACCTATCGGCGTTGTGGCCGTAGCCACAGCAGCGGTAGCAGACGCGGACGCGGACAGACTCCTCGTAGTTCAGGATAACTTGGTCCACAATGCCTTGGTCCTGCCGCGTCTTCCAATGGCCTTGTAGGAAGTCAAGTCCAGCTCAATAAAGGCCGTGCAGGTGCCATTTCTGGTCGGAGATCTGTGTGCCACTCGGAGAGACTTGTCTCCAGGAAGCTGGCTGAGGGCATAGGTGAAAGGAAGGCCTTGACAATGTCCTCATCCGCGGTTTCCGCCTCCACGTTGAAGAGGCAGATTCTTGGAAGGAATTGCCTCAGTTCCCGGACTTTCAGGCCTTGGAGCTTGTTGTCCAGGGTAGAGCTGACGGCAGAAATGGCCTCTGGAGTGTTGGAGTGCAGCACCAGCTTTCCCCTGGTGCGCAGAGACGCCTAGACGCCTTGGGGCAGAGTGTGGGCAGCGCGGACAGCTTTGAGGATGTCCCGCGGGTCAGCCTGCGGGTTATCTGCAATAACCACGATGTGGGCCGCAGATATCTCCCCATTAAGGGTGCCTTTGGCAACGGCAGGCTTGGGGGCGAGGGAAGATGCTGGCTTGACTGGAACCAGTGGTTTGCTCCTCTTAGCGGGCGGGTTTGACGCCTCTGGCTGCTTCCTCTTGGTTAGAGCAGGATCTGGCTTCTTGGGAGCAGGTGCTGCCACAGGGACAGCAGCTGGAGCGGGGGTGGCAGGCTTGATGAGCTCGGTCTGAGATCTAGAATCCATGCAGGTGAAAGAGGTGCTAGTTTGAGTGGTTTGGCAGGTTTTCTTGGGCATTTGGGCATCCATGATTTCATCCAGCTCCATGAAGTCATTCACGGTGCCCGCGAGGTTCTTCACATCCCTAACTAAGCACTTGATTATTTCTGTTCGCTGCTCAATGAAGCGAACAATGTCCAGGTGAAGAGCTGCTAGGGAGGGCTGACCGAGGGATTGCAGGATTTGGTAGTGACGGGAGATGACCATGTTGTCTTCTTCATCAAGAGCCGCGATGTCAACCGAGGGTTGAGAGGGCTTGTTGGCTTTCTTCTTCTTCTTGCAGGAATCCATACGGCCATCGGGAAACAACAACAATTAGTTTTTATAGGGGAAGCGCGACCTCTGGCGGTCGATTTGACAGAGTATTTGAAAAAAATCTATGAAATATAATTTTAAATAATATAATTTTTTAGTATAACATATATATGGATTTTGTTTAATTTTCTAAGTTTTATTAACGTAATTATACAACCTATGTCGAAGGGCTGCTACGCCCGAAAGCTTGTATAATCGAGATTATAAAGAAACTCTTAGCAAATTTTATATATATTACCTCAAAAATGTGCAAAAATTATTTCTACCTAATATCTAAAGAATAAAACAATATAGAATGAAAAATACTTTGTTAATAGTATACAGTAGAATGAATAAAAAGAAATAATGTCTTTCAACTTTGTATTTTCATTTAGGTTTAGCCAATTGCACTGAATCACGAGAGAATTGTTCCTCGCCATCTATTTCTACCTGGCTTTAAAGGAATCTTCACAGCCCCATGGTCGGGTTTGAACAACTGGTGATTCAGTATGAAACATTCGGCCAATTCTCCAGTTTCAGTCATCATAGGATACTCCAGGAAGTTGTCTCTGAAATAAAAACAAGGTTATCAGTACCGCTATATAAAACCTAAGCTGAATATTTACAAGATCCTGAGTATTTTTACTATATACGAATTTATTCAGTAGGTATTAAAAGGCTGTTTATAGGCAGAAATATACCTTGTTCGAGATTGTTCATATTTTTATCGATTCACATTTAAGCAATTAGCGAGGCGAGTCTCTTCCTACACAGAAATTCTCAAATATTCCTGAATTGACATCTGTGAACATCAGAGTAGTGAAATTGCCACGTGGAAAATTAGGGAAGACAAAAACTTCAGGAGGAAAGAAATTTTATTTCAGGCAAGGACAAACTATGAATGGTAAACAAAAGTTAAGCCACGAGGAAAATTTACAGAGTTACATGATATAAACATAAAAATGACCACTCTGTTAATAAAAAAAAATTAAATTAATAAATACTCTGTTACAATATTGTCAAAAGAATCTGGTGTATTAAGCTTGAGTTGATTAGATGCGTATGATGTACAAAAATGAGACAAGTTAATCAAATAAAAATGCATACCTGTATACCATGATTTCAGGTTATGGGCATCATCAGTAGAGCAGTGACTACGATAACATCTTTATAAATTACGTTATTAACATCTGAATTATCAACGGTAACTAGATAACATCCTACGAAAGAGTAATGAAAGTGGCCGAATCTACTGGTAAGATGTTTTAGCTGATCAAGTGGAACTGCAGTTCTTAGGCCAGAAAACACTGTAAATGTAAAGGAGGATAATTTTCATATACAAATTAGATACATTTTCCTTTTAAATATATTTATGAAATATATTATCGAATGCATTTAAATTATAGATCTTATAATCTTCTCAGAGTAGAAAGCTTAAATGTATTTAAGTGATGTGCCACAACACGAGGCTTGACAAATTCGAAAGAAAAACCTAGTTTTTCACCATGGTTTCTTATTTGTGCCTATATTGATTAGGGTTATAGCGTGAAACCATGGTGTTCAGATTTACCGAAGATGGTATTGTCGTTTATTTACTGATATTGTCGCGTTGAAAAATAGTCGCGAGTAGAGAGGTTACTTATAAAAGAACTTTATTCTCGGTAACAACGGTCTAAATTGTAGCTACCCACATTTATATAGCAATGACACAATTCAAGCCAAACTATGTAAATATAATAGAATCGAAAATTTAAAATTATATAAATAACAAGTAAACCACGCTACAATATGTATTTTAGTGCTTTATTCTTAGGAAAATCTAATTGCTTTTGAACAATTCCTTTTATGCATTTGTACCTGAATACATTCCCCCTAAAAAATTTTAGAAAATTATTTATATTATTAAGAAAAAGCACCTTCTTATCGTGCAACTTAAAGTTGCTGATGGCTTGCGCCATCTATCGGAATAAATATGAACTATTCATTGATTAATTATTCCAGAATTGGCCAAATACCTATTCTTGATTAACCATGTAAAGCTAACCACATACGCGTTATTCTGGGATAATTAAAAATAGTTGATATTTATTCCGATAGATGGCGCAAACCATCAGTAACATTAAGTTGCACGATAAGTAGATGCCTTTTTCTTAATTTATGAACCTTATCCCAGGACAATGTCACATTTGTACTCTATTTTTTATATTATTTATATTATGTTTATTATTATTTCTTTTTATTTTTTTTTTTGAAAATTTAGGAATAAAGGGCAAAACGTTTTTCTCAAATTTGTTTATTTATTTATAAGTAAATACATTATAGTATCAAAATAAGCTTATAATATTTTAAACATGCGACTTACTTTATAAACGACTCCAGGTTCCATGAACAAATTTCAAAGACTAGAGAATCATTAATACTGCTCCCGTACTTTGCAAAATCAAATTTTGAAGCGTGGAATTTCAGATGATGAAAATGTTTTTCTTTTATCTGAAAACATCCAACGTCATTTTTAAAACATTCCGTCATCAATTTATACAAGGTAAAAATGTAAGGATATCATTTTGTTTAAAATGCATTTATTAAAAATGAACATTGTATAAAGTTGATAAATATTCTAATATAATGTCCCGTAGAAAATCTAAAAAGCACAAGAGGGTCAGGAATTTGAGGAATTTATTCTTTTCTACAAAATTATATCTTCTTACATAAAAAAAAACAGGGAGGCAGGCAATGGAAGAAAAAACGATGTCGTGTCTTCTTCTTTCGTATCTTCACTCAATCATATTAGGGTATTAAGACTGAAGAACTTATGATTGTGCTTTGGTAATTATGCTGCTGATGTGGATGAGTATTACCTTATACATTTTCAATTATATCAGGATCAAAGAAAAGTCGAGAGATTCGAAATCTCAACGGTATAAACCAATAAAATCACTATAACTATTAAATTTATAAATTTTAATTGCCATCTATCGTTAATATTTTACACAAATAAATACACTGGCAATGCGTTTCTTTTAAATATCATCAAATATTATCTCTACAGACCTAACTGCAATGATATGAGTTATTGAATAAGAGAGCTTGGCTCATCAGTAGTGAACCCTCTCAGCGGTTTCGCCAAATTAATCTCTAGACCGCTCTACTATTGTATTGGATTGGTTTGGAATATACCCTGTATTTTCTATGGAAGGCAGCTTAGAGGTGTTTAGTGAACTATGGACATAAGCTAATAGGTCTGTAGAGGTACATACATATAATATCAAGGTATTGCATCGAGCAAAGCTCTTCAGCAAATGTTTCCATAACATATATATATGTAATATGATCCAAAGTTATTACACTGCAATATTTGATGTATTACACTGTTGTAGAATCCTGTCGACTTTAGGAATAGCTGTGGTATTCTACTATGTTGGGAAACCTTACTCTTGGTGTTGAAGGTTGTTGAAGTGGTGACGCAGTCGTGGTGAATGATGCAGTCGTGGTGGATGATGCAGTCGTGGTGGCTGAGTGAAAGGATTACACACAGGGGAAATAAGCCGGGACACTTGATGGTTGAAAATATAAGGCAACGGGTTGGAGGAAAGAAAGCTTTTGAGAAAGGCAGAGCGGTTTTTGATGATTAATTAGTTGATCACATGGCGATGATTGGATTTAGATGAAATGGGCGTAGAGAGAGGTCTCTAGTGAGCAGACATTACCTTGGTGGGGTCGAGTCGATGACTGGGTCTGAACTCGGCGAGAGCGAGTGAACAACTGTAGGTGTTGTTCCTATGAGAGCGAAAACGTTACTGACCATTCTTGCTTTTCGATTTAACACCACGAGTTGGCTTCCTTCCCATTGGTCGAAAAAGGAACGTCCCCGTTTTCCTATTGGTTGACCTACTTAAGGGGAGACTTTCTAATTGGACCGCGGTTCTCTTTGGTGAAAGATATGGTCTGCTTGATAGGAAGTGTCGGGTGCTATTTCGACTTTATTTACTTCCGCGTTATCAAAATACGTCCGGTTCTGTCCGGAAATGTTGGGCGTCTCTATACTAATATAACTTCTGCGGATACCAGATACCTCCTGTTTTGCCAGGAAGTATTGGTTTAAACTTAGCTCGCAGGGTTCCCGGGTTCAGAAGGTTAACTGTGACGTTATTAATAATTATGTTCTCTTCTAGATCTACTTCCTATGTCTTTTTGTTACTTTCTTTCCTCCAGTTACCTTATTCTTTTATTAAATCTTTGAAAATCATACATGGTACATACATAGAGGGTCGGGGAGCATACAATTATATACAAATTATGACATATATTAGTAAATTAAATTTATAAATATTAATTGCCATCTATCGTTAATATTTTTCACAAATAAATTTACTGGCAATGCGTTTCTTTTAAATATCATCAAATATTATCTCTACAGACCTTACTGCAATGATATGAGTTATTGAATGAGAGGGCTTGGCTTATCAGAGTAGAGATAATATTTGATGATATTTAAAAGAAACGCATTGCCAGTAAATTTATTTGTGTAAAATATTCACGATAGATGCCAATTAAAATTTATATATTTAATTTACTAATATATATTTGTTGTGAAAACATATTTGCGGAAGAGCTTTGCTCGATACAATACCTTGAAATTATATGTATGAACCTCTACAGACCTATAAGCTTATGTCCATAGTTCACTAAACACCCCCAAGCTGCCTTCCATAGAAAATACAGGGTATATACCAAACCAATCCAATACAATAGTAGAGCGGTCTAGAGATTAATTTGGCGAATCCGCTAAGAGGGTTCACTACTGATGAGCCAAGCCCTCTCATTCAATAACTCATATCATTGCAGTAAGGTCTGTAGAGATAATATTTGATGATATTTAAAAGAAAGGCATTGCCAGAAAATATATTTGTGTAAAATATTAACGATAGATGGCAATTAAAATTTATAAATTTAATTTACTAATATATATTTGTTATGAAAACATATTTGCGGAAGAGCTTTGCTCGATGCAATACCTTGAAATTTTATGTATGTACCTCTACAGACCTATAAGCTTAAGTCCATAGTTCACTAAACACCCCTAAGCTGCCTTCCATAGAAAATACAGGGTATATTCCAAACCAATCCAATACAATAGTAGAGCGGTCTAGAGATTAATTTGGCGAAACCGCTGAGAGGGTTCACTACTGATGAGCCAAGCCCTCTCATTCAATAATTCATATCATTGCAATAAGGTGTGTAGATTTAATATTTAATGATATTTAAAAGAAACGCATTGCCAGTAAATTTATTTGTGTAAAATATTAACTATAACTATTGCAGATACTAATTCAAAATACTAATAACTTTTGCAGAAAATACAGCGTATCATCTCAAGACAGAACATGTATATTTCCAAATATTTTAATGATTGGAAAGGTCCTGAGATCAATGCTCGTTTTATAATAGGAAAAAATATATATAACGATATTTTTTTATAAAATAAATATTTACTCTAAATTCTTCTTTGTCTGTAGCTTCACAATGGGAAGGATTGTCTTCACAATATTTGTACTTGTCGAACCTGAAACACAAAGTTTAACGTTCTATTAGACAAAGTATGATGTACATATATTGACATGTGTATTATTTTTCAAAAATGATATAACACTTTATCGTTAAGACTATAAGGTAAAATATTCTCGGAGAAGAAGGTATTTTAAGAAAAAAGTCAAGCTCACCAGTTTGTAGCACAGATAGTGATGGCAGGAACAGGTTGGAACTCTGAGACAACAATCTCGATATTGAGGACCACAGGACGGTTGAACACCAGCTGTAGATAGAAGAAGGTCTGGTAGAAGAATCCCACCCAACAGGACAGGAAGACAAATGTCTTAAGACGAGATATCCATCTGTCAGACCTGGCGATCTGAGGAATCCCGGCAACGACTGAATTCTCCAAGTAGACTCTCAGAGCTTCCTTCTTCTCTTTTGTTCCTAGAAATACCATTAATATGGAATATCAGTTTGTATCCTACATTTCATTGTCTTTTTTATAGCCTATATCCTATATTTGACCTTAAAACTGTCTTTTATTCTCTTCTAAATCAATCGATAGACGATTGCTTTTTCTGTTTATATTGATATTATCATGTACAAATTTAGGAAAGACATACCTTAGAAAGACACGGAAATTTATTTGATGAAAAACAAATTTATAACATCTATTGGCCGACGATTGACTTCTACAAGTAGACACACAGAGCTTCCTTCCTCTTTTTTGTTCCTAGAAATACCATCAACATGGAATATCAGTTTGTATTCTACATTTCATGATTTTTATGGATAGCCTATATCTCTTATTTGACCATAAAATTGTCTTATTCTAAATGAATCAATCGAAAGACGTTTTTTATTTCTTATTATATTGATATTGTCATGTAGGAATTTAGGAAAGACATACCTTAGAAAGACTAGGAAATTTATTTGATGCAAAACACATTTATGATATAACATCTATTGGCCGACGACTGACTTCTACAAGTAGATTTTCAGAGATTCCTTCCTCTTTTTTGTTCCTAGAAATACCATTAACAAGGAATGTGAGTTTGTATCCTACATTTCATGTTTTTTTTTCTGGATAGTCTATATACCTCTTATTTGACATTTAAATGGTCCTATTCTCTTCTAAATCAATCGATAGACAATTGTCCTTTCTGAGCATATTGATATTGTCACGAAGAAATTTAGAAAAGACATACCTTAGAGAGACCTGGAATTTTTGCATAACAAATGTATAATATAACATCTATTAGCAGTTTCCGCAAACTAAGGATTCTGTTCGATGTCAAAGCTCGTTTGCAGAGACGGCCAATAGATGGCACTTAGTTTTGGCTACTATTTTGCCGGAAGAGGCGACCTTTATTTTTATAAATCAATTTCTCCCGAAATATACAATTTCTCTCTATATATGTTTATATTAGATAATAAAAAAGCATATATTGGATTTAATAAAATATTTATTTTGCCAATATTTCGGCAAGCTGAACGCCAACCTGTATCGAGGCATTACATTTTTGTATACACAAACTCAGCGCCGCATGCCCTAATACCTCGATAAAGGTTGGCGTTCAGCCTGCCGGAATATTGGCAAAATAAATATTTTATTAAATCCATTATATGCCTTTTTACTATCTAAAGAATTAAGTATGGATTGATCTATTTTCAAAACAAAATATGTTTATATATTTAGGAAGTTGTAGTCATAATATTACTAAGAGGTTCAAACGACCACTTACCTCTTAAGAAGACCATCCCAATATGCTTTAAATAGTTGCAAATTAATATTTTATTGAGTATATGTTTAAAAGTTATTGCCATTTAATTTCACCGTGTAACGTATATTTAAATAAGTTATTCAGCATAAATCTCATGAATATAAATTAACTCGAATGTGTTAGAACTTAAATAAAAAAAAGTTGAGGTAATCTCTAAATGATCAATATTAATAGTTGTGCGCAGTGAAGAAACATTTCAATTGAAACATAATTGCATATTTACCATCTAGGTGTTTAAGATGTGCTAATGGGATGTGAATAACTTGGTGATGAAGAGCTTTTTTCAGGCAGGTATGGCAATGGCAGACTGCAAGTGTAAAAATGAAAACTGGACTGTAGACCAGGATTAATGGAGTGTGGTTAGCCAGAGATGAAATATTGCTATTTATTGTGTGCGCAATTATAACTTCGCGCTTTTTTCCGGGTAGAAATCGTATAAAACTGAACAAAATATACTAAAATTTTATTAAAAATTATTGCATTGTTAGATACAACATTCTATATATAGAGAATTCCATTTTGGTTTCTTCATGTTGAAAAGCCATTCTAAAGTCGAATGATTTGTAATAACTTAAAATGTGTTGTTTTTAAGATAAACTTCAATGTATTCTACAGATAGAATTTACAGCAAAGCATTCCAACTCAAATGCAGAATAGTTCTGTTGATGCGGTAGAAGTTGACTTGAAAAATAGGAAATTACATGTTCTTGTTTATATATCATTTCCAATTTGAGCTAAAATAGAACCAATTCCTAGTTTAGATGCATCTGTGTAAAGCTTACATGGCAAATGAAGGATCATATGTAGTAAGAACTGGGTTTGTAGATAAATGGAACTATAGTTTCTGGAATGATTTGTCAACTTCATTAGTCCATTTGAATAACTTATTTTCTTGTCAGGCTTGTTAAAAAATCTGCAATTTCACTAAACTTGGGAATATATTTTCTGTAGTAACTTGCTAAACACAAAAAATTCCTTACTTGTTTCACTGTATTAGGCTGAGGAAACTCATTTATTGCCTTTGTTTTTTCAGGGTCAGGTTTATTATTGTTGTTTTCTATGATATGTCCTGAATATCTTATTTCCTGTTTTGCAAAGGAACATTTCTTCAATTTGAGTTCTTTTTGTTGTTCAGATGGGAAGTGAGTTTCAGCAGAATATGGAAAAACATTCATTTTCTTTAAAATACACAGCTTTGTCTTTTGTATCAATTATTGATCCCATTTTTCCCACTATGTCAAGTCCAATAAGCAATGGATAGCTAAGGGTTTCCACTACCTGAATTTTACACTTGATTAGTTAGAATGGAATTTCAAAGTTACTTCCACAGAACCTAAGGTATAAGTTTAACTGTTCACCTGTTTAATTTTAATATATCATTTCTATTCAATTTTAAATCAAGTTGTTTCGAAAGTGACCAACTGAATAATTAAATAGTGGAGCCAGTATCAATAAAAGATTAAATGAGCATATCATTAAGTGAAACTTAAACATTAACAAATTTATATGGATTGGTGATATTTGATATACAAAATGAATCAGCAGTTGGTTGTTCAGTATCTGTGGTAGTTGGTTGATGTCTCTGCTGGTTAACTTTATAATTTGGATCAAAATACCTACAGGCATTTATCCAATGTTTGAGTTTCAATCCTTGTTTTTACAAATTGGGCTCCAATATGGGCAATATTTTGAGGTTGTAGATAAGTCATATTAAAAACTTTGTTTTTGTTTCTCTGTTGCTTTATATATATTTGATTGTTATTTTTTTCAACCTCCATGGCTATTTGTATCCAATGTGATGGATCTTTAGGCTGAGAAGTGCCACAAAATGATTCTTCCATTCTAATGGTAATCCATCTGTAAGCATTTGTAATTTTTCTAAATTATTGAGGCTTGTTTGATTCAATAGTCTAATTTTCTCTCTATAATAATCTTCGACTGTTTCTTCTTTTCTAAGTCTTCTTTTAGATGCTGCTACTATAGGGTTTTCGACTTTGCAACCGAAACGCTGGATTTATTTAGACTTTACAGTATCCCATTTTTAATAGATGAATTGCCTAATATCTCATCAACGAACTATTCCAAAGCATATTTTGATAAATAGTAAATTAATTATTTCACGTTCAACTAGCTTGATAGTTTCTAATTCATATAGTTTAAGCCTGGATTCAGGGCGAATTGAACCTTTCTCACCGCTTAATTTTTCTTATTTGTTTACGCCTGCCGCCATTTTCCCTTTCTTGCGTCGAAGCCTTTTGTATAATATCACTGGTCAACAAGATTTTTGCACAAGAGAACCTGATTATGTTTCTAGTGTAACTTTTCATGCTGAACTCAAAATTCTAATCAGAAATTTCCCATCACGTATGGTTTTTGCGTGACGGTCTTTTTTTAGTATTGGGATGAATACACTAAAAATTGCAAACAATGTCACGTAACTGGTTTATCAAAAAATATTTTTCTTTGTCCACAAAGAAAGAGCATCTTATCTACATGTCCTGAATCCAAATATACCATAAGTTTTTTTCTATTACACAATATTTCTGAGATACACCTACTTGAATTTGGAAATATTGTTAATATATAGGCATATATGAACGAAACATATTTATTATTGAAAAGCAGTGACAGTGGATTTTCTTCTATACTTTGCTTGTGGTAGATCCCTCTTGAGTGCCCAGCAGTCGTCGGCAAGCATAGCGGGGCTCCATTTACCTTGGTACCGCTTCTCCATGCTTGATATAGCTTGATGAAACCTCTCACCATGCTCATCGCTAACTGCGCCAAGATTGTCTGGAAAGAAATCTAGATGTGAATGCAGGAAATGGATCTTGAGAGACATGTTACATCCCAGTGCCTTGTAGGAAAGCAACAGATCATTAACTATGTCTCGGTAATTTTCAACCTTGACACTTCCTAAGAAGTTTTTGCAAACGTTTCTAAAGGAATTCCATGCTGCTGCTTCAACTTCATTCAAACTATTTTGAAAATTTCCATCCTGCTGCAATTCTCGAATCTGAGGTCCAACGAAAATGCCTTCTTTAATCTTCGCTTCACTTATACTAGAAATTTTTGTTTTAGGTAGGCAAATCCACTGGCATTTCGATCCATTGCCTTGACAAAGTTCCTTATTAATCCCAGTTTAATATGTAATGGTGGTAAGTAAATATTTTCTGAATCGATCAGGGGTAGATTTGCAATATTTTTATATCCTGGAGTAAAGATTTTACGGTTTGGCCAGATTTTTTTAATGTAATGCCTTTCCCTATCTCTGCTATCCCACTCACACAGAAAACAACAATATTTTGTATACCCAAGCTGTAATCCACGCAAGAGAGCAACGACTTTCAAATCGCTGAATATTTTCCAACCGTATCTTCCATATTCTATCTTTTTCAAAAGCAGTTTCATGTTTTCGTAAGTCTCTTTCATGTTGGATGCATGTATTTATCCCAATACTAAAAAAAGATCGCCAGGCAAAAACCATGGGTGATGGGAAATTTCTGATTAGATTTTTGAGTTCAGCATGAAAAGTTACACTAGAAACACCATCAGGTTCTCTTGTGCAAAAAAAAAAAAAGTTTTTTTTTGTAGACCTGTGTATCCTGTTGGCTGCGCCAAAATTTAATGTAACGTTTTTGTGTTAAATGTTAAAATGTTGTGTAATGTTGAAATATATTTTTATATTGTAAATTTATTTTTTTTGTTTTATAATAATGTTGTTGTTTATTATCGTTTGTTTATAAAAAAAAATACAATGTATGTGATGATGATAACAAAAATGACGTTTTAAATTAATATACAAAATTCATTGAAAAAATAATAATTGATTATAAAATTATCAAACATGACAATATATATATAATTAAAATAAAGTTACGGGAGGATTATTTCCAAGTACCAAAAGTAATTCTTCTCTCTTTAAAAATTCCTTAATACAAGTTACCTTTTTATTTGAATTCGCCCCACACAAAACTGGTATTTATAAAAATATAAAGGTAAATATCAAAAGAATTTTGTTTTATATTTATTCAAAAGAGAAATAACTTTATAAAAACCTTCAGGTATATTAAGATTAAAGAGGTAATAAATATTTTATAGTATACAAGCTTAATCTACATAATACAGTGCATATCTTATGAAGAAAATGAGTCTCCATTATTAATAAAATCATAATATTTTCAACCGCAACCCAAACAACAAGTAAAAATGGGTAATAGTTATTCATCACGCATAAAGAATCACAAACTCTCTAACACCATCGAACATTGCTCCAATTATGACGAAATCATATCTAAATATTTTAACCAGGAATTAGATATATTGGCTTGTAAAGAGAGAAACAAAGAGCCCCATCATCGGACAAAAAAGGTGACCTTTTCAAAAGATATTTTCCTCAAAGAATTTGAAAAAGCAGAGGCACCTGACAGACTGTCTATAAAGGCAGTGAATAAAATAGACGAAGATTCATTCTTCGTGGAAGAAAACACATCTTGTTTTTTCCTAGTTGTCCACCACCTACATAAAGAAGACTTTGGTTCCAGTCTCAGGAACCAAGGCGCCTTATAAAGTGGGGCAGATGCTGAAAGAAGCATCACAGAAGCTTCTCCATTACCAGTATGTTAAAGCCAACGAAATGGCTGATAAAGAATCCAAAAAGGAAATACGCCTCGAGATTCAAAGTGAACGTTTTCGTACCTCTGCCATCGAGTTTAGGCAGCTTGAAGAAGAGGAGTAGGTCACGTGGCTGCGAGGTAAGTCTTACATTGGTTAACAAGATAGGTACCTAACATACTGTATACAGGAGCGTTCCTGCCCGCAGTACCATCTTCAGGGGTACCCCGGGTGGACTGCCACTCCCCCCGGTGGTACAACGCTCCTCGCGGTGGCAGACCATCAGCCACCGCCACTTTTCCTCTCCTCTTCTGCTTCCATGATGCCATCCCTTTTTTTCTGCCAAATTGTTATTACTTGCTACACCATCCGACTTGTGGACCAAAGGCTTTGGGCGGCTATATTATTCTCCCCAATAATCTTACTATCAATCTACAGAGCTCCACGAGATTTCAAATAAATCAACTCCTTAGAATCTCCTTTCAATGATAGTCATTTAGTTATTTTTTAACTGTTGGATCCTTGCCTAAACCACCACTATCAAGGGCATTCTGACAGCCAAAAACTTAGTTGATGGGATTTTGGCGACTCCAATTTTGTATGTTAACATCGACCTTGAAGTGATTTCGAGCTGCTTCAATGATCCCGAAACTCATGCCTTATCTGGATATCCTGTATCGTTGATGATATATCAGACCTATCAGCGATCCCAAATCATATACTAGGAAGGAAGACCTAGACAACGGACGCTGAAATACAATCTCGGCACCTTTCACCAAATAAAAAAAGTGGCTCTTATCACACGAGAAATAAACAATTTCTTAAATGAAGAAATTTTAATCAATTTTCAATAAAGGAGAAAAGGCTAAGAAAATTTATTAAAATCAGTTTTTTAGAGCCGAAGTGAGAGACTCTTTTGTAGATGCTTTCACATAATGTTACCCTTACTCAACCATTGAATAAATAATTCTTAAAAATGAAAGCCTATTATCCAGAAAGAATCATTCAGAGTAAATAGAAGAAGGCAACTCGACATACTCAGATCAATAATAAAAAGAGAGCCTTTTGGATAAAAAAAATGCTTCAACTTAATAAAGGAATTAGTTGCTTTGATAGAATTCTCAGATTTAAAGGCCTCCATGGTTGAAGATGTTCCAGAGATTCAGTTAAAGAGCAATGATGACTTATGATTCCTGGCTATCTCTGTGAAAGAACAAGAATTGATTAATCATAGATCTTATTGAGTGTTTATCTATCTCAGATTCTCATTCAAGAAATATATCAAGTTTTTATCTGATAATGAATTAGTTTTATAGGTCTCTATATCAATATTTTGTTTTTACAATTAAAGCAATTTGAGTTTAAAATTCTAAATGAATAGGTTTTGCCGACATAAATATGATTGTATATTTTTGTCGTGTTTGTTTTTAGATCAAAATAAAATAAAAACACTTCATTATTTTTAAATTCAATATATTTCAAAATGAAAAGGGAGTCCTCAATGAAAATGGGTGCACTGTTTTGCAAAATATTGGATTTTAGCATATAATAACACTCTTTATCTATTTTGATCAATAAAGTCTTTTAATTAATAAATTTATATGGATATGGAAATATTCAAGAAATATAAATGTTTAGAGAAAATATAGATGCATACATTTTTCTTGAGTTATTTGTTTCTTTACCATTCAGTTCCTCCACTGTTACCTTCAATAAGGAGATTAGAGAATTCTTGAATTTTAGATTTCAATTATTTACATGAATTTATAAAATAACACATGAAATAAGTTGATATAACTATATTATTTTCAAAATAAACTCTCAACCAGTAAAATGATTTTAACAAAAAAAAAAAAGAATTGTTTTGAAAATAGAGCAATCTATAAATAAATCTTTAATTAAAAAGGCATATATTGGATCAAAAAATCATTTATTTTACCAATATTTCAGTTGGCTGAACGCCAAACTTTTATCAAGGTGTTATAACATATTGACACACATTAAATATGTTATAACACCTTGATAAAGGTTGGCGTTCAGCCAACTGGAATATTGGCAAAATACATGATTTTTTGATCCAATATATGCCTTTTTAATTAAAAAAAAAGAATGTCTTCAATAGGTTTGATACATTTTACTAAGAAATAAATTCCATGTTGATAGAAATTTCCATAGTTTATTTATATGTAATTCTCTTTTTATTCACGAGGCATATCACATTGATAGGAGCAAGAACCTTATATGACCATACGCACCCATCCATGTTCAAGACTTTATATGGGCAAATAGAGGATATTGACAAAGTCTATTTCAATGTTGCTTTTTCCAGAAACACTCAGGTATGCCACTTTCTTTAATAATCAATAAAGAAGAGGTAGTTGATTTTTTATATATATATAGTTGATTTATCTACCCCCCCCCCCCCCCCAACATATATTATTACGCACTAAAAGATACATTGGTAATATAATATTTAGGATACGTTCCCAAAATCCAATCATCCTCATCATTTGATTCACTTCATCCCATATTATTTGATTAGTTTTATTTATTTTTCATTTCATGGACATAAGGTAGACATTTCAGTCGCAATTACATAAATGTAAGTCTTATTCTGACTGAATACTCTATTTACTATAATAACATAATATAAATAAAATCCTGCGCGGGTATCACAAGCTTAGCAAAAAAATCTAGATATAAAATATTTTATGAAAATAATATCTTTCACTTTTATACATTCAAATTATTATATAGCGCATCAATTTTGAGGTATTTCAAAATAATCTTAATGTTTACTTGTGATTTAAAAAATCGAGAGAAATGTGAAGGACTTACTTTTAAATATTAGACAAAAATCCTTTTTATTCTACAACTTTTATTATAATTTATATAGAAGAGAATGCTTTGATAGCTTAGTGAAAGTGCGCGCATTCTCCATTATTTATAAAACGATACAAACAAGCAAACAGCAAAAAAAAAATGGGCAATCAATGTGGACCATGTGCAAGAAAACTCAAAGGTGATCATAATATCAACCAGGCCTACGATTATGATGCGGTCATCTTCAAATATTTTCAGGAGGAGATGAAAATCCTAGCCTGTAAAAACAGAGGACAGGAGCCCTATCATCGGGCAAAAAAGGTCACCTTTGGGAAGGATATCTTCTTCAAAGAGTTTGAAGAATCATAAAAGCCTAATCTTCTGTCATATCGAGCCTGGCAAAAAATAAATGAAGATTCTTTCTTCTTGAAGGAGAGAAGGTGTAGGAAAATCCCAGGCTGTCCTCCACCAACTCCACGGAGGTACTTCTTCCAACCATCCGGAAAGAAACCTCCCTACAAAGTTGAGACCATGCTGAGGGAGGTGGTTCTTTGTTTAATAGACTACCAGGATGTTCAAGCACGCAAGAGGGCAAAATGTCAAGAAAGGAAGAAGAGAAAACAAGAGCTCTTCCGGAAGAGATTTCTTTCTTCAGAAATTGAGCTGAGGCAGTTGGAAGAAGAGGAGTAGGTTAAGTGGCTGCGAGGTAAGTCCTACATTAGTTATTATGATATGTACCTAACCTACAGTGTACAGGAGCGTTCCTGCCCGCCCGACCATCTTCCAGGAGTACCCCGAGTGGACCGCCACTCCCCCGGTGGTACAACGCTCCTCGCGGTGGCAGACCATCAGCCACCACCACTTGACCTACCCTCTCCTCTGCCTCCATACGCCTCTCCGCCATGACATTCCAACGGCTCCACTACCTTATTTTGGATGGATGATATCGACCTCCATGGCTACCCTTTCCAATATTGGTCTTCTGGGATCCTTACTCGCTTAAAACAAACTTCAAAATCTATTTATCGATGATCCACTCTGAATCATTAATTCTTCAATCCTAGAGACGATTACCAGAAGACAGGTTCAGCTGTTCTAATCTGTATCAAACTGTTATCTTCATTGTAACAACGATTTCTAGGAATGGATAACAAAGCGTCATCGTGCCATATCATTCTATGACATCTACAATGAAGAAAAGGTAGACGTGTCACTATGACTGCTAAATGTAGCGGAAGACACAATAGCATGTCTTTTGTCGATTGACCATCCAATTCAACACCGGCGCAAAAAAAAAAATTATGAGGTGCATTTTACATGTAACCAGTGCATGTAACTTCTATCTGCAATGCCTGATTCTTCAGCAAGTTTTCAGATGTCTAATAAATGAAAAATACTTAGAAAAGATGAGGGTACTACGACATCCTTTTGGTCGGACTAGACTTATCGCAGAATGTTTCTCGAACTCTTAACTAGCTGAGCTCACTTCCTTCAAAGGCCATTCCTTTCATTGAAGTAAAAAACAATGTCATAGAGAAGGTGGTTGTTCAAGTTAATTCATCTAACTACACCATCTAGAAAGGCACGAGCGTTTAGTACACCAAGAACTACAAATAATAACGGCATTTTTCTCACTTCTAACGAGAACTATGAGTTTCTGGAAATAACATTCGATC